>CM040245.1:97327067-97401766 GCA_022545495.1 Chrysanthemum lavandulifolium
ATTTTAGGTGCAAGACCTAGGGTGAGGAATTCTACGAGATTTCAAGGCACTACTAGTAGTTGTAAACCACTACCTAGGAACACTCAAAAGACTAGGGATTGGCGTGCGACTAAGAGTAGTTATTTGCATAAGAATGCTAAGCATGTAGAAAACGAAACTAGAAATTCGAGTCTTTCCACATAAGAAACAGCTTCCTAATTCACATGCCAAGGTACTATCCACTAAGACCACTAACGCGACTAAGGTTCAACATGTTGTGAAACAATACAAACCAAAACTTCGCTTAGATGGATACCAACTGCTAAATCTTTGGAAACTAGGAACAAGGATAAGTCTTCCACTATGTATAAGAAGCCTTACAATCCTAGACCTTGCCATAAGTGGATACCATCGGTAGAATGTTTAAGGATCTTTGGACTTGGGTGGATTCCTACCGAAAGTCATTTTCGATGAAAAATCAAGGTTGACCGTGAAACCCCAAAGAGTTTGGATACTAATGTCACTAACCCATATATATGCAATCAAGCTTGTAATGTTAGTGCAGTACTCCTTACTCGATTCAGTATACTTCGATCCTTCAATACATGGGTGGCTTAAAGTATGGATCACAAATGGATTGATATCTCATAACTCACGGGTTCAAGTTTCTCAACATTGATATTCAACCGGCTATGGCGTCCGCAGATAACACTTCGTGCCCGTTCTTCAAAGAAAAGAAAAGTGTACACTCTTACGTGCGCTTAATCTTAAGCTAATGAGAAATTCTCTCGTGAATGGTCATACTCATCTACATTCTTCATCAACAAGCTTCATGTTTTTCCACGCTCATTCGGTCATCAAGTGGATCTACGCTCATTGGTGTATACCCTATTCACGTGTTAAATCAAAAATGGCAACCGGCTGCAATTTTTGAGGGGAGAAGAGTGAATATACTACATGATGATGGATGTTTGAATAATGGTTATACGACTTAATTTTTGATGATGATGAGTGTATATTCTTTTTGATGAAGAGTGAATATACTAAGGATAACTGGGATTCATTGTTTTGATTTTTGATGACTCTTCTCCAACGCCTAACGCTTCACTTTCTAAGGATAATTGGGTATCAATGTTTGGGATTCATAATATTGATTCATAATGTTTGGGATTCCTCAAGGCGTTAATAATGACTATCATAACATTGCAGTTGCACTCATGAATAATGATCCGCTCTTTGGTATTCCTTACCAAATCTTCACGGATTATTGTTCATGAATAGTGATCCGCTCTTTGGTATTCCTTTGCCAAATATTTACGGATTATAGGTTCTCTCAATGTGCACGCTATAAATCAACCACATGAACTTAAAGAAAAATGACTTCCTCATCCGTCAAGACATTATTGGTGAATCTTCCGGATCGGCCTCTACATGTTTACTTTTAAGGAAGAATGCATTGATGTTGAGGAATCATTTGCTCCGGTTCATTCGGTGGGTCAATGTACATCCGATTGTATGTTGTTTTCACGTGTTGGGCATTTGACACAAGTTGATGACTTGAGTTAATCATTTATCACTTATTTGAGATTGAAGTTGTCTTTCACAAAGGCGTGTTCTTATTTGATAACTTGCTCGGGCTTAAGAATTTGAGTTGAAGACTTGGTTTATCTAGTTACCGCAATGAGGTGGATGGTTGAAGACCGTTAACTATCACTATTAGGAGTTACGTTGTTTTACTCAATGTCACATGCGGATGACGATGTGGATAATCTCAAGAGGTGTTAATGTCTCATACTTTGTTTGAGTAGTGAGTACTTAGAGATTTGCTTGAAGCATAGACTCGACACCGTTCTTCCATCTTTAAGTGCAAGCTTAAGACACAAATGCGGGAATTCGACTTCAGCTTTCAAGTTTGGTATATCGGGTTTTTCTTCAACAAATGGTCACTTCAAATTGTCTACATATGGGTTGATAAAGATAGTCGAGAGTTTATGTAGCAGTTGATTCTCACAGATTCATTTGGGCTATTTGAGTTCTTCTCACAAGATTTCAAGTTTATGGATTTATTATGTTTCTTGATTCTAAGGTATCAAAACCCAAGGGGAAGGATGTATTATTCCAACTATTTGGGGAAATGGTCTCGGAGCCTTTTGGTATGTGTTACTTCAATGATTCAGTTGAAAGAAATGTGAGGAGAATATATGGTACGTGAGATGATATTGCTTATCGACATCTTCGATATGTTTAATGGTAAAGTGCATCGAGCTTTTGCTTCATGTACACATTGGCATGATGATTCCAATGAGAGTGCAAACGATTAATGGGAAGAGATACATTTTAGTCGTTGTTGATGACTACTCTAGATTTACTTGGGTCAAGTTTTTGAGGACTAAGGATGAAACTCCATCCGTCATCATCAAACTTATCAAGCAACTCATGTTCGTCTTAACAACACGGTTAGAATTGTTCGAATGCACAATGGCACGAGTTCGTTAATCGAGACTTAAGTCAATTTTATGAAAGTATTGGAATCACCATCAAAGAAGTGTTCCACGAACTCCTCAATGTAACGGTGTAGTTGAAAGACTAAATCGAACTCTTGTGGAAGCCGCTAGAACAATGCTAATTTATTCGAAGGTTCCAATGTTTCTATGGGTGAAGCCATTGTCGCCGTCTTTCACACCCAAAATCGCTCTCTCATTCACACCTCTCATGGAAAAACTCCATATGAACTTGTTCATAAACGAAAACCCGATTTATCCTATCCTTCGTGTGTTTGGTGCATTGTGCTATCCAACTAATGAGGGTCAAGACTTAGGCAAACTTAGGGCCAAAGTCGACATTGGAATATTTGTAGGATATGCATCAAACAAAAGGGATACCGAATCTACAACAAAAGAACCCGAAATATCATGGAAACAATTCACGTTACGCTTGATGAGTGACCGGTCAAATGGCTCTGGACACTCCATTTCAGACCCGCACTTCAAAACAGTCCTATTGGTTCATCCCTTGTTCCAAACTCCTCTCAAGAAACTCCATATGTACCTCCATCCAAGATGATGTAAAGAAATTGTTTGATCCCATGTTTGATGAACTTGTATGAGTCTACTACTAATGAGGTGCCGATCCCTACAACAGAGGATGCTCATATTCCGTTGAATGAAGTCAATCCATCGCCTCAATATCATTAGTCACGAAGCACCTGCTGCGATCCTTCGCCTCATCAACAAATCATCATTCTTCAAATGTACATCATGGAAATGTTTCGCATCAATGATGAAGTTAATCCCTGCGACTCTCAAGATGCTCCATTTGAAAACATATTTGCTACTCCCGAATCATCATCGAACCATCTTCTTGAGGAGACATCGACTCGCTACCTCGCCTCAACAAATGCCACATGAACACCTCGAAAATGGACTCACGATCACCCATTAGACAACATCATTGGTAATCCCTCTCGTCTCTGTATCAACCCGGAAACAACTTGCAACCGATGCCTTATGGTGTTTCTTCAACTCCGTACTATCTAAGATCGAACCAAAAGATGTTAAACCGCCATGAATGAAGACAAATGGTTCAATGCTATGCAAGATGAAATTCATGAGTTTGATCGTCTTGATGTATGGGAGTTAGTACCGCCAGCATCGTGCTATGATTATAGCTCTAAAATGGATCTTCAAAGTAAAACTTGATGAGCATGGTGATGTGTTGAAGAACAAGGCTCGATTAGTTGCTAAAGGATATCGTCAAGAGGAGGGTATAGACTTTGAAGAATCTTTTGCTCCAGCTTGCACGAATCGAGGCAATCGTAATCTTTCGGCTAATCTTGCTAGTAAGAACATGGTGGTATATCGATGGATGTAAAGACGGCATTTACGAACGGAGATCTTAAGGAAGTTGTCTCGCCACCAACTCAAGGATTTGTGAACCAAGAGCATCCTACTCACGTTTATCGTTTAAAGAAGGCTCTTACGTTTAAAGCAAGCTCCAAGGGCATGGTACGATACATCGTCAAAGTTTCTTCTATCAACCGGATTCAAAGAAAGGAGCAGTTGATCCTACATTGTTCACCGTGAAGTCGCAAACATTTAACTCATGTTCAAATTTATGTTGACGATATTATTTTTGCCTCGATCGACCCAATGGAATGTGATCGTTTTCTAATGAAATGAGTTCAAAGTTTCAAATGTCAATGATGGGACAAATGTCATTTTTCTTGGGATTACAAATTTCACAAAGTCCGGAGGCATTTTCATAAATCAATCTAAATATGCAACAGAGATTTTAAATAAATTTGGATTTGATTCATGTGACCCATTGACACCCCATGATTGACCGAACCAAACTAGATGAGGACCTCGTGGATCATGATTGACCAAACGAAATATCGGAGTATGATTGGATCCCGATGTATCTCAACGCTAGTAGACCGACATTTTGTTCTCTGTTTGCATGTGTGCTAGATACCGTGCTAAGCCTACTAAAAAGCACCTTGAAGCGCTTAAACGGGTCTTCGGTATCTCCAAGGAACCATCAATATGGGACTATGGTACCGAAGGACACCGGTATGTCACTAACGGCCTATCGCAGATGCCGATCATGCAAAGTTGTCAAGATACACGTCAAGCACGTCGGAGGTGCTCGATTTTGGGTGATAAGCTTGTGAGTCGGTCTTCAAAGAAGCAATTGAGTACTTCTATTTCTCTCTGAGGTGAATACATAGCCATGTCATCTTGTTGTGCTCAAATCTTATGGATGAGATCACAATTATCGACTATGGCTTTGAATTCAACAAAATCCCTCATCTTGTGATAATAAAGTGCTATTGCTCTCTCATGCAACAACGTTCAACACTCAAGAGCAAAGCATATCGACATTCGACATCATTTCATCGTGGAGCAGTGGAAAAAGGTGTGGTGGAACTATATTTTGTGAGGTCTCGAATATCGGTTAGCGAGACATCTTCACCAAAGCTCTTCCAAGAGAACGTTTTGAGTTTATTCTTCCACGACTTGGTTTGAAAAGCCTTCAACCAGAAACTCTCAAACGTCTTCAGGAGGAAGACGAGGAGTAAAGGTCTTTCTTCATCTATCTCTTGTACATAAATATTTGAAAAACAAAATAGAAAATTATAAAACTTTCAAAATCCATAAAAATTTGAAAAATTCGAAAAATCTTCAAAAAATATTGTCATTTTGTCACGTTTCTTTTGGTTCGATTATATCTACGGTCTTTGTGCTGTCATTCAAAGAATGACACGGGACTTTAGATGTTGTTCGAAATAAAAAAAAAAAAAAAAATCAAAAAATATTTTTGGGAGAAAGAGAAATGGTTTATTGTCATTTTCGAGCAATAACCGGTTTTAAAGAAAGAACAGAGCCATGTTTTACCATGTTTTCAAATCCTATGCTCGATTCTATAAACTCCTATCTTTGAAAACCAAATGCTTTGAAAAATAACTCGATCTCTATTTTTGATAATCATCTGGACTTATTTGTCAAAATCTCTATCTCTCAATCAACAACCTCGTCATTGATTGAGGGGAGAATGATTTCAATTAAATTAAAAAGTTATTTGGCATTAAATTGTTTTCAAAAGATATACATGCATGTTTTATAAATGGAGTTTAAAGTCTTAAAATCCGATCCTTATCGTTCAAACGCTTTCACAATCATGTCACAATTCTCCTTAAAGCTTTCAAAATCAATTTAAATCTATACGAGATCACAAATCTCAAATGATTTGATAATTGTGATCGGGGAGAATGTGTGATTTAAATTAGATTTAAACCGATAATTAGGTAAATGGTTATATAACGGATGTACATGCTATCCCGCCCACATGTGACAAACGATTTCAAATTTTCAATGCACATGTTGAGGGGAGCATCTATCTTAAACATTTGATTTGAAACGTGATCATTCATCCTAATGTGCGGGTTCCTCTAGTATGTGCAAAACTCTTTTCAAACCTCGAGGCACATATTGAGGGGAGCAAATTCATGGAAACCTCATCCTTCCCGAAATGCTATACCTACTTGATCCGTTGAGGAAGTGATGTTGATATCTTTAGAAAATGGTAATCAAAAGAAGTTAATTCTTTCTCTTGCCTCCGTGTGCAAAACATTTTCAAATACTTGATGCACATGTTGAGGGGAGTTCTCGTTCTAAAATTATCAAAAACAATTCAGTACAAAAGCTTTGATAATATATCACAAGTATCCGAATTGATTTTCAAATGGTTTTCAATTAGATCCAATGGCGGATGAACAATACCAATTAGACCGACCAACTTTACTTTATGTACGGTGATATAAGGATGATAAGGTTAGGTATGTGTTCCCATGATCCGCCGAACCGGAGGGATCTACCGAGGACAATCCACTAGTTAGTGTAGAAGTCCTTAGGTATGATGATAAAAGGAGAAAAATGAGAAATGGGAAGAGTGCGGATGAGGCAGAGCTAATCTTGGAATAAACCCAACAAGGTTCTAGCTATGAAGTCTTGGTAAGCTTGAAGGGGTTGAAGAATTAAAAGAATTGAATGAGAAAGGGTGAAAACAAATAGCCTCCATTTATTCAACCTTAGGCGTAAACCGGGTTCAATTCATATGCTAACGATGGTAACATCGGTATTGAAGACAAGACGTCATGGACCCGGTGACGCACCGCACTTCGACTTTCCAAACCACTCAAGTTCCTCTTAAAAGGGCTTGTTTCATTCTCACGGGAACCGACATTATCTATCGACTTTCTCTTAGAAGGTTGATATTGAAAAGGAGACCCTCTCCCTAGTCTCCGTTATAGGATCCAAATATGCACAAATTGAGTCTAGAGCCACGAGATCATCGATAAATCTCATTAGGACACTTTCAATGAAGACTCTCTGTTTCACACAATGTGGAAAGAGATTATATCTTGAGTCCTACGCATTATCCTTGTGGTATTGCGGAACATCCGAGTGATGTGTTTACATATTCACAATGAAGATGGAAAGCCTTCTCGAGCCAACATCAAACAAGCTCACGGTAGGTGGCGTGTGAGATCTATTATATAGATCAACCATGTGACAACTGAAGAAACAATGGGGCGATTCAATCTCTTGAATCAAACCCGTTCGAGTTATGGATTGACGGATACCTTTGAAAACCGGTCTTTGTGCTTAAAACTTTTCTTTAGCACATCGATCGTGTACTCATTCTTCAAACCAAAGGTATTTTTATGATTGATAATTGATTTTCAATAAAACCTTCGTTGTATTGCAAAAACGATTTCTATTGAGCAATACACGATTGTTTTTCAAATCTCTTTTCATCAATCGGTGGACTTAAAATTATTTGGTTCACTCACTCCGTGTTGTCTTCTTTGAGATGTTCGGTTTGAGAACAACTAGAACAATGCGAAACCACATCAAGGAGATTCTTAGGAATCCTACCGATCACAGGCAGTGCTTGTCTTGATCAACGAGGAACCGTGGGCGTGTACCTCAATTCATCGAAGTGATCAAAGACACTTTCGTGCGATTTGTTGCTAGCTGTTGTATGCGTGTACGCCCGACGTTTGCGGTGATCGAATGAAGCGGTCAATCCACGACCGCATGCTCACTTAACACATTCATCTCAAAAGAAATCATGATTAGTGCATCAATGACTCGATATTTTCACACCAAGCTTCGCGCTGCTGCGCCAATATCATGAATCAAGTAAAGCTTCCGCTACTCGATGAGAAGATATCATGATCCGAATGTGAGCATGTCGGTCCCAAAGTCACAACACCACAATGGATGTCTCGAAATTGTTGATAGTGATGATCTCAAATGATGGCTCAAAATTATCATCACGTGGATCGGTTAAAGACCTCCACTTGGAATAACCAAACATGCAATGTGAAGAATCAATGACTACGAGCTAAGGAGCAAGGGCGACATCAAGAATACAAGATCAATTGTTAATGTAATATCTATTTGTATTCAATGTGTTTTGATACATGATTGAGGTGACCTCCTTAGGGAGATTGTTAGGAATTAGAAATTCAAGATTAAAGAGTCGGTCACCTCAAGTATATGTAATCGTTAGAAAGCTCGTAGTCGTAGTTCTTTTAAGTTAAGTAGTAATTTAGTTAAGTAACACCGTGGAGGACGGACGGGTCTTTACCCTTGTATGCCCGATCCACACCCAAAGTGTGGCGATTTATGTAAGACTATAAATACTCTACCTCCCAGGTAGAGAGTTGGAGCTCATAATAATATCTTTCACTTTCTCTCACTAAGTTCCCTAAACCTCTAACTTTCTCTCTAGAATTCCATCTATATGCTACTTTGTGTTATGGTTTGATGTGTATGTGAAAAGTTAATATCTAACACGATGCGAGCTAGTTATCCTCATTTCTTTGAATAATTTGATATGTTCTCATTTCGTTTTCGTTTCGTTTCATTTCAATTTTCGAGGACGAAAATTCTTCTTTTAGAGGGGAAGAGTTGTAAAACCTGAAAATCTAAAACATAGATAAAGACTAAAATACCCTTGGAATCAAAAATTATAAAATACGTAAAAGACATTTATAATCATTAAACGAAATTAAAACTAAACTTACGAGTAATTGAAACTTAACTAATACGTGTACGTGATCGATTTTGTACGACGAAGATTTAAACGTCTCGCTAAAGTGTTGGGCCGATTAGTTGGACCTTGTTTTCGTTATTTGGGAAACCACTTGGGCTCGTTTCTTCTGCCAACCGAGAGCCAAGAGAGCCCAAGGTAGGCGTTTGTTTTGTTTCGGTTGGACCCAAGAGGCCGAAGCCCATACCCCCCTCAAAGTCCTAAACCAAAAATGTTACCAACTATAAATACAATACATTAACCACAAATTGAAACCCTAGTTTTGGTTGCCTCTTCTTTTCTTTTTGTTCCATTCGGCCGAGTAACAAACACCCTTGGTGTCGCGAGTTTTGTTCAACAACCTAAGGTATAACATGTTTTCTCGTTTTCTTTCGTTACACCTTACGTTAACATTTATTGTATCATGTTGTTTTGGTCGAGTTGTGTTTTTCTTTTTGTGGCCGAACTGTATGAAACAAGAGCAAACCATGATGAATTGAACCTTGTAAAGAACATGTATGTGTCGTATATTTGAATCGGATCATAGATATATGTTGAGCATAAGAACCGAACCACATATATACATAACCGAACCACATGTAATTAAATCGGCCAAGGTATAAACATGTAAACTTGATTAAGTAAAGTACGTAGATGAGCTAGGGTTTGCGTAAAACCTATTAGCCGAACCCTATACATATAAACCGAACCATATAAGATTTTTGAACGTGTGTTTAATAAGTAAAGGTCATGTCAACCTAAACCCTAGTTTGAAGTGTGAATCGAACCATGTGAACCGAACCCTAAATGGTTTGTGAACCATGCGTGCGTTATTATAAGTCAAGTGAGCTTATTGATATGTAAACGTAGTACGTGGTCATATCTATTCAAAACTATTGTGCATGTGTGCGTAGATGTGTAACTAATCCGAGTAATAAGTAACTTGTGTTGTCACATGAAATCATAAACGTGCATGGGTATAAAATTTGACGTATAATATGTGTATAAGTAACGTATGGTTAAGACATGAATGTGTTGAGTAAATAAACAAGAGTAATGAGTCATTAAATGACGTAACATATAAAGTAAATGCGCATTAATGTGATATTAAAGAATGAGAAAACCCTAGAACATAAATGAGAGTCGATTAGGGTTTGAAGCTAAGGATATTAATTCGTTATTTCATGTGTGAGTATGACGTTTAAACTATTTTTCACATTTAACCCTAAACTTTAATAAATGACATAATGAACCCTAATCTACGATATTGGTTATAAAACACTTAACTCTCATTTATTTATAAAACTCTAAAGTATTAAGATCACTGAATACACTGAGTATGAACACCAAATATTAAAGGATCATTTCGAAAATTATGGAATCATAAATAACATGTACGACCGTTAATGTGTATAGGTTCTGTGAAGAAGGAGTAATCCTTTGCTTTCCGTATTTCTGCTTTTCGATCATTTGCTTTGGAATAAGGTACAAATATTCTGACCTTTTCAGTAAAGGTTCCTTATAACGTTTTCTTTTCGTTAGCTTTTATATTAGGGTTTCCTAAGCCTTTGCTATGAATCCCATTACATTTGTTTGAGTGTTGCTTATTTGAACTTTGATTTACGAATTATGAAACATCGATTTTGAACTATATGATACGAAAACTTTGATTTTGAAAACATGATTAATCTTCGATAAAGTATGATCGTATCGGTTTGACATTCGATTTGACCTAAGATAGTTTGACACCCGAGCCAAATATTAACTAGTCATGGGGTTCCATGTCCGTGTCGATGATGCACCTCGACATGACTCTAGGCGATGAGAGTGAAGTTACGCCACGCCCTTATCTCATTATCTGTTATGAGCTCAAGTTATATTATATGACCAATATCTGTTTGTGGGGCGTATGGATGCATCCTAGATCTGTTATATGTTATATGTTATATGTTATATGTTATCTGATGATTGATGTTGCGTGCATGCATGTCCTTCATAACTCTGGTAGGTCTCCCCTACAAATGTTGCCTTGTGTGAATATGAATATGAATATGATTATGATATGATATTTGTTTCTGGGCTCGAGGTAGTTAACTATAAAACTTATTCGATAATTCTGATTTATACTTTGATAATGATTATGATTTTGCTATCTTTCGTTCACTATATTCCGTATTCATTTTCGTTTCGTATTCGTTTTGCTTGTATATCATTCTTTGGGCTTTTGAAGCTCACCGCATTTCTTTTCTTCATGGCGGTATCTAAGCATTGAGCTGGGTTTTGCTTTGGGATGAGTCTTGAGTGGACTTACCTTAGAGATATTTAGCTTTGATTTTATGATGCCATTTAAGACTTTACTATTTCAGATATTTTATTGGAGTGACCTATGTATTGAAGTCATGTTGACTTGAATTATTTCAGTATTTATGCTAAGACTTCTTTTGGATATTTATGTTTGCTTTGATATGACACCATTGCTTGTGATTCCTTTACCCTTGTCAGGTCGGGGCGTTACACCTCACCTCAAAACACCATATGAACTTCTCTTTGGGAAGGTTCCAGTCATTCATTACCTCAAACCTTTTGGTTGTCAAGTGACCATTCTAAACACCGGTGATCCGTTGGGGAAGTTTGATGAGAAAGCGATGATGGTTATATTGTGGGTTATTCACTAATAACAAGGCTTCTGAGTGTACAACTTATCGCCAAGAAGATAGAGGAGACTTTGAACACGAGATACCGGAAGATAAGCCCAATGTTCAAGGGCAGTGGTCATGTATGGTCTTTTGACCTTGACTACCTAAGCGATTATCCGGGGTATACTAGACATATGGCTAACCAAAGTGCGAGCTCTCAAGAATCTCCCACTAACAATGCGGTACCTTGGATGTCGACTGGAAGTGATTTTGAAGATGATGAACAACCCATTCTTGTGCCTTCTTTCTCCCCAACAATGTTGCGGTAACTCTTCTAGAGATAATTCGGTGAGTGAAGATGAATCACACTATGTTGAGGACCTTGCTAGGCTTGAGACTCAAGAGTTTGCGCTAAGCTTGAAGTCGAGAAGGTGAATGGGGAATTTGCAAATGAGGTCGTCGGTGGAAACCATATTTATCTTGACACCGATGCGTCTCCCCATCGTCATCAAATCTGCTGAAAGCTCGTAAGTTACTACTCCTATTCCTACTAGAGTGTCCATGGACTTTGGTGAACCAGATACTCGCTTTCCAAGTCCTTCGGATCTTGGAAATCATCAACCCAATCGGCATTTTCACCTCTCCTTCCTATGACACAACCTTTGTACCAACTGTGTCTAATCTTGAACCTACCATTGAAGTCAACCCCCTGCTACTAAAACAATCAACATATCTCACCCTCAATCCAACATTATTGGTGACATTCTAGCTCTGTTAGAACTCGAAGGCTATCTCTAGTCCTAAATTTGGACAAAGTTGCTTTTCTCTCCTATGTCTCAAATCAAGAAAGAGACAATCACACGAGACTACAAGCATTATGCATTTGCGTGTTTTCTTTCTCAAGTAGAACCAACCAGGTCTCTCAAGCTCTTGAAGACTCTAGTTGGATTGAGGCAATGCAAGGCGATATGCAACAGTTTCAAAACCAACAATTTTGGATCTTGGTACCATTACCGGATGGCAAATATGCTATTGGAACTAAATGGATTACGAAGAACAAAAGAGATGCAAGGGTGTGGTTATTAAAAACAAAGCAAGATTAGTAGCTCAAGGTTACAGGCAAGAGGAGGGGATTGATTATGATGAAGTGTTTGCACCTGTTGCTAGAGTAGAGGCTATTCGAATTTTCTTGGCCTATGCATCATACATGGGCTTCATGTTGTATCAGATGGATGTTAAAGGTGCTTTTCTGTATGGTGAGATAGAAGAGGAAGTTTATGTCACTCAACCCAGAGGATTTGAAGACCTAGATCATCCTAATCATGTTTACAAGGTCGTCAAATCTCTCTATGGACTTCATCAGGCACCAAGGGCATGGTATGCTAGGATTTCATCATTCCTGCTGAAGCATGGCTACAGAAGAGGTGCCATTGATAAGACTCTTTTACGAAGAAGAACTCGGATGACATCATACTTGTGCAAGTGTATGTGGATGACATCATTTTCGGATCCACTAAAGAAGCTTGGTGTAGGGAATTTGAGGATCGATGAAGGAGAATTTCGGATGAGTGCTATGGGGAGCTTACTTTCTTTTGGGTCTCCAAGTTCGTGAGAAACAAGATGGGATATTTATCGGTCAAGATAAATATGTGAGGGACATGTTGAAGAAATTTGGTATGGAAGGTGTCGAAGCGCCACAACACCTTATGAAGCTCCAAAACAAAAGCCAACAATGAACCGGATCTTCCATGTTCATTTATACGGATCTATGATTGGCTCATTAATGTATCTAATGACTTCAAGGCCCGATATTACCTTTCTTTGTGAGTGTTTGCTCTCGACATCAAGTCACTCCTCTTACTTCCCATCTCAATGCAGTCAAGAAGATCTTTAAGTACCTCAAAGGCCAACCTCATTTAGGCCTTTGGTACCCAAAAGAGTCTCCTTTTAATTTGGAAGCATATAGTGGCAGTGATTATCTTGGTGCAATCTGGATAAGAGATCCACAACTGGAGGTGTCAATTCCTTGAGCGAGGCGATTTCTTGGCGGGCAAGAAACAAACCATTGTGGTTACCTCAACCATCAAGGTAGTATGTTCTTCTTGCGCAAATTGTTTGTGGACGGGTCCTTTGGATTCAAAACCAAGCTGTTGGATTATGGGTATAACTTCATGAACACAACTCTTTTTATTGATAATCAGTACCATATGCATTGTCAAAATCCAGTTTTCACAATAGAACCAAACATATTGAAATCGGGCACCACTTTATAAGAGATGCATATGAAAACATTTGATAAATGTGGCGAAAATTCATCTGAGATGATAATGTGGCGGATCTGTTAACAAAAGCGTTTGATGGACCAAGGTTTCAACACCTTGTGGTCAATATTGGAATGCTTAACCCTTAGCTGTAAAGTTTAAGGGAGGCATAAACCTCGGGGAGGCATATGCCTCGGGGAGGATTTTCTTTGTCTTGTTTTTTTTCTTAGTTATAAAAAAAAAAAAAAAAAAAAAAAAAAACTAACTTTCTTTTGCGGGTTTGTTGTATTTTGTTGATGGTTTTAACTCACGGATATACCTTGTGTGTATCAAAGAGTTGGCTAGTCCAAAGGGCTGACTTTGGTAAAGACACATCAAATCATTGATAGTCAGTAATGATTTGCTCAAAATCATAGGGTCCGCAACCACCCATGCTTAATTCTTGAGAGTTGTATGGTCATCAATTCTCCATGGTCTATTCCTTGTTGGAATCCAAGAATTGGCTAGCCCACAAGTATATGGCTTGTGGTAAAGGCAACCGAATCCATATTTGGTTATCAATTCACCAATTCTAAGAATTGACTAGTCCCGAGCAAGCGGCTACGGTAAAGGCACATCAAATCCGTTTATATAGTTCTTGATTTGCTCATAAATCGATGGTTATCAATGTACCATAGTTTTCGGACTTAAACATCGGCTACTCTAGTAGTGATGGCTATTGGTAAAGAGACATCAAATCCATTATTTTCAATGATTCACCTCTCGGATGTTAACACACCGGATGTGATGAGAATAGTATGCAACTAATAAGTATTGATGTACACTATGTCATGTGTTGTTGCAAAGACACGGCGTTTCAAAGTTTACTCATCATAGAGATGAGATTATTATTGGTTCTTTACTATCGATGTTTGAGAACAATCCTCTAGTACTAAAGTCTCTAAGATCTATCAAGGTAGGAAGCTGGAACTTAACCAAGTCAAATTCCGGTTTAGGGAGGATTGTTGGGAATTATGCGAAGAAGGATTTCTGTATCAAAACCGCCGATGGATTCTGCTGAGTAGAAGCAGAATCTGTGAAGAAGAGATTCTTTGAAGAGTAAAAGCCGTGCCGTGTTTACTGTTTGAAGAGTGGAAGTCGACTAGGATCGACATGCGCTTTATTATTTAAATGCTAACCCACCATTATTCTTGTACTGCCCGAGGTTAGCATGGGTATTATTGTACTGCTCAATATTATCTAGTGGTTTAGTCATTAAATGCATGCTTGCATGTTTAGTCGATTGAGTAGTAATAGTTTAGGGTTCCTTGTCTATAAAAGGAACTTCATAGTTTATAATAGATAACACATCCGAAACATAGTGTTTCAGTCATATAAAAGATCCATAGAGGATCTAAGTGTTCTTAGTTATAACAACTTGTATTTACTTTCCGCTATAGAATACGGGTAGTAGAGATTTTCTATTAGTTTGCTTATGATTACATAGGCAACACTAACGATCCACGAGTGCTCAAAATCTGTCAAGGTCTGTCTGTGTTCTACAAACCTCATTGGTTTGTTCAAATGTGTGAGGCTATCAGCAGTCAACAATCTGTCCATGAATTCGGATCACTTGATAGACCTCCAATGCTCACTCCCAGTAATTATGTTCAATGGGTAAGTCGATTCTTTAGGTTTATCGAACTCAAGAAACCTCATGGCAAATATTTTAAGAAGGTCATCCTTGAATGTCATTTTCAAATGCCAAATGTGACGGTTCCCGGAGATCCAACAACTATTCCACCAAGACTTGAAACGATCTCCACTGTCCTTGAGAGTCAACTAACTGCATAACAAATACTTCACCGTGAAGCTAACGAACTTGCAATGGAATATATTCTTCTGGGCATACCTAATCCCATTCTTCGAAGTGTTGATGCTTATAAAATAGCAAAGGATATGTGGGAACATGTTCATCTTTTAATAGAAGGCACATAACTTAATCAAGAAGACATGGAATCCAAGCTTTATCTATCATATGAAATGTTTATGATTGATCCAGGGAAGTCATTAGAGTCTTATTATCATCGATTCACAAACATCATCAATGACTTAGACAGACACAACATCATCTTACCCAAGATTGCCATAAACACAAACCGGTAGGTTATCCCGCGTATAGCGAAAAATGTCATTGGACGCGTACAGGCACTAGACTAAAGTTAGTCTACTCATAACAAGTACATTACGAGCATTACATAAGTCATGTGCACTCACATTATTATTTTTACGTAAACCGTCTACGTAACACGTTTTGACTTCTCATGCATGCATGCATGCATGCATAATACTTTCATCACCTTATAGCATATACCTCTAATATATACATACTTACATAAATAAACCCCCTAACACAATTACTTACACAAAACATCAAACCATATCCTATCTATTCATAATCCTACCATAAGTAACTATGTAATCACAAGAATCTCAAAAACTTATCTTAAAAAGCATGCCATTTCCATATAAACTTACACTAAACTACAAAAAAATTTATCCCCTTCCTTAACTTTCCCATCTCCTAGTCACCATCCACTAACTAATTTTTTAAACAACTAATCTCAACACTATACTTCACTCACAATAACACACATTTCACTTCACCAAAAATCAAACTCACCCATTGTTTCTTTTTTAGAAACCCACGACCCTAATAAAATTCACACACACAAATTTGTTTTTAATTGTTCAAGTATTTTTCAAGAAACTTAGGTTTAAATTAACAAGTTTCTAGTTATTTCAAGGGTTGCAAGAAAGTTGACAAAGGGTTATTTGGTTACTACTAAGGGTTTTCAAAATATTAGTAGTGTTGGTTAAATTGGTTATTTGCAAGATTTTGGGTTAATAATGGTTAATTAGTGTTCTTCAACTCCTTTTCATCGCCATCTTTGTAAAGAAACTACAAACCATCTCATTTCATTACTTACATTTGCATACCATTCTTATTTATATTCTATCACCATTACTATGTTTGTGTAAAATAGTAAGTTTAAAAGAAAGTATGTCAAAATATGATTTTATGTACTAAAAATATGATTGTATGTGTTTAAATTGTAGTTTATAGTTTATGTGTTCTTCAATAATTGTTGTTTTTAGTAATTAGTGTGAGGGATTAGGTTAGTATGGAGTTGTTATGGTATTGGTGAAATGATAAAACATTGGTGGAAGGGATTAGGATAGAAAGAAGTTGTGATTTGGGGGTAAAAATAGTGTTAAAGTGTAAAAATATATATATATATTACATAATGGCTATCCTATTTTGTTAAAAACAGAAAAATGGTTTTAGGTTTTGCAACATTTGGTTAAGCCAATAGAAAATAGACTTTATAAGCTAAACGTGGCTGCTTGAATTACTAAAAACGGACCTATAACGAGAAAGTTATGCTTATTTGAAGTGTCGGGCAGAAAGTTATGAGTGGTCATGTTGCGAGTTGTTTTAGTCATGTGTAGAGTCCAAACTGAGAAATATTGCACAAGGAGTTATTCGTAGTCCTCGCGGCCTAATTTTAAAAAAGTGCATAATCAAGTCAAACGAAGTTATAACGAATACGTTACAGACTTCCAAAATTACACGAAAATTACCCATTTTTGTCAAAAACATCATGTGCTCACTACTTAATGGTCATTTCTAAGTAAGATAGATTTTGATAGAGACGAAGGTCACAGAGACACCTTTTTAGTACTCATAGTCTACTTTACACACGAGTTGGAATGGGTCAAAAATGTTAAGAAACGAAAGAGTTACCGATCGGTAAAGTTGGTCACTGAGTCATTTTCAAAAGTGTGAAAAATAATACCAAGTGTTATATTTTGACGTAAAACATTAATTTCCGTATAAAACTTAAACGCAAAATGTATCGGTGATAAAAACTTATAAAAACTCATATGCATATCATTCATAACATGTACACGGCCTAAAGTACCTTATTATCAAATTAGGTTGCGGTTAGGATTTTGCCTCGATTTGCGTGCCACTTCTCATTTACCTACTATTATCATTTGTTTGAGGTGAGCTTTATAGCCCCGGTTTACGTCATTTATACACATTTGAAATACTCAAGATGAGATTACATTGCTCATTTTCACATACAGACACAAGTACTTTAAACGATTATGTTAAGTGTATAACATAATTATAAAATTCATTATCACATACTTATGACTAATATCATTGTTGGTTACTTGTCATTTAAAGTGAAAGTCCAACAATGTGTTATCCACTTTCTAATCAAATTAAAACCACTATCTATATACTACATTAGCTTATAGACTCGTGAAATCACGAGGTTTTTAAAGAAATTATGCATCAAAAATTAAGTGCGTGATTAAAGTAAGAAAAAATAGTTTTGAGATTACGTGTAACTACTATCAAGTGTCGGTCATTAACTATGTAATAGGTTGCTAAGTATTTAGGCCTATATGTTAGTATTTATGTCAAGGCTTATGAAGTAAGCCCATGGGCCTATGACAAGGTCAATTCGTAAGAAAGGAAAGGGACTAGATGTGTTGCCCTAGCTCCCTCTCCTATATAAACTCTTGTAACTCTCATTTGAGAGTGTTGGTTCTTTCATACATGCAAGTAATCTTTTGTTATTCTCTTTTGTGAAAGTATCGGCCATTCTACCTTTCTCTCTTATTTCTATATCATTGTTATGCTTGTGTTATCATTAGTATAGTGACCTAACAGTGGTATCAATCGCCTAATAGTTGTTTGTAACGTGTTTTGTTTGTGTTTTTGGTTATCCGTAGCGTTTTCTATTCGTTCTCTACATTTTTACGAGTTAATATTTGTTTCATACACTCAAATCTTGAAGCTTGGAAAGTTTTAAGGTTGATATAGTGTTTAGAAGCTTAGATTTTGCAAAACGTTTAGAACTTTATAGATTTTTTACATCAATTTTTATCTCGTTTCTTAGTTTCTCAAAGTTTACGAATTCGCTCAAATTTCATTTTTGGTGTTAAAGGTTAAAATTTTCTTGTTCTTTAAGCATTTTTGAAGCTATTTGATCAAAAGAAACAAGTGGAAATCACGTTTTTGAGCTTAAAAATTCGTTTTGGAAATTCTGGTCAAGTTTACGAATAAGCTAAAACCCTTATCTTACAAATAAGAAAAACCCTTTTCATACGAGTAACTAAAACCCTGATCTTATGAATAAGCGAACCCTGATTTTACGAGTAAGCCTACGGACAAGAAGGAAGTTTACGACTAAGAAACTTTACGAGCAAGAAGGTACTTTACGTGCAAGCACTATTCATTAGATTCTTCAAAGTTTAAAGTGACTCAGTACTTCCATTTCTTGGATAAGCTTGTGGAATACTTCGACTTGTGATATCTTTCAAGCTTGGATAAGTTTGAAAAGTTATTGGTTTTACCTATTCTTACGAATAAGGTTACCTCTTACGAGTAAGACACATTCTTACGAGTAAGGTTTGTTGCAAATAAGACCTAACCTTACGTGTAAGTTTACTTGTAAGCCACATCTCTTACTAGTAAGACAAGATTACGAGTGAGACAGTTTACGAGTAAGGAATAGTTTACGAGTAAGCACCACTTTACGACTAAGGTTTCTTACGACTAAGTAATTACTTTCAACATCAACATACATTTCAATCATCTACAAAGATCCATCAACAACACAAGTTTTACAATGTCTCAACCACTATATTTCAACTACTAACCTCAGCAGTATCCTCATCAACAATTCCCTCAGCAACCGTAACAACAATCATTTCAACAACAACAATCATTTCCACAACAACAATTCATTCAACAACAACAATTTCCTCAACAACAACCATGGTTTCCACCTCAATATGCAATGCAATAATTCACTACAATTCCACCGAAGGAACCTCATTGGTTTGTTCAAATATGTGAGACTATCAACAGTCAACAATCTATCCATGAAGCCGGATCACTTGATAGACCTCCAATGCTCACTCCCGGTAATTATGTTCAATGGGTTAGTCGATTCTTTAGGTTCATCGAACTCAAGAAACCTCATGGCAAATATTTGAAGAAGGTCATCCTTGAATGTCCGTTTCAAATGCCAACTGTGACGGTTCCCGGAGATCCAACAACTATTCCACCAAGACTTGAAACGATCTCCACTATCCTTGAGAGTCAACTAACTGCAGAAAAAAATACTTCACTGTGAAGCTAATGAACTTGTAATGGAATATATTCTTCTAGGCATACCTAATCCCATTCTTCGAAGTGTTGATGCTCAGAAATTAGCAAAGGATATGTGGGAACATGTTCATCTCTTAATAGAAGGCACTGAACTTAATCAAGAAGACATGGAATCCAAGCTTTATCTATCATATGAAATGTTTATGATTGATCCAGGGAAGTCATTAGAGTCTTATTATCATCGATTCACAAACATCATCAATGACTTGGATGGACACAACATCATCTTACCCAAGATTGCCATAAACACAAAGTTTTTAAACTGTCTCGGTCCTAACTGGCAGAAGTATGTCACATTCATTCATCAAGCTAAGAACCTTCATGATGCCAAGTATGGGTTGTTGTATGATTATCTGAAGCACCATCAAAAGGAAGTTGACAAAGATCGAGCTCTTCGTGGAATGTTTCAACTTTCCCCAACTCCAAATTCACTTGCACTGATAGCTCAGTGTTTTGCTCCTCAATTTACTCAATTTCCACAGTCGAATCATGATTTTGTCGAACAACAACAAAACTTTACCTATCCTCAACAAGTACCGTCAACCCAAATCACTACATATGATTCTCCACCACATTCGAGTGACACTCAACTGGTTCCATATAACAACTCTGATTCAGCACTCTACACTGAAACTCAAAATGAAGATGAGGAAGCATTCAACACATTGAATCAAGGATTTTCTCTTATTGCTCGTGCCTTTGGTAGATTTGCAAACAAATCCAACAATCGTCTTCGTAATTAGTCAAACACAAGAAATCAAGCTGTTATCCAAAATGGAAGGATTGAAGTTCATAATCACAATTATGGACGTCCGATGGGAACTAGTGGTTATGTGGGAAATTCAGGAAGTGGACAAGTGTATAATGCTACTGGAAGGAACAATGTGGGTGCTCCTCAGCAAAGGGTTGAAATTATTGATAATGGGAATACACAGAATGGGAAAAAGGTCATTCGATGCTACAACTGTAATGACAAGGGTCATCTGGCTAATGTATGTCCAAAACCACAAACCAGAGGCAGTGCATATCACAAGAAAGCATTACTCTTGGCTCTCAAAGATGAAGCTAGTGGAACTCTCACTGACAAAGAACACAACTTCATGGCTAATTCAGAATCTGATGATGATATGGAGGACTTACAAGCTAATGCAGTTGTGATGTTAATGGCAAACATGCAGGAACTCCACATGAGTAATACATGCCCAGTTTATGATACTGATGGCTTATCTTCAGGTACCGGATCCTAATATGTGTCTCATCCATGATCTGATATCTCCACATGCATCTGCATCTGACAAGGAGCAAGATGTTCAACATGAGCCATCAACATCTCCTCAAGACGATGATCAAGTTAACCATGTTGTTACATTTGATGATCCAATTGATGAATGTTTTGATGATCAAGTTGAACAAATTGAAACTTTGTCTGATCCAGATCCAGAGATCATGACCACCCAATCCTAAGTTGAAAATGCAATGAAATCAATGTAAATTTAAAAGCAAAGTTGCATCATTGACTGTGGATCTTGAGTGCTACAAAACACAACTTGCAAATTTTGAAACACAAACAAAAAGAGAACATAGTTTTGAAGTTTAAGTTGCTTTTCAAAAGGCGTATATTAAAGAACAAGAATTACAACATCAGATACGAGAATTAGTCGCTTCCAAAAACAATTTGATTTCTCAAATGTAACAAGAAAAATTAGAACACAAACAACAAGTTGACATTCTAACTTCTGAACTTCAAAAAATCAAACTTGAATTGTCATCTTGTCAAACTAGTTTTTCCGAATTTAAACAAGTGTCAAGGAAATGAGTTGATTTGTATCTTGATGAAATCTTCGATTTGGAAAACCAGATAAAATAGTTTCAAAATATTGTTTATAAACATGGTGAGTCTGTCACAACAATTCAAAAGTTTACTTTAAAGCCAAATCCCGAAGGATATAGGAATGATCTTGCTGACGATAAACCACGTTTTTTACACAAAGCACTCAAGGCCAATCCAAAGTTGTATAGTGCAAAAAATCTACTTGATAATTCTGTTGTGCGTGTTATTGTATATAATTGTGAAGAGGAACGAGACTAGGAAGAAGAGAGCCGATTAAAAATGAGAAATGTAACATATAACAAACCTTTTGATTATTCAAAATTGCCTCATATTTCGGAAACTTTTGTTCCTCAGCGGGAGAAAACTGAAAAAACTTGGGTTATCACACATATAAATGAGTTTTCTTCTGACGTTGGTCCCGTTAAATCCGTTGGACAAATAAATGGCCCTTTACCTTCTTCAGGTGAAATCATACCATTACCAAAATGATATCTTGTACTAAGATATTTTGAGACATTCATGGAAGACATTAAACTTTTGGAAGAGGCAATTGAATGAAATCCTGAGATAAAAGCTGCAACTTTTCAACCATCTTATGCCAAAGAAAAAAGGAAAATCTTTTAAACACAGTTTTTACCTCATGTTCAACATCTGCGTCTGTGTGCAACCGAGTGGGAACGGGAACTTCAAAATGAAGTACAATCAATGATAAAAACTTTCAATGCAACTGAAACAATCGATTTCTAACACCCAAAAGAAAAATAAAATTCTTAAAAACGATGTTGATCGACTCTTGGAAGATATTATATGTGCTGATACTTTTTCTATTGTGTTATATTACTTTGTTGAATCTTCTTATGAAAATGTTATTATTGCTGATACATCTGATGAGAAAAATGATAATGTGACAAAAATTGAAATTTTAAAAGCTGAAAATGAGAGTCTGTCAAAAGAACTTTCTGAAATCAAACGTTGTCTTCATTGGTGTCAAAATGATAGCATTGATCATGAAATAGCTTTACAAAACAAAGTCAAACAGTCGCCTGAAAAATCTTTAGAATCAAAACTTGAACGACTGGACGACGAACACGCTTCTTTAAAATGTCAACTTTTCAAATACGGAGAGATTAGCAAAATTTGAAGATGAGGTTTATAGGCAAAGGGAGGAAATGCAGGCAAAAATGACGGAGATGATGAACTTGGTGAAAGAGTATACTAAGACGAAGGTTCCCGAGAAGGTCCTAGTGAGAAGCGATGATCACCCTCCCCCCACTTCGTTTGTTAACGCCATTTCCATTGTATCCGATGAAGGTGGAGTGGTTGAGAAGAAGGAGGCTAAGGAAAGCAAGGATAGTAAGAAAAACGAGGAGGCTGAAACCAATGATGAACCCGAGACATTTTTAATACTACCTTAAGCACGAGATTAATAAGAAAACAATTATTAACCAAGTGAACAACTTTAGGTACAATAAGGTTCTTAGGAAATCCTTTGAAGGAGAAATAACAGAAGAAGAATATGACACCATGCCTATGGGACCTATGTACGAATTGATTCTCAAAAAACCATTGACTAAAAAATGAGAAACCACGGGGAATTTCGTAATACCAAGTAGCATAGGCAACAATGATAATATAAATGCCTTAGCCGATCAGGGATCCGACGTAAACATAATGCCGCTATCAGTCTATCGTAAGCTAACTAAGGTGGAGCCGACTAAGACCAATCTTAGACTTTCCTTAGCAAATCACACATATGTCTATCCCGTGGGAACAGCGGAGGATGTCCTAATTGAGGTGGCCAATATTGTCTATCCGGTGGACTTCGTGATAATAGACATTGAGGAAGACAGAAATATGCCACTCATTCTTGGAACATCTTTTCTGGCCACTGCCAAGGCAACCATCAAATGCGGTGAGGGTATCATGATACTCAAAAGTGTCAAGGGATACGCTAGGATACCTATGGTTCCAAGATATCCTTTGAAAATAATGGAGAAGATAACTGATGAGAATCCGCAGGTCCCTAACAATACAGTTAAGAAGAAAATTAACAAATGGGAAAGAGGGCTTAGAGAATTCATGGTTCAAGGGCTACATGCGACATTGTGGAAACGTGATAAAAAGTTAGGAAATAATCCTACCTCAATACCACAAATTCAAAAGAACCCTAAGGAAATTTTGAATGGAGAAAAGGTGTTTTGTATAAATCGAGAATATAAGCATTAAGAGGAAGAAATAAGCCAAGATGGTTTGGACCTTATACGGTGAAAGAAACTAATCAAAAAAATAAAACCGTAATCATAATAGACGACGTTGGGAAGGAGTTCACGGTAAGCATACAACGTCTACAACCTTTTGATGAAGGCTTAGTGAAAGAAAAAAAGAACGGTAATGAAGTCACGTAGGGGCACGACTTCGAGTCTAGCTACAAGACTCATAAATAAAGAAAAGCGCTTCGTGGGAGGCAACCCATGCTTAATTGTTTGCTTGTTTATGTGTCATATATCTTTTCATTGATTGTTTATTCTCATGTTTGAATTTGTGAAAATGCTTTATTTTGTCTTTAACCTTGTCTTAATTACATATAAAGGTATTTTACAAAAAGGATAAGTGTAGGGAAGATAACACACGTTTTTAAAAAAATGTGAACATGAGAGTTACAATTCTTGAAAAGATATATATGTGTGTTTGTTAGAGTCAAATGCTTGTATCGAGTCATAATGGATGTTTTGCAGGAATTTTTCTAGATTCTAAAGATGTAATTTTTCGAAAACGCAGAGACCGGTTTACATCGGGATAACTGACGGCGTCAAGAGGAGCAGAATCCACTTATCTTACTTTCTCTCGTTTTTTGTGCTACTTATAAATTTTTGGAATTTCTCAGGTCTTAATTTTCCAGAAAACCTTTAAACATCCATTCCACAAGCACTATATCCTAGTTTAGTAGAGTCATATATAGTTTTACCACCGATTTTACGCGAGGGTTTCGTCTATTTTCTTAAAGTGTGCAGGTTTTATTTATCAAGAAGAAGATACATAAGATTGAATGGAGCTTTTCACGCATACATTCTTCTTGGAGAAGAATTTAACCACTACTTCACACAGATCCTACCGAGCTAATCAGGGGAGTATTAGTTTCTTTCTCTTTTAATTACCTTCCGTTATCGTAACTTTGATACTTTCGGGGAACATTGGGGACAATGTTCAGTTTAAGTGTAGGGAGGGAGAATAAAACGGGAACTTTGAAACTATGCTTATCCTTGATTATTTGTCTTGTCCAATTTCATTTGTAGGAATTAAAGCATTCATCTTTAATGCTTCGAGAGTGTACCGGTAGTATAATAGATTCTAGAACTTGTTTTGTGATGCATCCCGAGATCGCTAGTGAGACTACACTTGTGTAGTTAGGAATAACTAAATGATAAGAGGCATTAGGATAACCCTTGTTTGATACCCGTATTATAATTACTTCTTCCACATTGGTTGAGTAATTCCCCACACCCTGCGTTGTACTCATCTTTAGTACACGATACCCTAGTTAACCCCTCAGAGCCTATTCTTTTCGCGGTTCTCATGATGTTTCGGTTTTTCGGAATATCAATGAAGAGCATTGTTTACAATCCACCCCCAAATTTACACCCAAATCGCCTTAGCCTACCTTGTATGAACTCACTTTTAGTGCATTATTGTTATCATACTAAACCCTTAGTTAAATTATCTAGTTACTTGCATAAGTTTCTAAGTCGAGTCATATCCTTTGTATACAGTTTTGGGACGATTGGGACTCATGGGAAAATTTAAATTTTATGGAGTGACGGGAAAGAACGTTAAATTCAAATTCCTTTTATTTACGTAATAATGTACTCCAAGTGTTTTGATCTTTTCAATTCGGGTCAAATTAGTGTTAGAATAATAAAAACTCAAGTGTAGGGATGTGCCTATAAATCCCTTATATTTTGATGTTATCGTAGAGGATAGTAGAGTAAAAGCGTATGAAAAAAAATCGAAAAAAAAGTGTTGAAAAAAAATGAAAAAAAAAACATACGGGCTACCATCCTGCATCTATCTTTATATTTATGTTTGTTTGTTTCAAAGTTATCTAGAGTTTAGAGAGTCAAGTCTTGGCTTAGCAATGCCATTCTTCTCATGCTTGTAACATAAAGATTTTTGACTTGCCACCACTAAATCGCCTACCCAACCAAACCATTTGTTTCTCTACCGTAAGCATAACGTTACAACCCTTTAAAAGACCTCTTAGATAGTTTTTCCTAGGTGCTTACGCCAAAGCGGTGGAGGTTTGATCTAGTCTCAAGCCTATGGTAATCTATGTACTAGGACCGGTTAATGAGTGTTTATCTTCCATTTCCAATTTGATATATTTCATATACACCCGAGAGATGAGACTATCCAAACACCACTTGTGAGGTGCTAGTATGTAATTTTCGTGCTTGTTATGACTTTTGCGGGGCTTATACTTGTTGTGAATTGTTCTAAACCAATGCTTCATGCCCCATAACTTATAAATTGATTGGCCAAAAGAACATTTGCTTGAGGACAAGCAAATACCAAGTGTAGGGATATTTGATAAGGATTTAAAAGGTACACTTTTTAGGGGTCATTTAAGCCCTTAATCGACCACTTTTATATCCGTTACTGCTTAAATTCATTCCTTTTCACTTTTAGGTCTCTTGAAGGCAAAATCTTTGGAATGATGCTTATTTGGACGAAAAGGCGTGAATATGTGAAGAAAATGGCTAAAGTCAAGATCAAGACACTCAAGTCGCTAGAAGTGCACCCGGCGTAACGAGACAAAGGCGGCGCCGTCCCTCTAAATGCGACGGCTCGGAAGGAAATTACTATTTTGTACCTAGCGGCGGGGCATTGAAGAGTAGGCGTCACGACTCGGACGACCTAGATCCGATTCGCACGCGTCGGAAGTTGAAGTCGGCGGCGTCACAACCACAACGTGACGCCGTCCCAAAGTTGACTTGGCCAAGACGAAACCCTATTGGCAGCGATCCGACGGCATCACAATTAAAGAGTGACGCCGTCGCAGTTGTAACTCTATATATAGAATTCGATTTTTAGACTTTTAGGGGAGATTTGTGGAGTAAAAACCTAAAACGATTTTGGTATGTCTTGGACAGTATCTTAGGGTTCTCATACCCTATTTTACATCAAGATAAGTTATTTACTTCATTGATTTCATTATGTCTTCGATTGTATGTGTGTATGCTTGCATGTTTACCATGTCCGGCTAATTTACTTGTATGTTTGCTTAGATCTATGAAACCTAGTTATTGAATATTGATTGGTTGTCTCTTATCTTAATTGTAACTGGCTTAGGATTGCAATAGGCCATCGTTGTGTTTTTAATGCTTGAGTAATCTTTGTAAACCTTAGTTTATGATCACCTAGAGTAATTGTAGGCTAAAAATCCGAAGATAACCTTAGAGTTAGTTTATGAATCCTAGAGATTTTGTAGGCAATAACCTAAACGTATTCTCAAAGAGTTAGGGAGAAAAGCATACCCTACGACCTTAGAAGACACAACGCGTTAAGAATAAGGACGTGACAATTCAACCATCAATAAAAGATAACTAGGGAGTAATAGTATCTAGGTAAACACATTTTTAATCATCATACGAGCACACATCAATAGACATAGACTACCCCTTAGCTTAGCTTAGTTAATTAGATAATTAGATAGTAGAGTAATCGGTAGAAGTACCACCCCCCAAATCCAATGCTCCGAGATCGTACCTTTCAATTTTCTAAAAAAACATAAAAAAGATAAAAAAATAATCTTCCTCAACCCCAACCTTAGCGTAGTAATTTCTCACTAGCCTTCCCATTCCCCTAAAGAACGATATCAATCCCGAGGCTTACCATAATACTAAACTACAACGATTAGGTTCACTGCCTAGGTGGTTGAAAAACTTGCTCGAAGAAAAGGAAGTTTCCTTTGACCCCGAACGCGCGTTGTACACTTATCAGTAGGTAAATTTTGTGATGGGGATTAGGAAGTTACTTTTCGGGAGAAAACGTGTTTCATTCGTGATCTACAAAGAAACGGTCTTATGTCAGGCACCCGTGAATCAAGCCTTTATACAATCTCTATGACTGACATGATTACTTCATCTCCCATTTGTCTACTTTCTAAAGGAACATCTACAAAATCATGGTTGTGGCATAAAAGACTTTCTCACTTGAATTTCAAAACCGTAACTGATCTGGAACTACACAAATTAGTTGAAGGACTTCCAAGATTTTGATATTCCAAAGACCACTTATGCTCAGCATGTGAACAAGGAAAAAGCACTCGTGCACATATTCCTTCGAAGATTAAAAACAATACTCAACATGTACTTCACCTTCTTCACATGGATATGTGTGACCCGATGCACATGCAGACGATTAATGGCAAACACTACATTCTTGTAATCGTTGATGACTACTCCAGATGGACTTGGGTTTATTTTCTAAGAAGTAAAGATCAAGCTCCTTCAATGATCATCACCTTTCTCAGAAAATTCAAGTTCAGCTTCGTAACACTATCAGACAAGTCAGAACAGACAGAGGAACTGAATTCTTGAATCAAACTCTTTGGACATATTTCGAGAAAGTAGGAACTGAAAATCAAACATCAATTGCAAGAACTCCTGAACATAATGGAGTTGTGGAAAGATGAAACCGGACGTTAGTGGAAGCCGCATGAACGATGTTGATTAATGCTCAATTATCGGATTATTTATGGGCCGAAGTTGTTTCAACTGCATGTTACAGTAAAAACCGTTCAATGATCACCAAACGCCACAACAAAACACTTATGAGCTTTTCCATAACCGGAAACCTAACCTAAAACACTTTCATGTATTTGGTGCTCTTTGTTATCCAAATAATGATCGTGATGATCTTGGAAAGTTCAAGGCTAAAGCTGACATTGGAGTCTTTGTCGGATATTGTGAAAACTCAAAAGGATATCGAATCTGGAACCGTCACACTAGAGAAATTATGGAAACCATTCATGCTAATTTCGATGAGCTCACAGAGATGGCTTCTGAGCAAAACAGCTTAGAACCTGGACACAACCGTCTAAACTTTCTGTGGAAAACTAGAAGGGGGGGGGGGTTGAATAGTTTTACCAATTTAAAACTTCCTTTTAAATATTTAGATCGACTTATGTCAATCTATTTGGTTGTTTATGTTGGACGTTGATAGATAGATATATAAACGTGTAATGAAAGATAAGGAGTAAGAAGCACATCACCACGACACAAGTATTTATAGTGGTTCGGCTACAAGGACACCTTCCTTGCCCTACTCCACTCCCGAGTCACCTACTCGAGAGTTCGTAAACACTACACCAACTCCTTATGGTGGAGAAGCCTTCACAACGCCGCTTAACCTTTTTCGGTACAAAGCTAAATACCGAGTTCTTTCACACCAAGGCGAATCACACCTAACACAACGTCGCCTACCCTTTATACGGTGCTAGGCTAACCACCGAGTTCTTTCACACCTTAGGAGAACTAATCCTTCTGGCGTCGCCTAACCTTTATTAGGTACTAGGCTAAGCACCTAGTTCTTTCACACCTTAGGTGAACTACACCTTCACGACACAACACCTAATCTCAAGGAGATCTACTCCTTGTTACAACACCATCAAGGATATCACCATCCTTGTATATAAACAAATACATATATGTATAACGATGTACCTCATCGATTATACGACCTAGGCATTCTTCCCAAATGCTACTGGATTTGATTCTTTGGCATCCTTTACTAATGCCTTTGACACAACGCTTGGCACCCTTCACTAATGCCTTCGTCTTGACACCTTTAGCATCCTTCACTAATGCTTTGACATGGATGATGAGCACCTTTCACTAATGCTTTCATCTTGACACTTTCGGCATTCTTCACTAATGCCTTCAACCCAACATCTATGGAGAAAGGAAGAACTATCAACAAGAGAACCTTAGTAGTCTTGATGATGACGAAGCATGGCAACTCATGGACTTTGAGCTTGCACGTCTTCAAGAGGTGGTGATCTCTCCTTTAAGAGGAACCTAGTAGATCACACAAAAACAAAAGACAAACTACATAGATCACTTAGATCTGAGGTTAGAGGGTTAGAATGCTTTGGGGAAGTATGTGTGTAAAAGCCCACTTAGAGAGGAAGAAATGGCTCTCTATTTATAGAGGAAATTCTCTTTTGTTTTCCCGGATCCCACGGATCCCTACCACAAGGGATCCGGCTAGCACAACGCTAGGGATCCGTGGTCCGCTCCTCTTTGCCCATGGGTATTTTTGGTTATGGGTCATGGGTCATGGGTTATGGGTTGATCCATGGTTTTCTTTCTAGATACAATGTATCTTAAGGATACAATGAACTTGGTTAAGTGGTATATATAAAACCATGGGTTATGGGTCAAAACCATTTGCTAGTATTTACCCATTTAGTATATACTTGTATTTACCCAATTTAGCATACACTTAGTTTTTACCCATTTTAGTATACTTAGTTTAAGTATATGTTTAACCCAATATGTAAACACTAGTTGTTGTACATATGTATCTAAATCATAAAATCAATTATACTTGTTTTAGTGTTTTATGTGAAAGCGTAAGTGTGTTAGAAAACTATTAACTCAAACTATTTACGTACTCTATTTGTTTCGTTAAAATGATTTTATATTTGTTATCGACAAAACATTTAGAAGATCGTAAAATATAAATAAACGTTTTCACGGCTTATTTGTATTAACAATCTTCCCCTTTTTGTTGATGACAAAACATAAAATTATTTTAAGGAAAAATCTAAAATTCGTAAAAGTTTGAATTTGTAGTTTTTACTTTCTTCTCCCCCTTTTTGTCAAAACAAAAAGTGTTAAAAAAATGTAAAAATGTAAAGAGAGCAAGTGGCGGAATGGTACTCGTCTTAACTCCCCTTGACGAGTCCATCCCTTTGAAAGGCGTCAAGGACATAACGTAAAATAAACTAATTGTGTTTGCAATTAAGTTTGCAAATGATTAAATCTAAGTGGCGAGCGTGCTCCCCTTAAATATTGCAATGTTGCAATGGGGTGTCATGAAGTGTAACCCAAAATTGGATTAAGTTGCAAATGATTTTGCAATGTCGTTTGACACAAAGCTCCCCCTAGCTTTATGGTGTCAATATCTTCATGTGTATTTTGAATAACTACAAAACAAAGGTTAGAAAAACAAGAGTATAGTGCATAATTTCCTACAAAAGAGACTTGAGTTAGTATAAATTTGTGCTTTTGATCCACGGATCGCACGGTTCCCTTCTTGAAGGGATCTGTCTAGGCATTATGGAGGGATTCGGCTGTCTGTTGACAGTTTCTTCAGCAATGAGAGTGTTTCAATCAATGCAAATGTGGAGACAATATATGTGTGCAATAAAGAGCACAACGCACAGAATAATCAAAACATATAAATGTTCATTCAATAAAACAAGAGATAACCAACCAAATCTCTAAAACTAAGAGAATGAACTAGCCAAATAGGTGCTACTAATGCTAATAAGTTAACCCAAACTTAAGATTCGACTAAAAGCTTAATGATGATTAATGGTGAGGAAGGTTTCCTAAATGTTCTAAGTTTGAGCTTTTGACTATGATGTTCATTGTAGTTTAGGCTTGTTAACCTCTTCGAAACGTTCGAGAAGGTGATAAAACATGAAACGTTGCTCTTCACGTAGTTCATGTGTCAACCTTTTAACATGTTTACAATGATAGCAATCCTTGTCATGGTTTTGAATTTCTTGTAGTGGAAGTTCAAGTAAAGTGGGTTGAGTGTCTTCAAATGAAGGCGGAATTGGTGGAGGCTTATTAAGTGATGGCTCTACAATGTTTGAGGGTAAAGAAGCATCAACTTCCTTATGGTCGGGTGGTTGCCTTTGATGTCTTCTCATAATCCAAGAAGGACTATTGGGGGGAATGATAGAGTTTGCTTTTGAAGCAAGTGTTGATTCAACACTTTGATTTTGTTGCACAATCTTTTCAAGTGAATTTGTTGGTAATGGTGAAAGGTGAGATGTCCAAGAAGGTAGATCTTCTACATTGTGAGAATGTGGAGATGTTTGTGAGGTGGTTCTAGGCACTAATGGTGTTGGTTGAGTTGTGGAGGGTATGTTTGGGATAGTAGAGTTTGGTGATGAAATCCTAGTGGGAACACTCTTCTTGGGAATTAGTTTGATTGGTTTCCTTGGTGTAGGGGAAATCCTAGCATTGGTAGACTTAATCGGAGATGATTCGTTTGAGGAAACTTCGTGTATGATTCTAGCAAGTTTCTTGGGTGGTTCTTGAGTGGATGAGTTAGCACTAGGAGCCTTTCTCATGATGAAATGACTTAAGAAAGATGGTTGTAATTGCTGATGGTTTGTGTTTGTGTTTGATGACCAAGGTGTTCTTAGCAATATGGCTTATAAAGGGAAGAGCTTGGTAGTTGCCTTTAAGACTTAATCCATTAATGTTCTTGGAAATGTGATGATTAACATCAAAGTTTATGTTCAGAGTTTCACTAATCTAGGGACTCATTTAAGATGAGATGGAGTGTTTGAGTTAGGAAGATGAGTTGAAATGATTGTTCAAGAAATGATTTTCATAAGCGTCACCGGATCCCACGGTTCCCTCCTTGGAGGATCCGGCTAAACTAATCCTAGGGATCCGGCTCTCGTGATTATGCGAGTTTGAAATGAGGTTTCTAGGAGCTAAAGCCTATCTTACTTTGAATATTTCAGTTCTCCTAAGTGTTTGAGATGAAAGGATACTTGAATGATCAAAGGTAATAAGTGTTATAGCAAATGATTGCTTCTTATGGAAGGAGGATGGGACAAGATGACTACCAATGGATGTCCAAGGATAACACTAAGAGTTATATAGGTGTCAAGACATAATAAATGATCCTAGTGATCAGATTTAAGCTTGAGGTGATATTTGGATAAATTCTTAAAAATCATAAGAATTGAAAAACTAATCTTTATCTTTCTTTGAGATAGAAATGACTAGAGGTAATTAAAAAAAAATTGTTTAATTTGTCCTCTTTAAGTGTTTTGAGAGATGAGAAATAGTTTGTGAGTAGTTGAAGCAGAAATATGGTGAGTTTTGATGTGTTGATAAATCAAGAGGCATTTTGACTAAGATTTTAAGTAAGCCTTTAGTGAGTCTAAGCCTTTCTCATCCTTGAAATAGTTCTAGTTGGATTCCAAAAACATATGCTTAGCTAATGTGAAGTTTATCTAGAAAGCAATCTTGATGTAAGGAAAGGCGTATTCTTGATCGATGACACGGATCCACGGTTCCCTCGAGGAGGGATCCGGCTAGGCTAATCCTAGGGATCAAGCATCTGCAGATCGAACCTACACGAAAAGATGTGCGATTTTGTACACTATTAAATCTATAAAACAAGCAATAGGAACAAGCAAGTCATCATAAAACATCACTTATAAGATAAAGTAACAATATCCAAAATACCATAAACCAAAAATACTAAAGAGAAATCATTCAAACATAAAATAAATGAAACTAAGCACATTCCTATTGTCTCTTTCGTCAAGTCTTCCTTTTCCTTTTTGACGGCTTAGTGAGGTTGTAAGTGAGGTTTTGAATCATGCCTCTTATTTGTTTAAATTCCGCGGTCTCGTTTGGAATGGTTGGAAGTTGTTCGTGGTATTCAAGGATTTCCAATTTGATGTTGGATACGAGGTCGATGTCTTCCTCATCTTGTTCTTCTTCTTCTCCGGCCGAGGAGTCCGAGAGAGCTTCAGGTTTCTCTCCATTGACCATGAACCATTTAGAGGGTTGTTTGGTAAGAGGTACCATGACGTGATCGGAAAGGTAATGATCATCGTTGATAGGGGATGGTTGCAATGCACTAACATACTTACAAAGTCGTGTTAGGAGCATACCATATGGGAGTACCATGTTTGAAGCTTTGAATACCCAAGCCATTCTCCTTAACAGTTTGCTCCACTGTTTAACGAAGATTTCGATCAACGTGCTCCAGATGTATCCAATGTTTCCGCTACTCAACCTGATCATAATCCAATACCTGATACACCTGACACTACAACAACAACTGTTACTGATGCATCACCAATCAAGTCTCCAACAACAGCAGAACAACTGCCTCCAATGAAAATGACCAAGCTGATGATCCATTAAACCAAAATTTATCTACACCCATATATGATGGAAATGCGTTCTTTAACCCTTTTGCATTAGAAACAACCACTCCAGATGTTTTTGAATCATCAACTCGCAATCTGGATCCACTAAATCTGCATAATGTATACCAACACCAACCCTTGACACATAGATGGACAAGAGATCATCCTCTAGTAAACATTATTGGCAAGCCTAACCAACCGATCATCACAAGACAACGCCTTTACACCGACGGTGAAAACTGTATTCATGCACTCACCGTCAGTCACACTGAACCCAAAAACATTAAAGAAGCAATGACCCATGACAACATGATAGAATCCATGGAAGAAGATTTAAATCAGTTCAAATGTCTTAAAGTATGGGAATTGGTTGAACGAACAACATGGGTCTATGTTATTGGTTTGAAATGGATTTGGAAAAATAAGGTTGATGCTGAAGGCACGGTTATTCGTAACAAGTCTCGTCTGGTGGCTAAAGGTTATCGTCAGGAAGAGGGAATTGAATTTGAAGAATCATTCGCACCGGTGGCTAGACTTGAGACTGTTCAAATTTTTCTGGCTTTTGCGGCTCATATGAACATCACCGTCTATCAAATGGATGTGAAAACTGCATTTGTGAATGAAAAATTACGGGAGGAAGTGTATGTTAGCCAACCAGATGGATTTGTTGATCCAGAGTACCTGAATCATGTCTACAAACTGAATAAATCTCTTTACGGTCTCAAACAAGCCCCTCGAGCGTGGTATGATAAATTGTCAGCTTTCTTACTTGCTAAGAATTTAACCAAAGGATCCGTTGATCCAACACTGTTTATACAATATCACGGGGAATACATTTTAATTGTTCAAATATATGTGGATGATATCATTTTTGGTTCAACCCACAAAAAATACTCAAACGCTTTTGCAAAACTAATGAAACAAAATTTTGAAATGTCAATGATGGGTGAACTAACGTTCTTCTTAGTTTTCTTAAGTTAGTCAAAATATGCTCTTGATATTCTTAAGAAACATGTATGACCTCATGTGACACCTATAACACACCAATAACATCATCTAGTAAACTAAACGCTGATTTCCATGGGAAACTTGTTGACCCTACAAAATACCAAAGTATTAATCGGTCTCTTATGTATCTAACAGCTAGCAGACCCGACATAGTCTTTGCATTATATCTTTGCTCTCGTTATCAGTCTAGACCAACTGCACGTCACCTCTCAGAGGCTTACCGAATCCTCCGATACATAAAGGGAACCATTAATTTGGGGATCTGGTATCCGAAAGATTCTGGTTTTCAACTAATAGCTTTTTCAGACAATGGTCATGCAGGGTGTTTAGATACACGAAAAAGTACTTCTGGTGGTCTACAATTCTTTTGTGACAAACTGGTGTCCTGGTAATCAAAGAAGCAAGATTGCACATTGTTATCATCAACTGAAGTACAATATGTAGACATGTATGCGTGTTGTGCTCAAGTCATATGGATGAGAACACAACTCATGGATTATGGTTAAGTATTTGACAAGATTCCAGTGTATTGCGACTCAAAAAGTGCAATTGCAATCTCGTGCAACACTGCTCAACACTCAAAGTCAAAGCATATTGCTCTTCGCTACCATTTCATCAAAGAGCATGCCGAGAAGAGAACAGTTGAATTATAATTTGTAGGTACTGAACACCAATTAGCGGACCTATTCACCAAAGCCTTACCACTCGCACGATTTGCTGACTTATTCCATCGAATTGGTATGAGGTGTTTGACTCTAGAAGAACTGAAAAACTTTTTACAACAATCTTGAAAATGTCAAACACCAAAATATTTTTTGTAAATATTTTATCAAAAATAAAATACAAAAATATAAAACCCATAAAAACCTAAAAAGATTATTTCATTTTCCTTTTTGTGAAAAAAATAATAATAATGCAAGTACAAAATTCCATCAACACTTTGTTCTATTAAAACAAATTTACCAATTTTTCCCGAACAAGTGTTAAGGGAGAGAATGAAATTTTAAAATTTTACTTAAAATTTGTACTTGCATATTCCAAAAATATGTTGTTTCTCAATTGTGTTGGAAAAGTTTCATGGTTAAATACCCTCTTCTAACTTCAATGTTTCTCAAAATGTATAAAAGTCAATACGTTAAAAGTCGAATGGGAGTATTTAAATGTATTTTGCCAAAATGATATCAAGTTAACCTTGTCTGTGAGTTAAATGATTAAAATTGGAAAATTTTATGGTTTAGGGACCAAATGTGTCAATCTTTCAAAGTAAAATTAGTCAAAAACAATTTTTTTGACTTGCATTGAATACATTCTGCAAACACGTTTAATACTACAACCACCTTCATCAAGGATCCATATTCATTCTTCTAATCCATTCGTGTTTTCAAAAATCTATAAGTGGTAACATGTTTCTAATACGATTATAAGCAATGGTTTTTTATTAGAACTCAATCCAACGGCTAAATCGATCACAATTTGATTTTAAAAACTTTGGGTTTATGAACGATTTGGGTAAAATTGAGTTTGCCTGTTTTGGTTAAAGATTATTGATGGGCAATGTTTATAATAGTGTCCTATTCATGTTATGATAACTTAATCGTAACCAGGAACACGAATTGAATGTTTTCTGAAATTAGGTTTCTTGCGCCTAAATTGGGGATTGATGATTAAATGATAGTAAGCAAGTGTTAAGATGTGATATGAAACATGTTTAAACATAAGAATTAAACCAGAAATATCTTTAAATTCAAAACTTATGTTTAGGGTTTAAGAACACTTTCAGGTTCGAAATTCAAAATCTGTGGATAAAAGTTGTTAAAACTTATTCTATATCACTCTATTGCATCATATGAGCCCACAGAAACAATCAAAACATACATCTAACTTGTAAATGGGTTATTCGTAAAAAGAGGGTTTAAGGTTTAAGAATTTTTATGAATAAGGTCATCTGTGCTTGAAAATTGGAAAAGTGCCTTCTGTTGTGTTCTTGAAGTGATAAATTGTGATTATGATAAAGGAGTTGATGTTGTGTTAACAGGGAAAGGAAATTCGTAAAAGGATTCAAAGGTTACGAACTAAGCATAAATGTTTACGAATAAACATGATATGTTACGAATAAGGATGTCTATAGTGGACTATGAATTTCTTGGAAAGAAATTCGTAAACTTGAAAATGTTTATGAATAAGGCCAATTCTTACAAATTAGGCTTATTCTTACGATAAGTTTATTCTTACGAATAAGTTTATTCTTACGAATAAGTTTATTCTTACGAATAAGCATATTGTTTACGAATAAGTCTGGTTCGTTACGAATTAGCAGTATTCCTACGCATAAGCTCATTCTTACGAATAAGACTAAATCTTACGAATAAGGATCCAAGTTACGAATAAGTAAATGTTTACAAACAAACTCATGTTTTACGCCTAAGTCACCATTTACGAATAAGCTCAGAAAACTTCCAAATGTTGTTTTTAAGTGATAAATGGGTATTAACGCGTAAAAATTAAAACATTCATTACAACTTATCATCACAACTATAAGTAAAAGGACAAATGTGACTTAGAAAGTGTAACTGACATCCAACTGTGTATATCAACATCAAAACAACGACTTAGAAAATGAATCAGACTAATGCTAACACATTGTGTCTTTCAATGTCTGTTTCTATGACTTATGTCTTTCAGATCACAACAATGGCTGCACAACAAGTTGATGTTAATGTCTCAAAAAATCTTACAATGGAAAATACTTTCCCTCAAGGTTACAATAGGGTCATTGGCAAGAATAATCTCTGTGTGGACTTCAAAAATTTCTCATGCTCAGAGTCCTCTTGCCAAATTGTTATGGATATTCTACTCAATCACCCGTACAAGTTCATGTTGACTAAATCTGCATCAATCACTGACTTCTACATTCACCAATTCTGGAATACCATTGACAGGAATGAAGGGGACCAGTCATTCAGGTGTACTTTACATAAACGTGAAGTCACAGTAAGCATCGAGGATCTACGCTCTGTGCTACTTCTCCATACTGTGAATTATCCTGAGGGATAAGAATGTAGTCCAACTGAGAAGGAGGTTTTGGATTTTTCTTATTGACATTGGCTATGACGAGTCTGCAGGAATCATTACTACACACTCCAGAGTAGATGTAAAGTATATGCCACATCTATGGAGAACACTCTACATTATCATCGCCAAGTCAGTGTCTGGCAGAGATAGCGGTCAGGAACACCCCAAGCTGCTACATCTACAAATATTTTGGGGAATGGTCAATGCTAAACTAATTGACTATGCAAGCCTCATCTGGGAGGACATGATGCAGCACGTCCAAAAGGGAGGCACCAAGATCCCTTTTGTCAGATACACGAAGTTGATCATCAAAAACCTTCTAAATAAGTTTGAAGATATTCCTAAAAGACTTGATGACGAGGACAAATATACGGTCAAAAATGAGCCAAAGCTGAAAATGGTTAGGATTCAAGGGACGAGCACTCGTAAACAAGGTGCTAAGCTTCCTGATTGTCTCCTAACTGAAAAAGTTAAAGCATCAACGTCATACAAGCATTATGATGCGGCTCTCAAGGCTCAGTGTGGATTTCGTGACGAGGACACACAAGCCTCATCAGTCAAGACTAGAGCTAAGAAGGGAGAGAAAACTGGTAACTCGGGAAGTACCACAAGGAAGATTAAGCTTTCTATTCCAAAGTACAAAAAGAGGAGGGTACTAGCTATAGTTGTCAAGCCTGAGCCTTCTCCTGAACCATCATCTCAACCCAGAGATGACTGGAAAACCGAGTCTGATGACATTGTCATCTATAAAGAGGCTCATGCTAAAGATCCGGTGAAAGAGAGTGAGGAGGAACAGAAGAGTCCTACCCTTGATGAACTTGAAAGAGACATAGATACCTTTGCTGTAAAGACTGATGATGAAGAAGAAAAAGTCAACAAGGGAAAATAGCCAGCCATAGAAGAAGAACTTCATCCAGATTTCAGTCTTACAACTAAAGAAATTAATGAACGAAATCTACTGGCTGTTCTGAAACAAAGTAAAAAGACACAACAACCTTCTCCCTTTCTGGTTAATCAACCCAGTGGGGAAGGAGGTTCCAGCAGTGGGACTCAACCTCTCGAAGAACTACACACCGTCACTCCACCCCTTTTCGATCCGGTTAATCAACCCGGTCAGGAAAAGGGTGAAACTACTATGGTTACAGACGAAGAGGAAGAGAAACAAGAGGACGAGCAGATGTTCGATACTGGAGATCAGAATGATGAATAGGAGGAAAATTTTCTCATAACTGAAGAAGATGTTAAGAAGTCAGAAGAAGAAGAAGAAGAAGAGAGGAAACGTATCGAGGCGGAAGAGGCTAAGAAGGCGAAAGAGGAAAGACTAAAAAAGGAAACTGATGCCTACATCGACAACCCTGATCACGACCCCAAACCTTCTTCTGATCCACCAAGGACACTTTAACTATGCCAGAATCATCCACTCAGTCATCCCCTCCACCAACACTAACAACATAAAGTCAACAACCAAGTCTATCAAGAAGAAAGCTGACACTTGGATGTCACGTGCCAAGGTAAAAGTTCAAAAGGCAGTGAATCAAGCTCGATTGAGAAAGAAGAGCAAACTTGAAGATCAAGTACACACACTCACGGGCTTGGTCGCCAACTTGACTTAATAGATGTCAACCTTTCAACAATCTAAGGAATAGATCGAGAAGTTCCTCTCTTGGGATGTCCAAGGTGAAATGGAGAAGCTAATCATCAAATACGTTGAAGCCTTTCTATCAAAGAACATTCCCGTAGTCACAAAGGAACTGTTGAAGAGACAACTGCAGCCATTGATCAAACAAATGATTAAAGATGTTGTCACTACAACGCCGGTTACTATGCAAACCATACCGATCAAGCCCCCACTTATCACTGAAAAAGACCTAACAGATCAACTTGTGACGAAGATGGCTGGGAGAGTTGGCCAAATGGATAAAGACGATGAATTTCTCTATGATCTTCTTGTTGCAAAACAACTTAGGACTTCGTGCAAGGAAGATGCGGGAAAAGAAAAGAGGCCAAGGAATAATGACGAGAATAATCTGAATCCAAGTTCTAAGAAACAAAAGAAGGATGGTGGATCATCATCTCAGCAACAAACACGGTTAACCCCTTCACCACCACAACCCCAACATCAACCCAGCCTAAAGAACTGGTCAACCGAAGGAATCTGAGTCTGCACCAGAGACCGGTGATTACTTTGGAACAAACAGAACCTCAACCTTCAACAAGACCTGGACCATCACCATCATCCTCAAGCCAAAAAGGAAAGATACCAGCTATCGTCGCTTGGCTAGACAACAACAACACTGAAGACTGTGAATGGTTTGATAAAATGGTCAAGACACAACCACCACTTGCAGAAGATCAAGAACCAGTGGATGGTCGAACTGTGGAACATGTCCAGAAGATGAAAAGAGACTTCAGAATTAAGAAGCTCAACAAGAAAGAACTCAAAAGGATCTAGAACACCGCCTTCAACCTTCTTAAGGACAGATCTGAGAATGCAATTGAGCTCGAGATCATCTCGAAAACATTGCAAGTGCAATGTCGAATGATATCGATTGGCTCAACCCTGAGTTCAACGTCGACCACACATTGGAGAAGCATGGACCATACTACGCAGATTGGACCAAGCCACTACCACTGATTGAAAAACCTGAACAACCCAAGATCCCGTTTCGATTCTTCTTCAACACAGATCTGGAGTTTCTTCAACATGGAAGCAAAGTTGACAAGAAATATGCCACTTCCCTAACATTCAACATTCCAGCTACAAGGTACCTGAACAAGGCAATTGAGGAACATGCCACTAGTTTGTTCGTTGATGAACTGGTGACATACGACAAAGATGCATTGTTTGGAATTCACCATTGGCCAGAAAGGCACAGAATTTTCTACCGTAGCTGCAGACTAAATACGACACAATGGGAAGTTGAGTATCCATAAATAATTGTTGCTATCATGTCCATCGCTACTGCAACAAAGTGTGATTAATCCTACTTGAAGCGGATCGTGGTCAAAAGACAAGATGAGAAAGAGTATGAAATATCATAAGCTGACTTTCCAAGATTGACGCTTAACAACATTGAGGACATGTATCTCCTCAAGGTTCAAGGCAAAATGCATCAGTTCCCAACAGATCTACAACTGGCTTTCATTACTTCTCATCTCGTCTTCATCAGAAGTGTAATAATTCAAGAACGAGTTGAAGATCTTCAGCTAGGTGTGGAAGGTTATCAGAAGAAACTGAATCTTAGTAAGATACTCCTCAATCTCAACGAGATCAACAAGGATTCACAATACACTCTTATCAAAGAACCTAAATTTGGCTTCGTCTACAGAAGTACCTATTTTACAACTGCTTTATGGAATTTGATGAGATACATAAGTTTTGTGATGACACCTTAAAATCGGTTCGTAATGGCTTAGACATTCGTTTGAAGGATCTGAAACTGTACAAGGGTCGAAGATGGACCTCATCAGAACAAAAGGAGGTTGGTCGATTTATCGCAAGGATTAACAAGAGGTTGAAACATTGAGATCAGATGAGAAGGATGGAGAGCTATGTAGGAGGACGACTGAGATTTCCGATTATGACGTTTCAACATCCTGAATAATTGGTTAGTTTTGTGTAATATTTGGATTGTTTGAATATTCTTGGTACATTTGTGATTTGTTGGTTATTCTATGGTTTGAACACACATAACAGTGTACAACCCATTCTTGTAAAGAAAGGACCCTAAGGTACGCTTCAGTGCCTCAATCCTAATATAAGGAGCGAAAGCTTCTTACTTTTGAATAGAATTAGTCAAATTTCCTATATTTTCATAATTCTGCTCAAAAGAACAAGTATTCCCTCTCGTTATTTAAAACCTTAAAAGTTATCATCACTTGTTGAGGGGGAGTATTTGAAAATAAATTTGTTCAAAATGAAACGTTCTTGTTAAACTCTTCCCGTAAAACTCAAAATGGACATATTTTAAATCAACATTTCTTCAAAAACAACATTGATATGCCATTTTGAGGGGGAGAAAAATAAAAGTAATCAAAAATATGTTGTGAATTGTATGGAATCTCAAAATCGCTCAAACTCAGACATAACCCATGGAGTGACGAACTTCAAATGTCAGTAATCGAAAGGACTTATCTTGGACGAGTAATAATTTCAAGCTGGTCTAACCAGTGATGTAAGCTTGTCTCGAATAGGACTTGTCTGAGTAGAGTGTACCAATCCGAGAAACTTTCTTTGGACTTGACCAGGCCGGGTCTAAGTTCATTGAAAGTCGATCATTTCAAAAGTGCGAACTCTTCCCTCAATGTGCATATTTATGTTAAAACAATACAAGCACGTGTGGAGGGTGAGTATTTCTAAAAATACAAAACTCTCAAAGTGTTAACAAAACAAGTTTAATAATCATAAACACTTTGAGAAATTTTCAAGTAAATGGTTTTATGGCAACATAGGAATAGTCATGGAGTTATAAGGTGACTAACGTTAGGAAAAATACGTCATATGATCCGCCAGAGTCGGAGGGATCTACCCAAGGACAATACCCATAGTTAGTATTAGAAGTCCTTAGGTATGATTGAAAAAAAGGAGAATATGAGAAAAGGAGAACGAATGAGTTGAATAATTAAAAAGAAAAGTTAAAGAAAAGGGTGAAAAGAAATAACCCTCCATATGTTCAACTTAGGGCAGAAACCGGGTTCAATTCATATGCTATTGGCTGTCACTAAGGTGACACCGGTATTGAAGACAAAGACGTCATAGACCCAGTGACGCACTGCACTAAACCTTCTAAGCAACTCAAGTTCTCTCAAAAGGACTTGTTACATTCTTACGGGGAACCCTGTATAATCTATCGACCTCTCACTACGAGATGTGTTGATATTGAAACAGGAGACACCGCTCTAGTCTCCGACTACTAAAATCAAAATGCACTAATCGAGTCTAGAGCCACAAGATTTATCAAAATATCTCTTAGTAACACTAAATATTTCATTACTTGTTGTTCAAACAATAAGGACACAAGTGATATATTCTAGAGTCCTACATAGATCCTAGCAATCTGCCAGAACATTTATGAGAGGATTTACACAATAATCCTTAGTGATTGAATGGAAATTCCCGCCAGGGTCAACATCAAACAGCCCTGACAGCAGGTCACTTCGGTAATCACTTGTGGGTTACTCTTAGTGTTTGTGGTGGTCTCAAACGGTCTACAATCGTGGAGTGATACTTCAGTGTACTCCAGTGGCTCACAACGACAAAGTAAAGATATTGAGTACGGGGACATGCCAGTGACCATCCGGTCTGAGATTCGTCAAAGAACGTGCCAGCGATCTGGGATGTACCTGTATAAAATATATGAACTCTTACGTCGGGAACTTTATTGCTAAATGTTTACATGCATGATTGGAGATCCGGAGTTCCAGGGGAGACCTTCAGTACCGCCATTATCATCAACAGTACTCCATCTCCACATGCTCATACCAACATCGTGTCGCATGAAAGTTCTCACCAAAAGATCAAGGCAACACGAAGTTAAAAATGATTCTATGCCAAAATCATAGAATCTACAAAGTTTAAAGAATTGAGAACTACACAAATATGGAGATTCAAAATCAAAAGAAGTATGGGCATGGTGGAGAAAGACGTAAAGACACCTGCACCAAAGACGTTGATGAATGGCAAACAACACCATATGATCAAAACAACAACAAAGAATAAAGAACAAAGACACATGACACGTCAAGCTGATAAAGTTAAAGAAAGGAAAGCACATGTACTCACTTGAAAGAAGATTGCTGGAAAGACGTCAAGCAACCTAGATGACCAACCATTAGGGGAGATTGTTGGGATTACGTGTAACTACTATCAAGTGTCAGTCATTAAATATGTAATAGGTTGATAAGTATTTAGGCTTATATGTTACTATTTATGTCAAGGCTTATGAAGTAAGCCCATGGGCCTATGACAAGGTCCAATTTGTAAGAAAGGAAAGGACTAGATGTGTTGCCCTAGCTCCCTCTCCTATATAAACTCTTATAATTCTCATTTGAGAGTGTTGGTTCTTTCATACATTCAAGTAATCTTTTGTTATTCTCTCTTGTGAAAGTATCGACCATTCTACTTTTCTCTCTTATTCTATATCATTGTTATGCTTGTGTTATCATTAGTATGGTGACCTAACAAACAGCGAATGTAAATGGTATGAATTGTTCTTTTAATAGAATAATAAGTTATAAGTTAATGATACTATAAACTACTATGCTTGTAAATATCTATGTAATAAACGTCCATTGCCTCGTGATCTCATATTTTTATGGTCTTGAGAAGCAAATATATGTAGTGACCACTGTAACACTTCAAACCAATGTCCATTATGTGAACACCTAATAAGTTTTAAAAATGTGTAAGTAAGATAAGTTTGTGATTAATAATAAGTGTAAATATAAAAACTGCCATAAAACATGTCATATGTGTATTGTACATACCTATTGAACGTTGATCATAGACATTGAATAACTTTTTTATAAACTACATTTGTAGTAGTTTTGATAGATTACCATCCACATCAGAAACAATAACCTTCAAATCTTTTTTTGCTTTTGACACGTGAAAGAGCCACATGTAGCTGTCAATGTGTGAAAACAGGAAGTGGCAGGTACAAACCAACTTTTGAAAGCGATTGCCCTTGGCTCTTGTTTATTTTCATGGCAAATGACACTGACACAGGATATTATTTCCTCATGATATTTAGAGGTAATTCTCAACCTTGGTATGATAACCTTATTTCCAAAATGTGTTCAATTAATTATTTTTCAATGATGGTATAAAGTACAATTAACTTGTAACTTATAATATGATAAGGAATAATAAGTAATAAGTCAATGATGGTATAATGTGCAATGCTTGTAACTAATAATGTGATAAACGCCATTCATCGTGTCATCCGATATATATGGTCTTCAAAATGAAATGTTTGTAGTGAGCGTTAATTAAGTGATAAGCCAATGCCCATTCTGTGAGCACCTAATAAGTTTAAAAAAAGTGTAAGTAAAAAAAGTTTGTGATAGATAATATACATTATTTTAAAAAATGGCATAAAACATTTCATATGTATTTTTTAGTTACCTTTTGAAGATTGTTCATAGATCTCGAAGAACTTCTTTGTAAACCACATTTGTAGTAATGTTTGATAGATTACCGTATCCGCATTTGAAACAATAACCTTCAACCATTTTTTTGCTTTTGACGTGTGAAAGAGCCATGTACAAACCAACTTTTTAAAGTGATTGCCCTTGGCTTTTGTTTATAGACCTATGAAATTACGGGAATTTTTAAAGAACTATTCATTAGGAGTTAAGAGCACAAATAAAGTTACAAACAACAACGATCGCGAATAGGTTTCATTATTTCATGAAGAGAATAATAAGTTTAATATCTGAATGGACCGATAAACAAATTAGTTTATAACTATTAAATCAATGAACGTGCACGTATCGTATTGTTGAAAGGAAGATAATCTTGAATACGCAAGGTATGCAATCAACATCAAACATTCAAGTAGCCCATGCCCATTTCGTAAACACCGAATAGTTTAAGGAAAAAAAGTAAGCAATAAAAGGAAGTTGGCGATAAGATTATATGTAATATTAAGAAATGGTACGAAACACGTCATTTATATATGGTTGTACATACGTTTTGAGCATAGTTGTTAAGATTCCGATCCTGATCTTAGGATCTTACGATTTTACGATTCTACAAAGCAAAAACGATCCAGATTCTACGTAGGATCTTAACAAGCTTAAGATCTTATAGGATCGTGATCTTGACCATAGGATCTTAAGATCTACTCCGATCCAATCTTCCTTTTCTCGAACCGCAAACTAAAAAACTACAAATTTATGGTTTATGTTTTTATATGATTTAAAAAATATGTGATTCTTATTAAACATTCCATATTCATAATTTAGGACAGCATTTTCATGAAACATTCATATAATTTTGTGTTTATAATATATAATAATTTGTAGTTTTGAATAATATTACAAAGATCATTAAAAAATGACATTATTGTAGGACCTTATGATCCCGATCCGATCTTACGATCACGATCTTGAAAAGACGAAAACGATCCTAGGTATGATCCCGATCTTAAAAACCTTGGTCCCAACTAATGCCAAGATTCTTAGAATGGAGGATGTACTAATGACATACACCTCTAAAAATATGTTACAATAGCGGTTGTTAAGCTATCAAACACTGATAAAATGCTTTTGTCTGTCACTTATTGATGGTTCGTTAATGTGTTGTTTAAAACAATGTTTGCGGATATGTAATGGGGAGAATTCAGCAAAGGGAGACTTGGAGCTGCCCAACACTACTCAGCTACCAAAAAGGGCACTCACAAACTTACTGTTGTTGTCCTTCCTACAACTGTACATGAACCTAATTGTTTTACATGTTTTAGTACACGGTTATGTAATCTTTAGTCATGAAATCGCTATAAATGGTCTCTTCTAATTTAACATGACTGAATGGAATAATGAAAGAGAAATCATTAGTAACTCCAAACCAACACTAACTTTTTACAGCTTGGTTTCTTTTTGTAAAATAAGTTGGTTTATTTTCTTTGTATTAACAAACTTAACTATATGTCATGTTCCATTATGAGATGTCAGCTGTTAATAGCCTAAATCTATATGGACTAGCCATCACAATACACACCATGTTGATGAAGATATCTTGCACAAGAATGAGTACTGCATGGAGGTAATAAACATTATTTGCTTAATTTTTATTTTACCTCATATTGTGTTTCTTTCTTGATACTGTGGATTTAACAGGTGACACCTAAAATGTTGGTTGATTGGGCATGACTGTTTCGTATGGAAGATCATCCTTACATAAGTCAAGTGATATCAAGTAATGCATCTGACAGTGTGTTTTGCACTCTCTATTAAGCTAAACCGGAGAGAATTCCTCTAAAGGCCAACTTTTGTCACAAGTTAGGTTGTTTCTCCAACGGCCAGTTTTCTCACACGACCAAGTATATGTAGCCGTTTCAAGAGTGAAACTCCATAAAGGATTGAAGGTTCTATGTTGCTACAAAGACGAAACTACACAAAGTGCACTGCTAACACGTTTACATAGAAGTTTTATTTTGGATATGAATGAGCATGGTTTATTTTGTTCTTTTAACATCTTATTCATTCTTTTCATGTATCACATAAATATTTAAGGTTTTTTTATTTTATTTTATTTATTTATTTATTTATTTTTGTAAATAATATGTTGGTATTCTTCATGGTTGTTGACATACTCATTACTTTTTGTTGTATAGAAGTAATCCAATTAATCTTTGTAATTCGATAGTTTATAGGCGCCGACTTTTACTGTAACATACAAGTCCACTTAGAAAAGGCCTAAGTCTGTTATTTATGGGCCTTGAATTTGAAAATCCCACGGAGGGTGTTCGTTTCTCTTAGCTTCCTTTGATTTACGGACATAGGTTTTGAAAGCGGTGTTCGTACATTACTTCCACGGCTGCCTGGATGACATAGACTCTTCTTACGGATGTATCCTTCAACATCTGCTTGATTATTAGTGGCTCTTGAGCGTCCCGGCGGGGCGGAAAAGCTATAAGAGCGTTCATCGGTCTTCTTTCGGCGGTTGCTCTTTCGTTTTGTACATTTCTTCCTCCATATACCATGTTTATCACTCTTCCTCTGCTGGTGATTTTCTGGGTGGGTTTCTTCCCTTTGCCTCACCTCTTTTAGTAAATGATCCAGCTTACTGTTTCGAGCTTTTACGAGATGTTCCTTGAGTTGGTAGCGGTCATTGGTGAGATGGCCTTTCTCTCGTGATAGTCGCAGAACTTGTCTAAGTTTTCTCTTCTTGGTGCTCCCTCCGAGAGGTGGAGGTGGTGGTAGGTTTAGTTGAAGTTCCGTAGACATAGAAGTTTTATTTTGGATATGAATGAGCATGGTTTATTTTGTTCTTTTAACATCTTATTCATTCTTTTCATGTATCACATAAATATTTAAGGTTTTTTTATTTTATTTTATTTATTTATTTATTTATTTTTGTAAATAATATGTTGGTATTCTTCATGGTTGTTGACATACTCATTACTTTTTGTTGGAAGTAATCCAATTAATCTTTGTAATTCGATAGTTTAGTTTTACTGTAACATAAAAGTCCACTTAGAAAAGGCCTAAGTCTGTTATTTATGGGCCTAATTAGGACGGTTATAAGTTAGTTAGGTTTATTATTAAGAGTTGTAATGTTTCATAGAGACCGGTTGCTGTCAAGCAACACGACCCTTCATTGTATATGTAGGATAAGTTATGTCTGTTAGAAAGTGTCGTTTAGATAAGTATATATATACATGTATATATGTAGAACAGAAGTTGTTAACCCACGTTATTCAATTCTATATAATTCTGGCCCAAAAATCTTCCTTGTTTCTCTATTGAATTCTTGAACGATGTTGCATGATGTTTGTTTGATCATATAAGATCCTGGAAGTATCAGACCTGCACAAAATTAGAAGTTAATATACTGTTTTATCACTTTTCAAGTATAATCATGAAGCTAGCCCGCCCATTCGGGTACGTGAGCTATGTGATCTTCATTGTGGCTTTCACATTGACTTGAGCGCTACATGCTTGAGGTAAGTTGACATATTTTCTTGATGGTGATAATGTTAGACTTGGTCTTGACTGTGATCTTACTTTTAAACCAGAAGATCATGCTAAAAATATAAGAAAACATGGTACTGTTATTTTTATTACAATTCCCTTTTAGTATAGCTAGCGCAATATCTCCTTATAGAAAAGACCTTTTAGTCGAACCTATAAAAGTAAGATTTTAACCATGACGAGAGCTGACCTATAAAAGTAAAATTGTTAATGTTGTCACCTCTATATTTCATGGAAAAATATGAAGATTCAATCTTATATGAGGAAATTTTAGGTGTTGCGAGGGGGTTGAATGGCAACATTCCGGGGCATACATCAATCTTGCTGCATTTTATCTTGCCGGGATTCCTATTGCTTCTTTTTGGGGTTCTGGACTTCGCTACGAGGAGAGGGTCTATGGATCAGGATACTTGTGGGAGCCAGTATACAGCTTACCCTACTTAGTGTTGTAATAAATTGCACTAACTATGAAAAACAATACCTCTACTTTTTTCATTTCCATAACAAAGTCTTAACATTTGTCTTTTGTTTACGTAGTGAAATTTTGCTATTTGCAGTCTTTTTTCACCAAATTCATTTTAGGATGTGTTCTCAGTGACCGAAAAAATTAGACCCCGTCAACCATGGAGAAATCGAGTGCTACGAGTCCTGGGGAAACGTAAGCTGGATACGATTTGTAGCCTATCTGCGGTTCTTGGAGTTTTGACCTTGACGTTCAGAACATTAGCCAAGTCGGCCAACTATGTTATGCTAAAAGTAGAAAACATCAGCCAAGCCAACGAACTACTAGATGATACATTCTTTTTGAATTTATAGTATTTTTTGAGTTGAAAGTTCAAAAGTTTACAAAAGAACGTGTATTTGGAAAATATAGTTGAGTCTTATGTTAAGGATTTTGATGATACATTTTTCTCTTATGTTGTATATTATTCTGATTTTCTTTGAAAAACAATCTGTTTTGCTAATATATTAAGGGGTGTTTGGTTTAGAATTTTTCTACTTCTTTTGCAAAGTGATTTAGTTGAAACATAATGCTGACCTTTTGTGCAACAACAAATCAGTTTTATTGAAGGCTGCAACAAGAATAATGTTATGTACTTATGACATCTTAATATTACGTTATCACTTTTAAAGATCAATGATGGTCACCAGTTACATAAAACTTATTAATGTGGACAATTTTGTATATTCTTGAATACCCAAAACCGGCTCAAAATTATCCACTGCAACTTTATGTTTTGGTTTTTCACAAAGATTGGTAATTTGTTCTAGCTAATGTCTATAAGAGCTGCAATATATGTTTAGAGGCATATGGCATGTACTAAACTATATTATCTTCTTGACCAGGGCAAGACGAAGTGTTTTTCTACATGCCTACTAATATGGGTGACTTATGGCGATCATGTAGGTTCCATCACCCTGATCTTATCTTCTTCTTGAAATCTTAACTCGAAAGTTCAGCCTTTAACGATGAGTACTTGATGTGTAATCTCAAATAAGCTTTTAAAGATATTGATGCAGGAACTTATCCTCCCTTTATATAAATCAATTCCGTTGAACCTTTATATACTTGTGATTACAGAATTTCGTGTAAAAGCATCAAAAGTTCGCATCGAGTAGTTATTAGGTATGTCTCTAGACCAGTCTGCAGGCATATTAAAGTCAATAAGTGTAAATAACCTCTCCTCTTTTGCTCTTTCATAATCTTAGCCTAAATAACAATTTGATATTATGTTGCAGTGGAGAAACTTAAGACACTTTCATAGTTGATCTTTCTATGGTTTGCAAAATGTTTTTATAAAGGCCGGTATTCTCATACGGATAACTTTATGTGCTTGTTTCTAGAGTCGAGACGAAGAAAGGTTTGAAGGTTATTTCTTGTGACGAAGACAGCGAATACACAAATCTCCACAACAAACGCTGTGTATAAAGAAGTTTTATTTCGTATATAAATAATGACCATCCATTTTATTTTTTCTTACACTTTTAGTTGTTCTTTTTACATAAATTACATGAACACTTTTCTTTTTTCCCATTTTTTGTGTTTAAGGTATTTGCCGTTATGCATTTTTTTAGAACGGTAATTTTTAACTATATGCATAACATTTACACCAAAAATATATTTCACATGTTCTAAGCACTACTTGAACCCACAACTATTTAGGGTATGTTTGGCAAAAATAGATTGTCTTTGGTCTTTGATCTTGGTCTTTATTCTTCGATCTTTGGTCTTGATCTTTATTCTTTGAAAAGATTATAAAAGAGATTATTTTTATAAAATTACGTGAAATAACCTTTTATTTTCGAGAGATTATGAAAGATTATTTTCTTATAATCTTTTATAAGTTATGTTATAAACAAGGATTATTTTTAAGTAGCTTATTTTTGAAAAATAAGCGTAATCTTTTCATAATCTTGTGTGCCAAACATAGCCTTAGTTTGAAAACTTCTCACACAATATAAGATCACATTAGGACACAAACCCTTTGACATTTGCTGTTATTCATTATTTATGTACGTCCTCTTAAAATTCGTCAAGTAATATTATGAAGCTAGCCCACTCATTGGACGGGTTATGAAGCTAATATAAAAAATATTTATAAAGATTCACTGGACCTAGTATTGTTTCTATTTTTTTTTATTTTCTTTTATGAATTTCCCAGTGGAATTGTTTCAAAGTTTGCCACATATGACTTTTGGGCTGATATTTGAAGCCCAAGCCAACAAAATTCTAAAATTTGAGGTGAGATTGTCAGAAAAACTAAATTACCAATAGGCATTAGGCAGGAAAAAAAAACCATATATAATCCATGAACATAAACATATATGTCGGCTTATATCTTTTGGATAGTTCATATATCTATGCATTCAAGATTGTTGTTATTTTTAAAGAATGCACCACAATTATTACAACAAGCAAACAACATAGTACAAAAAATGATACAAGACACAAAAAGAACAAAGAAAATAAATGGCAACTAAATGATACAAGACAAATAACAAAACACTCACAATAGAACCGTCATCAACCATCACAAAATCTGTGCACTTGTATCCTTCATATTCCATCCACATTTGATTGACACTTGAAGCCATTGAACTCAACACAATGCGTCTTTTTTTTGCCCTTCTCACAATCCACTCGAAAAGGTTTAATATCTTGTACGATTTTGTTCACACTTGAAGCCTTTGATCTAAAATGTCGATTGTACCTTTCTTTCCATATGTGATAGCCGGTCACCCATGTTACAACTTGCCATAAGCTAGTTCCTCGTATGACACGAAGTCACGGAATAACACCACTACCACAATGCTTAAATACCTTGTTAGTACAAAAAGCATCTACTGAACCAATTTTCCACCAACAAATAATCTTTTCCCAAATATTTGATACCATATTACAGAGCATCAAAATATGATCAGTCATTTCAACCCCATCATTGCAACAAGGACATAAGAGGCTATCTAGATCAATACCTTTTTTCTCGAGTTCACATCTAACCGGAGCCTCCATTTTAGTGCGCGTCAAATAAATATGTTAACTCTTTTTTGTACGAGCTTGTTCCACGTCGTCTCTTGATCCGCAACATCATGCAAGTACTTGTTATCCACCAATTTTGTCAACGCCTTGACCATGAATCGTCGATCCATTGTCTTCAAGAAGCCATCTCCATGTGTCCTTGCAATCACAAGATGCCGTAAAATTACCTAAACCCCCAATTGGCACCTCCAACTTACTGTGGGCTCTACCGCTTGGCTCTCTAACCCAATCCCACTCCCACCTCCAAACATCCTCAACCCAAGACCCCCTCTAAGCCTTTCCTCCTTTCTACTATCTAAATGGTATAATCTATTAAATCAATCTTTAATTAACCTTATATTACCCCACCACCTATCTTGAGAAGTAAGGGGATGTTTGGTAAGGAGAAATAAGTTAAAAGAAATGGAATTGGATGAATTTCCAACGTTTGCTAGGGTAGAGAAAAAGAAACACGAAGATTTCCCATTTCTTGAGAATTTAAATTGCACTTGGACCAATTCTTCTACTTTTGGGATGGAAATCAAATAGAACATTGAGAATTGAAAATTAAAACACGAGTATAAAGTAGATATGTCACGTGACTTGCACATAAAAGCAAAAAAGTTAAAACACCACAAGCCCTTATCATCTTCTCCATTTGGGGATTGTAAATCCATGGTAGGTGGTCCTTCATTCCCCTCTATTTTTCCATAGCTAGCTATGAAAATGATGTGATTGTTATTGTTTCAATAACTGAGATATTGGTAAATTTGTGTTCAAGAAACTATAGCAAATCACAAGGCTTCAAGCTCAAAAGTTCTCTTATATGTTTAATCCTTTTTCCATTGATCAAGCATTACAACTAAAATTTATCACCACCTTTTTTATGATGTTGCCCTTTGATATATCAATTTTTCATTTTGTAATTAGAACATTTACTCGGCATAGGCAGATCATTGATTGTTGGATTTGTTATTTTAATTATTTTTTCAATAAATAAAATAATGATAATAAAATATTTATAAATAATTCCCAGGTCAATTTCACTTGATACCAAACAAGGTAATTCGCAAAAATTCTCTAACACAATTCATTTCCTTAAATTTCTATTCTCTACCTCATTTCATTTCTCAAAAATTCTCTCTACCAAACGTGCCCAAGTATCCAAACCTATTTCCTACTTTCCTAACAAATGAATTAGTAAAATCAATTCCCAATTTTTCTAATTTTACCCCAACCCTCAACATATCACTCCAAACCCCACCACTACTTGGGGTGTTCATCAGTTAGGGTTTTGGATTATATGGTTTGAGTTTACCGGTTTGAATTTTTTTTAAATCAAAACTAAAATCAAACCAAACTAATTATAAAATGAATAAAACCAAATCATACACGAAGTTAGATTCCGGTTAAACCAAGAAACCCAAAAAACTTCATAACATAATCAATAAGTCATAAATAAATACTTTATAGTTCAAATAAGATAAACAAATCAAAATGTCACATAAGTGTTGAACTAAATCAAAACAAATTATATATAAGTCTAACAAACCAAAATGTTTCGCAACTATTCATAAATAAATTAGAACAAAAGAAGTTTATTAGACAAAAGCCCTATAGTGCTTTAATAGGTTATTAGCCTTATAAAAAAGTATTCATAACATTCAAATTATTTCACACAATCTATGATATCAAAATCAACTTTTAGGTCTTTTGATATTATAGGGCTAATAACCTATTAAAGCACTATACTTGTGAATAGCGGCAGTTCTGCGTAGCGAACTAAAAAAATAACTCTTTTAAACATTAATATTGACATTTTTGTCTTTCTTTAAGTATTATGACCATTTTACCATTCGAAAAATATTTCAAAAAAAAAAATCGAAAAACAATTCAGAAAATTTTTGTAATCTAAAAAATAAAAATAAAAAATCGCATGTCACAAAAAAAAAATCTAAAAAAATTATTTCAGAACAAAATTTCAAAAAAAAAAAACGAAGACTAAAATACACCGTTGGTCCCTAAACTTGTATCGGAGGATCGCGATGGGACGAAACCGGGCATATTCATCGTCGGGGTCCCTATTTCAAGGTTTTCACTCGCTACAAGTCCTTTGACCATTTGCCGTTAGTCGAGGACATCTCGGCGTTACATTTGTCTTTAGTCAAGGGTAATTTTGACATTTCCATATTTTGAGCGTGCTCGATACACTTTTACGTGGTCGACGATAAATAGAGCCTAATAAAAGCAACTCATATTCACCACTCATCCCTAAAGTCTCTCTACCAAAACTAAATCTTATCCCGAATTTTTCCGATCTACTTTTAATAATGGTTCGTTGTGCTTGTGGTAGGCTAGGTGTAGTTAAAACTTCTTTGGAATAATGTCAACGCCGTGCGATACTATGCATGTCTGTTCGGGTTGGCTAGCATTCTCTTGGTTGTATTTTTTAATTTAACATGTTTAGTTAATAGTTTCATCTTGGAGTCGACTTTTAAGTGTGTTCAAACGTTTGTTTTCGATTTTTAGGGATCCGGTGTCCCATAAATGGGTGGTTGGATCCACCACAAACCACCGAGCAAGGAGGTGTTCCTCTGCTTGCAAAGGCATATCCGGCGTAATGAGGCGGCGTTGCAAGAATGCCAACAAGCCCTCATCAACGAGACCATGGATACTATGGGACGCGATCGCCGAGGCGAGATGAGCTAGAGGCTACTCAAGCCGATACCCTAGTGAACTCCTCGCGAGAAGGAGAAACTCTGTGGCGAGGAATTTCGTGTTTTCTCACGGATACTCATCATTGCCGTATGTGTTTGGTTTATCTAGTGGGTTAGCAATGTAGGTGGTTTTTTGCCTTTTCAGTCGGTGGTATGTATGGTCTGTGTAAGTAGACGTGTGGCGATGTGTAAGTAGAAGTGTGGCAATGGTTGACTTTTAAAAATTCAAGTTTTTATGTAGTTTGGTCCTTCTACAGTATTCGTAGTTTTACTTTTATCCTTTAGTCCTTTTGAGTGTTATGCCTTTAATACTTTCTCCTACCCCTTATAAATGATCAAACCCACCTTAGTTGCCACACAAATATTATGTAAGTCAAACCACACCTTAGTAAAATGATCAAACTCATAACAAAGCTACAAGTATCAAAGATGGATGAATGATGAGAGATGGATGAACAGACACCACTTTCGAGTATCAACATAAACTTGATATGGTGTTGTTCATCCATCTTTCATCCTTCATTCCTGTTTGTCATGATAGAATAACTGTATCTAACTCGAAACCCATATACAAGTATCAAAGATGGATGAATGATCAGTGATGGATGAACAGACACCATTTCTGAGCATCAACATAAACTTGATATGGTGTTGTTCATCCATCTTTGATCCTTCATTAGTGTTTGTGATAATAGAATAACAGTAACCAAACTCAAAACACAAATCCAAGTTCAACAGATCCAAGAACCATAGAGAACCATAGACATATGAAGTCTCAAGGATGGATGACCAGACACCACTTTTGAGTATCAACATAAACTCCATATGGTGTTGTTCATCCATCTTTGATCCTTCATTAGTGTTTGTGATAATACAATAATGATAACCAACTCAAAACACGGATGTATGAAGACTCTAAAAACAATACAATAAAAACACAATTAAACCCATACACTAAAATGACATGATTTCATACATAACATAAATGGATATATTTCCAAATGCATAACATTTTGGAGTCTACAAAGTTCATAAACATACATTGTTTAAACACAACAAATATTGTTTAGGGAATACATATTCGATGGATAACATTGGCTTTCATATGCTTAACTAGCAATTTTTGTGGTGAAGAAAGCTTTCTTTGCTATAATCTTGGTCTTAGTCTAGAATTGCTTTGGAGACCCACGTAAGCAAGATCAACTTGACTTCCAGATTGAGGTGGACCACACTTGGTTGATCATTACTTGCATAGTTGTCACCGTAACATTTGCCTTCTTCTTTGATGTAACTTTTGGTGGGATGAACCTGTTTTTGAGGCTGTTGTGTAGTGCCTTGACTTCTGTAACACCTCCTTGCCCAAGACATGTTTTCTTGTTGTGACCGGCATTGCCACAAATACCACAAACCACACTCTTACGGACCGTGACAAGTTCTTGGTTTTCACAATTATCATTTTCAATAAAAGCCACAGTTCTTTTCTTTCGTGGCCTACCTAATGGTTTATGATGTTTAGGTGGAAGAATGGTTGTAGGCACTGTGACTTATACCAATGCTCATAACCGTTTATTAGGCGGGTGTGGTGTTTGTAAGTTTCTTCCCAAGTCTTAAGCAAGTAACATGGATGAACCCATGATTCAACGGATCCTATTTGCATTCCATTCAACCTCATACACCGTTGGGTAGCAACAACATGTTTACATGGCATGCACAGTAAGCTCCCATCTTCTACATGTACAAGCCCTAGCTTCAACATTCACAACACACTTGTCTCCCATCCACCGACCTCATACTTTTCTCCTTCAACCCGTAAGCGGTGTACTTATAAGCCTCTTTCTTGATTGCATCTAACATGAGTGTTGCCTTTGGTGTTAATGTTCAAGCACATTTTTGAATCACATTCACAACGTTCACTATTCTTTTCATACAAGTACTCTTTAATGTATTCCAAAGCAATAATGATCGGTTGGTGCCTACCTCCCACTAGTTTCCCATTGAACACCTCACACATGTTATTAAGTAGCACATCGAATGAGCCCTCCCTACAACTTGTTTGGTTAGGTTCCTTAAAATGTCGTAGAACAAAAGATGTACAAGTAGACATAGATTTGGTTAGGTACACGAAAAATGCGACCTTGACCAATGAGTTGGTGGTATCTTACTTAACCAAGCATGGGCGGGCTCGCTAAAACTCTTGAATTCCGGCATGGTCGCCTCAAATTGTTGGACGATTGTTCTTCCGCACATCTCCACAAATGTTCCTTGTATGCTTTAGCATTCCATTGCAATTTCATATTATCATGGATGTGCTTCAAACAATATATGTGTTCAAAGACTAGGGAATATACGCTATTTGGAATGATACCGCACAAATAAACATCAATTCCTTACTAATACAATTTGCATATAAGGAAAATACAAGGCCTTTTGCTGTCGATAAAAGTGTAGTTTGAGTTTCGTTGCAAGTCAAGATCATCTCTTAGACATTCAAGAAACCAAATCCATGAGTCTTTCTTTCGACCTCTGCAACCGCGTATGCTACTGTGGTATATTCCATTGTTCTTTGTCTATCCGATCTTTGTTAGAAGTCGGCCGGAAAAGGACCCTCATAAAAGCACCATCTAACCCCAACAACTCTCTTTGACAAGCTTTGTATCCTTCCTTCAATGCGCCTAAGCATACATACATTCTCTTGAAAACTCGGTTGGACTTGTTGCATCATTGCGGTTTGTACACTTATCCTAACTGTTGTATCGGGTTAGTTTTACGCAACTCTTCAACATAGTCTCTTAAAGGGTGTCTTCTTGCTTATGATCACCCCTAATCTCATTTTCGCCTTGTTTTTGCCTTAACGCTTTTGCATAGAAACACGAACTTCAAACTCATTTCTTGGTGATCTTGAGCGATACACGATTGGAATATCTGGATTGACTTGAACTTGGTCAACTATTTGCTTGAAAGAAACTTGTAGTCACAAGCTTTAATGTCTCTTGATTGCAAACATCTGTGTTCATCCTTGAAAGTTCGAACAATCCATACATCTTTATCGTATTTTGGCTACATACAACAACCATGGACACTCTGTTACTTGCTCCTTGCGCTTTCATAAATACACATCCCTACCGAGGCCTCTAGTTATCGAACCATTTTTCCTCTTTGGGACTTTCCCGACCACGAACCTTGGTTATTCCACAAACAGTATTTTTCCGAGACACCTAACCCTAATTCTCTGTTTGTCATTCTTAATTAGTTGCAATTTCCTCCTAGTCTTTATTGAAAGCATGTAGATCCTATCTTTCACTTCTTTTGCAGTTACAAAACTTTGACCACGAAAAAATATATTTAGTCCTCTGTTTGTCTTTGCCTCACTTAACTTTTGTTTCTTGTATGCCCTCAATTTGTTCCTCCTAATAACATACTCATCCTCATTCTCGAATCACTTGCAAAATCATTATCATCTAACAAATCTAACTCATTTTTCTTAAAAAATCATGTGGTAGTGGTGGTGGTACCTATAGATGGTAAATCTGTAGTCTCGGTCACTTTGAGCAGTTAACATCAAAATCGGGCTCCTCAAAAGTATTAGCCTCATCGACAACCGTGTTTCCATCACCATTGTTCTCAATATCATCATCGTCACTCATATAAGTGTCTACATCTCACTCACATTGTCATCACTTACGGCTTCATCGATTTCACTAACGCTTGCAGTTACCTTTTGGATATGATCCACGAGGATTACATGTTTCCTCCTCATGATGACCAAACTCATGATCATTTGAGATACCTCTTGAGGACTATCTATTTGGATATGCTCAATATGTTTATCTATATCTTGGTTGACATCACCGCAACATCTTGAGATAATGAGACCTCTACTGTTGGAAACAAGGGTTGTGTTTACGGCATCGACTAGATTGTACCAAAGTATTGACTTCCAAAGGTTGATCAGTAACCTCACATAAGTCCTATACCACGACTTATTAACAATGTTTTCTAAGAACAATTTCTTTGAGCAATATGGAACAATAGCAAGAGCTGCCTTTTTCTTTGTTGCATCCACATCGTAATAATCGTCCTAATTGACTTTGGTGACATTTGATCAACGTCTAATGTTGTCTTACCATTTCAAAGATAAACCTCTATCATCTTATGGTCATCAACAATATCTTTCAATATTTCTAAATTAGCACTCTCACTTAAGCTATACAAACCATCATCTAAATTACTACCGGCTTAACAAAGTAATAGTAATTTTTGAACCGAGCTCATAACCCAATTCATACATAAGCACATCCAACTCTTCAACTGACACACTATCAACATCAACCAAATCAACTAAACTTTCCATACCTCCAACATTATATTCTACTGTGCCAAGTCTTAAAGACACCATTGTGATGAACCTCATACTAAACATTTTAGATCTACCACCGAAAACATGTCAATATATGTTTGAAGCATTCTATAAACTTAATTGGGAAACAATAAATACCACAATTACAAATTCCAATATTGTAATCAACAAAAAAAAAACAAGTCAGTATTTTTCTTGGTGAGTCGTATAGGACGGTATCATCAACCTGGATAACTGTTGTCTTCTTACTTTCCATAGGGTAAACTCCATGTTTCGGTTTATGATCGATAAACGGGGTTTTGTGACATCTGATTAGGGTTTGTGAATTCGATAATTTTGAACGAAAGTTACGGACGATTGATAATCTGACTATGTGTTTATTAGGCGGGAAGAGGTTACATTACCATGGCAATAATTAAGAAATTTTTAATTGAAATATGCAAATGTCAAAATTGCCCTTGGACTAAAGACAAATGTAGCGAGATGTCCTCGACTAACACAAATGGTCAAAGGGACATGGCAGTGAAAACCTTGAAATAGGGACCCCGACGATGAATGTCTTGCGGTTTCGTCCCATCGCGATCCTCCGATCTGAGTTTAGGGACCAACGGTGTATTTTAGTCAAAACAATTTGGAAAAAAATTTAATTTTTGTTTATCTGAAAAATAAAATTAAAAAATCGCATGTCACAAAAAAAAATTCTAAACATAAACTATTTCAGAAAAAAAATTCAAAAAAAAAAAAATCGAAAAAAAAATTCAGAAATTTTTTTTATATGTTTTATTCCGTTTTTATACATTTTCACCTATTTTTTATTCACTTTTGATTATTATTTTTTTTTGTCATAAGTGAATTTTTTATTGAATTTTTTATTAAAAAAATCAAAATTTTTTGCGTGTCACAAAAAAAAAAAAAAAAAACATATTTAGAAAAAAAAATTGAAAAAAGTATTTGAAAAAAAATCGGAAAAAAAATTGGAACAAAATTTGAAAAAAAGTATTTGAAAAAATTCGAGAAAGAGTAAAATGGTGTAATATGGTCATATCTTAAAGAAAGACAAAATGTCAACGTTAATTATAAAAGAGTTATTATTTTAGTTACTACGTAGAACTGTCATTCTTGAAAAGTATAGTGCTTTAAAAGGTTATTAGCCTGATATTATAAGCGAAAATTGCGTACTGGATTTCTAAATTTCCTAAAATGACACTAAACAGGAATTGTACTAGCAAACCTTTCAAACTTACATTTTTTTGAGTTATTATTTATTCAATAGTGTGATTATTTTACACACGTGGACAAGGAATTAAACGATGCTTGACATACATAAAACGCTTGTTGCAGTTGCAAATTGGGTCGACTGATCGAAACCAATATATCTCATTCAGTGGTGTAATGGTACATATCAACGGATAAACGAGGGCTGAGAATAACTTCAAGTGGGAAATCTTTTATGTCGTTTAATGCGACGCTTTCATTCGCATCAACCGGATCCTTTGATGGCTTAGCTAGCTCAAACCCTTGTAATGCACTAGCTAACGTAAAATGCAAAGTCTTGATTGCAAATGCAATACCTGGGCAGATTCTTCTACCACTACCGAATGGAAGATAATCATATTGCTGACCCTGGTAGTCAATATCCTTATTGCTTGTCAAGAACCTTTCTGGTTGAAATTGGTCAGGATCTGACCAAACATTAGGATCACGATGCAACTTCCCAAGATTTACCATCAAGCGAGTGCTTTTTGGGATATTGTAGCCAGCTACAACGCAATTATCAATGGACTCGTGAGCAGGTGAGATTTGTGCGGGTGGGTGTAAGCGTAGTGTCTCTTTGATGATAGCTTGGAGGTAAACTAAGTTTGTTATATCTGATTCCTCCACCAGTCTATCTCTTCCAACATGAGCATCAAGTTCTTCTTGAGCCATTTTTAATGCTTTTGGGTTGTTGAGCAACAAAGATAAAGCAGCGGTTAAAGTCGCATGTGTTGTGTCTAGGCCTACAGTGAGTATTACCTGTAACAATATATTTATAGAGATGAAATATGTGCATGGTTATAATTAAGTTATAACTAACATGCTAGTTGTGCGTGTATCTTATTTGATGAAAAAATATTGTATAGGGTATTTATTAAAAGATATAATCTTAACCTGGAAATATAATACATGGACTAATTTGTCATTGTTGTATTTCGTTTTATAGTGTTTTAGAGTAAAAAGAGTTGATATGGCAGAAGTGCAAGAGTTTGAGGGCAAAGAATGGAAACTTGAAGAGTTGGGCTATATAAGAGCCTTTTCTGTTTAGGGTTCCTCATACCCTTCTGCCATTTTACACACACTTCTCTCTCAAATATTAGGGCCCGTTTGGTATCCCACATTGGATTGGGTATCGACTTGATTTGACAATTAATAATCGTTTGGTTTACTTTTGGCTTGGGATGTGGTATCAAAAGTTGTCAGAATGGCCACTGAATGATTCAAGTCAAGCTTGGCGGGTTTTACTGTTTTGTATCAATATTTTATAATTCTCTCTCTCATCAAAATTATAATTTTTTTTTATATATTGGTTTTTTCCTCACTTTTAATTATATATTTATTTTATAATATATATTTCTCTCTTATATCAAATCTAAATCCAAATTCGAATTCGAATCCAAATCCAAATCTGAATATGTATCTAAACCCCTCTACAAACCAAACGGACCCTTAATTTAAATCATTTGAGGAAAAAAGATTTGTTACATATCAAGGGATCAATCTCCACCTTTTATTTTTATTTGATCTAATGGATGAGATTAATCTCAATAATTTAAAAAACCCACTTTCATCATTTTTTTTTCAAATATTAATATCTTTAAAACCTTTAATCGTTAAGCGAAAAAAAATATATATCATTGCGACGAGCATTTAATTCTCTTTTTATAGATAGGCACTTTGATATACTTTCGACAATAAAAAATTTCGTATTTTTCACGTATCTTTTTAAGTTTTTTCGTTTTTTTACGTTACTCAAATTTGCATTAAAAATCATATATGATTAAACACTAATTTAAATATCACATGTGATATTAATGTTAAATCATATATTATATGTAATATCACATGTGATATTAGTGTAAAATCACATATGATATACATATCATATCACATGTGATATTACATATCATATATGATTTAACACTAATATCACATGTGATATTCAACTTAGTGTTTAATCATATATAATTTTTTTCATGCAAATTTTAGTAACGTAAAAACGAAAAAGATTTAAAAACGTGAAAAACAATTTTTTTTTTTTCGAAATTATATCAAAGTGCCCGTCTATAAAAGATAATTAAATGCTCGTCGCGATGGTGTAAATATTTTCGCTTAACGATTAACGGTTTAAGAGATATTTAAATCATAAAAAATAGGTGAAATAATAAAATGCTTTTAATCTCAGTCATTGATTTATTTTTAGATGGACGGTGAAAATGAGTCCCTTGTTATGTGAGAAAAGTTTAGTATGTAAAATAACTCTCCTCTAAATATTTCTCTCTCAATATTCATCTTATTCACCTGCTATAAGACTGAATAAGAGGAGTATAGATTGTGATTTGTTTAGTTTGCTGATTGAAATTAGTTTCTTGTGATTGTGTTGGATTAAGATTCAATAATAGAGAGTGTGTGTGTTGATTTTATGATGATGGTTTTGGTCATTATGATGATTACGAATGAAAATAGTACTCATTCAGATAATGAAATAATAACTCAGATTAATGAAGTTGATGCTAGTAGTCATTTGCATGTACACCTTAATCATAATAGTACTTTAAGTGTTTTTAGTCATGTGCTATGATGAATGCTTTAGAGGCTAAAACGAAGATTGGTTTTATTGATGCATCTTGTAGAAGGTCAAATACAAACAAGAATCTATGAAAAAAATGAGATAGATGTAATGCTATTGTTCTTAGTTGGATTTTGAACTCTATCACAAAAGAATTATATTTGGGTCAAATTTAATAGGGCTTATGTGGCGTGAAAAGAATTGAAAAGAAACATATGATAAAGTTGATGGTACAGTTACTTTTAACTTGCATAAAAAATAATGCTCTTAGTCAAAATGGTACTCATATTGCTGATTATTATAATAACTTGAATGCTTTTTGGAAACAATTTGATGCATTAATTCAGTTACCTAGATATATTTGTCTTGTTGTTGAAGATTTTAAAAAGCATTATCAAATGTTTAAACTCATGCAATTTTTTATGGGTCTGGATGATGTTTATATGCAAACAAGAAGTAATATTCTAGCAAGAAGCCTTTACCTAATGTAAGGGGTGCTTTTGTTATTATTTCTAGAGAAGAGTCACACAAAGACATTGCCTCTAATAGCTCTTTTTACAGGTCTCAGTCTATTGCTTTAATTTATAGTGTTGGGTCTAATAAAGTGCTTGATAACATAAATAATAATGTTGGGGTTAATAATGCAACAATATTTTTTGATAATAGAATGAGAAATGGGCATAGTGGTTATGGAAATTCTAATTCCACAGTTATTTGTGAGAATTATGGGCTCAATGGTCATACCATTGGTAGGTGTTTCAAAATTATATCCAACTACTTTTGGGGAACAGAAATTTGTGCAAAATTTTAAAGGCAAAAATGTTTGTAATAACAATTCTATTGGTTCAAGTTCTTCTGCTTTTACAAATGAACAATTGTCTATTATAATCTCTCTTATCAAAGAGAATTCAGTTAATGGCGAAGGATTACATGCTAATATGGCATGTACTGTTTTCAACTCTAGCAAAGTTGTCAATAAAAATTTTGAGATATTTTTTTTGCTCTAATAGTACGATGCATGCAAACCTTGTCACAAAGAGTTTGACTACAAATTTTGGGGTGAACCATCATATGACATATATTGATAAGGTTTTAATCAACGTGATTGATGTTTCATCTGAAAATTAAAGTTTCACATCCCAATGGGACATAAGCTTATATTACTAAGATAGGAAACATGTCATTAACTTAACTGATTACTTGAGTATGTATGATGTGTTGGTAGTGCTTGAATATTGTGTGAGTTTAATGTATGTTAATAAAGTTGCTAGAGATAGTAAATTAATTGTTGCTTTTGATGAAGTTCATTGTTATATCTTAAACTAGGTTTTGAGGGCACGGAAATGAGGTATGATAGATAGATTAGTGGTTTGTACTAATTTGATGGAAATCAAGGTAAACAACTTGCAAGTTCTTCCATTAATAATGTCTGTTTTTTTAATCCAAATATACATGACATTGCGGACTTGGTCATCCTGCTGATTAAGTTCTCAATGTTTTAAAACAAAGTTTATTATTTAAAAACAAGAGTCTCACACAGTTTGTGATATCTGTCAATGGGCTAAACAAGCTAGGGAACGTTTTTCTTTAAGTGACCACATTTCAAATGAGTTATGAGAAATTGTGCATCTTGATTTGTGGGGTTCTTATAAGGTTACAAGTAGGAATGGTTATAAATATTTTCTTAGCGTGGTTGATAACTTTTCTAGGGCTATGTGGGTTTATTTGCTAAAGCTATAATTGAAATCTTTGAATCTGCTATGTTTTTTTATAAATTCATAAAAAATCAATTTAAGAAACAGGTCAAGTCATTTAGAAGTGATAATAGGACTGAATTTGTTAATCAAAGATTCACTGAATTTTGTGCAAAAAATGAAATCTTGAATCAAACTTCATGTCGTTACACCCTTCAACAAAATGGCATTGTTGAATGAAAAATCTCCTTTTGCCCTTGTTTTTGATAAATCTCATTCTCTCAAACACTTATGATCTTTTGGCTGCCTTGCTTATGCTGCCATCTTTTTTTATTTATTATTTTTAATATTAAATTTTTAATTATTGATTAATTTATTTTTTTAGAATGACAATTTGAACAATCTTACAATATTTACATCACAAATCTATATCTCACATGTTCTAAGCATGACTTGAACCCACAACCATTTCGTTGGGGAGCTTGTTACACAACATGAGGTACCATTAGGACAAAAGCCCTTTGGTGCATATGTTAGCATCTTAAACAGTTATGAAAAAGTTGGAAGTAGGTATGAAAAGTGTCTTAATTGGATATTCAAATTTTAAGAAAGGTAATAAATTGTTTAGTCTTGACAACAAACATGTTGTTTTTTCAAGAAATGTTAAGTTTTTTGAAAATATTTTTCCTTTCAAACAAAATGTTGTTGAATAACTTGATCAACATGTTCGAGATTTAAATTATCTGAGTATTTCAATGTAGACTGGTTTGATGACCTTCATGATATACCCAATGATGAGGAGAAAAGGAGACATATCCCTAAAAGGCATGTCAATCCTCCTCCTCCTTACTCAGGTAGTAACATTGGGTCTCAATAAGAGGATGATGAGAGGGGCATCCTTTATACCTTGGTGACTCTGTTAGTGAGTGTGAGAGGTATGTAGATCTTGAGGACATTCAAAATCTATCTGAGGGTGATGCAACTTATGTTCATCCTCAGAATGAGTCTCATTAAAGTTTTGAAACTCAATTTGTTAAAAGATCTTTTAGACATTCTTTTTTCCAAGAAAGTTAAATGAATATGTTTTTTACTACAAAGTTAAATATGGTTTGGAAAATTTTGTCATCTATTCTAAACTTAGTGCTTATAACTTTTGCTTTGTGTCACAATTAAACAAAAGTGTTGAACCTACTTATTTTTATAAGGCTTCTAAAAACAATCTTTGGAACGAAGCTATGAATGCTGAAATAGAAGCTTTATATAGAAATAATACTTGGGATTTAGTAGAATTTCCAGCTGGTAAGATAGCTATTGGCTATAAATGGGCTTATTAGATAAAATATAAATCAAATGGTAAAATAGAGAGGTATAAGGCTAGACTTGGAGCAAATAGATCTAGTCGAAAGGAGGGAACAGATTATGAGAAGACATTTTCTCTTGTTGCTAAGATTTTTAATGCTAGATGCTTAATTAATCTAGTTGTTCAAAATAATTGAAGTTTGTTTAAATTATATATTAACGATGCATTTTTTATATGGTGATTTGTCTAAAACTGTTTATGTAAATTTACCACATGGTTATTTTCTGCTTCTAAAAAAAGAGTTTGTAAGCTTAATAAGTCTCTTTATAGACTTAAACAAGCTTGGCGGAATGCTGAGCTAACCAGTGCATTGCTTGGAAATGTTTTCATTCAAAGCAAACGTGACTCTTATTTTTATACTATGTATGATGATGATCTTTTTATTACTCCCTCCGACCCATATTAAGTGTGCACAATGGTATTTTAATTGTCTCATATTAAATGTCCATTACAATAAATAAAGGAATCTTGATCACTAAAATTTCAATTTTGTCCTTTGACTTTTATATTAATTGAGGGTATAATAGTCATTTGGTTAACAATCAATTGTAATAATTTATTACACCTAAAACTTTGTGCTTTTTTGTAATAGACACTTAATGTGGGATGGAGTGAGTACTATTTTGGTATATGTTTATGATATCATAATAATTCAAAACAACTTGGATGAAACAAGTTTAAAGTTTTTGAAAACCAAGTTTATGATTATAGATTTGAGAAAATTGAAATATTTCTTGGGTATAGAAGTAACTGATACTTCTAATGGTGTTAAGTATTGTTTGGATCTGTTGGCTGATTTTGGGTTTTTGGCTAGTAAACCTATAGCAACTCCAATGCAGCCTAATGCTGCTTTAACTTTTGATCTAACTATTGATGATCCATTTTAAGATAATATAACAGAATATCAGAAACTTACTGGAAAGCTAATTTTCTTAACAACAACTAGGCCTCGCATTTCATATGTAGTTCAATGTCTTAGTTTATGCATTCACCTTTGAAATCTCACTTGAAAACTGCATTGAAAGTTTTGAGGTATTTGAAAGCCTCCCTAGGTAAGAGAATTCTTATTTCTAAACAGTCGTGTATGTCTGTTGAAGCTTATGTTGATGTAGATTGGGCCCGATGTGTTGTTACTAGAAGGTCTGTTCTAGTTACTGTTTATTTTTCTGCGGATCTTTAGTATCTTGGAAGTGTAAAGCTTCCCAACTGGACGGTTCCTTTTCCAAAATACTTTGTCAATATTCTCTGTTGAAGCAGAGTATAGGGCAATGGCTTCTGTTTCATCTGAAATCATTTGGGTATAAAAAATTTAAAAGGAATTAAAGTGTGAAAAAAAAAATTCTTATATGTGTTTTTTGTGACAGTAATGAAACAATTAAAATTACTGCAAATTTAATGTTTCATGAAAGAACAAAACACTTATAAATTGGCCTGGATTTTGTAAGAGGAAAATTAGCAGGTGTGATTTACACAAAAAATAGATAATGCAAAATAAATTGTAGATATTTTTACTAAGTCACTAGATACATTTCAGCATAACCTTTTATGCTCATAGTTGAAACTATTTGATATTTTTCAGTATAAGATTAAGAGGAATATTAAAAGATATAATAATCTTAACATGGAAATATAATACAAGGACTACTTTATCATCGTTTTACACACACTTTTCTCTCAAATATTTCTCTCTCAATATTCATCTTATTCACTCATAATTCATTTAATTATTTTGTTGTAATAGAACATTTATCAAGATAGATAAATTAGGCACGATTGAATAACAGGAGCATAGATTGTGATTTGTTTAATGAAAATAACTTTTTAAAGACTATACTTGTCGAAAATGGCGATTTAGCATGTGAACTAAAAAAATAACTCTTTTAGATATTAAAGTTGACATTTTGTCTTTCTTTAAGTATTATGACCATTTTACCCTTGAAAAATATTTCAAAAAAAGAAATTGAAAAAAAATTGAAATTTCAAAAAAATTCAAAAAAAATTTTGGAAAAAAATTTGAAAAAAAAGTATTTTTAAAAAAATTTAGAAATGGTAAAATGGTCATAATACTTAAAGAAGGACAAAAATGTCAACTTTAATGTCTAAAAGAGTTATTTTTTTAGTTCGCTGATTGAGATCATTTTCTTGACAAGTATAATGCTTTAAAAGGTTATTAACCCTTGTTTAATTTGATGATTGAGATCATTTTCTTGTGATTTTTGTTGGATTAAGATTCAATAATAGTGTCTGTTGATTTTATAAATCAGTATAGTATTAAAGTAATTCTACAATTGTCTTTCAAGTAAATGGTTCAAACCCGTGAATGGTATTCCACAATTGTTATAAAAGGTTCAAAAAGATCATGAAGAAAGTTCTAATGCAATTGCTTCTAATTAGCTTTAATCCACCTTGAATATCGATATTATGCAAACTATAAATAGCACAAAGGAGTAGTTACTGAACGAGATATAATATTTGAGACATAATTAATACTAGTATATAAAGGAGATTGAATAGTTTGCTTACTAGACTTGTTGCCTTGATCATTGTATTGTGGTCAAACCCCGTAAACTCTTCTCTAGAAGCACCTTCAAGGATGGAAATGAATACATTCATGAAGTCATGCTCGCCTTCACATTGATGTTCACCAGACTCTCTTTGTTTCCGGTGCTCCTCTAACCATCCCTCTAAGATATTGTCTATCTCTTTCGCTGTTTTCTTGATCTCTTTCTGATGTCCTCCCAAATCCAAATACTTGACATAGGGAAGGAAATCCGATACCACAAAAGTTCCGAGCAACTCAAGGAATTTCCTTGCCACCGCAAGAACTCGAGCACTTTCTTCATCACCAGGAGAAAACCTCTTTCCTGAAACCGTCCTTGTTATTGTTTAATTGAAAGTTCCCAAAGAGTTTTTTTATCTCCACTTGTAGTTTGTTGGAGCCTGTACTCTCTTTGTTTCGTACCCAAGCCTCACATATATGTTTCATGGATGTCCTAACTTCTCAGCAATGTTTTGAAACTCGGGTTTGTGATCGACCCGGCCAAGACACCGGGTCAACCGGTTCAACCGCACGGGTCGGCCGGTTAGGCCGGTTTATGATATGTCCAAACATCTATTTCTAATTGTTCAAACATAACGTCTAAACACTAGTTTTGCGGTGAAAAAAAAAACAAAGAACCATTTTTCATGCCTAAACAACAAATCAAAGGTAGACGAGGATATAAGCTCGCATAATTTTCTAAACAACCATAAACGCTACGGATTACGTGTTTCATACTTCAAAAGATAAATCCTACGAGATTACAAGTTTCATACTTAAAGACACGATCCTACGAGATTTCTGAGTTTATTTTTGAGGCTTAATATATTGTTGCCTTAAAAAAAAAAAATAAAAAAATGATAAAAACCAAACCCGTAGGGTTTCAAAACCCGGTTGACAGGTCACTTAAAACCCACGGTCTAAGCAGTTGACCGTTTTTAAAACCGGGTTTTTGACCGTTTTTGTCCGGAACGGTCCAACCGGTTAACCGTGGTCGACCCGGGTTTCAAAACATTGCTTCTGAGACTCGAATAGAGCTTAGCATCTCAACACGTCTTTGAGAGAGAACCTTAATCATGACCATTTTGCGCATTGTTCGCCAGTAATCCCCATATGGAGCTAAACCAAACATTGCGTGAAACACTCTTTCGCTATCTCTGCATCACTCACTACCAAAGCCTGGTGAACCCCTAGCTTGACAATAAATATGGGGCCGCATTCTTCTGCCATATTACCTAAAACCTTGTGAGGTAGCTTAGTTCTACCTGCTATCAGGTGTAAGTGTCCGATTATGGGCAAAGCACCCTTCGGTCGAGGTGGTTTTTTTTTCTCGTCATTGCTTGCCCTAGCCCACTTTTGGTACAAGTTTTGTATCACTAAAGTTATTGCAATGATCATAACTACTGTTGAGATTAAGAGATGTATCTTCATGAGTTTTTTTTATTTGAAATGATGATCAATTGATCACTATTAACCATGCATATATATAAGTATATATGACTAATCTAAGATTATGTTGATCAACAATCTATCACGACCCAATCACTACTAAAATACTCCCTCCGTCCCAAAATAATTGTCCCCCGACAAAAAATACATAGTTTAAGAAAAATGCATTTATTACAGCTTTCTCTTTCTTACTTTTTGACAGAATTACGGTTTACCCTTAAGTAATTAATTAAGGCATTCTTTAAAGCTTGTAATAATAATTTCAAACAAGGCAATATAGTAAACTCGATCAAACATTCCTTTCTATATTTAGCGTGACAATTATTTTGGGACATCAAAAATGAAAGGTGATGATAAAATTGGGACGGAGGAGTATTATTTTTTTTCTTCACCTACACAACTAATTAATCTATACATTTTTATTAACAACTCAACCCAACTTATACATACAACAAATCTATTATTTAAAAAATAAAAAATAAAGCAAATAGCCATTCACTAGCCGTCATGTGCCATATTGGAGGTTGGCAATCTAGGTTGCTATGTGACCTTGGTCATGGGAGGATTTGAGAATTTTGATTAAAATATTATTATTTGTATATAATACATCCAACCGGTTGGGTTGTTAACCCCATGATAAACATAGTCTAATATTTAAAGGGATTGTCTAGCCAATGCTCTAAGGGCATTGGTTAAGAAAGCGTGAATCCTTACAAAATAACTCAAGGACCTACACACACAAAGTACACTTTTCAAATAAAAAAACGTTTTTTTAGACTTTTTTTTTTTTTTTGTGGGTCCATACCTTTCTTATCCCATATTTAAAAAATGTTGTAATGAGAGAGATGAAAGTTCAAGCTCGGCAGCTAGAGTATTTGTTTCTTGTGTTACGTGGTATGTCCATTCTACTTTCGGATATGAAAGCTGTGGCTGTCAGCCATTGTGTCTAATAATAGAAGATTTATTTTTTTGTTGTTATCGTTTAAGTTAACTAACCATTTGCATGCTAGCTGTTGGGTCAAAAGTTCCCGCCCAGCAACTAGCTTCATGGACATTGATTTGAGAAATTTTGTTTTTAAATTTATGATATCCTATCTAACAAGAAAACCTAATCTTTGAACACAAGAAGATCCTGGATTCGTCTACGCCACATCGGTTTTCTTTCTAAAACAACCCCGACGACGACCTGGTTGTCGCGATGATGACTTGAGATTTTTTTTTTTTTTTTTTTTTTTTTTTTAATTCAAATATTTTTAAAACAAAATTAAACTTCATTAATAAAAATACTTAACATTACAACAATAATTTTTTTTTTAACAAAATTTACAACAATAATTAAAAACTTAAACTAATAAAACATAGACGTTAGAAAACCTCTTTCCTTAAATCGTTCTTGTTATAAACTTTAATTGGAAGTTTTCAAAGAGTTTTTTTATCTCCACGTGTAGTTTGTTGGAGCCTGTACTCTCTTTGTTTTTTACCCTATCCTCACAGATATGTTTCATGAATGTTCTAACTTCTGGGAATCGAATAGAGCTTAGCATCTCAACACGCCTTTGAGAAAGAACCTCAATCATGACCATTTTGCGCATTGTTCGCCAGTAATCCCCATATGAACCCAAACCAAACATTGCATAGTTATAACCCCATGAGCTCTACAGCCAACGACTTTAATTTGGTCGAGTTGCAAAGACCATGTCGTTTTTGGTGAAGCACTCTTTAGCTATCTTCACATCATTCTCTAGCAAAGTCTGGTGAACGCCTAGCTTGACAATAAATATGGGGCCGCATGCTTCTGCCATATTACGTAGGGTTAATACCATAAAAAAATATTATACTTGTCAAAAAATAATCTTTAGAGTAGCGAACTAAAAAAAATACTCTTGTGAACACTAATATTGACATTTTTGTCTTTATGTGAGTAATAAAAACAAAAAAATATTCTGTGATAACCATTTTACCCGTGGATTTTTGAAATATGCATCCACCTCCCTATAGTAAATTATATAAATGGTCTCTGTGGTTTAGCGAAAATCGCATCGACATTCCCTAATATTTTTTTTGGATCCGTTACGTTTTAGTCCGTTTTTATACGTTTTCACTCGTTTTCGTTCGTTTTTTCTTACGTTTTCGTCTGTTTTTTTTCGAAAAGTTTTTACGAATTTTTTTTTGGAACATGTTAAAAAGGATTTCAAAATTTTTTATTGAAAACTTTTTTTCGTCACATGTGAATTTTTGTTTTCCTAAGTGAAATTTTTTTATCAGAAAAAAAATTTTATTAGAAAATATTTCGAAAAAAAAAATTCAAAATTTTTTTTCACATGACAGGAAAATAAATTTTCTAAAAAAAAAATTTTCAGAAAAAAGTTTTCAACAAAAAAAATTACGAAAAAAATTTGAAAAAAAATGGGAAAAAAAAATAGGAATGGTTGATGCAAGTTTCTCCAAACGACTGGGACCATTTATGTAATTTAACTTAGGAACGGTGGATGCAATTTTTGCAAAGCCATAGGGATTATTTATGTAATTTGGAAGGGTAAAATTGTTATATTACTTACATAAAAACAAAAATGTCAACATTAATATTCACAAGATATTTTTTAGTTCGCTATTTTTGAAAATAATTTTTTGACAAGTATAATATTTTTAGAAAATTACCAAAAGGGACTTTTTCAAGCATGGTCCGCTTTTTAGACTTTTTCTAGCCATTTTCCCAAAAGAGCCACGCTCACCGCTTCAACCGCTTCAACCCCATTCATTTTTCGACACGTGGCAAATCAAGGTCTTGTTCAAATAAGACACTAAGTGTCAAATCAAATCTTAAAGAAATCTAATGTTTTGTTTTCTAGCATAATGTCAACGTCAACCAGTATGCTCGGCCAACCGATGATGCTTCAAGTGACCCTCATTATTTCACCTAGGAAATTGAAAAAGAAATTCAAAAGATTTCAAATCCAATGGATATGACCAATATTATTTTCTTTTTATTTTCTTTACAACTTTAATCATTCAATATCTTCAAAAAACACACACTCAACACACACAAACACACACTAACGATTGCATGGATCCGTGTTGTTGTTTAGATCATTCAGTGATCACACAACACCGAAACTTTGATCACACAACCGTTTTGTTGTTTAGATCATTTCGAGACTAGATCCGTTGATGTTCGACTCGATTATATGATAATGGCTTCTAGACAAGTAAGTAAAAGTCACGATTTTCACGATGAATACATACATCATTTTATACCCTTTGATTTTTAATCGATTTTTCGATTTGTACAGTAACTTTGATTATATATTTGTTTTAGGGTTTTTAAAAAATTTTAGGGTTATTTGATGTTTAGTGTGGTTATTGTTACTATTATTGTTAGAAAACCGACTACGTTAGTATACATGTTAGGGTATGCTTATCTCTGCACAATAACCCTCGTTTTTGTGCTTAACATATATGAAATATATTGATTATCTGAAAAATTGGACACCTGCATACGTGAGATGTTTAGGTTATTAAGATATTGGTCAACAGCTCTATTTTTTTATTGGTCATAAGTTTATAACATATGCTAATATGTGTATGCATCTAATGTTTATTTTATATTTTGTGTATAGGTGTATTTCATGAAGCTCGGTGCTAGATCAAAGTTGCACTATATCAAATCTATAAGACAAAAGCTGAGTTTCAAGCCTGATCGTCTTGAACTTTTTAAAACCACAGTTTTCGGGAAATGGTTAGACATAAAAACATACGAGCTTGATAACCATTTGCTTCATTATTTGCTCCAACATCAACGCTTTGTTGAAAACCCTGATATAAACACTCCATTGTATTTTGATATTTGGGGAAACAACTTAGAGTTTGGTCGTGAAGATATGTGTCTAGTATTAGGTCTTCGCTTTGGTGATGTTTCTTTAGAGCATTTTAAAAAACGGGAATCTGGATTTGGTAAGCGATGCTAAGTTTTCTTAGAGAGGCGTACGAGAGAATCAACAATATAAAAGTTGAACAACTAGTTAGGGTTCTTCTTGATCAAGTTGAGTTTAATGAACTTTCGGATGATGATCTTTGTTCGCTTTGTGCGGTTCTCGATGTTAGAGAATGTTTTATCGGCAAGCAGGGAAAGAAATGTGGTGTCCCCGAGATATTGGTTTTAGTAGATGACATTTATGCATGGAATGCATTTCCATGGGGCGAGTACATTTGGGTTGAGTTTCACAATAAGATTTGTAATGCTATCTCAAAGGTTAGAGATAGACATTTGGTGAAAAAGGCTACTAAGGGCGATGGTTACATTGCAACTTATACATTGAATGGATTTGTGTTCGCTTTGAAGGTGCGTAACTATTGTTTAAATACTAAGAATTTAAATCGATTGTAGTAATTTTTATGCTAATAGTAATAATAATTCCTTGATTTGGCTTTTGAAACCCGCCATAATTCTAACAATTGGTGGGTTAAAGAAGATAATGTGATCCTCGGGGTGTTGCATGGGAGGATGCACAGGTTTGAAAAGACGGATTATGATCTTCTTTTTCGTAATGCGTAAATGGTTCGCCTTTTTGAAGCGGGTTATACTCTACTCTTTTGGAAAAATTGTTTATGATTTTTAAGGTATTTGCGTTAGTGTATAATAATTTTTATATGCGATGATCGAGATGAAAGAACTTTGGTGGACATCTAGTTTAGAGTTTTTCAAGAAGTATAACGCAGACAC
>CM040245.1:97401866-97616409 GCA_022545495.1 Chrysanthemum lavandulifolium
GTACTACCAAACCGAGTGTCTTTACTTCAAGCTTATACACAAAGATTCCCAATGTCTACACACCGATTTCCCAATTGCTCCACCTTTGCAATTCGATTACACCGTAATGTACCTCGTGGGTTGTGGCGGTAGGTTAAGGAACAAGACTTTACAAGCTAAAGTTTGGTTTGAGTGTGCGATTGTTCTTCAAGAAACTTCTATCTTTTCAATGAAGATCATCCTGTTCATCTTCATGGATACCACTTTTACATAGTTGGTCAAGGTTTTGGTAATTTTAATCCGTCACGAGATATCGCTAACTTTAATCTTGTTGATCCACCACAAAGGAATCGATCATTGTTCGGTTGGAGGATGGGCGCCATCAGTTAAGTAGCGGATAATCCGGGTAATATTAAGGGTTAATTTCGTATATGTTCATGTTAAACATTAAATATCATATGTATCTTGATTATCCGAAACAAAATCACCAACTAATTAATCATGGGATCTTATACAGAGTTTGGGCGATGCATTGTCACATTGACACTCATCTTGCTTGGGGTTTGCTATGGCTTTCATTTTGAAAATGGAGTAGGGGAATCGAGACGTTACTACCTCCACCATCCGATCCGCCAAAATGCTAAGATCGACACGATGCCATGTTTGTGTGGCGTCACCATCAAGTTCATGTTTTTTCCTTTCCACTTTGCTTACTTACTCGAGCAAAGAACATAGCAGCGTTCATAGGTTTTAGGTTTACCATTGGTGTCATCAATAAAATATATGTGTTAGTGCATCCATTATATATGTATTAGTGCATCATTTTATATGCATTAGTGCATCCGCTAAAAGATTTGTGCATCCATAATGAGAAAGTAAAAAGGAATGGAATTCGGATAGTGCTCCAAAATCGGCATTTATGGTTGGGTTGCTCGTCTTTCAAGATTACTGTGTCAAACACCATAATAAGCGAGCATATTCGCAAGATTGTCGATATTATAATTGTGTCTCGATATTAAGGACGAAGAAGATAACAAAACAATTCACTCATCGACAAATTTGGAAAATTTAAGAGAAGAATAAGAAAAGCGGTCCTCTCTAAATTAAACCGTGTGCCGTCATCACCATTCATTCCAATAATCATTCAACAAGGTAAATTTATTAATTTAATGGGATATTTGAGGCTAGTTTTATTGTTTGTGTCTGACTTTTGAAAATATATTTTGTTTTTCAAAATAAGCTTGCTTTACATGGTGCATATTGTGTAGATTAGCAAGCATTATCGTTAGAAGAAAAGATGGTGCAAAGATAAGGCTCGAGTTGAAGAAGCAACAAAAGCAGGAGCGCGGTGGTGTTGACTTCAAAGTAACTCCCACGAGTTTTTCTTTTCTTATTTATTTTCTAATAATCTAGTAAGGACTTCCTGTTGACTTTGTGTTTTTTATTGCTCGCAGAAAATAAAACGCAAAATTGGGAGGAAATTACCCCACCTAAGAATACTACCAATACCCAAGTCAAATCCAAAGGTATCCTACGCTTGCTGCTCATCTTATCATAACATTTAGTTTAGTGGATATGATGCTAATTACAGAATGGTTTATTTTGCAGCAATTGTATTACCCGAACAAAGTTTGGCATCGAGAAGGCGGTCTAGGTGTTAGCAAAAAGGTTTGACTTAAAAGAGTCGCTCAATGGACATCTCATTACAACGTGAAAGTCCATGAGGTATCTCTCCTTCCACACCTTCACTTGTTATAGCTTTATCTTTTTACATTGCGCCTACCATATTATGTTTACTATCATATGTATTATGTGATGATTAAGGTTGTGTACTTTTAAGATTATTGAACAAATCAATTGGAACCATGGTACTGGCAGTATGAATTTCAAATTTCCATATTTTATGTTATTGGTGCATCGAAGGTATATATTAGGGCATCTATGTGTATGATTAGTGCATCGAAAAGGTATGTAATAGTGCATCAATGGACAACATTTAGGTCAATGAGTATACCAATATTATAAATCGTGATAGGATATCTAATATAGATTTTTATTTATTTTATTATGCACTTAAAACATATTTGATTGGCAACAGAGCCCTGGTTGTGATGGATGAGTTCAAGGTGGCTACATCTTCCTCGGATAGTTAATCCATGCCTACTAGGTATGCCAACTCGGTGTCTTCGATCAGCGATCCGACCATATCTATTTCTAAGGTACGACACTAAATCTAATTACTTATATTTACATGATGTATTTATTTAGTACTTTTTACCTTTGGAAAACATTAGTTCTTAGATATATCACTAAGGTTAGGGGTGTATGGGTTAGCTTATCTAGTTGGCTTATGGGATTATATGATCTTGGAAAGTCGATAAGCTCACATTCGAGCTTATTAACGGAAGCTTATGGCTTTTCTGCTTAAACTACCTTTAAAATGTGAGATTTTGACTTGACTTATACAAAATCAAATAAGTCCATAAGATGGCTAAATAAGCTAGATCCAAACACTCCCTTAAAGAGTTGAAAGTTTTTGTGCCGACTTTTTTTGGCATCGTAATGATTCTCGCTTTCGATATGCACCAAATCAAGAATGGGCATGACCGCACACTCCACCAAATTAAGCTGTATCAAGCTTACGGTCGTTGATGTGAAGATCATTTCGAGATTGCTAGTTTAGTATAGCTTTAGGCCTTAATATGTGTATGTGGTTGTTTGGCTATTCCCACAAAAACATTAGTTCAAGGAAGTCTGAAAATTAGTCATCATGTAATAAGTTCTCATTTTACGGACTTTTATTTAGCTATTTTTTTAATAATTCATTTTAAATTGTAGTTACAATTAAAAGCGAGTACGACGTAGAATATAAGCATGTTAAACTTTTTTATAAACAAACAGATCCAAAAGGAAGAAGAAGGACGAATTTACAAAATTTACCCTAAAAATAAAGAAAGTAACAAATAGGTCCTTTGAGTTAGGAGGAAAAAAGGAAGGAAGGGGGGTGATCCAATGGTGGAGAATTACTTCTCTGACTTTTCTATTGAGATTTTATATATATATATATATATATATATATATATATATATATATATATATATATATATATATATATATATATATATATATATATATATATATATATATATATATATATATATATATATATATATATATATATATATATATATATATATAGGGGAGATTAACGTGAGATCAAACTTAAAGTTTTAAAAATAAGATCAAGTCTAAAAACCATTAAAACATTTATAAATAACAATTTTAGCAATAATGCACACAAAATAATATTTTAATACAAATTAATATTTTAGCAACTAATAACCAAATGATACGTGAGTTTGGATTAGTGATACACCGATACACATTACACTAATAAATATTCCAAAATATGATACACATACAAAACTTGATACACATTACACTTTTAATCAAATTGTATCACTTAGGTTTCATAAATTTTAAAAAAATCTATCGAAACTTTAACAATTTTAGTTGTAGTTAATAAAAATTCATTTTGTTATAAGGAGAGTGTCATTCAATTTTAGTTGGATCTCATTTTAACAACTTTAAGTTTGATCTTATTTGATTTTATTATATATATATATATATATATATATATATATATATATATATATATATATATATATATATATATATATATATATATATATATTATTTGTACTCTGTTATTTGCTTGTTGTAATAAATGTGCCGACTTATCTAAAAGAAACAACAATCTTGAATGCATAGATATATTAACTATCCAAAAAGTTATAAACTAACATTTAGATGTTTATTTCATGGCTTATATATGTTTTTTCCCAACTTTAATTTTTCTCACAATCTCACCTCAAGTTTTAAAATTTGTTGGCTTGAGCTTCAAATTTTAGCCCAAACTCATATCTCGGTCAACTTTGAAGCAATTCCGGAAAATTCATAATTTTTATTTATTTTTTTAAAAAATAAAAATAAAATACTATGTCCAGTGAATCTTTAAAATATATTTTATTTTTATTTTGAAAACATTGGAGATGAACGAGTCTTATGTAACAAGTCAAGATACTTAGATTGTTTCTTTTTTGCTTCTCCACAAAATACTCTCAACTAATCGAGTACTAATTTATCGAGTTTCTACTGTATTGATTTAGAATGAGCCAAAACTATGTGAAACAAAAAGGAAAAGTTATAGCTTGTGCATCAATGAATATATGTGTATGTATAATCCATATATTGTAGGGTTTTTAGATAGATAGGTTACCCAACTTTCCAACTTTATTATACAAGTTATCAAATTTTTTTTTTTATGCAAGCGGTATTGGAGTATCTGGTTCGACATTGATTCTTGAACACTAGAACCTTGTTCATTTAGGTTACCCAAAACCGGTAACAAGGAGATTGACTTTTACCTTGTCCACCTCACTTTTGTGGGCCCCATTGTCCAACTCGGATATCCACTTACCATTACTAAGCAGATGGGTCACTCAAGCTGCGATTTCGTTCGTCTAAGTTCAAGTTTTTTTGTTCAATTGGGTTACTAATATATATTTATTTACATGCAAGACTCTCTCTTTGCTTGATCACAAAACTCATAGAATAGTTTAGTTAGTTTAACTTATCGTTTTAGTATTTATAATTAAATCAAATCAAAACCCTTTGAAACTTGTAAAAATCACTAGGTTAATTCTAGATAACACAACTCCCGAGAACGACCTCGCATTTACCCCACTACTACATCGATCGTGTACACTACCCGTGAAAGTGTTTTTAGGTGCAAGTCAAGAAAATATAAATTTAAAACTTGAATTTAAAATACCTACAATGAAACACACATTTTGTACGTTGTTTTCATACTTGTTAAATCCGATTTTATACGTTCTCATACATTTTATAATAAAATTTAAAAGTTTTTTTGTTTTTTAATTTTTTAAAGAAAAGCGCTTTTAAAAAAATATAATTATTATAATAAAATTAAAATTAATTTTTTAGTTTTATTATAAAATTTTTATTTTTTATAAAATTTAAAAAAAATAATAAATTTTTTAAAATTTATTATAATAAAATTAAAATTTGTTTTTTTTTTAAATTTATTATAATAAAATTAAAATTAAATTAAAAAAAAAAAAGTTTTTTTTTATTAAAAAATTTAATCGTAATAAAATTACAAAAAATACGAATAACAAAATTAAAAAGAAAAACTTTATTTTTTTATAGAGTAAATTACGAATCGTCCGTGGTTTGTATAACGATCGTTAAAACCAAAATCTGATGTTAGCTCTTGTTTTTATTTCATTTATTGTAATAATATATTTTAGCATTAAGTTATAATATTCATTTGAATATCTAAACCAAAATCCTACACCAAATTCAAATCAAAATTCAAATCCAAATCCAAATTTAATCCAGTGAACAAACCAAGCGGACCCTTAGAACAAAGTTCGTGGATTCGAGAACCTAATTGAACAAAAAATTTTAGTAACTTGGGTGAACAATTTCAAAGTTTAGTAACTTATTTGTATAAAACCCTTTAAATAAAGATTATTTTAAATTAATAAAAATAAAAGTCATGAGCACTGGGTATCAAAGGTTAAAATAGTTCGGTCTCTAATTTGTCCTTAACGATAGTCAACACTGTTTGCACAAAAATAAAGTTTAGTAAGCTTAGGCGAATAAAGTTGGAAAGTTGAGAACATATCCGCAAAAACCCTATATTGTACTAGTCTAATAAGATCTAAAACATGCAATATACATGTTTGTAAGAGCATAAACGAGGTTAACTCAGACTTGATTGAATAATCAAGATTGCTTAACAATATCCGTAACTTAGACTTTATATTCAAAATATATATAATCTTCTCAAATAATTAACACAAATTTGATTGTGAGATATGATATAGAGGCGCAAAGTTAGCTTGAAAAGACGCTTAAACTATGTCGTGATCTTGATGGTTGTAAAATAAGTGGGTCCCTATCTTCAACAATCAAGATCACGACGCGTGATTTTAAACTAACTTTGCGCCTCTATATCATATCTCTTTATATAGTATTCTAGATCTTCTAAAGGGTTTTCTAACGTGTGCTCAAAGCATATTAAGACAAGAATGAGGGCATGACCGAAAAGGACGTCCGGACCCAAAAAAATACACTTTTCAAATAAAATATGTGGATCCGGACGTCTTTTCTCGTAAGTCCCACCATCCTTTTTGTGTGCTTAACATGGCACATGTTAGAAAAATCCCTTCTAAAATGATCACTACTTTAGAATATTAGATGGACAAAACCTAGTGATGATGATGTTGATTAAAGTTGCATAAAGTTGGATTATTGAACCTTTAATCATGAGCCTTGTACTTGAAGTTTGAGCGATCATTAAGGTTAAACTATGAAATGATTCCCCAAAATCATTGACATAGTGGAATATAAATTTTTTTTTTTTACAGGAAGTTAAGTGCATTATTGGAAAAACATGTGTGATAATATGATAAATTTAGGAATTGCTTCAATGATCAAACAACTTTTCGTTTTCATGTTCAAGATGACACTTTCCAGTGGATAGAGTATATACTGTATCACTTATCAGCCCAACACTCTGTCTTTGACTTTTTAAGCCCATATTATTCTAACTTGTTTGCATAACATTTTACCAAAAATGATAATATTTGATAGGTGTAAATGTGTAATACTAAATATTTCAACTTACTAAACCTTTTTCTCATTGCAAAATTTGAAACTATCATTGACAAAATGGTCATAGATGTTAGTCACTAGTAACATAGTAGGTTAATCAATCAAATACTAAATAAATATTCTAATCATGTTCACTCATAAGGACTGGTTTCAACTTTCAAGCATGATCACACTTGATGACGTATAGTCCGCATTCGGGTCACGAACCCGACCAATGACCGCTACTAACGAGCTCAGTACGACTGGGCTAACCCGATAACGGTTTGGGCTCACGAAGGCCCAAACCCAAAGTTATTTATGGCTTACGATATCGGATATCGCTTATCTTGGGAGATAAGTGTTTAATAACCGACTTAGGCGGGATACGCTGAAGTTTGGGGAGCACGAAATCAATAAGGGTTTCGTGTGTATATAAAGGGCATCCAAGCCTCATTAAAAGGTACGATCTCATAACCCTAACTCTCCACTAAACCCTAAAACCGATTACTTACTCTCACGCTGGAGGATAATCGTGGGAGACAATCCCACGGTAAGCCGAACGGTGTTTTCTGTTTTCTTAGTACGCAGGTCTCAAGCATTAAGATCCAATTGATATGGGAACCGGAGTCCAAACAAGGAACACCCAACTTTTGTATCAACAAGTGGCGCCATCCGTGGGACCAATCACTAAGAACTAGAATGACAAAGCAAAGAAACCTAAGTCAGCGATCACATGGTGACCTCTGAGGAAGAAGCGACAAAGTGGACCCGACCTCCAAGCAAGCCTCGGAATAACCGAGACGGCTAGAAACCGTGGTCGAGGCCCGGATCCGTCTTCCCAAAGAAGGGAACCACACATGGGGACAACCCATGCCAACACAACAACTAACGTAGAAGATCCACTGCGCAACCTTTTTACCACTCCCCTGCAGTCGGTACTAGAAAAGGACCTTACAAAAACACCAGGCGCACCTATCCGAAACAGGGGTCCAGATGTGGAAATAGACACCCTCGCGCTAGAAGGAGTCGCGTCTGAGCTAGCGCCAAGTGACTTCGTGTCTCAAAACTACGAAACCTTGGTTGCCCTCATGCAAGAGGAGGCGAAAAAGAGGTCGAGTCACAGCCTGAAAGCCCGACTAAACTTTGACACAGAGTATGAGGCATCCCCATCGCGTCATCGGAGGGAGAGGCACGGGAAGGATAGTCGCCGACCTCCAGTGTTTACCAGGATTGGGAGGAGGATTGAGAATGATGAAACAGGTGACCTGCAGTATCTGGAAGAACACGAAGAGGATGGACGGCGTACCAATGTTCACACTAGGCTTGGTAGCCGCAGGGTCCATGACAGACTTGGACGACGACACTCCCCAAGTGAAAGTCCTTTAGGCTCGGATTCCGAGGACAGTCGCCGCAAGCGCCGAAAGAGGGGAGGCTCATCCTCTGGTGATTCCTTGGACAACGAGGACAATAAACAGACACCGGAAGTCCAGGGAAGATATCGCGACCGGGAGGAGGAAGATATGTCTCTTCCCCGGTGCCGCCAAAAGGTGGATGCGTTCACTCGGCTCATCGGTGATTTCTCGGAAGATAAGAGAAGGTGCATGCCCGCCAATGTGAAAACCTCACGATGGAGCAGTGATCAGGATGATCACCTAAAATTTTCGAATCACCGCTACCATCGAAAATTGGCCACAACCTGTGGTGCCACATGTTCAATTCCACATTAGTAGGGAATGCGCGAAATTGGTTCAAGAAGCTTCCACGCAAAAGCATTGATGGCTTTGAAGAGTTGCGGAAGGCGTTCACTGAACTTCACTCAAAGGAAGAAGTGTGCCAAAACCCCGCCGAACTTGCGGTGGTAAACCGCCAGGAGAATCTCGAGCGCTTATGTGGAGCGCTACAAAGATGAGTGCATACATGTCAAGGCATGCCCGAAATACTAAAGATCTCGGGGTTCATGAACGGGATCAATAACCCGTAGCTCATCAAAGGTGAACGACGAGTCCCCAAACCTTTGATGAACTTATGAAGCGCACAAGGTCCTTTATCCAAGGAGAAGGCTGCGCATGACAAAGAAGAAAAGCTACTCAAACTACGGATCACATGAACAACCTCGGAGACAATCCATTGACCAGAGTAGCAACCGCAACAAGAACTACCGCGGCCAGGGGAGTGGACGAGATAATGATAGATATACTCCGCTAACCAAGACTCCAAAGGAGATATTCGCGACGGAAGGCGCGAACTTCCCGAGGCCTCCATCAATGAGCACCCTAGAAGATCGGCGAGTGAGGAGCGGATACCGCGACTATCATGGACAGAAGGGCCACACAACCAATGAATGTGTCCAATTGCGCCAACTAATTGATAAACTAGTAAAAGAAGGTAGATTGGACCATTTGGTTAAAAACATCAAGGAAGGGAAAGAAAAGCAAAAGGCCGGGAATAAGAAGGAAGCACCCAAAGATAAGGATGACACCATCTACATGATACAATCATGGCGACGCATGACTAGGCAGAAGATCAGCCAAAAGTTTTCCCGCGAAAGTGAAATCTCCTTTCCCAACTTGGTTGCGGACAACGCAGTGGTAGAACCGCTCACCATTGAGATTAATGCAGGGGGTCACGATATCCACCGCATGTATGTCAATGGAGGGGCATCTGCAGATATAATGTATGAACATTGTTTCAAGCGACTGCGATCGGAGATACGGAGTCAGTTAAGCCCGGCCATGACGGCGTTGATCGTTTCTTAGGAGAAAAGATATGGCCCGTATGGGCAAATCGTCTACTAGTCAAAGTTGTTAACCGGGAACACTCGACGACACCTGTATGAATTTCATGGTGATCAAATCCGCCGCCATACAATGGCATTATTGGAAGACTAGGATATCTCGGCCGCACAGCGTTCATCTGCGCATGGGATGCTCAAGTTCCCGTGGAGGAGGCATTGTTACTCTCACAATACCACCGTACCATCTAGAGAATGTCACACAATTACATGTGAGAAGGCACACATTCCAGAACAGCGCGCACCTAAGGTATCAAACCTGAAGGTTGCAATTCATCCTGAGTACCCAGAACAAGAAGTATCGATCGAAGGATTTGCATCGATGAGCGTCGGGGACGCGTAGTGTCGCACTCTTGCAAAATAACTGGATATCTTTGCATGGGAACCAAAGCACATGACCGGTGTACCACGCTCGATTAGAACACAAGTTGAGAATCCGACAAGGATACTCCCAAGATCTGAAGAAGCGGCGGCCAGGGCAGAGGCGCACAAGCAATTCTAGCAGAAGTACATAAACTTGTGGATGCAGGTATAATACGAGAAGTCTACTACCATGACTGGCTTTCTAACCCAGTGATGGTCAAGAAGAGCGATGGTAGTTGGAGGATGTGCGTGGACTTCACAGATCACAACAAGGCATGTCCACAAGACTGCTACCCGCTACCGGAGATAGACTGGAAGATAGAATCTTTGTGTGGATACCCACTTAAATGCTTCCTAGACGCATACAAAGGATACCACCAAATCCAGATGGCTAAGGAAGATGAGGAAAAAATGGCCTTCCATACAAGACAAGGCGTTCATTGTTATACTAAGATGCCTTTTGGCTTAAAAACGCTGGTGCCACCTACCGGTTGGTAGATAACGCATTTGAAGGCAATTGGTCAGTAACCTAGAGGTTTATGTTGGCGACCTTGTAATAAAAAGCCATACGGAAGGCAATTGGTATGCAGCGACATTGAGGAAACATTTAAGACATCGAAAAGATCAACATGAAGCTAAATCCTAAAAATGCACTTTTGGCGCTATAGAATGCATGTTCCTCGGATATCGATAGAGGCAGATGGCATCAAACCGTGTCGAGAAAAAATGAAGGCATCATCCAACTTCCTTCACCACATGCGTTGAAAGAAGTCCAATCTCTAAACGGAAAAGCGGCGGTTTGAATAGATTCTTGTCCAAATCGGTGGACAAGTCACTCCCACTCTTCAAAACACTCAAGAAGTGTACAAAAATGGAGACTTTCATTTGGACTCAAGCGTAAGAAGCTTTCATACAACTTAAACAAAGATTTAGCAAAGACTCCCTACGTTGCGCCCGCCCATGGGAAGAATTAATTATGTATTTATCAGCAACCCATGGAGCAGTCAGCGCGGTGCTACTAACAGACAGGAATTCAGTGCAAACACCGGTGTATTTTGTAAGCAAAGCACTCAAGAAAACGGAGATTAACTACAACGCAATGGAAAAGTTTGTCCTAGCATTAGTATTCGCTGCCAAACGGCTACGCAGATACTTCCAGGCGCACCCAATAGCGATGATTACAAACCAGCCTATCAAGCAAATTATCTCCAAACCTGACGCATCGGGACGTCTACAGAAGTGGAGTGTGTTGCTAGGTGAGCATAACATTTCCTACAGACCACGTACTGCGGTTAAAGGGCCGATACTAGCAAACTTCATCATCGAAAAACCAGACACTGACGATGCACCTTCACAAAGCAAGGTGGAACTACAAGAACCATGGATATTGTTCACGGACGGATCTTCATGCATAGACGGGTCAGGCGCAGGCCTTATCCTCACAAGTCCAGAAGGAATGGAATTCACTTACGCACTGCGTTTCAAATTCACAGCCACAAATAACGAGGCAGAATATGAAGCCCTGATTGCTGGATTACGCATTGCAGCTCGAATGGGCATACGCAACCTGGAAGCAAATGTGGACTCCCGGCTAGTGGCCAACCACGTGTTGGGCAAGTATGTGGCTAAAGAGGAGAACATGATTCAATATCTCGACAAAACCAAGTCCCTAATCCAGGGCTTTGACAGGTTTACCATTAAACAAGTTCCTAGAGGGAAAAACAGAAAGGCGGATGCGCTGAGCAAGATTGCATCTACAAGCTTTGTGCACCTTTCAAAACAAGTATTGGTGGAAACTCTGAAGAGCAATTCCATCTCGGAGATGGAGATATCCACGGTGATAGAGGAGCAAGGTCCTACATGGATGACCCCAGTCATTGAGTTTATAAGCAAGGGCGTATTGCCCCAAGAGCAGAAGGAAGCCCGACGAGTACGGCGCACATCACAGAGATTTGAACTTCGGAATGGTGTACTATATCGGCGTTCATTTCTACAACCATGGCTTCGATGTGTAGGACCCATTCAAGCAGATTACGTACTCCGGAAGATCCACGCTGGTTCTTGTAGTATGCACTCAGGACCACGGTCCGTGGTGGCGCGCGCTTTACGGTCAAAATACTACTGGCCTACAATGCACCGTGATGCGCGGGATTTAATACAAAAAAGCTACAACCTATATACTATTACGTCGCCATGGCCATTCTATAAATGGGGTATCGACATTGCAGGTCCCTTCCCTGTTGCAGCAGGAGGATTGAAATTCCTCATAGTAGCTATAGACTATTTCACCAAGTGGATTGAAGCAAAGGCGGTCGTGACAATCATAGGAAATCAGGTAAAACGGTTTGTTTGGGACAATATTGTATGCCGTTTCGGATGACCTGGGGAAATCATCTCAGACAACGGAAAACAATTCTGTGACAACCCTTTCAAGGAATGGTGCAAAAAGCTAAATATTACACAGCACTTCGCGTCGGTTAAACACCCGTAAACCAATGGCTTAGTCGAGCATGCAAATCGAAGTCTGGATGAAGGAATTAAGGCACGCTTGGACAAGCACAAAGGGAGGTGGGTGGAGGAACTATCGCATGTTTTGTGGGCGCACTGCACTTCAATCAAAATTAGCACGGGAGACACTCCCTTTTCTCTTGTCTATGGGACAAAAGCCGTAATACCAGCCGAAATTGGGATGCCAACTATTCGCACTGCCGAATTTAATGTTACAACCAATAATGATGAACGGCGTATTGACTTGGACCTGTTGGAAGAAAGGCGCGAGCGCGCGGCCATTTGTGAAGCGAGAGCTAAGTAAAAAATGAAGGGGTACTACGATGCTAAAGTTCGAAGCGTCTCATTCAGACCAGGCGATTTTGTATATCGCGCCAATAATGCGAGCCACGTAGAGGATACAGGAAAACTTGGACCAAAGTGGGAAGGACCTTATGAGGTCATTGAAGCATTAGGAAAAGGCGCGTACAGGCTGCGTGATATGGATGGACGCGAGCTACCACGCACATGGAACATCTGCAATCTCAAACGTTGCTACCTCTAAGAACGGCTACGGCCCAGCGCACGGATACTCCCGTACTTTAGTATAGTGCCCAATAAATATCCGTGTATTTACGTTCTGTTTTACTTAGGGAAATGTCTTTTCTTCTTTTTTACAAAAACTTGCAAGTATTAATAAAACGTCGCGGTTTTAGCTAACTCTGCGACACATTTTAATTTGTTATTTACATATTATTCATATCTCAACATTGTTGTTTTATTATCTTTTGCCTACATGGCGTGCATGCACTTACTGTACCCACGATGGTAAAAAGGATGAGTAAACCTACTAAATAACTCGTTGAGTAAGGGGGTTGCAAACCCATCAATATTGGATCATGCATCCTTGTTAAACACCTTATTTTCAAGACGTTGGAATAAGTTAAAAGCGCATTCCATGACGGATGCGCTACAATGCATACTGTGCGCGTTTAACAAACCAGGAATCAAGACTCTTGGCTCCTTACTATGATATTTATAGTACGCTGCATATCACACCATACACGATTATGTTAAAAATACTTAGACATTATATTTTAAGTATGATAGGTCATACATGATTATGAACTCCACATATTATTCGCGCTTATGTAACAGTTTGATTCTTAGACAACAAGTACGTTTTTATTCAAAGACGGATAACTAAGTACAAACATTATAAGTCGCAACCACACCAACAAAAATTGAACAAAAGGAATATTTCATTAAGGACCATGAGTTCTTACAAAATGATATTTACAAACGAAGCTACAAATCTATATGCTCCTACAACGCTTAAGACAAGAGCTTTCCACATGGCTTGCCGCGTCCCCAGCCTCCTTCAGCCTCTTCAACAAATCAGAGTTCTGGCGCGACACCGTTGCCACACTAACAGGTACCCCGTCAGATCTGGGAAGATGTGTTGCGCCCAGACCACATAGAATGGCCTTTCCCTTAACACCCTTCTTCTTTGCAAGCCTTGTAGCATGAGCTTCTAAGGATTCCTTCAAAGGAATTTCCTTCTCATGAGCGAAAGGGTTCAAGATGTTCTTGAGGTGAGCAAAATAGGCACCGCATTGCGACTCATGACCTTCAAAAGTAGTCAGCAAACGTTTACGCATTATCGACGACGGTGGCGGGCTAAGGTCAATCCCTCCATAATCACGCCTATAGGATAATCCTTGTCGCGCTCTAACTCCGCAATTAGAGGAAGCTCCAACAGCTTCATCTTCTCCATTGCAGCAACCAGATCATCATAGGCATGTTCGTTATAACCAGGCACCTGTGCGATAGGCACTTTCAAGAGGCCACCCTCATGAAGCTCTTCTATAGCTTCCGCCTTGCCACGCGCCAGCGCGCTCTGCACAACCCCCCCAAATGCATCTACTACCTCTCGAGATTCTAGGGTACTGAGGGCAGCAAGGCGCAGACCGTGGCTGATAAGCCACCTGCGCTCAGCAATCGTTAACACAAGTTGGGGATACAGCTCCTCATCATACTCAATGCTGAGCTTGCGCAACTTCATATCCTGCTCTTCCAGCGAGCTTTCCACAGTTGCACCAAACTCCCCTAACTGAGAGAACAACTCTTCCTTCCCCTTTTTCCAAATATTTCAACACCCAAAGACATGAAGCCTTGTAATCCGCTGATGCAGTACGCTCCTGACTTATTTGGCTCAGCAGTGACATCTTTTCTTCAGCAAGTTTTTGGGCATACGCACTCACTGCCTCTGCTTCACACTCGGCAGCGCCAAACGTGCCTCCAAAGAACTAATCTGTTGGTCCTTTGCGCGCTCTGGCTACTTTCTCCAGAATACCTTGCCTTTAGCTGCGTAACCAACGTAGCTTGGTGCGCAGCAGCCAACACCAGCTCCTCAACAAGCTGATCCATTAGGGCGTCCCCAGATGCCATTGGTTCAGCGCTTTGGCTCTTTGGTTCAGAAGAATCAGCGCGAATGGGACTAGCCTTGGGGGGCGACTCCCCAGAGTGATCAATACTGCACGCAACAAAGAGAATTAGCGATTGTCTCATAACATATACAGGGAATGCGATAAGGGCTTTGAAAATAATACTTACTTGGGAGAAGCAGTATCAGGTGATTTGGGGGGGGGGGCGATGCATCATCTGAGGACGACCCCACATCAAGAATGACAAGTCATTTTTTCCGGGATGCGCTTGCGCCATCACCACCACGCGCTCTCTTGCGCTTTAGCCCTGGCCTGGCTTCTCTTTCTCCACATCAAGATCTTCCATGCTTTCCGCTACATCTGCATGGGACGGCTCCACTAAAGGGGAAGGTACCCTAGGACTGGGCACGCTTTGTAGAGGGGTCGCCTCTAGCACAACGGGTGAACTACTCCCAGCTTCCTCCAAGTTCATATCCATGGTACGCCCTGCAGTAGCATCCAGAATGGGGACTTCCTCCTCTCTCAACGGGCGCACCACTACAAGAACTTTGGCGGCCGCCAAATGCTGTGTTGAATAGATCCATCTCGCAAAGAAGAAACAAACAACGACAAGGTTACAAAAAGTACAAAGATGAAAAGAGAGGCTCACATCATTAAAGCAAAAGGGATGTGAAGGACGAGCACCCACCACAGCCATCAGCGTCAAAAAGGTTGGCACCTCATCAGTCTACTAAAATAATTACGATGGCCTCGTGCACCAAAATTCCTCGGGGTAGGAATTGATGGGAATCGATTAGTGTTTATTGTATCTGCATCATCATTGTATGTCCTGGGGAGGGGCGCTCATCCTGGCGGCAAATAACTTTGGGTGTAGAATGCGAAATGCCAAGAGAACAATGCTTCATCGACCCAGAAAATGTTTTCCCTCCAGTTCCTAAGCGCGTCCAATTTATCAGTGTAACATTGCAGCCTCCCTGCGCGCTTAGCAAACGAAACCCACCCGTTTGACCACGTTGTGTGGTAAAACGCGCGAAAGAGGTATATAGTGTGGTTAATCGCCAATAAACGGCAATTAACCTCGAAGTTTGTTATTTTCCGCACCTATCTGATGTAGGCGAGATATGCGCAGCGATAGTAATTTAACACGTCGCACAAGAATAAGGATATGGGCACACGTTGATTCGCAAATTCAAGAAACGCGTGTATACTACTTTCCTTCGGGAAATCCGCTATTGACGCTTGCGCAGCCGGAACCACTGGATGCAGCGCCATCGGGATATAATAATCCGAGGTGAACTCACGAAGTTCATCCTTGGTCATGTCGGAGGTAAAATCAGTTAAACCACGTGTTGGAATCACTCCTAAACAGTATTTCAAGTATTTATATTTCATATGTAATAGGTAGCTTTATTATGGCCTTTATGTTTGTTTAAGGTCAAGCTTATGTGAAGGCCCATAAGCAGATCCAAGCTCAATAAGGAATAGGGAAGGAGAGGAGTGTTGCCTAGCTCCTTGCCTATATAGTATTGTAAACCCTCATTTGAGGGTTGGTTGTTCAAGTTTTTCTCTCATTCACTCTTATGCATAACCGTTTCATATTATCGTGAGTGTGTGTGTGTATAGCTTGTTCATCCGCCTTCATCTTTCTCTATAAGCTTGTGTTGTAAAACTTGTGACCTAACAAATGGTATCAATCACCAAATAGTTGGGTGTACACGTTTGTTTTGAAGTTTTGGTTTTGGGTCTTACAGCGTAAAGATAACACAATCTTTGGTTCGCTTAAAACTAATTTTTACACTTTTGAATCCAAGATTCTTGTACTTTCAACGTTATTAGGTGTTAAACTATTGGTTTTGGCAAAAGTTTGGAACTTTACGTGTTTTCCTTGTTTTAAGCTTGTTTTTTGTACGCAAGTGTTATCCCACGCAGAATCTGTTTTAAGTGCTTTGGATCATCAAGTTTCACACTTTTGTGTTATTTGGTGTTATTGAAGCTATTTCAACACACAAAACCGGTTTAGAAACACATTTGGATAGAATCAAAGTTACGAGTAATCTTACGCGTAACAAAACCCTAAAATTACGCGTAAGACTTTCCTTGGTTTGATCTTCAATTTTCGGTTTATTAAGTGTTTTCTTACTTGATAAGTCCGAAAATACGTCGACTTTGGATATCTTTGCACCGTGAAGTGTAAAGATCACTGGGATAAAACCCTAATCTTACGCTTAAGCATAAGCTTACACGAGAAAATCTTACGCTTAAGATTCATCTACGCGTAGACCTAGTCCCACGATAAGGTAATCCTACGCCTAACTTTCACGCCTAACTTCACTGCTTACGCATAACTTTAGTCTTTTTCCTACTTACAGCGAAGCAAAAATCTCGACGTAACTCCTCATTGTTACGGCGTAACTTTTGGTGTTTTTACGCATAAGTGCTACTTGGTTCTTGTCATTTCTCGCCTAAGGATACTTCATCAACAAAGGTTCATTCGACTACAAAGATCCATTCTTACTACACAAGTTTATCATCATGTCTCAACCACCATACTCTAACTACTTCCTCACACTTATAATCATCAACAACAACAACAATTAACTCCACAACATCAACAATGGAATCAACAACAAGCCATTTATCAACAACAATTTAATCAAGAACATACTCCACAACTTGGTGCAATTCCACAACCACAAATGGTTCAACCACCACCAAGTCTTCAAACTCTACCCTACACAAACGATTTCAATCAACATCCATCACGAAGCACTATGAAGGAACCCACTTGGTTTGCAAAGATGTGTGAAGCTTTAGCGACCAACAATCAATTCATGAAGTGGATCATGATAGACCTCCAATGCTCACTCCAGAAACTACGATCAATGGGTGATAAGGTTCTTTAGGTTACGTGATGCGAAGAAGCCACATGGAAAGTTCTTAAAGAAGGTTATCTTGAAGGTCCATTTGAGATGCCCTCGTCATGCATGCAGGAGATCCAACCGCTCCACCAAGAGATGAACAAATCAACATTGCTACATTGCGAGATCTAAATGCTACGTAACTTCTACACTATGAAGTCGATGAACTTGCAATGGAATACATCCTTTTAGGATTACCAAACCCAATTCTTCGTAGTGTTGATGCTCAAAAGATCGCACAAAAATGTGGGATCATATTCGTCTTCTTATGGAAGGATCTCAGACTCAATCGAGGATTTGGAATCCAAAATTTACTTGGCTTATGAACACTTCATGATTGAACCTGGAGAGACACTAGAGTCCTATCATCATCGATTTTCAGATATCATCAATGATTTGGATAAACACAACATCATCATGCCAAGAATTGCAGTGAATACTAAGTTCCTGAGTAGTCTTGGTCCAGAATGGGAGAAGTATGTCATTTTTCTCCGTCAAGCAAAGAACATGCATCATTCAACCTATGGATTGTTGTACGATTACTTGAAGCCTCATGAAAAGGAAGTTGATCGAGAAAGGATTCTCCGTGCTCAAATTGCTAAACAGTCACAACCGGATAATCAACAACTTGCCTTGTATGCTCAACAAAATTATCCCTCTCAACCAGCAACTCAACCAACTGCTTCAAACACACCTTCACAGTCACAACCTCAACAAAATCAATTGGTTCCATACAACAACAATGCTCAAGCATATGTCGCTGAAGCGATCGAGGAAACAGATCCGTTCAAGCATTGCAACAAGGATTTGTGATGATTGCTAATGCTTTTGGCGTTACACCAACAAATCCAACAATCGTATTCGCTCTCATCTAACACACGGACTCAAGTTGTTGTGAACAATGGGCGTGTTGAAGTTCGTAATCGTGATTATGGTCGTCGGATGGGCGGTGGTCAAGGGTTTAATCTTGTGGGTAGGAATAACAATGAGCTCAAGTGGTGGAACAGGAAACTCGAGAATCGGTTAAATGGTCTTAGATGCTACAACCGCAATGAAAAGGACACTGGCTAATGCATGCCCAAAGCCAAGGACTAGGGCGGTGCTTACTTCAAAGAAGCTTTACTTTTGGCTCTTAAGGATGAAGCGGTGGATCTCTACGGATAAAGAACGAGCTTTATGGCGGATGCGCACTCGGATGATGATATGGAGGATTTGGCAGCTAATGCATACCGTTATGTTGATGGCTAATATGCATGAGCCGCACATGAGTGATACAGCCCGGTGTATGACACCGATGGCTTGTCTCGGTGCACCGAACAAACCATCATCATATCTCGAACTAATATCTCCGCCAATATCCGAATCCAAGACGCGGATCGATCGCTCAAAATGAGTCTTCTACATCTTCTTGATGATTATCAAGTTAACCACAGCCAGTTACATTTGACGATCAAGATGACCTTATGGTCCCCTTTGATAATCAAATTGACTCGTGGTCGCATTTCGAGGATCTAACGAATGATCATGTTGAGACTCACGCTGAACAAGATGATCTGTTGCCTCATCCGGATTTTGCTCGGTTAATTCAAGACCATAAAATCAAAATGGAGGAATGTTATGCATTAAATCAATCCTTAAAAAGTAAAATGCATCATAACCAAGGATTTTGAATGTTTACAAATGCAACTCAACTTTTCAAAACTCAAGAAAACAGTGAAAAAGGTTTTGAAGCCGCTTTTGCAAAATCTCATCAAAACGAAAAATATTTAGAGACGGATCGTGATCTAGCCGCCTCGAAGAATGCTTTGTTGTCGAATTAGAACAATCAAACATGAACATAAAAGCAAATTAACGCCTCACCTTAGAAAATCAAAAAGCTAAGGTGAGTTGTTAAATTGTCAAAAACATTCTCCGATACCAAAAGCATTCAACGAATCGGGTAGATGACTTCTTCTTGCGAAATTTCGGTTTGCAAAACAAAATTAAAGAGTTTAAAGCTGTTGTTTACAAACATGGTGAATCGAGATGACTATAGAAAAGTTTACCTTAAAACCTAATCCAAATGGATATGGAAAAATCTAGGCGATTACAAACCAAAGCTTTCACTAAAAACATTCAAACCAACTCAAGTTTCCAAATGCAAAATACAAAATTGATAATCTTGTCATGAGTGTTGTTGAATACCATCGTCAAGAGGAATAAGATGCGTAAGACGAGAGTCGATCAAAATTAAAAACGTTGTTTACAACAAACCTTTTAATTATAAAAGCGCGGTCACTTTCACACACCAACGGATTCTTCTAACACACCAAGGGTTATCATCAAAACACCCGAGTCTTCTATTGTTAATCCCAAAATGTCTTTGCACAAACTTATGGTCCTTTACCTTCCATTAGCGAAGTAAACTCACAACCCGAAAATCGAAAAATTCTTCGATATTTTGACATTTCATGGTCGACCTCAAATTTTACAACATGAGATAGAATATCGATCCGAAATAAAAGTTGAACATTTTCAATTGCCTCGGCGCGCGAACAAAGAGACATTTTTCGTAAATATCTTTACCTAATGTTAAAACTTGAAAAGTTGTGCAATTGCTCGGGAAAAGGATTTTCATAAGGAACTTGGGATAATGAAAACGTTTTCGAGAAAATGTAAACATCTATTACTAACACAAACGCAAAAGAAACCGTTAAGAAAAGATGTTGATCGACTCTTGGAAGATGTTATCCGTCTCGATATCCATAATGTTGTGCTATTCTATTCGTTGCCATATGCATCGATCATATCTCTGCGATATTGTTGAAACCGTTGTAATCTGTTGAGAAAACCGATAATGTGCTTGGATCGAGTCTTTAAAAGTCGAAAATAAACGATTACACACGAAATTAACAATGCAAAGCGTCGTCTTCATTGGTGTGAAAAGATATTCACAACCATCAACTTAGTTTTCAAAAGAAAATTGCTCACCGAGTGAAAATCTTCCGATCCTAAAATTGAGCACTGGATGATCAAAACGTGTCTTTAAAAGTAAAATCTCAAAATATGAACAAGAACTTTTAAAAGTTAAATAGGAATATGGTGTCATATTTGATTTACTAAAAAGACTCGAGATGAAGCATCAAACGAACTTGATCACTATCTTGCTCACACTAGAGAAGTCATGAATTTTGGCCGGAAATCTTCGATTACGAAAATCAAAATCGATTCACACCATCTCTAAGTTACGGAAATGTTAGGAAAGTATGAACAACTTCCGCCACCGTGATTAAGAGATTAGCACCAATCACACTCGAGAATCGTGAACCTAGAATTCCCACCGCCAAATCACAAGTTGCTAATGTGTTTCTCATCTTGAAACAGAATAGTTGCATCTTTTCCAAACGTCCGCACTTCACGACCCTAGAGCACTCAAGCGAAGAATAGGAAGTTGCGACCTAAGAAAAGATCAATAAGGAATGCTAAAGTAGAAAACACCCTAGAATCAATAAAACTCATGTTACTTCCACTATAGATGTTCAAGGTCGGCAAATGTAATAGAAATAGTGATGTAATGAATGCTAAACCGTTAAGTACCTTTGATATTCATCGATGCACCTTGTGATATTTGTCAAAAGAGTATGAATTTCGATTGTCATGACAAATGTGTTGCTAAAGCTATAATCTCTAGATTACGGAATCCTAAGAATCGAATACCTCTAGGCCCACTAATCATTCTAAGTGCATGCTTGGTAAACCACCTTCTTTAGATTCTAAGGCAACCATTGCTATCACAAAGAGGCTCATTACACCTCCTAAGAATACAAGACCACCTAGTGTCTTCACTAAGACTAAAGCAAAGAGTAGTTATAGATGGCGAAATGGATATATAACACACTGGATTTAAATGGATGCCTAAACTTGTCAATGTGTGTATGTCAACGATTCGCTTGAACCCTCAACATTTCGGGTTCCACATCTACTTCTATTCCATCCGTAGCCAAATGCATGTGTAATCACGGTGATATGATCATTCTAGATTGTTGATAGCGGATGTTCCCGACACATGACAGCAACCTTAAACTGTTATCAAACTTTATTGCAAAGTTCATTGGCACCGCCGATTCGGAACGATCACTTCAGCGACCATCATGGGCTACGGAGATTATGTTAATGGGAACATCGAAATCGGCAGGGTTTACTATGTGGAAGGCCTCGGTCACAACTGTTTCGATGGGTCAATTTTGTGATGGAGATTTGGAGGTTGCTTTCGTGGAGAAAACTTGTTTCATTTCGTGATCTACAAGGAAACGATCTTATGTCCGGCTCGTAATTCTAGTCTCTACACTATCTCCATGCAAGACATGGTTGCTTCCTCTCCCATTTGCTTACTTTCCAAGGCAACATCTACAAAATCCTGGCTATGGCAATCGCGTCTCTCACATCTAAACTTTCAAACCATCACCAACCTTGCCCGACACAAACTAGTTGAAGGACTCCCACGATTCCTAGATTCAAAAGATCACCTTGCTCACCTGTGAACAAGGGAAAAGCACTCGTGCTCATTTTCCTTCAAAGGTGGAACACGACTCTCGACATGTGCTTCATCTTCTTCACATGGATTTGTGTGGCCCGCGCGTGTGCAAGCGATCAACGGCAAACGCTACATCTTAGTAATTGTGGATGACTACTCACGATGGACTTGGGTCTACTTTCTTCGTAGCAAAGACCAAGCTCCACAAATGATCATCACCTTTCACAAAGATACGTGTTCAGCCCGCAACACCGCCGTAATCATCGAGCAGACAAAGGAACCGAATTTGTTAACAAAATCGCCGTGACTTTTATGAGAAAGTGGAATTCAAGATCAAACATCTATTGCACGGTCACCGAACAAAACGGAGTTGTTGAAAGACGAAACCGCACGTTAGTGGAAGTCGCAAGAACAATGTTAATCAATGCTAAACTTCACGATTACTTATGGGCGAAGTCGATTCATCGCATGCTATACTCAAAACCGCTCCATGATCACAAAACGCCACAACAAAACACCTTTTGAGCTTGTCCACAACTATAAACCGAACCTCAAACACTTTCATGTATTTGGATCCTCTCGCTATCGAATAATGATCGTGATGATTTTGGAAAGCTCAAAGCAAAAGGCGATATTGAGTCTTTATTGGATCTTGTGACAATTCTAAAGGTTTCCGAACGGAATCGTCGAACTAAGGAGGTTATGGAAACGATTCATGCTCATTTCGATAAACTCACGGATATGGCTTACGAGTATATGACTTAGAACCCGGTCACAACCGTTTAAACTTCCTCAACCCCATCATCGGTTTGAAGAAAGCCCTCGCCTAACTCGTCAACAAATGGAAAGGTTATTTGCTCCTACGTTACGTGGCGATATTGATGAACGTGCTCTCTGTGTATCCGCAAGCTTCCGCACAACCCGATAATATTCCTATACGATACACTGCTACAACAACTATCGTTGAAGATGCACCTACACCAATTGACTCCAACACAGCAGTTGAACACACCGCTTCCAACAATGATGAACCGGTGATGATATTCGAATTAAGTACCCCGCTGCAGATTTTGATCCAAATGTTCTTGACCCGTTTGCCAATGAGGCCGCCGCACGGATGTTGCGGAATCTTCAACAAACCATTTGAATCCTCGTAACCGCACAATGTATACCAACATCAACCCTCTACACATAGATGGACAAAGACCATCCTCGGCTAACATTATTGGCAACCCGAATCAACCAATCGTTACGAGACAACGTCTTCACTCGGATGGTGAACTTTGCATTTATGCACTCACCGCCCGCTAATCAACCTAAAAACATTAAAGACGCAATGACAAAGACAAGCCGGATTGAATCCATGCAAGAAGAACTCAATCAATTCAAGCGTCTTGAAGTACGGAAGGCGGTTGAAAGACCAACAGGGTCTACGTCATTGGTCTAAAATGGATTTGGAAAAACAAATTGGATCTGTGAAGGAATGTCATCCAAACAAGTCACGGCTAGTTGCTAAGGGTTATCGTCGGGAAGAAGGGATAGACTTTGAAGAATCTTTTGCTCGGTTGCTCGTCTTGAGGTCATTCGGATATTTCTCGCGTTCGCGGCTCATATGAACATGACGGTTCATCGGATGGATGTGAAAGCGACGTTTTCAATGGGCAACTTAAAGAAGCGGTCTATGTCACCAACCGGATGGATTCGTTGATCCCGAGTTCCCGAACCATGTTTACAAACCGAACAAAGCCCTTTATGGTCTCAAACAAGCCCGCTTGGGCATGGTACGATAAGCTATCATCTTTCCTCATTACCAATAATTTCACCAAAGGCTCGGTTGACCCAACTCTTTTCATACAATATCACGGGCACACATCTTAATTGTTCAAATTTCGTGGATGACATCATTTTGGGTCCACACATAAAAGTTTTCAATCGCTTTGCAAAACTAATGAAGAAAATTTTGAAATGTCCATGATGGGTGAACTTACATTCTTTCTCGGACCGCAAGTTCATCAATCACCCGTGGTATTTTCTGAGTCGGTCAAATATGCCCTTGAATTGTTCAACAAATTTGGAATGAAAACCCGTGATACTTATGCCACACCAATGACTCATACCAAGAAGCTAGATCTTTGATTTACATGGGAAATTAGTTGACCCACCAAACACCAAGTATTATTGGGTCCTCATGTATCTAACCACTGCATGGAGACGATATTGTCTTTGCCGTTTATCTATGCTCCCGTTATCGATCGCGTCCAACTGAAACCCACCTCTACGAGGCTAAAGAATCCTCCGATACATCAAGGGAACCATTAATTTGGGATACGGTATCCAGAAGGATTCGGTTTTGAACTAATAGCTTTTTAGACGCCGATCACGCAGGATGCTTAGACTCGAGGAAAAGTACTTCAGAGCTCTACAATTTCTGATAAAGCGGTGTCTTGGCAATCTAAGAAATAGGACCGTACATCACCGCTATCAACCAAGCGTAATATGTAGCCATGTCCGCATGTTGTGCTCAAGTCATTTGGATGAGAACACAACTCAAAGACTATGGTTACGTGTTGTGAGAATCCCGATGTCTCATGCGACAATCGGAGTGCCATTGCAATCTCGTGCAACTCGATTCGAAGACGAAATCAAAGCACATCGATCTCGCTATCATTTCATCAAGGACCACGTGGAGCAGTGCCGTTGAATTATACTTTGTGGAGTCTTGAATACCAATTGGCGGATCGCTCACCAAAGCCTTGCCTCCGCAAGGTTTAATGAGTTGGTCCACCGAATTGGTATGAGGTGTTTGACTCAAGAGGCTGGATGACCTCTTAAAACAGTCTTAAAACCCGTCGAACACCAAAACCTCTTTTGTAAATAAATTTTCAAAAACAAAATACAAAAATATAAAATCGAGTTAAAACAACAAAATAATCTCCCAATCTATACTTCTTTAAACATGGCAAGTACATTTCTTCCGTCAACACTTTTATCTCTCAAAATTCAAGATTTTTCCAATCAAGTGTTGAGGGGAGAAAATAATCTATTAACTGCTTCAAAACATCATGTACTTGCATGTTATCACATCTCGGTTGATTCTTTTACAAATGGTGGTACATTTCTGGTTCAAAGACATTCCTCGGACTTTAATTAATAACCTTTCATTATTTTCTCAAGTCGAGGGGAGTGTCGTCAAGTTTCTTTCCCAAAATCTTCGTTTGGTAACCAAAATGGAAGTTAAAAGGCTTTGTGTGAAAAGGAAAAGGTGGAGGGACTATAATCACAAAACCTTAAAGTTACTTTATACAAAATACTCCACCCACCTCATTTATTTCCATCACATTAATTATTTCACCTAATATCATCTACGGTCCATATTCGCTTTACAAACCGTGCTTTCGATTATCAACTGTAAGTGTTTCGTGTTTGGATCATGTTTCTAAACAATGGTTTTGAATCTCAAGTAAATCCTACGGCTAAAACATGTTCTACAAGTGATTTTGTGTTCTACGCTATATAAGAACACACAATCAATACTTGTGTGTTTGGGGTGAAATGATTTGTGTCAAAACGTTTTATTACATCACCGATACCGGTTTAACCATCAAATTCCACCCAGAACCACTAATTAAAGATTTTTGAAAACTAGGGTTTATAAGTCGATTTGGGTATTTTCGAATGATAAGTGATTTTATCAAAAGATTGTTGTGTTATACTCTTACGTTGTTGAATTGATGATTTCCATAGTCTATAACCACCGTAAACACGAATTGGACATCAATTCGAAACTAGGGTTTAAAGTTCATAAACTTTGGGTGTTTTGATTCATCGCATAATAAGTGTTAAAACTTGGTCTACATGTTCTCACAACGCCTATGATATACCGTAAAAGTTTGGTGCTTAATCTATGGCTAGAATCCATACTGCGTAGATCTAGGGTTTAGTCTCACGCGTGATGCATCTCACGCATAACCGTGTAACATATATTAGTGCCATGATCTATTGATAAAATGAATGTATGTGTTAATGTTGATGATTTGATGGATTTATTTCAGGCCTTTGCTACACGTAACATTCGTAATCAAGGTGGTTACTAATTCACGATAAGGATCACCTTACGCGTAGCTTGTTATCGAAGACTTGTCTTCACGCGTAGCTTCACGCATAAGGTTCTACAATGGACTACGGCGTATCCCGTGAAGGATATGCGAACAAGAACCCCACGCTTAAGGTCAACTCTTACGAGTAGCCTTCACGATAAGGTTAATATATGCCTCACGCATAAGCTCTACGCATAAGGTCTCCTTTTCCCACGCGTAACATTTCTTACGCGTAAGTTAGGATTCTACGCGAAGCCACGCCTAAGCATATATCATACCCGCTCACGCCGTATCTTTGCCAAAACCACGCTAACCCCGGATTGACCTTCATGATGAATTGTTTCTTGTACAAACTTGCAAATAAACTAATCATATCATCACGAATCCAAAATGTCACTAATAAACTTAAATCGTCTGATATGTTGTGAAGCAATAAGTGATAAAATAAACTTTAAAACTTAAAGTTAACTAACTCACGAAACATTTCACGACATCATTGAATTATTGAACATACAAGTGACTTAGGACTCGTAACAATCATTGACACCGCATACATTCAATAACTAGACAATAAGACCTTCTATTGACTAACATTATGTCTTCGATATGTTGGTTCTTTTGGCTAATGTTATTTCGCATCACGACATGGTCGAACAAATGAATGTGGATGCACCAAGTTCTCTCCATTGCCGATATCTATCCTCATGGCTATCCAATGAAGATAGGAAAGAATAACCTCCGTGTTGACTTTGACACCCTCACTTGCTCGAATCTTCATGTCTCATTGCTATCGATATTCGAGGACTCATCCGTATCGAACATGCTTACTCACTCGCAACCATTCACGAGATCTACATCCAACAGTTACGGAACACTATGGAAAGGGTCAAGGAAGGATCACGTGACAAGTGACTCTAAATCACAAACAAGTCACTATTACACCGCATATTTAAGGGTCGCTCTCCTTATTCTCAAGTCAATCCAACCAAACTTTATGCCACACCCTTCAAGAGTTAACTCTCCAATTCTTAATCAATATCGGTTATGATGAGGCTACAGGAGTAATCACTAAGCACTCTCGTAGAGCTTAAGAGTATTCCTCAACCATGGAGAACACTCTACATGATCATCACCAAGTCATTTACAGTCGTGATAGCGGCTATGAGCATCCTAAGCTCATAGAACTACAAATATTCAGGCTTTCGTCAACATGAAACACATCGCTATTGAAGCTCGATTTGGGATGACATGATGTCATTTCTCAACAAACTTGGCTCAAAGATTCCCTACATCGATATACTAAACTGTTGATACAGAGAGCACTTGGACTTCATCCCGATATTCCCAAGAGGCTCAATGACCCCGACAATCACGACATGTTGACGGAACCTATTCTATCCGCCGAATCAAGGAAACGTCCACAAAGAAACAAGGTGTCAGATTGCCGATTTTCTAATCGAAGATGTCGAAAGCTCAAACGTACTAAAGGTATCCGAAGCGGTCAAACAAGGCAAAGTTGGTCATCTTGACGAAAAATCTTCCGTACACCGTAAGGAGAACCAAGAGGAAGTCTTGAGAAGCATAACAAGTATTGTGAGTCAAAGGAAGGTTACTAAAGGAAAGCTCCTTCTATAAGGATTGTTCCGTAAAGGAAGCCGAACCTATTCCCACACTTGAACCTCAAAGACAACTTAGGGATGAGAGATTTGAAGATACCGAGACGGATGAAGAGGTTCATTACTCGCAATCGCAACCAAACACGCCTCGGTGACAAAACCTCCAAGTCCTCCAAATTATCCAAGAAAAGGGAAGACTCGGCTATTGTACCTTATGATGAGAGCTCGAAGAAGAAGAAGAAGAGCAATTGGATAAATCATACGGGAAAAGGTTTCACAATGTCCAGACACATTCAAAGGCATTTGAATTTGCAAAAGACCAAATGGGTGGCCCCGGAGGATCAAGTGGTGTTGCCAGCTCCTCACCGGATCTGATGCGGTTAATCAACCCGATAAGGGATCCGTGCCCCCTCTACGCAACAACAACCGGGTTGAAGACACTATTGTGTATGATTTTGAGAAACAGAAACCGAGAAAGAAAATTCTAGAGATGACGAGGATGATTATACAAAGTTTCTTCATACAGGTCCAACACACCAAAGGAGAAAATCTCGTGAACTCCTAAGGACATGAAGTCTCCTCATGTCTCCTCATCATCGACTCTTCATCTCATTCATCACCACCACCATCAACAAAATCAACGGATCATCATCCAAATCGGTGAAGAAACCACCTAAATCTTGGATTTCTCAAACACATGCAAGAATTGTGAAAGTCATCAAACAAGTTAGAAAGAAGGACATGCTTCATAGAAAACTTAATTGGTATCTTCGAACAAATGCAAGACTTACATGATGAGAATGACGAGATGCGAAAGATAGGAAAGCTATTCAGAATTCATGAGAAGTCATCGTGGGGGCTGAATGAAATGATTGAAGGTTACACTCAAAAGTACCTTCGTGATATCGTTCAAAAGTCCAAAAAGGTTTCTTCTCGACACTTGTCCCCGGTGTGACTAGAGAAAACCATCGTCGAATTGGTTAAACATACAATGGAAGTCGAATCGAGAGTGAGAGAACAAACCCACAAGTTTCTTTTCTCGACATCGTCCAATCCAACGACCAAGAGATGGCGATGATAAGGATGCACTAACTAGAGAAATATTTTCCGCATAACTCACCCCTTTGATAACATCGCCGAATTGGTTAAACATACAATGGCCAAAGAAGTCGATCTCTCAAGGCCTTCAAAGCGGAAGAAAGCGACTCAAAGTTAATCGCTAAACTAGTGATGCAAATGTCAAAGCGATCAAGAAAGATTCGAACGCGAGTTACTCGGATGAAGCTAAATTTTTCAAGGTCTACTCGAGCCATGTCTTGGATTGGCTCAACCCGAAGCAAACATCGACTTCACTAAGCGGAACAACCCTCCATATTACCTTGGTGGACCAAACCTCTACCAACAATCGCCGACCCGGATAGACCAAGTTCCCTTGAGACATTTCTTCAACACGGACACGAATTTCTTCTCCATGGTGGCAATGGTTCCATAAATCGCTACATCATTGACTCTTCCATTCCGTGACTTGTTACTCAATTGCATAGCTATCGAGGCGTCAACTCACTTGTTTTCGACAACATGCAAGCATCGACCAAGATGCATTGTATGGGATTCATCATTGGCACGAGCGCGAAGAATCTACTCTGATGCTGGTTCAAAGTCTCAACATGAAGTGTATTGCTCAAAGGACATCGTGGCCATCAAACACATTGATCTCAAGTCTAAGTGGGACTACACATTCTTGAAGAATATCATAGTCAAGCGACAAGATGAGCAGGACTATGAATTCTCGAGGTGACTTTGAGAACTTGTCCCTCAGCGACATCGAAGACTTGTACCTTGCCAAGTCTGGTCGTGTCGACAATTCTCGTTGAAGTTCAACGTGAGTTTATCAAGTCGGTTCTCATCTTCATTAGGCGCATTGTGATCAAAGAGCGTGTCGAAGATATCCGGATGGTCATTGAATCATATCGAAGCGTGTAAACTTCACTCCACCACGACTTGATCTTCGACATCAACCGGCTCAAACAACTTACGCTCATCGACAAACCTTTCGGCATTGTTTACGCGGTGAACCGCAAAGCGCTTAATGGCGTGTAGTGAGCTCCACAAATTCGGGATCATACCTTGAAGATGGTTAGGGATGGATTGGCGTCTGATTGAAGGATATATGCACGAAGGTTGGGAATCTAAGCCTGGAACTCTCGGGACGGAGGAATGTGAGGCGTATCATCACCATGATTGATGAGCGGTTGTTCGAGAAGGATCGATTCGACGGCTTGGAGAGCTATGTTGGTGGTCGACCCGGAGAAACATCACCGGCTTTCAGCATACTGTCTTGCACTCCAGGAACATCACTGCACTTCTGGTACCCTTGAATTGTTTCCTTCATAAAATTTTGGATGAATGATTTTATATGTGAATGGCTTGTGCACACATAACAGATGTACAACCCGTGTCATCAAGAAAGGACCACGTAGTGCGCCTCGGTGCCACAATCCTTATAAAAGGGCGAAAGCTTCTTATTTTGAGTAAAACCTATCAAACCTTTCATTTTCAAGGTTTTGCTCAAAAGACAAATACTTCCCATAAGATTTTCAAAACCTCAACCGATTATATCACTAGTTGAGGGGAGTATTTGAATTAAAACTTTGTTCTAAATTGTTCCACGATGGTCACTCTTCCCATGACACTCAAAATGGTCATATTTATTCTCAAACCGTTCAAAATAACAATTTTATATGCCATTTTTGAGGAGAAAAAAATGTGATAAGAAATATGTTGTACAAAATGCAAATGAATCATGTACCTCGGACTTAACCAGCAGATTGGCGGTACTAAACTGTTTGTAACTCACAAAGACTTGTCTGGGCGGGTAATAATTTCAAGCTAGTTCGCTAGTGATGTAAGCGTGTCTACATGAGGACTTGTCTCGAGTAGAAAGTACCATTAGAAACTTTTGATAGACATGAACTCGGCGGGTTTGACAACCTTCCAAGGTTTGTCTACACCTTCAAGGAAGTTATTAGAGCTAGTTGTCACCTAAAACCGACAATGTAACTCTTTAACTATTCAAGCGTAACCGTGTCTCGCGGAGATTGTCTATCTTTAGTGGATCAATTCAAAAGTCGCGCTCTTTCCTCATTTGTGCATTTAACCATTAAAACTATTAAGCACGCGTGAGGGGAGTATTTATGCAAAACTTATCTCTCACCGTGGTTCAAACATGTTTTCATTCACAAACCCTTTGAGAGATATTTCAACTTCGGTGGTTATAATGGCAAACATAGGTTAGTCATGGAGTTATAAGGTGACTAAGGTTAGGAATAACCGTCCTATGATCCCTTGAACCGGAGGATCTACCAAGGACACTACCATTAGTTAGTGTTAGAAGTCCTTAGGAATGATTATAAAAGGAGAAAATGAGAATCGGAGAAAGAAGGGTTGAAGAATGAAAAAGAAATGCAAAGTAAAGGGTGAAAAGAAATAGCCCTCAGTTATTCAACTTAGAGAGACACGGGTTCAATTCATATACTCTTGGTTGTCAATTAGTGACACCGGTATTGAAGATTAAAAGTCGTCATGGACCCGGTGGCGCATGCACTAAACCTTCTTAGCCACTCAAGTTTCTCTCAGAAGCTTGTTTCATTCTCGGGAACCCTACATAAACTATTGGCTTTCTCTTGAGATCATTTGGTATTGAAGAAGGAGACCACTCCTTGTCTCCGCTCGGGAAAACCAAAGCGCACTATTGAGTCTAGAGCCACGAGATTCATCAAAGATCTCTTAGGAACACTTGACATTTAATCCTTAATGATCAACAATAAGATCATTAGTGGTTCATATCGAGTCCTTCACGGATCTTAGCAATGCATCGAGAACATTTATGAGAGGTTCACATCTGTGATCCTCGGTGATTGAATGGAAACTCTGCGGGGTCAACATCAAGCGGCCACGGCGGGTCGCTTCGGTAACTCCCGTGGATTACGGGTGTGTCTCAAGCGGTCTGATCGTGAGGTGATGCTTGATTGTACCTCAGCGACTCATCTGGCTGTAGATGTACTTGATACATCGCGTTATCTCACTTGTGGGACTCCGGTTCGAGAGCGGCCTTTGTAAATTAGAGTTGTGTTTTCACACTATCTTTGTTAACACTCGAAGTTCAAACTTGTAAGTCTTAGGAAACCGCTTATTACTAACCGTTTGAAATGTTTTCTTCTTATGGAAGCTCGGGAGCGGGATGATCGTCTTGACTCTTCTCATGCTCACGCCAACATCATCACTAATGGAGTTCTATTCAAAAGCAACACAACCGTCGGAATGATTCTTCGTCTAACCAAAGAATCTACAAAGTTAAAGACTTAGAGAACTTCATCGGTATTGAATTCCAACGTAATAGGCGTGTGAGCATGTTGAAGAATGGCGTGGAGACCTTTGGAGCGACAAAGCGGACACTGAGGCGGCGGCCCGATGCGCATAACAACATACTATCACTTTCACCACAAAGAACAATGATCAAAGAACAAAGTTAAAGATGGCGTCAAAGCATAAGCGCTTTCAAAGATAGCGATCTCTCTACTTTGGGAGATTGTTCAAATCAAGGCAATTCTCTCACAAGAAAGAAGAATGTCGGAAGGCGTCACACTACTATTACATCAACGCCTTCACCGTTTATATTCATATATACTTGAGGGGAGATTGTTGGAATCACTCTAAGATATTTCAAGTATTTATATTTCATATGTAATAGGTAGCTTTATTATGGCCTTTATGTTTGTTTAAGGTCAAACATGTAGAAGGCCCATAAGCAGATCCAAGCCCAATAAGGAATAGGGAAGGAGAGGAGTGTTGCCTAGCTCCTTGCCTATATAAACTATTGTAAACCCTCATTTGAGGGTTGGTTGTTCAAGTTTTTCTCTCATTCACTCTTATGCATAACCGTTTCATATTATACGTGAGTGTGTGTGTGTATAGCTTGTTCATCCGCCTTCATCTCTTTCTCTATAAGCTTGTGTTGTAAAACTTGTGACCTAACACCACGGACCATGTTTTTTAAGAAGCCCACGCGCCGTTACCTTTGGAATATTAAGGGTTTCTGGGTTGCAGTTTGAGTTTTTCAACAATGGTGGAATGTTTTCTTTTACTGTGATAAACACAGTACATGGGAGGCGATGGTTTATATAGGTTTTTACATCCACACGATGATCGACACGTGGACCCCACTATCTCTAAATGTATGGATAGGATATGTTGACAAGATACATTTTCAGTTACTTTCCCACGTTTTACGAGGTATGCATTTGAAATATTTTGACTAGATTCACCGTGTATTCTTCAAGGCGGGAAACCTTTTTAGCTTCTCTGCTACGCTTCGAAGAATTTATGGGCTACAACTATTAGTCTAGCATCCGCAGGTCGTCCTTAAGCATACTAGACTGGGGGGACATGATGACGTATAGTCCGCATTCGGGTCACGAACCCGACCAATGACCATCATACTAACGAGCCCGATCTGTTGGGCTAACAGATAACGGTTTGGGCTCACGAAGGCCCAAACCCAAAGTTATTTATAGCTTACGATATCGGATATCGCTTATCTTGGGAGATAAGTGTTTAATAACCGACTTAGGAATCGCGATCGGATCTTATGGGAAGAAATCGCGAGTGGATTGACCCCTAAGCATACCTACGGGACAACCGGTATTTGCTAAAAATAAGGGGTCGGTCAAGACTTGATCTTCCTACGGTAGAACCGCATGATCGGGAGTAACCCGGTCACTACAACCACCACAGTGGAGTAGACCCCTGCTGCGCTCGGGAACAACCCGTCTTTACTACTCCCTTCCAATCGGTGCTAAGCCCGGCGACAAAGGTACGGAGGCACCGGTCGGGATAAGAATGCGGCGATGAAACAAGCGCACTCGCTCTCGGGGAGTCGCGCGTGAATTAGCACCGAAGCTTTCGTATCCCAAAACTACGAAGCATTGGGCGCCTCATGCAAGAGGAAGAAGAATAGATCGAGGCGGAACACGAAAGCCCGACTCAACTTCGACTCGGGTATGATACTTCCCAGCCGCGCCACACGAAGGAAAAGCGCGGAGGAAGTGGACATAAACCCCGGTATTCAGCGAATCGGGAGGAGAATTGAGGGTGATGAGACATCTCACGCATGACATTTGAGTGATAGTGATAGAGAAAGGCGTACCGGTGTCTACGCTAGGCGGGTAGCCGTAGAGTACATGATAGGCGGGAGAAAGTATTCCCCAGTGAAAGCCCTTGGATCCGGACTATGAGTCGATTACGAAGATGGCGTATAGCGTCGTAAGAAGGTAACTTCATCTTGACAATTCCTCGACAACGAGGATAGTGATCTTGGGCATTGGAAATCCGAAGCAAGCGCGATAGCCAAGAGGAAGACATGTCTCTCCCGTGGCGCCGTCGAGAAAGTGGATCGTTCACCGGACGCATTAGTGATTTCTCACGAGAAAGAGAAGGCGCATGCTGCAAATGTTAAAACCTATGATGGGACGGTGATCACGATGATCACCTAAAAATTTTGAATCGGCCGCATGACCATGGCGGCACAACCGGTTTGGTGCCACATGTTTAATTCCACCGCGGTGGGAAGTGCGCGCGGGCGGTTCAACAAACTCCCCGAAGGGCGTGAATGGTTTGAAGAGTTGAGAAAGGCGTTCGCCTAAATTTTACTCAACGCAAAAGTGTGCTAAAAACCCGTCGAACTCGCCGGGTAAAAGCAGAACCAAGGAGAATCACGGCGCATTCATGGGCGCTTCAAAGATGAATGCATGCGGGTTAAAGCGTGCCACGAAGTCCTAAAAATCTCGGGCTTCATGAATGGGATTAATAACCCGAGAACTCATCAAGAGATTGAGCGACAAGATCCACGAGACCTTGATGAGCTCATGAAGCGCTCTCGGTCTTTTGTCGAGGAGAAGCCGCCGCGGCGGATAGCAAAAGAACCATTCGATTACGGTCACGGGAACAACACGGGAGACAATCCAATGACCGAGGTAATAACCGTAATAGGAGCTACGCGGCGGAGGAGCGGCGAGCGAGGGGATAATGGCGGTATACTCCACGATCAAAACCCCAAAGGAAATACTCGCGTGAAGGGCGAATTTCCCAAGACCGCCGCATGATCGCACACGGAAGATAAGCGCCTTTGGGAATGGATCTGTGACTACCATGCACAAAGGGTCGCACCACTAACGAGTGTGTCGGTGCGTCAACTCATCGACAAGATGGTCGAAGAGGCGGTGGACCAACAGTTAAAAACATTAAAGAGGAAGAGATAAGCAAAAGAATGAAAGCAAGAAGGAGACACCTAAGGATAAGGCCGACACAATCTATATGATCTGAGGCGTGGCGGTGAACCACAGACGGAAGGTCGGCCAAGAGTTTTCCGAAGGGTGAAATCTCTTTCCTACTTTATTGCGGACAACGCGACATCGAGCCCTCACCATTGAAATTAGTGCGGGTGGTCGCGACATACACCGCATGTACATCGATGGGGGCATCGGCAAATATTATGTATGAGCATTGCTTTAAAGACTACGACACGAAATCGTAGTCGATTAAATCTGGTCAACACCGCACTCACCGGTTTCACGGTGAGAAGATATAACCTATGGGCCACTACGATTGCTAGTCGGCGTTGGCAACACGAGCACTCTACAACAACTGGATGGATTTCATGGTGATCAAATCCCTTCATCATATAATGGCATTATTGGGAGACCGGGATATCGACCATGCGGCGGTGCCATCAACGGCGCCGCGGGATGCTTAAATTCCAGTTGAAGGGGCATTGTCACTCTTTACAATGCCGCGGTGCCAAGCGAGAGAATGTAACACGGTTACATGCGAAAGGAACCAATCCGGCGGTCGCGGCCAAAATTCCCAACTTTAAGGTCATGATTCACCGAATATCCGGACGAGGAGATAACCATTGGAGGATCATTGTCGGACAACGGCAAAGCGGTGTGTCGCGCGCTCCTACAAAAACGTGGATATTTTCGCATGGGAGCCGGACACATGGCGGAGTACCACGCTCGATCACGGAGCATAAACTCGAGAATCCGACAAGGATACTTACCCATCGCCCGGAAGAAGCGTGGGCAAGCCCGGAGAGGCGCGAGCGATCTGGCGAGTACGAAATTGGTAGCGGGAATCATCGTGAAGTCTATTACCACGGCGGCTTTCTAATCGGTAATGGTCAAAAAGCGATGGCGGTGGCGAATGTGTGTGACTTCACCGATCTCAATAAAGCATGCCGCGGGGCTGCTATCCATTACGAGATAGATTGGAAAGTAGAGTCCTTGTGTGGATACCGTTAAAGTGCTTTCTTGGCGTACAAAGGGTATCACCGGATACAAATGGCCCGGAAGGCGAGGAAAAGGCGACTTTCCACACAAGCCAAGGCGTGTCTTGTTACACAAAAATGCCGTTTGGCTTGAAGAATCTGGTGCCACTACCGGTTGGTGGACCTTTGCCTTTGAAAAGCAATTGGGCATGACTTGGAAGTCTCGTGGATGACACGGTCATTAAAAGTCACGCGAAAGTGAACTTGTGCGCGACATAGAGGAGACATTCAAGACTACGAGAGATCAACATGAAGCTAAACCCTAAGAAATGCACCTTGGCGCTACGAAGGCATGTTCTTAGGGTGCCAATAGAACGATGGCATAAAACCTTGTCGGAAAAGACCAAGGCGGTAATAGAACTTCCTTCACCACGCGCGGCGAAGGAGGTCCAATCCTCAATGGAAAACTTGCGGCCTCAGCGGGTTCTGTCTAAGTCGTGAGAAAAGTCATTGCCTCTTTTCAAAACACTCGAAGTGTATAAAAAGGGTGACTTTCGGTGGACAACGGAGGCGGAAGAAGCTTTCACCACACTCAAGCGACATCTAGCAGCGCTCCCAACACTCGTGGCACCCGACCGGGAAGAGGCGATCATGTATCGTCGGCAACTCATGGGGCGGTCGGTAGCGGTGCTACTAACGAGATAGGGACTCGGTGCAAACCCTATCTATTTTGTCGACAAAGCTCTCAAGAAGGCGGAGATGAACTATAGTGCCATGGAAAAATTGGTCTTGGCATTAGTGTTTGCCGCCAGCGGCTATGCGGTACTTCAGCGCACCCGATAGCGGTAATTACGGATCAAGCCATCAGCGGATCATCTCCAAACCCGATCGTCGGGGCGACTCCGAAGTGGAGTGTGTTGCTAGGTGAACATAACATCTCTTACGGACCCGTACCATGCAATAAAGGACAAGTTACGGCGGACTTCATCATCGAAGCCCGATCTTGACGAGTACCTACACCAGCGCAAAAGCACTACAAGATCCATGGATTTTGTTTACGGATGGGTCTCGTGCGTGGATGGCTCGGGGCGGCCTTATTCTCACAAACCCGGAGGAGTGGAATTCACTTCGCGCTGCGTTTGAATTTACCTCGACAAACAACGAGGCGAATATGAAGCCACGATCATTTGGACTACGCATTGCGGCTCGAATGGGCGTCACGTAACTTAGAAGCAAATGTGGACTCTCGACTAGTGGCCAACCATGTGTTGGGTGAATCGTGGCCAAAGAAGAAAACATGATTCGATATCTTGAGAAGACTAAAGCGATCAAAGGCTTTGTGATTTACTATCAAGCAAGTCCCTAGAGGAGAAAATCGCAAAGCGGATGCCTTGAGCAAGATAGCCTCGACAAGCTTCGCACACTTATCAAAGCAAGTCTTTGGTGGAAACAACGAAAAGCAAGTCAATAGCGGAGATGGAAGTTTCCGCAATCATAGAGGAGGATGGTCCTACATGGATGACCCCGATTGCGATTTCTTAAGCAAAGGGACATTACCCAAACAGAATGAAGCTCGCGAGAATCTGGCGCCTGGTAGAGAGATTGAATGTAGCGACAACATCTTTATGTCGGCGGTCTTTCCTCCAACCATGGCTTGGTGCGTAGGCCCGTACAAGCAAATTATGTCTGCGAGAAATCCATGAGGGTTCATGTAGCATGCGCGCGGGACCACGATGCTGTTGTAGCGCGTGCCATGCGATCGGGATACTGCGGCCGACCATGCATAAAGATCGCGGGATTTGATAAGGAAGTGCAATGATTGCCAAGTCCACGAGACCCGTTCCGCGCAAACCACGGCATGAGTTAACACCAATCACGGCGCCATGGCCATTCTACAAATGGGGCATTGATATCGCGGTCCTTTTCCAATAGCGGACGGTCTCAAATTTCTCATAGTCGCTATAGACTACTTCACCAAGTGGATCGAGGCAAAGCGGTAGCAACAATTCGGCAACCGGGTAAAGCGCTTTATGCGGGACAATATTGTATGCCGCGCGGATTACGGTGAAATCATCTCGGACAATGGGAAACAATTGCGACAACCCCTTTAAGGATTGGTGCGAAAAGTTAAACATCGCTGACACTTTGCGTCGGTTCGCACCCGCGAACCAATGGTTTAGTCGGTAGCGCAAACCGAAGTGCGGGTGAAGGAATCAAAGCTGCGCTTGGACAAGCACAAAGGAAGGTGGGTGAAGAACTTTCACATGTATTATGGGCACACCGTACCTCGGTTAAAACCGCCGGGGACACCCCGCCTCTCAGTATCACGGGACGAAGCCGTTATTCCAGCGAGATCGGCATGCCAACTATCCGCCTGCGGAGATTAATGTGACCACAAGCGGCGGCGAAGGCGTGTCGACTTGGACCTCTTTGGAAGAAAAGCGAGCAGCGGCCATACGGGAGGCAAGGTCAAAGTCAAAATGAAAGGATACTATGATGCCAAGGTGCGCGTGTTTCATTCGAGACCGGGGACTTTGTCTACCGCTCAATGAGGCAAGCGGCGAAGATCTGAGTAGCTCGGACCAAAGTGGGAAGGACCTTATGAGGTTCTTGAAACAGCAGGCGCAGGCGCATCACCGGCTCTGAGGTTTGGATGGTCGTGACCTACGCGCATGGAATATCGGCAACCTCGAGAGGTGCTACCTATAAGGATTGCTACGGCATAGCGCGAGGCGCTCCGCACTCTCGGTGCTCAATAAACATTCATGTACTCGGTTTTATTTTTCATATTCTTGTTTTCTTTGTTACTTCTTGATAAACTTGAAAGTATTAATAAAAGCGTCGCGGTTTCTAGCTAACTCAGCGACACATTTTAAAGTTATTATCTCCATATCTTGTATGTGTTAACAATTTTTTTATTTCTTGCCACGATGGCGTGCATGCACCACAAATAAACCTCGATGGTAGCAGGATAAGTTGACCTACTAAGCGACTTGTTGAGTAAGAGGTTGCAAACCCATCAATAATGGATCACGCATCCTTGTTAAACACCTTGTTCTCGAGGCGTTGGAATAAGCCATTTGCGCATCCCGGCGGTTGCGCATCAATGCATACGTGCGTTTAACAAGCGAGGAACCAAGATACTTGCTTCCTTATTGCGATATTCTGATCTGTTGTGAATCATAACATACGATTATGTTTAAATACTTAGAATTATTTTGAAGTACACTATAACTTTCATACACGACTATGAATTTTCCACATTTGCGATGGCCTACACGCTTGTTTCTTTATACATACAAAGGACAAAAATATGAAACACATTACATCCGCGGTAAAAAAACATTTATTTATAACTACGAGTTATTACAAAAGACATTGAGCGTGTCCACTACCGGTGTTACAACGTTTAAGTCGAGAAGAACCGGTGTGACTCATTGCTTCTTTGGCTACGTAGCGTCCTTCAACATACACTGCATCCTTACGAGATACGGTGGGCGCTTACAGGCACCCCATCGAGATCTTGGCAAATGGGGTGCACCAACCCGCACAAAATGGCCTTACTGCGATCCCTTTTCTTAGCAAGGCGGGTCGCATGCGCCTCAAAACCTCCTTTAGAGGTACCTCTTTCTCCAATGCAAAGGGTTCGACTATCCACAGGGCCTTGAAACACGGGAACTTGGGCTGCGACCCATGGGGCTTCAAATAAAAGTCGGTTGTGCTTGGCATCCTCGATGCGATGGCGCCAAAGTCGACCTGTCATGATCACATTTATTGGGTAATCTTGATCGCGCTCAAGCTCCGATATCATTGGCGGCTCAAGTCTTTCATCTTACGCATGGCGGTGACGGATGCTCATATGACTCGGCGTCATAATGGGGTACCTTATCGAGGGTGTCTCCAACAATTTGGCTTCGTGTAGCTTTTCAATAGCCTCGATTTGCCACGCTCGAGCACACCTTGCACTACCTCCCGAAGGCATTGACTACCTCTGGCGATTCCGGTACTCGGGCGACTAAGCGCGAGACCATGGGCTATGAGCCACTGCGCTCATTATCGCGGACATCGGTGCGGATCTGATTCCTCGTCGTACTCGATGCTTAGCTTACAGCGACTTTGCCTCTTGCACCTCTAAGGACCAGCTCACGGTCTCTCAAGCTCCCTAATTGCGCAAACATTTTGTCCTTACCTGTTCCGGATGTTTGAGGCCCAGTGACTGTGATTTATACTTGTTGCATCGGCGCTCTTGGTTTATTTGGCACATTAAGCGCCATCTTGTCCTCGACTGTTTTTGAGCATATGTGCTCGGGACCTTAACCTCGCATGGCGCTATCTAGTTGTGCGGGTACTTGCCGATTCGCCTCCGGCAAAGAAATAGTTTGGTCCTTTTGGGGTCTTGGTTTCTCCATCGGATACTCGCTCTTTCAACTTCACAATCAGTGACTGATGATGCGAAACTTCAACCAATTCTTCAACTAATTGCCCAGGTACATTTGCATCGGATGGTCTTCCTTATCACAGCTCTGCGGCTCGAGAATCTGGCGAGTGTATCGGACTAGCCCGGAGGTGACTCATGACTGCTCCACCTGCGCATGATCACGGTGCAACTTTAGAATCACAAATAGCACATTCACCTGGCCCGACAAGAGGTTATACATATATGGTGTTACTTACTTTGGCTCGCGTCCTCGGCGAGATGGGTGCGGCGGCGCTTCATCGATGGAGGACAACTCCACAGTTTGAACTACGGGCGCTTCTTCCTTGGCGGGCCCGCCCCATGATCTTGTCGGGTCCTCTTGCGGTAGCGCGACTTCTCTTCTTCTTCCTCTTGGGATGAGCCCCGACTATGGGGCGGCGTGCTACCGGCGTTCCCTCGAGATTGGGGCGGCTGCATGGCGGTGTTGCCTCGCGGCAGCGGAGGAACTTGTCCTGTATCCCTACGGCGGTTCCATGACCGCCCCTTCCGTTGCGGCTAAGATAGGCTCCTCGTCCTCCTCAGCGGTCTTACTCACATCTTTCTGGCTCACGGGCCGCTAGGCGGCCTGTGATGAAACAGATCCATCTGCGCAAGACAAAACACATATACAAGCAGTTATATCTGCGCAAACAAGGCGAAGGATTATTCTTACATTAGTTACACGAGAGATGCGGAGGAATAAGTACCCACCCGGCCATTGGCGTCTAAAAGATTGGGATCTCATCTTGGGACCGAAATAATTACGGTGATCCCATGTGCACCAAAATCCCTCGGGATACGCACTAATGGGGATGCGGTTAGCATTATCGATTCGCATCCTCGACATTATCGACCGAGCAATGGGCACTCATCCCTCTGTAGTGTTCCTCGTGTATAGAACTCATAATCCCACGGAAACATGTATCATCTACCGGAAGAAATACTCCTCCAATTCCTAAGGCGTCTAATTTATGCATGTGTACTGCGATCTCTGGCGCTTGCGTTACCCGCCCATGCGCCCCGTGGTGTGGTAAAAGCGGAATAAGTTGATGGTGGGATTAATACCCGACAAGCGGCAATTTACTTGAAATTAGTTATTTTGGCGCGCCGATGCGATTATAGCTGCGATATGTATAGCGTATAATAATTTAACACATCGCATAGAAAGCGTGATAGGGGCGCGTTGATTCGCAAATTCGAATAACCGTGTGTAAACACCACTTTCCGCCGGAAATCCATGATCGTGTACGCGCATCCGGAACCTTGGATGCGTCCGGGTATAAAAAATGTCGAGGTAAATTCCATCGGATCGATTAAATTAAGGTCGGAGGTGAAGTCGGACAAGCTGTTTAACCATGTTGTTGTCTTTTTACATTATCAGCGCTTGCGGTTACCTTAGTGGTTGGTTGCTTTTGGGGATAACGACTCTTGATTTGCTTTAGAATGGCGGAAGGTGTTTTCTTGTGAGAAATCCGGTGAAAATGAATCCCCAGTTATATACTTCTCCTTTTCCACACGATTGGCGACACGTGGATCCCACTAGGCTTCTTTGTGTGGGCGAGATGACTTGATGTGACGGTAGGCGATAACTTTCCCCGATTAACGAGGCCTTGACTATTCGCATGGATGTCTCGATACATTGTACCTACGGATAGGTATATGGCTTCTTGGATCGTTTCGTATATTATTTGTTTTGGGACTACGGTCATTAGTCTAGCATCCATGATTCGCGCTGCGCATACTAGGCGGGGGACATGATGACGTATAGTGCGGTGTCGGGTCATGAACCCGACCACATTAATACTTACAAGCCCGGCCGACTCGGGCCAATATCAATAAAGGTTTGGGCTCACGAAAGCCCAAGTCCAAATCTATTCTGGAATGGATATGGATATCTTCTAAAATATGAAGATAATCATTCCCCAACCGACTTAGGCGGGATCGCGAAGGTTGGGGAACACGGAACAACAAGGATTCCGTGCATATATAAAGGAATGATACCCTCGTTTAAGTGCGATCTCATAACCCTAAAACTCCTTAAACCTAAACCGATTACTCACTCTCACGCGGAGGATAATCGTGGGAGACAATCCACGGTAAGCCTAACGGTGTTTCTTGTCTCTTAGTCGCGCGGTCTCGGCGGCAATTCTCAATTAGTGCGAGCAGGAGCTCCAAATCGAGCGTCCAACTTTTGTATCAACAAAATATTTTAGTTTATCTTCATCACCTTCAAATTCAATCCAACCCAACCCAACCCACTAATTTTTAATACTCAATTCATCATTTTGACCTATTCAACTTTGAAACTAAATCACCAATCTTCATATTCTTGTTCTTGATCATAACATCACAAAATCTTCAAAAATGAAGCTTCTTGAATCACCAAGAAACAAGAAACGACTCTACGTAAAAATGAACATTTTACGTACCAAAACCGCGAAAAAAGAACACCCCTTTTGCATCAAACACTACTTCAAATGGGTCCTTTGGTTGACACTCTCATTTTACTTCTTTACCATATTCCCAAACACTACAATCACCCATAAACCGAAATCTTTAAACGATTTAAAAGTATACATATACGAGTTACCAACAAAGTACAACACAGATTGGTTAAAAAATGCGCGATGTAGCAGCCATTTATTTGCATCAGAAGTAGCCATACACAAAGCATTAAGTAATAGCAATGTACGAACATTTGATCCATCACTAGCCAACTTCTTTTTCGTCCCGGTTTACGTTTCTTGTAACTTTAGTACTGTAAACGGATTTCCAATACTCAAACATGCACACGAGGTTTTATCGTCTGCAGTCGATCTAATCTCGAAGGAACATCCATTCTGGAACAGGACTAATGGTTCAGATCATGTTTTCGTCGCTTCTCACGACTATGGAGCTTGTTTCCATGCTATGGTACACAATGATCTAGTTTTCGACCTTTTGGCATACTAATGTATGTCGTTTGTAATCCTTGTTGTTTTCTTTATTTGTTAGGAAGATAGGGCTGTCGCAGGAGGTATACCGAAGTTTATTAAGAATTCATTTGTGTTACAGACGTTTGGAGTTAAATATTGGCACCCTTGTCAAGATGTTGAGAATGTCGTTATTCCGCCTTATGTATCCCCGGATAAAATTGAGAAAATCCTGTCGAAGTCCCGTATCAATGGTCCAAGGGATATTTTCGTGTTTTTTAGAGGGAAAATGGAAGTTCATCCCAAGAATGTCACCGGTCAATTTTATAGCAAGTAAGTTATCATGAAGGGATATGTTGCTTAATAAGTATTTTTCGGTTAATTATTTTACTATAAGTTACGTTAAGTTAGTTGTGACTTGTGAACTAGCATTATATGAAGTATATAGTTTAGCATTATGAAATTTGATTTTCTCTGATGTGAATCTACGATTTCAGGAGTGTGAGGACGAAGATACTGCGGAAATACAAGAGAGACCGACGGTTTTATCTAAAGAGGAATCGATTTGCAGGATATTTGTCGGAAATAGTACGTTCAGTGTTTTGTTTGTGTCCACTTGGTTGGGCACCATGGAGTCCAAGACTTGTGGAGTCGGTCGCATTGGGTTGTGTCCCGGTGATTATTGCTGATGGCATTCGATTGCCATTCGAAAGCGTGGTTCCTTGGTCGAATATATCAGTCACAGTGGCAGAGCGGGATATTGGGAAGCTTGGGCGAATACTTGATGATGTGGCAGCCACAAACCTCTCGTCCATTCAGCGAAACTTGTGGGACCTGAAGGTTAAGCGGGCCCTACTATTTCATGATGACGTGGAATACGGTGATGCCACGTGGCATATTCTTGTGTCGCTGTCCGAGAAACTCAATACTTCTAATCAAAAGTCTAGGTCTTTCAGTAGATTTACACGTAGAAATTAATACAGTATCTTTTTTTGGAAAATCCAGCTAACATTCTTGTTTAGCTGGATTTGTGCTCAACGTTTCTGGGCCCCTACTTTACGCCAAGCTGGCGTTTACTAACCGTTAAGTTGGCAATACGTGATTGATGAATCGGCTAGGAGCTGATGACTGATGTACGAGCTGAGGTGGATTGGGTTAGGAATTTCGGAGACTATGGGTGGACCGGTGGTCCTCAATATTGATAGATGTGGTCTTTCTTGTGATGTAGATAGACATCTCATATGTACAAAGACAAGTATATTTTACAAGATTAACATCATTAGTTATTGTATCTGACCAAGTTTATAATTACAAGTTTCTATAAGTCTAAAAAAATTCCATTGTTTAGTGGCAACGAACATTTCTATTTTCTAAGACACCATCTTCTTGTACTTGTTTGGGTAAATCGGATAAAATTTGGTTCTTGTACCACAAAGGTATTCGGGCTAAGTGACTCGTTAACTACTAGGTTAGATGTTTAAACATTGACTGCGTGTTCAGAAATCGACTCACACATGAGCAAGATATGATGTACAATAGTAGACATGTGAGATGGATGTATATGCTGTTTAATATATCTAAAATGCTAGTAATTTGGAAGAAATAACATTATCTCTTTAGCGTAACCAAAAATGAATATTGGCAACATAAAACCATCGTCATCTCACAATACTTTTCATCAGATATTTTAGGAAAACAATTAGCTAACATACCAAAAGCAAGTTACGTGTTGCTCTATTTCATATTTTCATTGCTAAAATAGTAAAAAATGGTTCAGAATTGGTCAACTGAAATGGTAATGTGTTAAGGCTGGGCTTGTATGTTGGGCCTTGATAGGCCATGAGGTCTTAATTATGGGTTCCATAATTTCATGTGATGTGAAAGGTGGATAAATTATTAATTTTTGAGACTAGACAATATACAGACTAAAATACATCGTTCGTCCCTAAACTCGTATACGTATGTATCGTATTGGACAAACTTTGCTTTTTCATCGTTGGAGTCAAAACTTGGGTTTTATACTCTGACAAGTCATTCACCAATTTTCCGTTAATAACGTCTATTATTTTCCCGTGTGCTTTGCGTGAGGGAAAAAATCGTTCATTGTTTTGGTTAATTTTTTGGTGGTAAAGACTGACCTTGGGGACTAACGATGTATTTAATCAATAAAATTATACCATCACCACCACCACCCTCCCTTTATCTCTTTCATAACCTGCTCTCAAATTTTCGCTCTCTCTAACATTAACACCATCACTATTCTCAAATCTCATAAACTCCTCCACAAAAAAACATAATCTCAATCAAACACCATCACCATTCTCTCTTTAATCGAAGTTAACTTTTTGGGTCTTAAATCCCAAAACACATCAAATCATCTCATTGGATCACAAAATTCTATATTAAGCATCTCGCTGGATCACTATAACATTGAACAGCTTTTATAGCACATTAAATATCTCATTGGATCACTATACATCAGATAAGTTCTAAAGCATTTCAAACATCTCACTGGATCACAATTTACACATTCAACAATTTTTAAAGGAGTTTATACATCTCATTGGCTCACGATCTCTTAATTAAACAACTTTAAGATCACATTAAACATCTCATTGGATTGTTGTACATCAAACAACTAGCAGAGCGCATTAAACATCGAATTGATCACAATACACACACTAAACAACTTTAAAAGCACATTTGACGTGTTACAATTTACAAAATGAACATCTCTCGAAGCACATCTAACATATCATTTATCGCTACACATTAAACAACGTTTAAATAATAACAAACATCTCACTGGATTATAACATTAAAAAAGTTCTTAAGCATATCAAACATCACACTAGATCACTTGACGTTAAATAGCTTTCGATTCACATTAATTTTTTGCTAAATCACTATACATTTGAACAGTTTTCAAAACACATTAAACATCTCATTATTTCACTAGCTACACTAACAATCAATCAATACTTAGAATAGCTAAAACAAAGCTGATTACAAACAATTATAGATTCTGAACAGATACATATCCATACAATAGCAAACATATCTCCACTTTAAAGTTAACTAATACCACTCTAGCTAGAATTAAGCTTATCACAACTAATTACATCTTCTAAACAGCAATATAAATCTCCACATAGCACCAAACATATGCTATAATTAATGTCTATATACAAAACAGCGAAAATGAAGTATAATCACTAGATCGCAAATTCTATATTAAGCATCAAATCATCTCACTGGATCACAAATCATCAAATCATCACCATTCTCTCTCTTTAATCGAAGTCAAGGGGGTAATAAAGAGTTGGCCAACGCCAAGGCCAACTGCAATTGCTTCATTAAATCCCAAATCGAATTGCTTTTTGTCACTGCTGCCGGTTCCGCTAGCGGAGAACATGGAGGAGGACGGTGGTGGCGGTGGGTGATCGTCGTCAGGGGGTAATAAAGAGTAGGTGGAGCGCCTACCGGTTGTTGTACCAAGCATTATTATTTGCTATATCTGGAAATGTAAACACGATTTATGTGAGTAGTAAAGTGGGTGGGGATAAAAGGGATGTTTTCTGGTGGCGTAATCTAATCAGGATTTTTAATTATGATATGCTAAATCCTAGGCAGATTATCTATAATACTTAAAGCTTATCCCCCTTAATTTAATGTCGAGGGGTTGTGACAAAATCATACAGACAACCTATCTAAAGCCACACAAAATTACATCGATTTATGAATATGGTGAATTGAATGCATCGCATGAAAGGTCTCTTCAACGTAAGACACGAAAATTTATGATTTTCATAGGAGGTATCTGAAAACATAGAGTTATTAGAACTTTTGGATGACTCTTAATAATCATCCCATTTATTGTCAATTGTAAAGCTTCATGTATAAATACCATGCAAGTGGATATGTCATACCATTGGTGGTGCTGTCAAAGCGAAACCAAAAACAGGCCCGGAATTACTTCCTTGATCAGCTAAAAGAGGGAGACGAGGCCCAGTTGTGGTTATGATTTGCCACATTTGGGATGTCCTAACATAAATAAATAAATGCAATGAGTATCTTTTTTAAAATAAATGTGGTCCTATAGAAGAAAATTCCTAACTCTGGCATTATAGGCACTAGAGTTAACACGTACTGTTGAATTAGATTCATAGAACTAAAAGATCTATTGTTATTTTATTCTACTTCGTATCAGTATAGATGTAGAATATTGACTTTTTAGGTCATGTCATTAAAGGCCTTTGAATTTTTGTTGTTATTTTTGTTCATATAGGTTGATGTACTGATCTGGTTTGTTTTTTTGCAGGAAAATATTATGCACTGCACAATGAAAAGCAACATTTCCCACTGTTTCTCTAATAAGATTGTGCCCAGTGCTATCGTTTCCATGAGGTTTCCATTTTTACTTTAGTGATGATGTTTATAGAAGACAAATGGATGTGTAGTTTCCCTGAAAAGGAACCGAGGGTTAGTTTTGCTAACATATTATAAATTTTTATGTTGGTTAGTAGTTTATTAATGTTATTCTTGCAGGTATTGATAAGTGGTTAGTGACGCTAAAGGGTTATATCAAGATGTTGATAACAAAACAAAGTGGAAGGTGGAGATGGAGTGGGTAATATCTCCACGGTTATGTTTCTTTTTGTTCTTTCTCGATCATATAGTAATTAAATTTGCGTTATTACAGTAAGTATGGTTATGGTTAAATATTTTACCTACAATCTTAAAACAAGTAAGTGACGAAATGTGAATAGGAGCTCATGACTCTAGAGAACTCCAAATAGAAGGACTTTAAACACAACAAAAAAACCTGAGATAATGAGAAACCATATTAGAAATTTACGGTATCACTAGATCAATTGTTGCTTAAGAATGATCTTTAATATCAGGGCCACGTTCATGTTGGCAGCGAGGAATATGATTTTATGACATATCATGCGCTTAAGAGAAGCATGGTACTAACTGATGATGGCAAGAGTAACATAGAACCAATAGTTTGTTACGGACACATAATAGAGTGGAGATATGTTCTTGGCATTTTCGATTGTCACAGAAATTATATCTCATGAGTCTAAGCGCCAATGGTACCGTGTGGTTCTCGGGCGAAATATTTAGGATGACATGCAAGAGAGCACATATGTCACTGAAGTTGAATAATGCGGTAAAAGAAATCTCTGTGTCTCGCAGAGAATCATACATAAGTTATTGACTTTCTAGATGACAAGGAAGTTGAAAGTGTTCATATGACAATACTCTTGATCATTAAAAATGTGTCTTTTGTTATATTTTTTTCAGTGAAGTTTATAATATTTGTATGGCGAGTTGAAAGTTGGGATGACGATGTGAAGTATGCAAAGCTAATGGAATAGCATGTTGGCGTGAGTGTTGGGTATGCAAAATTTTAGTTTCTCATGTGATATCATGCTTAACAAAGTCACTTGCATGAATTGCTCTCAATGATTTATATAACAAGAATGAAATTTTGCATGGTTACGTGTAGTGTTGCATGGATGATTACATGTGAAGTGTACAATGTTACATGTTATTGTGGTGTCTCTTGGTTGGGTAAACGTTTGTTTGCCAAACTGACGTGTGAAATGGTTAACAAGTTTTATATAAATGGTTGATATTTATCAAGAAAAGGTTCGTCAACACCTTACGTATAAATTTTTAAGTTATTACATTGTGTGTATTATCTATCTATCTATTATACTATAAAGTTGAACCCCTTAATTTAATGTACAAGAGGGTTTGTGTACAAAATCATGTATGGTACAACATGCCAATGCTCCACAAAAGCTCTCAATTGAATGTAATGAAATGAAGGTGAATATGAAGTGTTCTTTGGAATATAAACCATCTCGGGATAACTCCAACGAATAATGATGTAAAAATTTATTGCGAATGGTATATGATTTCCACCATCATGTTTGTGTCCTTCCATTTGCACCAAGTAAATGTGCATGTTTCTAACCTATCATGTTCACATCCTTTCATTTGCACCAAGTAAATGTTCATGTTTCTAACCTATGGTCATTAGAATCTATAAAAGAGAGGGTGTTTCGTTGGGGACGAAGCCTGTCTTGATCGTCGATGTCGGAGAGATGCTTAAGTTCTCGAGGGGTTATAAATCTTTGCGTTATACAATCACGGGTTGATAAATTTTACACGGCTAAAGTTTATATTACTTATAAAATGTGCTTCGAAGATTATTCTTTACTATTATTCAATTTTGAGAACACGTTGGATTACACGTACATGACAAAAAAAACATTATTAATGTGTACTAAAAATCATAATATTTGTCTTCGAGCTAAGTTTTTGTTAAATGGCAACAAATCATACATTTGTCTTTCATTTTAGATGATCGTACGTGTTTTCTCTAACAACTCAAAGTTTGACATTGAAGAGTACAAATAGTTATATAATTCCAAATAACAAAAGTCACAAATAAATAAGCAACAAAACACTTATGTAACTTACTCAAATTAAAATACTACATATGAAAAGACTATGTTAATAAAAACTTTTAATGAAAAGAAAATAATATAAATACAAAAGTAATTATAACATTATTAGGCATCTAAATATAGATTTCGCTAAATAATATAAACTAAAGTAATAATCAGTGTTGCAAAACAAGGCCTACAAGGCCGATTAATCACCGATTAGGTGCTACTGGGCCGTCAACCTTGCCGATTTTTATAACTGGGTCAAACAAATTGGTCAACAACGGTCAATGGCGGTCAACAACTGTTAACGGTGGTCAAACTTGCCTGAAACTTGCAAATCTTGTCAGAAATACCCAAAACTTGTCTTGAAAAAGTTTATTACAATTATAATTGATGTTTATATTTGTTACAAGATGATTTTCAAGGAAAGTCTTGTCTAGAATACCCAAATCTCGCCGAAAATACCCAAAACTTGCTGAAAATGCCAATCCGATTAATCACCGATTAATCCCGCCTTGACCGATTACAAGCTACAGGGGAGTCCACCGCCCGACTACCGATTCACGATTTTTGCAACATTGGTAATAATAACATTATTAGCCATCTAAATAATAAATACAATGCAACTTCTCTAATAGGTATCTAAATACCATCATATACAACATTACGGATAAAAACATCACCCCTCAACCACTAGACCGTGCATCGCACGGGTTGAGGGTAGCCTCGTATATACATACTTTTATAACTAGTAGTTTCAACTTGTTTAACAAATTCCCAACTTTTTATTTTGTTAAAGGTTGGCGAAATGGTTATAAGAGCACTTGGTATGATGCCAAAAAATTAACATCATCACCATTTTCAAATCATGTAGGTTAGATTAAAGACCCAAAAAATTAACTTCGATTAAAGAGAGAGAATGGTGATTGTGTTTGATTGAGATTATGTTTTTTTTTGGAGGAGTTTATGAGATTTGAGAATAGTGATTGTGTTAATTTTAGAGAGAGAAACAGAAATTTAAAGAGAGAAGCAGGAAAAAGAGATAAAGGGAGGGTGGTAGTGGTGATGGTATAATTTTATTGATTAAATACACCGTTAGTCCCTAAGGTTGTACCAGTCTTACCACCAAAATAATTAACCAAAACAATGAAATGACCATTTTGCCCTCATGTGCAAGGCACATGGGGAAATTAACAAACTTTGACTAACGGAAAATTGGTCAAGGGACTTGTCTAAAGTATAAAACCCAAGTTTTGGACTCTCAACGATGAAAAAGGCAAGTTTGTCCCAATGTGATGCGTAGGTACAAGTTTAGGGACGAACGGTGTATTTTAGTCCAATATATATTAACTCTTATTGAAACTCTTAGAGCAAAGGGTGTGTTAACGAAGGTTGTGCGTTAACTCTTAATGCGCCTGTGTTAAGGTGCGTTAACCACACCGTCTCTTTAAATTAAGGGGGCGTTAACGTGGGTAAGTTAAGCCTATAACGCAGCGTTAAGCTGCGATATAAATTAAATTAAAAAAAATCATTTCACCCTCCTCAATGTTTACATTGCATTTAAAATAAATTTTCACTTACACCCCCTCAACCTATTCAAATTTAAATTTAAACGGTTCAGTCTGAGCGGGAGAACCAGATTCATATTTTAAATTTAAAATTTAAAATTCAAATATGAGCGAAATCATTTAATTTCAAATTAGAGCGGGATTTATTCAAATTCAAAATCAAATCTGCCTATATATACAACTCCACTAGAGTTGTTTATCATACACAATTTATACATACAACTCACACACAGATTCTCAACAATGTCTTGCAAAGACTTCTCCCAACAATTCCCCATTCCACAACAAGTTCCAAAAAATACCTTTCCACCAGAAGATGAAGTTTATCACACTCCACCAGAAGATGTCTTTCCGGTATTTCAACCGAAAAATGTATTTGTAAACACTCCACCGGTTAACAATCCACCTGTTAACACTCCACCGGTGGACCTCCAAAACAATCCGTTTGGGTTTACTGAGGATTATCTTCGAGAACTTGAGCAGGATGAGACAAATCTTAGAGATCTGAAAACGAGGTCAGCGAGAAGTCGCTCGTTTGAGCAGGAAGCAGGATACATAATATCTTGGCGAGCTGGTTTGAGATTATGAAAGGAAAGTATTATGATGACGAGTTTAGGTCCTCTTCGAGTGAGAAGGGTTATAACTCAGATGATTCTTTTTATTAATTTGTAGATTTATCTTCATTACTTTCGTGACAGTTTGTATTAATCGTACTATGTAATTCGTGTTTAACTTAATGTTTAATGTAATTCGTGTTTTAAATGTTATGTTTTTTCATTAAATGAAGTATTAGTTTTAGTTTAAGGGTTGAATTATAAAAATATTTGAGTTAAAGTGAGTAAAGGGTAAGTTATGATAAGGGGCGTTTTTTTTAGTTAAAATGAAAAGGTTAAAGCTAATGTGACGCTGACGTGACAGTGTGTTAAGGTTTAACTCATGGGCATGATACCCTCCGCTCTTATTGAAAGCATTCGTAAATTCCTTGTCACCCCGCAAAAAATCTTTCACCAATGGTGGTGTAACATCAAAATTCTCTTTATGAAGAGATTAAAAATCTTGGTATTTTGTGTTTCGAGTTTCTTCCTTTGTGGAAGTATTTCGTTCTAGTTGATATTATAACAAGTGCGATGCGGACTGGGATTTTAGAGGCGGGGGCAATTTTTTTTTTTTTTTTTTTTTTTTTGATAAAATTTGTGATGAACTTAAATAAAAAGGTTATAATTTTTTTACACTACAAACTGATATATTTTTTTAAATTAAGATAGAGATATAAGATTTTTACATTTTTTGATCTTAAGGTGGGGGGCAATTTGATTTTGTAATGGAGTGCACTTTAATAAAATGGTCCTAAAAAAAATTTACACTAAAAATTGATATTTTTTGACGAACCATTGGGGGCACCGCCCCCCTAACCACCATGTAGTTCCGCCCCTGAACAAGGGTGTGATTGTCCTTCAAGTCATGTTGAGTATCAGTATGTAAGTAATTTTGCTCACCAACAAAGACATGGTATGTTTGGCAGGAGGCTTATTGAGGTTTATTGGGGCTGGGTTTTTAAAATAAGTCTCGTTCGTCATATAACCTTATGGAGGCTAATGGCTTATAAAATAGGGACAATTTCATCTATATCCTTAAAAAAGTTTAATATTACACCAATATCCTTGCAAATTATCTAATTACATGAATATCCTTTAAAAACTTCATAATACTCATATATAGAGGTGTTATCGGGTTTGTCGGGTCGGGTTGAGTCGGGTTTTGAATTTTTTAAAAGTGACCCGCAACCCGACCCGATTAAAAATCGAGTTATCGGGTTCGGGTGGGATTCAGGTCGGGTTATGTCGAGTCGGGTGATTCGGATTATCGGGTGACTAGGGGTGTTATCGGGTCGGGTTATTGGGGTTATCGGGTTTGTCGGGTCGGGTTGAGTCGGGTTTTGAATTTTTTAAAAGTGACCCGCAACCCGACCCGATTAAAAATCGGGTTATCGGGTTCGAGTCGGGTTATGTCGAGTCAGGTGATTCAGATTATCGGGTGACCCAATTAAATAACAGTAAGTAAATTACCGATGAAGACTACTGTGAGTCAAACAAGCTGGTGATCTTATTAATAGTACTTCAATAACTGAATCATACTAGCAATTCATAGCTTTATACTATATTCTAGTAGTTCATAACTTTATACTATATTCTTATAGCAAAACATTTCCATACACTTACACAACTTATTATAAAAGTCAATTACCGATGAAGACTACTGTGAGTCAAACAAGATGGTGATCTTATTAATAGTACTTCAATAACTGAATCATACTTCTATAATAATTATATATTGTAGTTAGTAAAAACTAAATTTACAGACTTGATTTATAGTAAAATGAATACTGGGGTAACTAAACATTTTTCATGCATAGAAAATTGATATTCACAGACATTAGGCTTATAAAAAGTATTAACTCAAAAATGAAAAAGTGATTTTCGGGTTGACCCGATAACCCGATAACAATATTTTTTAACCCTAACCCGACCCGATAATACTATCGGGTTATCGGGTTCGGGTTAAAACAACTCGATTAGATTTTTTTGACCCGATTTGACCCGACCCGATAAGCGTTATCGGGTTCGGGTTCGGGTCTGGTCAACCCGACCCTACTGACACCCCTACTCGTATATATCCAAAAATAAAATTAATTAGATTTATAATGATCTTAAATTCCTAAACACTTATTTACCTCCTAATTTATTTGCTAGTTACCCTTTTGCCCTTCTCTCGATATTATCTTTTCTGAAACATCAGAATACTCATATTCACCCATTTTTCATTAGAACTCTTGATAAATACAGTAGTTCTTTTCATGATTTCCAAAGACGCAACCCACATAGGTAAGAAACCATTTCTTCAATAACCAATTTTTATTATTTTTCTGCATAGAGCAATAAGAGCATTATATAAAAAATAAAATGAGAAAATAAAGATGTTAACATGAATAATTGTAAGTGGAACCATTCAATTCAAAACCATTCGGACGCAATTACTGTAAGTAGAACCATTCATTTGAACGCCAACAAGATTTGATGATAAATAATTCAATACAAAACCCAATTCCAGAACCTCTAACTAGTGAGCAAAATCAGTTATTCCAAAAGTCCAACAACACCCAATCGTTTGCCTTTTATATTGGTCAATGATAATCCAACACAAATAAATTGATGTTAAAAAAATTTCACTTAGAAAATAATTGTGAGAAGATGGTGACTCCTAGATTTAAAAAATAAATGAAGACGCCAAGAAGAAATAGAGTGTCAATGATTGTGATTTGGGAAGAAAGGGTAAAATAGTAAAATGATAGTTTCTTCAATATTTAAATAAGAGATTTGAAAATTAAAATTATCATGAATATCATTTAATGGATTTTTGGATATACATGAGGATTATAAAGTTTTGGAAGGCTATTGATGTAATTAGAGAATTTGTAAGGATATTGATGTAATATTGAATTTTGCTAAGGATATATATGAAATTCTTCTTATAAAATAAGACATGTTCTCCATGTCAAAGTTCATAAAATAAAACTACAGAGCTTATTGATAGTTAAATTACTTAAATACCTTTAACAAAGATAATGAATTATCACGTAAAAGCTGAAAATACATGTGAATTTAATTTGTTATATTTTTATGTAATTTTCAATTAATAAGCTTCAACTTCAACTAATTCGCCAAACAACTTTATAAAAACATAAGTTTCAACTTTCCGCTTAAATATAAGCCCCAGCTCAGTCCATTACGCCAAACATACTTGTAGGTTCAAGTCTTATAGATTTGTAATGGTATATCATAAGATATATGGTATATGGTGTGAAAAATAACTTTCTAAAAAAAGTTGAAGTAAACATTTTTATTGGAAAATAGTATGAACCATAAATGAGTTATTCAAGTCGCTAGTCTAAAACCTGGCAACAAAGTAACTTACAAATTTCTAAACATGTCATTATTCAAGTCGCTAGTCTAAAACCTGGCAACAAAGTTACAAAAGGGTTGTACTATTAGAACCCTCTATGATGTCACATCATAGATGAATATTCTCTTTGTCCCACTTTTTCAAGATCAACACGTTTTTGTCGTTTTTTGTTAGTATTTCGGCAGTTTTAAGCGTTTGACTTATTAAACTTTATATTTCTTGTTTAGCATTTTCGGGTTTATAAACTTTTGATATAAACAAAATTATAAAATAAAAATAAATAAAAAATAAAAAAAAAAAAAAAAAATAAGGAAATTAATCTAAAAATATAGCCACCGTCCCAATAACCCCGCCCGTTACAAAAATCACAAATAATACATAGCTTCAACTTCCACATGCTTAATCATGGATAAACGTATGCATGACTTCTACTCAACCTTTTTCAATCATATTTAGAACTAGCTAGTTGTTAAACTCTGTACGAAACCAACACAGGTCAAGTCTCAGTCTTGTAGACCCGATGTTAACTCAAAAAAGTCCACTAGATGTTACTTCCCAGTGTTAACTACATGACAAGTTGGCGCAAGCCGCCAAGAAGTAGGTTGTGATTTAGAATTAAGCTTAACAAACTATCTCAAGTTAAAAACAACAACAAAAATAATAAAGCCGCCAGAGCAAGATATGAGAAATGTAAATGTATATTGTTTCAAAAGTAAAGATAATGTTTTTATAAATCAGTTATATCATAAACATTTTTCTTATAATTAGTTATATCATAAGACAAAAGGTGAATTTGACAACATGTCAACTCACATCCAATAAGTGTGGCATATGCATCAATCTTAATAAGCAAAAGTTTCCCCAAAGAGTAATAACCATGGATAGTTGGGCACTAGGGTTGGTTATAGCAGCGAAGTATGAATCCTATTTGAGTATGTTTGCGTATACGTTTCTTAACACGCAAACACAAGCCCAATCTTCATGGTCCACACCCACCAAACACATTCTCAACTCTAGGGGTTATCTTTCAATCACAAACTTTTTTTTGTGTGTGCTAAAATTACGAGAATAAGAAGATTTCATTTTATGCTTGTATTTTAACCACTATCAAATGGCTTAGTGGTACAGGGGTTCAAATCTCATTAATTGTATATATTTGAGGATGGTCAAGGGAGTGCCTGAGGACTGTTTGCTTAGGGTGATGGCCGCGTGCATTTAGTCAAAGCACTCTTGAGTAATATGAGCAGGGAAAATCACATCCGTTTTATTTTATGCTCGTATCTTGTATACTTGTTGTTGTTGTCTTATTTTAAGTCCTAATGTTGTTTTGTGATTTAACAAGTTATAGTGGTTTATTTGAGTTTGCTTTGTATCTGATTTGGGAAATGTTCAAAATCAGTGTATGTTATACTTATGATGTACAATATTTTAAAGTTAATATAATTCATTTTTGCACTAAAAAAAGGAAAAAAGAAAAAGTTATAGTGGTTTAAATTTGATTAGAAAGTGGATAACACATTGATGGACTTTCACATTAAATGATAAGTAACTAGTAATGATATTAGTCATAAGTTTGTGATAATGCATTTGATAATTGTGTTATACACTAAACATAATCATGAAATTTCATCCATCATTTTTGTTTTTTTTGCGCATATGATTTGAAATAATTATTGATTTTCAGGATAGTTACGTGTTCTTTTGTAAAGCGTTTTGGTATCAATAGAAAGTCTTTGCCTTTGGAATGAAAATTGAAATGGATATGTTAAAAATATATATATATCAACTTCAAACCACCATTTCTATGCAATCTATACCTAGTCAAAAACTGGGCAATGGAAGTAAAACTTTAGTTGAATGCTTCAATAGCCTATGGTGTATTATTTAAAAATGGTGGCACAAGGTTCCCTTTGTTGACTCTTTCTTCCACTTTTAACGTTTTTAAAGGTCGTCTAATCTTGACAATATTATTATTATGTAGAGTTGGCACAAGATTACACTTTTTACTAGTTTCACCTTGTTTTAGTTAAGTTTGGTTTATAAATCATATTCATTTCATAAACCTTAAAAACACTACGTATCTTGGCACATTAAGATTTTCCGGAACATAGATTACGACAATATGATTCCACCAACGTTTTGTCGATATTAAACTCGATTGTTGCAAATTCAATGGCTTTCATTCTAGGAAACGGATGAACGCGATATATGTTAGGGAAAAATAAAAAGAGAAGACGAGAGAGCTTACGTACGTCATGAAAAATGAAACTTATAGCTTACGTACAATATACTCGTAACATGAATGAAATAACTTTCGTATTCTACTTGTGGTTAATTTTTTTAAATAAAAATTGCCGTTGTTGCATAGCTGCCCATTAAAATAAAAGGAGAATGTCGTTAAATACTAGAAAACATTATTGTGCATGCCCACAATATCACACACTGGCCATATTTATGCTTAGTAATTCAGCATACGTATTCTTAGAAACCATAATTAGATATTTTTTAATTATTGTACTCTCATTAAATAAAAAATTGCGTCAAAATTGAAATGAATCACATACATAAATGGAATCGTTAAGCCAATAAAAAAAGATCAACCATCAGTGAAGAGTATTTTTAAGTGATTTGTTTGCTAATATGATTTTTACACATTTGTGGGTGTAATTATATTTATATTGTTTTTGACATTTATATATGTGTACTTAAAATTTCTTTTGTTCATACTTTTTATGTGAACATTTAACTATTTTGTCTACATTTGCAAGTGTTGAGATATTATTCACGCAAGATTTGTTCACAAACTAGAGAAACGTAGATTTTTATATCTTAAACATTTAAAAGCGTGTACTACGTATTTTAGCTGAAAAATATGTAGAATTTGATTATTTGCAGTAGTGAACCATTGAACCTTTGATTTTTAAACTTTGCTAGATATATAATTATGTGATGAAATGAAAGTGCTCAAAAATGATAACGGAACCATAAACCATCGAACTGAGACAAAACGATACCAAACAGAAAAGAAATCGTTACACACGACACGATACCAAACTAACCCATAATATAATCATTAAGTTAATTGCATAATATATAAATTAGTGACTTTAAACATATTATATTACTCCGTATATTTTGGTATCATTTATAAAAATAGATCCGAGGACCCATGTGTCAATTCTTTCACATTAAAGTCAAAAGATCACTTTTAATATTAGTCATTAAAAACTATATATAAAAGATTCAAATAAACTAGTACTACATTATTGTAAGATCGTGAGAGAATATGGTGAAATAACAAAGATTACATTTTTTTCTTCTTTTTTATACCGGATTGTTAGTTATTAGTGATTAAGGTCCATCAATCACATCCAATTAGACAATGGCTGATACTAAAAGTCACACCAAGTTACGTCAATCTACATTTTTTTATGAAATCATATCCAATTAGACAGTACGCTGAACTCTTTACCGCTGAAAGGGTAAAAGTCCCCGGTGGGACTAACAAAGATTGCATGCTACATGAAACACTATATATATACCACCAACACAAAGTTCACACACCAAAACCAAACCAACCATCTTTTCTTTCATCTTCACACACAAAAACAATGTCTTCTAATCCTATAATCTTGTCTCTCTTCATTTCTTGCATTTTCTTCATTTCTTCGTTGTCCGCAACAACCACGACGGTACGAAAAAATGGCAACCGAATGATCAAAGACCTTAATTTGCACCCAAGTCATGGAGCCAACATCTTTAAGTCGAATGCACGTTCTTTTGACGACGAACTAAAAGTTTCTGAACTCGGGCTTGCTGAGAAACGGCTTTTGTTCCCTTTTAAGATACTTGGTGACTCGGGTGCTAGTGTTTCTGACTTGGCTCAGCACGCGGGTTATTATCGTATACAACATACCATAGATGCAAGGTACATTAGTATTATATTACATGTTGTTGTCACATTTTTCTACTACATGACCAATTCGTATTGAAAAAATTCCTTAGTTGCATATTTTTTTCATGGGTTGTAGTTTTCTAATTGGGAAAGTAACCTACCCTTAGAAAAAGATTTGTATTGTTAGGACAATTGTGGGTTCTTGATGACTTTTTGGTGACAAATGACTGTTAGTTGTTGTTATTGGAGTATATTGGTAAGCTTTATATTATGGAATCTTTAAATAAAGGACATGTGAGTAGGGTCCAATAGGCACATTCTAACGATTCCTTAACAATGCCACAACTTATTTTTTTTCTTGTACTTTAGCACTGTTCCTGCATTAGTTTCAGTCAGGGATTGCCCATATGGTTTGCATACCTAGATTTTCTTAAAAATAAGCCATAGGAATCATCAATAAACCTTGGTCCTAAGAAAATCACTTAAAAGAGACAATGTAGCCATGTATATGCCGAGTTCATGGAGATGATTACCTTAGCAAGGTTTAGCCGAGCCGGGTCATTTTAATATACATATCGTGGTAGTAGTTTAATATAATTATGTGTTACAAACCCGTCGAGTATATCATTTTAGTATAATTTTCCTTTTTTGTATAGTTGACATGACGCCTACCTCTTTTAGCATTATATTAGTAGATAAAATTAATTTGTGTGGTCGTGTTTATGTGCTAACTGATTAAGTATATTAAAGAACGACTAATATTGCTAAAGCGGGCACTTGTTTTGTAATGCATCCAAAAGAAAGACTAAGATTGGTAAAGATAATGTTTGCAGGATGTTCTACTTTTTCTTTGAATCGAGAAGAGCCAAAGCTGACCCTGTGGTCATATGGCTAACAGGAGGACCAGGGTGCAGCAGTGAATTGGCTTTGTTTTATGAAAACGGTCCTTTTAAGCTTACCAGCAACTTGTCTCTCGTTTGGAATGATTATGGTTGGGATAAGGTAAATCATCCTTTTACGGACTAATCTCATCCGTTAATTCATGCACTCTATTCATGAGCCGGTTTCATTTGATACAGGTATCTAACATCATATTTGTTGACCAACCGACTGGGACTGGTTTTAGTTATAGTTCTAGTGACCGGGACCTTCGTCAAGATGAAACTGGTGTCAGCACCGACCTGTACAACTTCTTACAGGTTTGAATACCCATAGAATAATGTAATAAACAGTTCTGATATGTTACAAAATAGGAATCTAACATTGTAAATGACAGGCATTCTTTAAGGCCCATCCGGAATATGTCAATAACGATTTCTACATCACTGGAGAATCATATGCAGGACACTACATTCCAGCTTTTGCTTCTCGGGTTAACCAAGGAAACAAAAACAAAGAAGGGATTCATATCAACTTCAAGGGATTCGCTATTGGAAATGGGCTAACTCATCCTGCAATACAGTATCAAGCATACACAGATTACGCATTGGATAATAATGTAATATCAAAATCAGATTACAACAGAATAAACCAAAAAATTCCAGCTTGTCAAAGGGCAATTAAACAATGTGGTAATTCTTCATGTTTCAATTTTTTTTATTGAGTTTCGAATGACATAACTATAATCATGCTAACTTGCTTTTATTTTCAGGAACAACTGGTACAAGTACATGTCAATCTGCTTATACCGTATGTCAACAAATTTTCGAAGACATACTTTCTGTGACAGACAACATAAATGTAAGAACTTGCAGAAAATAAACTCGGTAACTTAATAAGTTGATTATTTGTTTACGATTTTTTTATGCTTTCTATTGTCAGTACTACGATATAAGGAAGAAATGTGAGGGGAGCTTGTGCTATGACTTCTCAGGCGTTGAGAGTTTTCTAGGAAAATCATCGGTTAAGTCAGCATTAGGTGTTCCGAGTGATATAGATTTTGTTTCATGTAGTGATACAGTGTATCGTTCAATGCTTAATGACTGGATGAGAGATCTTGCAGTCGGGATTCCACCACTTCTGGATCAGGGTATTGAATTGCTTGTATATGCTGGTGAACATGATCTTATTTGCAACTGGCTCGGTAGGTTATTTTCATCCTGTCTAAAACAAAAAATCAATTGGTATGCGGTTTTATTGAAAATAATTTGACAAATGAATGGTTTGCAGGGAACTCAAGATGGGTTCATGCCATGTCATGGTCAAGACAGAAAGATTTTGTTGCAGCTTCAAATGTGACGTTTTTAGTTGATGGGAAGGAAGCTGGTGTTCTAAAGAATCATGGGCCGCTTACGTTCCTTAAAGTTCATAATGCTGGACACATGGTTCCTATGGATCAACCGAAAGCCTCACTAAAGATGTTGGAGTTGTGGACCACAGGGAGGCTTAATCCGGCCAAGCAGGGTGCGGTTGCACCTCTATGATTGATTTGCAGTCTCTAAAGAAACAAAACTATATATAAAAAGCAACTGTTTTTTTTTACAAAGATCCTTGAAATTGCTGAATATTTGGTTGCACATGCGCAAAACACTTTGAAGAACGAAAAGGTGAAAACTATACTTGTAATTAAACAAGAATTCTTATTGGGAGTGGTATATGATAGAAAAGTAACAAAAGGAAGAATTCACATAAATGTGCTTTCCTTGTTGATTGAGTCTTACATAAATTTTTTCTATGTCAATATTACTTGTCTAAGGATTGTTCATCAAGAACGATACGTGACAAAAACTTGGACTATATCCGACATTTCCCCCTTTTACTAATATTAGACCCTTAAATCATCGATTGTAAGTGGATTTTTGTGTGGAAATCTATTGTAAGCCCTCGGTAAATCACTAAATCTAATACACTCATTGCAGAGGTGAAAGACAATGCAACACTTGACCACAATGGCTCCAGTTCTCATTTACCAGTTTTTCCTTGCCTTCATTATCTGACCCTTCCTCAATTTCACTCCATACAGAACAGAATATGGACTCACAACATATCTGTATTTGTCAGTATTGAGGATTTCAGGATTGAACATTAGTCATATATGTGTAAAGGATATATCACTTAAAACTTGATATATTCTCATTAATTGTGTACTTAACAAATACTCGAGTGCATTTTAAGACATATTTCCGTAAGTACATTATGTCCTTGAGAACTTCATAAAGAGACTAATACTGCTAAAGGTTCTTCTATTTTTTTCTTTGAATCAAGAAAAGCCAAAGCTGGACCTTTAGTCATATGGCTAACCGGATATATGAAATTGGTCCATATAAGCTTACCAACAACTTGTCTCAAGTATGGAACGATTACGAATGGGTTAAGGTTTCCAACATCATATTCGTCGACCAACCTACTGGTACTGGTTATAGTTACAGTTCTAGTGATCAAGATATTCGCCATGATGAAACTAGTGTTACCAATGAAATCTACAACTTCTTACAAGCATTCTTCACGACCCTTCCGAAGTACATCTACAATGATTTCTACATCATGGGAGGATCATACGCAGGTCACTACATTATTCCAGCTTTAGCTACTCGTATAACCAACAGAAACAAGAACAAAGAAGGATTTATATAAACTTGAAGGGATTCGCTATTGGAAATGGGCTAATTAATCCTGAAATCCAGTATCAAGCATACACAGATTTCTCTTTGCATAATAATTTAATATCCGAATTAGATTATAACAAAATAAATAAGAATGGCAACTTGCATGTGGTAATTTTAAAAAATTTGCATCTTTGTTCTTGAAGTTTATTCAATTGTGTTGTGACTCTGAACGGTACAGACATATGTCAATTTGCCTATAACTTTGCCAGACAATTTAGAGTAAATATATCATTTTACAGACCACATACACGAAAGAACTTGTAAAATACAATGTTGTTGAGATTCATAAAGTTAATTATTCCGTTATGATGATTAACTTTTTCTTCATTTTCAGTACAACGACATAAGGAAGAATTATGGGCAACTTGCATTTATGAAGGTTCATAATGCTGGACACATGCCCCACTAGGCCAGGAGAGTTGCCGGAGCTATTCGTTGTGGGGTGGACAATGACCGGTGCCAAAAGGCACCCGGGGTCAGGGTGTTCCCACCAATCTACACCTTTTGTGGAATGCTGGACACATGGTTCCTATGGATCAACCAGAGGCTGGACCGAAGATGTTGGAGTTATGGACAACAGGGAAACTTACTCGTTGATAATGCTGTGAAAAATAAAAAGGATAAAGATCCGTATACCCGTTGAATGTATCCTCTGTTTGTGTGTGCATATTCACCTGAAAGAAACAAAAAGATCAATACCTTACTTGTAACGACAGCCATTTTTATGCAGAGTTACAAAAAGGAAAATAAGAGGAAGTTGTTACATAAATGATACTTTTGCTTATGGAGTACTAAATTCATGGCTTTTTACTATTTCTGGCATTGAACTACTAAATAAGCATTTAGATCATGAGATAACAAATATACACATGCATGTCCCATATGCAAAAAGCTAAATTTAAGCAAAGCAAGTTAAAGTATCAGAATCAATCATCATAAATAAAAGGGTAGTTAAGATGATATTTAAACTTATGTCCTTTAACATAAGTTATGGATTCAAACTTTCACACAGAAACCGAAAGTTAAGCTTTATATGCCGGCCAGTAGAATCGAATTGAATGCTTGCCAATAGAAACAAACTTCTACCTAGAAACCGAAAGTTAAGCTTTAATGCTTTATATGTCGCAGGAAGCTAAATATAAACATCAGTTGAGTACAAGTACAATGTTGTAACTCCATGATGTACATGGGAACATGGTACAAGATACATGTAACAAGGTGACTATATTAGACAAGGCAGACACTATTAATGTAAGAAATTACAAAGTACAGAAACTCACACACAAACAATGGTTTTTCCTCCTTCAATCTTCTGTCTTTGTATCACTTTCTTTCTTTTTATTTCTGTATCATCAACTAAAACCGACTTTTCTACGCTGTCCTCGTTAGAGTTATCCGGCTCTATAAAAAAAACTGGCCAAAAACTGATTGAAGACCTCAATTTGCACCCAAATCTTGAAGTCAATCACTTTAAGGCATACACCAATTATTCTAATGATGAACTTAACTTCTCTGAATTCGGGATTGCTGAGAAACGGTTGATGTTACATGTTCTTGGCGACTCTGGTGCAACTGTGCATGATCTGGCTCAACATGCCGGATATTTTCGTATTAAACATACAGTAGATGCAAGGTATCTTTAAAATTTGTTAATTTGAAGTATATATGTCATGAGATTTTTAGCATTTGTCTATTATCAAAGGTTTATACAAAATCCTTTAAGGATACATATAGTATAATGACTATACTATATGTGGTAAAAAAAACAAATTAGCAAATTAGTATATCAAAAGGAAGTTGATTTGCACACTCTCCAAATTGACAAAATGTGACCAAAAATAAATAAATCATATCAGAAGTTAATAAAAATATACTATCAAAATGTGACAAGATATAAATAGGATTGCATGAATTTTGGATTTTACTGGGCCAAGACCCAGCCTAGAGGTCTTGGGCCTATGTAGCCAAGGCCTAATTTTATTTAAGCCCATAATATTTTGTATAATAAGACAAGGTTTTTAAACTTTTCTTTAGAAGCAAATTTATAAATGAATTTCTGTATAATTTAGTAAATCTAACAAATGGCTTAAATAAATTAAAGAGATATCAAACATGCAGGTTTTTCTACTTTTTCTTTGAATCAAGAAGAGCCAAAGGTGACCCAGTGGTGATATGGCTAACCGGAGGACCAGGTTGCGCGAGTGAGTTAGCTTTGTTTTACGAAAATGGACCTTTTAAGCTTACAAACAACCTCTCTCTTATATGGAATGATTATGGTTGGGATAAGGTACTATGTTGTTTTCAGACTAACATCTTAAACGACCCATCTATTTTATTGACCACGCGATATTTATCTTTCAACACAGGTTTCTAACATCATATTTGTTGATCAACCTACTGGGACCGGTTTTAGTTATAGTTCCAGTGATCAAGACATACGCCATGATGAAACTGGTGTTAGCAATGACCTCTACAAGTTCTTACAAGCGTTCTTCAAGGCCCATCCGGATTACGTCAACAATGATTTCTACATCACGGGAGAATCATATGCAGGACACTTCATTCCAGCTTTAGCTACGCGTATTAATCGGGGAAATAAGAACAAAAGAAGGATTTATATAAACTTGAAGGGATTCGCAATAGGAAATGGTCTAACCAATCCTGAAATCCAGTATCCAGCCTACACAGATTACGCTTTGGCCAATAATATAATATCCATATCAGATTATAACAGAATAAATAATAAGGTGCCGGGTTGCATAGAGTATATTAAACAATGTGGTAATACTTAATCCTTCTAGTTTTTGTTACTTATACTTACTTTATGTAACTGTATGAGCATGCCTATTGTGTTGTTATTTCCAGGCACGAATACAAGCCTATGTAGTTCCGCCTTTATGTCATGTCAGCGAATTTTAGAGGATATTATCTATTCAACAAACAGAATAAATGTAAGAACCTGTAAAATAACAATTTATTAAAATGTACAAAAAGTTGATTATATCATTTTATAATTTGTTTTGTATTTTCAGTACTATGATATAAGGAAGAAATGTGAGGGGCGCTTATGCTATGACTTCTCAAATGTGGAAAAATTTCTAAATGAAACATCGGTTAAAACAGCATTAGGGGTACCAAGTAGTATACAGTTTGTTTCGTGTAATGGTACAGTGTACCAAGCAATGATTGATGACTGGATGAAAAATCTTGATGTCGGGATTCCAGCACTTTTAGAGCAGAATATTGAATTCCTTGTATATGCAGGAGAATATGATCTTATTTGCAACTGGCTCGGTAAGTTGATATCTTCATTCCTGAAAATAGTTCAGCTGTTATGCCATAACCAAAATATTGAAAATAAATAACTGGATTGCAGGGAACTGGAGATGGGTTCATGCCATGCCATGGTCTGGTCAGAAAGAATTCGTCGCAGCATCAAATGTTTCGTTTTTAGTTGATGGGAAAGAAGCTGGGATTTTGAAGAATCATGGGCCGCTCACATTTCTGAAGTTCCTTAATGCTGGACACCTGGTTCCTATGGATCAGCCAGAGGCTGCACTAAAGATGTTGGAGTTGTGGACAACACGAAAACTTAATCCACCCAACAAGGGCGCAGCTGGTCATCTTTGATTACTTTGAAGACGCTGAGAAAAACAAAAAAACACAAAGATCCGTATGAATGTTGAATGTATTTTCTGTTCATGTGTTAAAGAAAGAAAAAAGGTCAAAACTTTACTTGTAATTAGCTAGTAAATTTCTGTTCAGTCTATAAATGATGTTTTTGCTTGTTAATGAAGTGTTAGTGTCATGGTTTACTAGAGTATAAACAATTTGAAGGCAGATGGCCAAAAAAGAACTTGGTCACTTTTTTACCGTTGCTCAACTCAATTTCCAAGTTGCAGATTTAACTGCTGTTTATATTTATGGTTTGTAATTAGAAAGTTTGGATGAACTGGTAAAATGTATATGACAGAAAAAGTTGACTGTATTTTGCAGGGTTGTCCATATTTTCTTTTTTTCAAGGTGTGGTGAAGAATGGTTTATTTGCAATAAGCAAAAAATAAGATGGTTTAAAAGTCGATAACTCATTTCAGAAGACAGGGAACAGTTGAAATGGACCAATTTAACTTAACTCACAATCATGAGAACATGATTAAGTATCAAAACAGGTTCTTGCACAAATCTTTTTATGAAGACAGTAGTAGCATGGCATAAGGCTAATCAATCAAGAAACAAGATATGTAAACATAACTTTAAATACGAATAGAAATTTTCTGTTATTGAATTCAAAGGAGTACAAGTTAATCACAAATGTATACAGCTCCTAATAAAAGAATCAACATTGATTCAAGGCTGAAAATTTTAGCTTATTGGTTGAACAGATCCAAAATTTCCTCAGTAAACCTACTTTGCTTGTAACATGTGAATTAGTGAATATACCAATTTTTTTGGCTAAACAATGAAGGATTGTTCATTGAGAGTGATAAACAACAAACATTGTGGACCATCAATAACAAATTCCATTGTTGGATTATGTATTTCTGTCGAAGGTTTAGCTTGTAAAGCAGAAAAATCCTCTTTTCGGACAAACCATAACTTATATATCACATTTGACAAGAGTGGTAATAAACTAATAATACAAGAAAGTTAACAATTAATCTTCAAAGTAAAGAGTGAACAAATTTATCATTAGTTCGACTAATATTTGCACTAAATAATCTCTTGCATGTAAGTTTGCGTGTGGAAATCTATTTAAACATTCTATAAATCCTTATAACCCATCAATCTTCACATAATCGCAAAACAAACTTAAACACAATGGTTCCAGTTTTAAATTACCTTTTTATTCTTGTCCTTGTTAGTCATTCACCCATCTCATCTGCAACTTCACTGCATACAAGAACCGGATATGAACTCATTGAGGCACTGAACTTGCACCTGAGACGTGATGTTAACATATTTAAGCCAAACACTTCTGATTCTGTCAGCATTACAAATTCAAGGATTGTTGAAAAGCCGTTAAGGCTCCCAGTTCTTGGCGAATCAGGTGCTTCTGTTCGTGACCTTGCACATCTTGCTGGATATGTTCGAATCAAACACACTATAGGTGGAAGGTATATTTTATCATCACCACAGTAACCTGTAACTTAAACTTTCAAAATATAAAATGGTTTTTTACCACATTTGCAGGATGTTCTACTACTTCTTTCAATCAAGAAACAAGAAAGATGCTCCTGTTGTTATATGGTTGACCGGAGGACCAGGTTGTAGTAGTGCAATAGGTCTTTTTAATGAAAACGGTCCATTTCATTTGACCAAGAACTTGTCTCTTGTTTGGAATGACTACGGGTGGGATAAGGTTGCCAATATGATATATATTGATCAGCCAATTGGAACTGGTTTTAGCTACACTTCTAGTGAAAAAGACATTCGATATGATGAAAAGGGTGTGAGTGATGATCTTTATGACTTCTTGCAGGTACATGAACTGGAAATATTTAACCTATATCAAAATTCCTAACACAAAGTACTAATGATAAAAAAAAGTTTTGTACACTATAACAGGGGTTCTTTAAGAAGCACCCTGATTATGTAAAAAACGACCTCTACATAACCGGCGAATCATTTGGAGGGCATTATATTCCAGCATTTGCAGCCCGTATAAACAAGGGGAACAAGAACAAAGAAGGCATTCATATAAACTTGAAGGTGCACTACAATGTTAATGAATTATAGCCCTTTTTAATAGTTCCATTATTGTTCACTGAACTATGATTAATTTAAAAGGGATTTGCGATTGGGAATGGACTCACAGAACCTGGACCCCAATTTGGAGCGGATCCAGATTTTGCTTTTATTAAACAACTAATTAACGAAAAAGATTACATCAGAATAAGTCAGATGGTGCCAGAATGTACCAAGGCAGCAAAGAAATGTGGTAAGCCTATCTATAATCTATTTCTTTGTTTAAACACGATATATGCATCCACTACGTGTATAATTGAGTATATTACGTATCTAGGTACAAATGGTACAGACAGCTGCCTTGATGCCTCAGACAAATGTTGGAAAATTTTACATGAAATTTTGTCTGTTAACCCTGTTTGTGTAAGCACTTGATTATCCTACAATCATAACTCCGTAATTCACAATGAAATTCATATGAACGTTAGAAAATATGTGTTTTATGGCAGGTTTATGATATAAGAAGCAAAAAATGCCCCGACTTGTCAGCAATCGATGTATACTTAAATACACCATCAGTGAAAAAAGCATTAGGTGTACCAAAGGGTCTATACTACACGGCATGTAATAGAATGGTGTATCAAGCATTGGGGGCAGACATCATGAGAAACCTTGAAGTTGGACTTCCAGACCTTTTGGAAGACGGAATAGAGATGCTTATATATGTTGGAGAATATGATCTGATTTGCAACGTGCTTGGTAAGTTTCTTTCATCCCCTTCTTTAAATTAATGGGAAAAAGTTTACATGTTTTTACAAGGTTAATGAACATGGATTTTGAATATACAGGGAACATTAGATGGTTAACGGCAATGAAATGGTCGGGTCAATCGGATTTTGAAGCATGTGAAATTGTTAAATTCAAAGTAGATGGGAAAGAGGCTGGAATACTAAAGAGCCATGGCCCTCTCACTTTCCTTGAGGTTCATGTGTAACCATCTATATAAATCTATATGTACATCATTAACGAGCCTCATTTGTTTAATAAACGATGTTTTTGTCTGAATCAGATGTATAAAGCTGGACATATGGTTCCAATGGATCAACCAAAGGCTTCACTGCAGATGTTAAAGACGTGGATGGATGGAAAACTTAAGTAATTAGAGAACGGATTCTAAGCTACGCATGATAGATATAAACTCGGAAAAGACATACACATGTTTAAAGCTATATGATCTTTATTTCGGTTTTAATATATTTACGCGATAAAGAAACAAGGAATTTCTTGATTAAGAATCCCGTCGTTTTCTTTCTTTCCTACATATCATTGCCAATGGTGCTACAATTCATATTCCTAGTTATTATTCCTATTTCCTCCACAAGCAACACTCCAATCTCGAGGAATCTTTAAGAACATAAATTATTCAAACCGGTCTCTTAAGATGCAAATTTGTGAAAAACTAGTGGAGTATTATATTAAAACAAAAATAGATCCATACACGGAAGAAAATATGTCAGATTGCTCTCAAATGTTGCTAGCAAAAAGCAATAACGACAAACTAAAGTGAGCAGATAGGCAAAATCATCCAGTTCTTACTCCATATAGTTCACTCAACAAACTGATAGCAGAACGAAAGCCAAATTTCAGAGGAACAACTGATACAACTCGCTGAGGATGTGCATTTCCATGTTTTGGTAGTGTCATCTGCAACATCTCTCCCTCCAAAATCTTACTTGCAGTATCAGCTGGTTAGGGGGTGTTTGGCATTGCCTTTTCAAACCCCCAAAAAAATACCATTAAAAATTTACAAGTAGAATAACTTTATAAACCTTGCATTATCCGATCATCATAATCAGTTTTCTTGAAGCTAGTCGCTTACTCATCAACTATTTACCCAAAACTGATCATTTGACATCTAAACTAAACAGAATCAGTTTCACTATACCAAAAACTAGAAACTGATACTGTGCCTCAAAAATGTACTAATAATTACCTAATCACTTATATCTCATAAAATTAGAGGTACACATTTAAGACACAGTAATAACAAAACTCAAGCCTAACCATCTAAGCAATAAGATATGAAACGTAACTTTAAAGAAAAATATAAAAAAATTCATTGTAGTAATCTTTAAGGAGTACAAATCAGAAACATGTAGAAGCACCATAATAAAAGAAAAATCATTGATTCAAGGCTAAAAAAACATTGTTTAATGGCAGATTTAAGATATAAGGAGACAAACATGATATGACATGTCAGCGATTGAATAATACTTGCACATACCATCCGTGAAGAAAGCATTGAGTGTACTGTTAGGTGTAAATTATACGATATGTAGTCCCGTGGTGATTCAAGCTATGAGGGCAGACGTCATGAGAAACCTTGAAGTTAGCCTGCCGGAATATGATTTTGTTTGCAACTTCTCAATAATCTTCTTTCATCCCGAGCTTTCAATGAGAGAAAAAATAATTATTTTACAAGGTTTGAAATGAACATGGGTTTGGATATAAAGGGAACTTTAGATGGGTAACGGCGATGAAATGGTCGGGTCAACCAGATTTTGAAGCATCTGAAGTGTCTGTTTCAAAGTAGATGGGAAAGAAGCTGGGAGTGCTAAAGAACCATGGCCCTCTCACTTTCCTTAAGGTTCGTGTGTGTGTCTAAACATTATACGCATATGGTAGTTGTTAACGAGCTTTATTGGCTTCATTAATCTGATGTTTTGTCTGAATCAGGTACATAATGCTGGACATATGGTTCCAGTGGATCAACCAAAGGCTACACTGCAGATGTTAAAAATGTGGATGGATGGAAAACTTAAGTAAGTAGAAGGAGAAGGTTCTAGGCTACAATATATTGATAGATTCGGAAAAGATCTACACAGATGTTGAATACATGATTTTAGTTTTGGGAGCTATATTTACAGGATAAAGACACTAGGAATTCCTTGATTAAAAATCCCATCCTTTTTCCTATTTTCTACATATCATTGACATAACTCAAGGCTGCTACAATTCATATTTCATGTTATCATTCTTCTACAAATAGCATTCCAATATTGAGGCAAAACTCAGGAATGTATACAATCCAGACCAATCTCTTGGGGATCCAAAATTGTGAAAAACACAGTATGATATCACTACAAAAGCACATCGATAACCACGAGATATTATTTTTCATTGTTCTTAAATGTTGGCATTATAAAGTATTAGAAACAAATAATTTAAGTGGGAATTGAGATAGTAATTAACCAGATCTTACTCCATATATTTCCCTCAATGTATTGATTACAGGACGAAAGCCAGATTTCAAAGGAACAACGGATACAACTCGCTGATGCTGTGCATTTCCATTCTTCGGTTTTGAAAGTGTCACCCTCAACATCTCTCCCTCCAAAATCTTACTTGCAGTTTCAGCTACAAAAAGAACAAAGAAAACATAAGGGGGTGTTTGGCATTGCCTTTCAAACAAAAATTCTTTTGTTTAAAGATTAATAACTAAAATGACCACTAAGTAATCACATTTAGTTTTACTGCATCCAAAACTCAACTGTTTATACAAAACTGATATCTAGCATCCAATAAACATATAACCAAAGCTAAAGTTTGGCATCAAATAAATAATAAGAACCACTTTCTCACTATGTACAAAAATTCAAATACCAACATAAAAATATGATGAAAAGACAACTCATTTCGCCATTTTCCCCAAAACGGTATCCAAATTTGTACTTAAAAACAACACTAAGCAGTAAAAGTCTGAATCTCTGCAAAACTCAAAGAAAGTAGGGTTTGCTAACGCAAGCCATCGGGGAAATCATCCAATCACAACGAAATGTTGATTCTGTTTCCACATTTTTTCGAAATCGCATCCATATTTTACCAAATATACATAAAATGATAATCATTCATTAGTGGTTACGTAATCATAATTTACCTCTTAACCACATCCCTAACGGTTTTCGTTAGCTATGTACGAAAATTCAAATACCAACAAATAAAAACAATGAAAAGACAACTTATTTCACCATTTTAACTAAAAGGGTATCCAAAACTCAACTCAAAAACAACACTAACCACAAAAAAGCAAGAATCTTAGCAAAATTCAAAGAAAGTATTACCACTATGTAAAAAAAATCCAACATAAAAACAAGATAAAAAACAACTTATTTCACCATTTCCACCAAAAGGGTATCCAAAAATCAACTCAAAACCAAAAACTAACCACAAACAGGATAAATCTTGGCAAAATCAACAAACTCCTGAGCAGAACAACCAAACAAAACCTTAGCAGCCCTATCAAACGCCACAACAACAAAAACCTTTTCATCTGTCGCAACTGACATTAACACACGAAACAAAAGCTTAGAAGTGGGACCCACTTGACAGTTTATATTATTATTTAAAAATGTGCAGCATTGTGTATCTGGTAGTGATAGTGTTCTTTCGCAAGAAGAGCAAACTGTGTAGTGTAAAGATGTGTGGTCGATGGAGATGACTGTGCAGGTTATGGTGGTTGGTTTGTCGGGTTCCATGGTGATAACTGATGGGTTGTGCAAAATGGGTCAAAATTGATGTTTTTCCGGTGGGTGGGAAAGTGAATGTTGTTTTGAAGATTTGTTATGATAATAAGTTTTGTATGAACGTGTGTCACATGAAGCGGGGATAGCTCAGTTGGGAGAGCGTCAGACTGAAGATCTGAAGGTCACGTGTTCGATCCACGTTCACCGCATTTCATCAATTTTTAGATGTTTTATGATTTATTTATTTTTTGTCTAGGGGCAATGAGGGCTGTGTTTATAAAAACATAAAAATATGTATTATTGGTTGAAAGATGTTAAGAAAATACAAAACAACTAATACATGTTGAATTCTTTAACCATATTCTTTAGAATTATATTTACTAATTTTTCTTTTTATTGATGTCAAAGCAATCAAGCATGATGTAGTGTTTGTTTATGCAATCTACATTTGTCTAACTATTTAAGGTTGACGTGATTGAGTTTTATTATGGTCTTAAGTTTGTAACCTCTTTTCGATATTATTCTACCACATGAATTGTAAGTTTGTAAATACTAGCTAAACACTTGAGACATTTAAGACTTATTAGCTACGCCTTTCTTGCGATTTTAAGTCCTAAATGAACGCTTGTTGATACCTTAAGTCATAATCCATTTAACATCCAATCATTGCAATCTAACATAAAACAAACACGCATCTATAGACGCACGCGCACACACACTTGAAGCACATGGTGCAGTGAGTTAAAGATAAGTTATAGGGCATTTTTGGTACATATAATACCTCCACGTGCGTTATAGGTGCACTCGACATGTGCATAACGGAGGTTATGTTTTTTTTCCTGAGTGAGTAAAAGTGGAGTGAGTGAAGTTTTTGATGACATGTAATAAAATATTATTAGGGAGGACTTTTATTGTGTGTGTTTTATATGATAAAATCTGATGTCACAAGTGAATAAATTGTCTTATAGCACGCATTGCACCTAGTGCTCGTGGACTCGTGGTAGTTGTCGAACAACCTTAAACCAGCCCCATAAGTGAAACACACAACACAAACTACTTTTTGCCGTCGTGCGCCGTTATGTACAGATATATTGCTATTACATTTTTAATGCCTTTTGTAAAATGCATATTAGTGATTAGATACTAAAATGTAAATTGCCCATAATTTAATTACTTTACCACCATATAGGTGTTACTCATCTTTTATATAATAAGAGATAAATGTTTTATGGTAATCCGTCATTTTATTGATTAATAAGAGAGTTTAATTGCATAATTGGAGCCTATTTACTGGTTAATAAAAGTCAAAATTGATTTTTTTTATCAAGCTATTGATAAATACGATGAAAAAATTTGGCTGAGAAAAAAACTCAAATTACACATGGCCTTGTAAGCTATTTTATTTTTATTTATTTATTTATTTATTTATTTTTTAAATTTACGGACTTTAGTAGAATTAGCGTTATATTTTGACTGGTTATTAGAATTTAGGGTTTTTCTAACTTGTGTCATGGTGGCATAAGCTTAGAAGTATTTAATGAAGACAAATGTTTTTTTAAATAACTTAATTCTATATAAAATACGGATAATTTTGGTAGACATCATAAATTTAAAAAATTATTAATATGAACGAACATGAAAACATGATACTCTCTCCGTCCCAATTATAGTCCCTATTTGATTTTTTCGATCTTTCTTTTACAACTTTGACCTTAAGTATTTTTTTGTGTGTGATATAATACTTGATGAAAAATATATGAATTGACTGGGTTTTAAATGTATTTTCATTTGGTATAATTTTCATCAACTATTATATAATATATAAAAAAACTCTTTTGCATAACTTTTGGAGGCGCTTGGCAATGGCATAGCATGGTTATATATTACTCTGATATTCATAAAAGGCAAAGTTGAAAAAGAAAGACCGAAAAAGTCAAATAAAGACTATAATTTTGAGACAGAAGTAGTAATTTGTGTTCATTCAACGCCTCTTAAATTCTACCACCGTAACATAACTTAAAAATTCATATACAGGTTTTACAAAACCCCCAAAAAAAAACCCATATACTTTATACTTTAATAACTTTTGTAAATAATTATTATTATTATTATTATTATTATTATTATTATTATTATTATTATTATTATTATTATTATTATTATTATTATTATTATTATTATTATAACATCACTTTATTAGAAAATAATTGAATTTAAAAGAAGTTATTTAGAAGCCGAGATACTAAGCCCCACTCTCTAGCTATCGCATTATTATTATTATTTATTATTTTATAAGAAATTGGTGGGAAGCCGAGACACTAGTTGGGCTCCCACTCCTTTCTGGATACAAAAACTTAGTCTATGAAAAAAAAAGCCCTACTCTTGACACTATTCGAGTGGCTAACAGCAACGGTCTTGATACGTGAAAATGTATCCAGGGCTTCCGCGTCAAGCTCCCCGAATGTGGAAAAAGCAAATGGAATGAACTTGTAACCGTTTTCTTCACATTTGGAAACATATTTTTTTTCTTCTTCTCCACAACATTATGTAAGGCTACCCCCGGAGCCCACATAGTTGCATCGATGTCCGCAAAATGAGAGATCCCGGTCACATCCAAACATACGTCCTTACCTTGGATCCAATTGAATAATAGCAAGTCTGCAGAACGTAGCTCTTTCCCATCCCTTGAAAGAAACCCCATTTCACTGGAACATATGCCAACGAGAATATCGCGCACTAGGTTATGTCTGAACTTCACCCCCACTTCACTGGAACAACGAACTGCATGATCTCCCCATTGGTCCATACGATGCGTATTGCAGCTCGGACAAGGACTACCTTCAGAAAACATGGGTATGGTAAGCCTATAACACAATACCGAACAGAATTGGCGATGGTTCATCCTCTGGCCCAACCCATCAATAGGTATGGTGAATAGGAAATCTTGTGCATGTGGGGAGCGGATGCTACTGAGAATAGCCACTTGTCTTGGACTTAACGAATACTTGGAAACAAGATCTTTCTCAATGAAACCAAAGTAACACTTTGCCAAGGTTTTCATCATATGAGGGCAGGAGCGCCAGAGATGACAGAAAGCATGTCTATGTTACAAGCACTGTTAAAAGTATCGAGAGCATGTTAAACCGAAGGACCATGAGAGTTAATGCCCGTTTTTACCAATATATGATCCTGTAGGTCGCTAGTTTGCAAACGAGAGGCGAGGAAAGCATACTGGACAGTGTTGCTCGCAGCAGGGATGCCAAGCCCACCCATCTTGATTGGGAGGGTGGCAAGCTGCCACTGCCAGTCACCAAACCATGGTCCGGAGGCTGTAATAATCTTCTCCAAGGAAGCACGTAACATCTGATCAAACCGGACTTGGGCCTCTCGCACGTACAAAGAGGAACATGTCCTCAAAGCATAAGATAATTTCGCAACCCCGGCACAATTACGAAGAAGAAGGAGCTCACATTGGGGGTCTTTAAGTTTAAGTATAGCTTCCATAAGCAAGATAGTTTTAGAAACCCTTTTCAAAGCCAGATCCTGACAAAAACATTCATCCAAACTAACTGAACCACCAAGAAGTTTGACACCATCGACTGGGCGAAAGATATTTATAGGAAAACCCCCTCCACCCTGCTTCTGAGGTCCTCTGTAGGCCAGATCAATTCAGTCTTAGCAACATTCAAAAACAACCCCCGAGCCGAACCATCCGTAATCTATACCACTTGTACGCTTTTATAAATAGAATTTATCGTCGAAATATAAGTTTATGACATCTCGTCATGTTATAAAATACTTTACAAGTATTTACGTTGAAATGATATCTTATGATAGTCATTTAATGATTTATTATGAAATTATAACTTTTCGTCGTAAAATAATGTCGTTTGAAATTTCATGAAAGTGACAAAACGGCCTTGAAAAGCTAGTCGTAAAATGGTGCACGTCGAGGGTTAGGAAGCAAACTCAACGGTTTTGGGAAGCTTGTAACATTATATAAAAGTTTTAGTGTTCAAGTTTCCATCCTAGAGGTCTCGATCACGGAGAAAAATATAGGTAACGTATGGTACTTGTGTCCAGAATATTGTTTAAGGATGGTTTTTGGCAAAATTTAAGTGACCGTATTTTATTCATTACAACTCCGCTTGACAAACGGTCGGACATTTTGGAAAATATGCTTGGCGAACTTACTTTTACTAGAAGACATCACTTTATAAAAAGTTCTACATCAATGTTAAAAATGACCTTCAACATGGTCACTTGTTGACGTAAGTTTTGTCTATTAGAAATATACTAATTTTTCTTATATAATAAAGTTACGACAACTTTTTGTAAACGTGTATAATTTAATCGTTACAAGTCCGTTTTCTACGTTTTATATGTCCTTAGTTTTGTATCAAAGTATACTAATATATTTTTGATAAGACGACACAATTTACAATGCCTAAACCTCATTTTGACTCGTACAAATTTGACGTAATATCTTGAAATTTCGAATTTATAGTTTTCGCTTAACTTGAAAAATTCATAACTTCTTCGTTATAGCTCCGTTTAATCCGCTCAGCGCCACTTTTTCGTTTTAAAGTGTATTTTCTAAATATATAGGCCAAAATTTTTATTCACCGTCGAGATTTCATTTGAAAATAAAGACAGACCCTTTAGAAAACTTGTCGAAATGAGTTTTTCTCGCGCCAAACCTATTCTAACCAATTCAAAACAACTCCGAAGCTATTCTAATCCTACCATACACCTTCTTAGGGTGTCATGGGTTCCTAGAAATCACCAAGAGTGATATATTACAAGAAATAATTATAGGATAACATAAATATATATAACTCTTAAAAACAATGAAAAAGTGGTATAAACATCATATGACTTGCATGTTTAACTCAAATATGATGTAATGAATATGAAATAAATATGAAAGATAAAAGATGGACATGAGATGCTTACTAGTTAACTTGATGAGGTTTATGATCAAAGGTTTTTTTTTCCTAATCACCCAAGGTTTTTATTGCACAACCTTAATCAAGAGTGATACTAGAGTATATAAAACTTGTCTAGAAAATATTTTGATGATCCCTTCTTGGTCCTTTGTGGTTGCCGGTTCTAGAGAGAAGAGAGGAAGGAAATGGTTTTTGATTTTACACTTTGCAAATAATTGTTGTATGTGTTGAGATATTTAGAGTATAATACATTATACTAGTTTAGGATATTTACAAACCAAATGACTCACCCCCCTTGTGTCGACAAGGGGGTGTTAGTCATCACTTAGTACCTTTTTTTTTTTTTTTTAATTTTTTATTTTGTATAAGTATAATTGTTTATTAGTTAATTGAAGACATGTGGTAAATTGTATACACATTTGAGTATTTAGGGTAGCGTTAGATAAAAATAACTTTTAACGGGTCAAGATAAAATATATTGAGGTCATAAAATTATAAAATACATTTCTCACAAGAATTGAGTGAATAAATATTTATCGGGTTGAATTTACTAAAACCGTCGTAATTATATAAACATAACAATTTATATCTGAAATAAATTGAAAACATCGGGTAAATTAATAATATAATTTTATAGTCTTAAATTGAGTATAAAAATATATTAGGAATATTTTGGAAGTGTCGGATCAAATGTTCAAAATAATTGACTACGCGATAGCGTTTATTTAATAGGAAAATAAGCGTTTAATGAAAATGCAAATCAAACATGAACTGAAATGATGATAACGATGCTAATGATATGTAGAATAAACCTAGTCTATATGAAATGTCCTTGATGATATGTTCATGAATTCGCAGCTAAACCATTAAGGTTACGCGAATTTGATACTCGTAAACGTAGTTTACAATAAATGATGAAATAGTGAAACTTTTAAAGTTTGTTAAAATGACCTGAAATTACGAGTTGTCACAACTTGCCACCAAGGAACAGTGTTAATGCAAATAATCCATAAAAACGTTTATTTATATTTTACGATCGTCTAATGTTTTGTCGATAACAAACGTAAAATCATTTTAACTAAACAAATAAAATACGTAAATAGTTTGATTCAATAGTTTTTCTAACACAATAACGTTTTCACATAAAACACTAAAACAAGTATAAGTGATTTTATGATCTTGATACACATGTACAACAACTAGTGTTTACATATTGGGTTAACATATACTTAACTAAGTATATACTAAAATGGGTGAAAACAAGTTTATACTAAATGGGTAAAAACTAGCTAATGGTATTGACCCATAACCCATGGTTTTATACAAACCACTTAACCAAGTTCATTGTATCTAGAAAGAAACCCATGGATCAACCCATAACCCATGACCCATGACCCATAACCTAAAATACCCATGGGCAAAGAGGAGCTTCCCACGGATCCCTAACGCTGTGCTAGACGGATCCCTTGTGGGAGGGATCCGCGGGATCCGGGGAACAATAAGTTTTCTCCTCTATAAATAGTGAGCCATTTCTTCCTTTTTGCTCACCACTTCACATATACTTTCTCCAAGTATTATATCTCTCTAACCTCAGATCCAAGAGATCTATGTAGTTTGTCTTTTGTTTTTGTGTGATTCTCTAGGTTCCTCTTAAAGGCAAGATCACCACTACTTGAAGTCGAGCAAGCTCAAGTCCATGAGTTGTCATGCTTCGTCATCATCAAGACAACTGAGGTTCTCTTGTTGATAGTTCTTTCTTCCTCTATAGATGTTGTGTTGAAGGCATTAGTGAAGGATGCCGAAAGTGTCAAGACGAAAGCATTAGTAAAGGGTGCTTATCGCCCGTGTCAAAAGCATTAGTGAAGAATGCTAGATGTGTCAAGACGAAGGCATTAGTGAAGGGTGCCAAGCGTTGTGTCAAAGGCATTAGTGAAGGATGCCTACGAATAAAATCAAGTGGCATTAGGGTATAATGCCTTGGTCGTATAATCGATGAGGTGCATCATTATACATATAAGTATTTGTTTATTTCCAAGGATGGTGATGTCCTTGAGAGTGTTGTAACAAGGAGTGGATCTCCTTGAGATTAGGTGTTGTGTCGTGAAGGGTAGTAGTTCCTCCATAGTAATGGAACTAGGTGCTTAGCCTAGTACCTAATAAAGGGTAGGCGACGTTGTGATAGGATTAGTTCTCCTTGGTGTGAAAGAACTTGGTGGTTAGCCTAGCACCATATAAAGGGTAGGAAACGTTGTGTTAGGTGTGGTTCGCCTTGGTGTGAAAGAACTCGGTATTTAGCTTTGTACCTGAAAAAGGTGTAAGCGACGTTGTGAAGGCTTCTCCGCCATAAGGAGATTGGTGTAGTGTTTACGAACTCTCGAGTAGGTGACTCGGGGAGTGGAGTAGGGCAAGGAAGGTGTCCTTGTATCCGAACCACTATAAATACTTGTGTTGTGGTGATGTGCTTCTTACTCTTTATCTTTCATTACACGTTTATATATCTATCTATCAACGTCCAACATAAACAACCAAATAGATTGACATAGGTCGATCTAAATATTTAAAAGGAAGTTTTAAATTGGTAAAACTATTCAACCCCCCCCTTCTAGTTTTTCACAATTGGTACCAGAGCTTCGTTACCAAGTTTCTTAAAGTATGTTGTACTTTAAAAACTTGATACGATCCGTGTATGTTTGAAAAATACAAAGAAGGATTTTTCAAAGTTATTTTTTTTTAAATCATTTTGTTGGACATTGATAGATCATTCTAACAATTTTTGTTTCAAGAAATCTTCATGCTAGGATCTCTCCAAAACCTTTATTTCTATTCAAAGAATAATGAAGTCAACATTCAAGAAAGAATCTAAAAGTAATCACAACTTACTTACACCAAGTACAAATGATTACCGTAAAAGCTCATGAAGTATTTTTGGTATTATACCAAATCAAGAAGCATAGAGGTATGTTTTAATTTTCATTAGATAGGTTACATGAGTTTATTTATTCCATAGTTCTCTTTGTTTAGTAATTGCTAACATCTTTTAAAGTCTCTTTCGTCACGTTTCCGTTTTATTCATCATCAGGAATAGTATTCCTTTTGATTCGTCAAACTAACACCGTCGTCACATATGAACCCTTGATATGTTATTCATCAAAACCCATCGTCCAAAAATAATCTTTCATCTGATACATCCAAACTATTTTTTAGTAAGCTATCTATAAGCCTACTACAAAAAATAATGCCAAACAATCCTTTTTCTGTCCACAGTAGCCGGATCCCCCTAGTTGTACTAGCCGGATCCCAAATACAAGGGATCCGGGGGAACCGTGGAATAGAACTCAGCTATACGCTTTCAAAAAACACCACTGATCTTTTTCCCTCTACTCACATAACACAAAAATGACTAAACTACTGATTTCATTCTCATTGGATTCCATACTCTCAAGTATTCCTCTCTAGAACATCATTGTAAGTAATTACACAAACTTGTTCTAATTTTCATCATCCTCATCCTAGGGTTTATGGTTCCACAAATCTCTAATCAATTACTTTAATTAGGGTTTTCAAAATTAATCATGAAAAGGGGCTTTTAACATAATTAAGATCACAGCGTGTTCACAACATTGTCAATACAAATCAAAACCATAAACCCATCTCAACTAATTTTACCTAATCGAAAAATTTGTGTTTCTAGGACCAAACATGCCTAAAGCCACTCAACAAGATCATCATGATACCATTCATTACCTCACTCATTACTATTGAAATGAGGAACTTTCAAAAAACGACCGCAAGGTCTTCAAAAAGCTCGGAAAATGACTTATCCACGAAGGTCGTGTAATCAAGGAATGTTTCCTTGAGGATACCGACATTCGTCAAGTCTTCTCGGCAATCAATTTTGATTGTCTTCTTGACGTTAATGAACAATTTGTCCGGTTTTCTTCTTTGAGTTTTATAAAAGCATTAGGATCATTCGAAACGCCGATGATAGCATATCAATCGCTTTCATCATCAATAAACGAAACTTCACTCTCACTCTCAACACCTTTGCTCAAATTCTTCGCATTCCTTATGAAGGAATTTGTATGTACTCTCAAGATTGGGCAATTAACACTCAAAACCTTGCACTTGATTCTAAACCAATGTACCATACACCTCTTGATGAACCCGAAACCATCCGAGACACCATTTTCAAAATAAGAGTCGACCAATCCCGTTTCAACCGAAACAAGAAGCTCATTCACCGTAATCCTTTTCAAATGGAACTTTTCGAAATCCATCCCATGTTTAGAAAATGGGAAGAAATCCTTAGGGAAAATGTCATTGGCCTAGTTGGTAACAAAGATCATCCAAATGCATGCCTTGTGCAAATGATCTATTGTCTTATCCACCAAAAGCCATTTAACCTCGCCTATTACATGGTAAGGAGAATGGCCGGGGTATTCAAAGCTTCCAACATGGTACTTCCGTATGGTATGCTCCTAACACGACTTTGTAAGTATGTTAGTGCATTGCAACCATCTCCTATCAACAATGATCATTTCTTTGCCAATCATGTAATGGTACCTCTTACCAAAATACCCTCTAAATGCTTCATGGTCAATGGGAAGAAACCTAAAGCTCTCTCGGACTCCTCGGAAGGAGAAGAAGAATAAAATGAGGAAGAAGAAGATGTCAACCCCATTGCCAACATTGAATTGGAACCCTTCGATTACTACGAACAACTTCCAACCATTCCAAACGAAACCGAGGAATTCAAAAAATTAAGGGGCATGATTCAAAATCTTGCTTACAACCTCACAAAGTCGTCAAAAAGGAAAATAAAGAATTGACGAAAGAGACAATAGGAAAATGCTTATTTTTAACTTAACTTATGTGTGGATGATTATGTTTTAGCACTTTGGTTTATGGTAAATTTGGATATTGTTACTTTTATCATTATTAATGAGTGTTGCTTCGTGAAAACATGCTTGTACTTGTTGTTTAGTTTAACGGTTTATTAGTGTGCAAAATCGCACATCATTCGTGGGATTTCGATCTGCAGATGCCGGATCCCTAGGATTAGCCTAGACGGATCCCTCCCTTGAGGGAACCGTGGGATCCGTAACATCAGATCAGCAATACAACATTCCTTACATCAAGATAGCTTACTAGATTACATCATATTAGCTAAACATAAGATGTTAGAACTTAACTAAGTCTATTTCAAGGATGAGAAAGGTTAAGACTCACTTATAGCTTACACAAAGATCTTAGTCAAAATGTCTCTTGATTTATCAACAAATTAAAACTCACCATATTTCCGCTTCAATACTCACAGATTATCTTTCATCTTTCAAAACACTTAGGTGGACTTATTGAACAATTTTAGGAAATTGTCTTTAGTCATCTTTATCTCAAAGTGGGTCAAAAATTAGTTTTTCAATTCTTATGATTTTTAAGGATTTTTCAAATTTCATCTCAAGCTAAAATCTGATCTGTAGGATCATTTATTATGACTTGACACCACCAAAACTCTTAATGTTATCCTTGAACATCCATTGGCAGTCATCTACTCCCATTTTCCTTCTATAAAAAGCAATCATTTGCTATAACACTCATTACTCTTGATAATTCAAGTGTACCCTCATCTTAGGAACTTAGGAGGACTGAAATACTTAAGATGATATAGACTTTAGCTCTTAGAAACTTCATTTCTATAACTCTCATAACTACTGAGAGCCAGATCCCTAGGATTAGCCTAGCTGGATCCCTCTTAGAAGGGAACCGCGAGATCCGGTTGACAGATTAAGTCAAACTCTAGCTAAAACAATCATTTCAAACTCATCTTGCTCACTAAAACACTCCATCTCATCTTAAATGAGTTTCTAGATCAGTGAAACTCTGAACTTCAATCTTGTGCATGTTAATCATCACATCTCTAAGAATTTTAGTGGCTTAAGTCTTAAATGCACTTGCCAAATTCTTCCCTTTATAAGTCATGTTGCTAGAACACTTTAGTCATCAAACACAAACACAATTATCAGCAATTACAACCATCTTCATTGGTCATTTCACCATGAGAAAGGCTCCTAGTGCTAACTCATCCACCCAAGAACCACCCAAGAAACTTGCTAGGGTCATACACGAAGTTTCCTCAACCGAATCATCTCCGGTTAAGTCCACAAATGCTAGGATTTCCCCTACACCAAAGAAACCAATCAAACTAAAGAGGATTGTTCCCACAAGGATATCATCACCAAACTCTACTAAACCAAACATACCTTCCACAACTCAACCAACATCATTAGTGCCTAGAGCCACCTCACAATCATCTCCACATTCTCACAATTTAGAAGACTTACCTCCTTGGCCATCTCACCTTCCACCACTACCAACTAATTCACTTGAAAAGGTTGGGCAACAAAATCAAAGTGTTGAATCAACACTTGCTCCATTATCAACCTCTCTTATTCCCCCAATAGTCCATTTTGGATTATGAGAAGACATCAAAGTCAACCACCCGACCACATGGAAGTTGATGCTTCTTTACCTCCACCCTCAAACATTGTAGAGCCATCACTTGATGAGCCTCCACTAATTCCTCCTTTATTTGAAGATCCTCAACCCACTTCACTTGAACCTCCACTTCAAGAAGTTCAAAATCATGACAAGGATTGCTATCATTGTCAACATGTTGAAAGGTTGATACATGAACTACGTGAAGAGCAACGTTTCATGTTTTATCACCTCCTCGAACGTCTCGAAGAGGTCAACAAGCCTAAACAACAATGAGCATCTTAGTTACAAGCTCAAACTTAGAACATTTAGGAACCCTATCTCATCCTTGATCATCATTAAGCTTTTAGTTGAATCTTGAGTTTGGGTAACTCATTAGCATTAGTAGTACTTGTATGGCCTAGTTCATTCTCTTAGTTTTAGAGATTTGTTTGATTATCTCTTGTTTTATTGAATGAATATTTATATGCCATGATTATTTTGTGTGTTGTGCTTGCTACATTGTACACATATCTTACCTCCTCATTAGCATTGATTGGCACATTCTCATTGCTGAGGAAACTGTCACCAGACAGCCGGATCCCTCCAAAATGCCTAGACGGATCCCTCCAAGAAGGGAACCGTGGGATCCGTGGTACAGAAGCACAAATTTCTACTAACTTGAGTTTTATTTGCAGGAAATTATGCACTATACTCTTGTTTTCTAACCTTTACTTTGTAGATTTTCAAAATACACATGAAGATTTTGACACCATAAAGCTAGGGGGAGCTTTGTGTCAAAAGATATTGCAAAATCATTTGCAACTTAATCCGCCTTTGGATTATACTTCATGATACCCCATTGTAACTTTGCAATCTTCAAGGGGGAGCACACTTTCGTCACTTAGACGAACCATTTGCAAACATATTTTCAAAAACATTAGTTTATTTACGTTATATACTTAACGCCCTATCAAAGGGATGGACTCGTCAAGGGGGAGTTAAGACGAGTATCATTCCCTTCACTTGCTCTCTTTACATTTTCTCTTACAAATTTTTCTTTTACAAAAATTGTGTTATTTTCTTTTAACACTTTTTGTTTCGACAAAAAAGGGGAGAAGAAAGTAAAAACTACAAATTCAAACTTTTACGAATTTTAGCTTTTCCATAAAATAATTTTATGTTTTGTCATCAACAAAAAGGGGGAGATTGTTAATGCAAATAAGTTGTAAAAACGTTTATTTATATTTTACGATCTTCTAATGTTTTGTCGATAACAAACGTAAAATCATTTTAACAAAACAAATAAAATACGTAAATAGTTTGATTCAATAGTTTTTCTAACAAACTAACGTTTTCACATAAAACACTAAAACAAGTATAAGTGATTTTATGATCTTGATACACATGTACAACAACTAGTGTTTACATATTGGGTTAACATATACTTAACTAAGTATATACTAAAATGGGTAAATACAAGTTATATACTAAATGGTAAAAACTAGCTAATGGTATTGACCCATAACCCATGGTTTTATACAAACCACTTAACCAAGTTCATTGTATCTAGAAAGAAACCCATGGATCAACCCATAACCCATGACCCATGACCCATAACCAAAAATACCCATGGGCAAAGAGAGCGTCCCATGGATCCCTAGCGTTGTGCTAGACGGATCCTTGTGGGAAGGATCCGCGGGATCCGGGAACAATAAGTTTTCTCCTCTATAAATAGTGAGCCATTTCTTCCTTTTTGCTCACCACTTCACATATACTTTCTCCAAGTATTATATCTCTCTAACCTCAGATCCAAGAGATCTATGTAGTTTGTCTTTTGTTTTTGTGTGATTCTCTAGGTTCCTCTTAAAGGCAAGATCACCACTACTTGAAGTCGAGCAAGCTCAAGTCCATGAGTTGCCATGCTTCGTCATCATCAAGACAACTGAGGTTCTCTTGTTGATAGTTCTTTCTTCCTCTATAGATGTTGTGTTGAAGGCATTAGTGAAGGATGCCGAAAGTGTCAAGACGAAAGCATTAGTGAAGGGTGCTTATCGTCCGTGTCAAAAGCATTAGTGAAGAATGCTAGAGGTGTCAAGACGAAGGCATTAGTGAAGGGTGCCAAGCGTTGTGTCAAAGGCATTAGTGAAGGATGCCTAAGAATCAAATCAAGTGGCATTAGGGAAGAATGCCTAGGTCGTATAATCGATGAGGTGCATCGTTATACATATAAGTATTTGTTTATTTCCAAGGATGGTGATGTCCTTGATGGTGTTGTAATAAGGAGTGAATCTCCTTTGGGATTAGGTGTTGTGTAGTGTTGGGTAGTAGTTCCTCCATAGTAATGGAACTAGGTACTTAGCCTAGTACCTAATAAAGGGTAGGCGACGTTGTGATAGGATTAGTTCTCCTTGGTGTGAAAGAACCCGGTGGTTAGCCTAGCACCGAAAAAGGGTAGGCGACGTTGTGTTAGGTGTGGTTCGAGTTGGTGTGTAGTGAACGAACTCGGTATTTAGCTTTGGGGAAAAAGTAGGACGTTGAAGGGTCCTTCTCCGAACCATAAGGAGATTGGTGTAGTGGTTATGAACTTCGAGTAGGTGACTCTTTCGGGAGTTCAGTATACAAGGATAGGTGTCTATCAACGTCCGAACCACTATAAATACTTGACATAAGTTGTAAATGTTTTGCGAAGTTTTAATTGGTAAATCTTTCATTACAGTTTTCCATATATCTATCTATCAACGTCCAACATAAACAACCAAATAGATTGACATAAGTCAATCTAAATATTTAAAAGGAATTTTTAAATTGGTAACTCTCAAACTATTCAAGTCCCCCTTATAGTTTTCCACAAGTTATGTGTATGGTCCCTTTTGGAGGTTACACCGCCACCCCTTTGTGATTACACTTGCACATGTTTAGCCCCTCCAGGGGTATAAATACCCCTAAACCTCCCACCTCTCCTCATTTTTCCTCCCTCTTTCTCTCTCTTAAAATTCACATACTCCTCTCCTCTCTCTCTCTAAAATAATCCGGCCACTGGCCACCACTGCAGTCGCCGAAAACCGCCACCGCCGCTGCCGGAAAATGCAACTTAACACCAAAAGATAGATCGTGAGCTTGTGGTTCCAACCATGGGCAACACGCGCCTCAAATCTCTATAACGCGCCCTAGATCTCAACTTTCAGTTTCGGAATATTAGGGTTTCAAATAAAATTGAGTCTAAAAAGAGTCAAGCATGGATGGTTACGGGTTGTACCCGTAAAAGACGCCATCACAGCCACTTCTTGTTCACCTCTTCTCTCGGTAATGCATAACTCGAATATATATTATTATTTTTTGATTCCTACCGATTTATATATATTGTTGTGATTGTGTTTCGTGGATAAAAATATGGGTCTAAGAACATTTGTATCTCGTTTTGTCTTAAAAACCGATTATAATTTGTCATTGTGAAAGTCTTCATGGTTACTAAAAGGATTAAAAACGGGTTGTTGTAATATGGACTGAGTTGACCGTTTAAAAGCGTGATTTCAAATGTGTTTGGTGCTAATTCGTGTGGTAAGAAAACATTTCCATGGGTGTTACTTGGTTCTCTGGTTCTCGGGTCAACTCGTGGGATTAGTGATTATTTTGGGTTCTCGGGTCAGTCGTGGGTTGGGTATCTTAAATATTTTGGTTTGAGTTCGTGTATCTTTTGCCTGTTTGATACCAGCTTTGGTTTGGTAGCAAAGTAACCAAAAGAGGGTGTGTTATTCTCGCTAACAAGATAAAAGTGTTCGTTTGGTTGACTGGTGAATGAGTCGGTTTGACTCGGGTCGGGTCAAGTGACCTATATTGGTATTTAATTTAAACTAGTTAGGCATAAGTCAAGCGGGTGCAAGAACAATATAAATGAGTAATTAGTTGAAAGTAAATATGAGGTTTAGTAAATAATGTGGTAAGTTTGTATCAATTAACAAAAAATGTTATATCTATTAGTTATTAAACATTGGACATTACGGGAACCTAACGGATCTAAAATACGGTTTATGATTCGTTGACATTGATTTTATCAGATTTGATATTCATACAAATTGGACACGTTAGGTTTTATAGATCATTAATATTGGATTCGAGCGGGTAATGATCAAGTTGTGTATACAAAGGAATGGTAAATAGTAAAACTAGATACGTGACTAATAATTAATATTACATATTACATGTACATTATACAATTTATCTACCTTTTTATAAATTGAAATAGCAATTGATAACAAGTTAGATCGATATATAAGTTGAACTATATTAAACTTTTTTGCTTAAACGAGTATGATATGTTAGACTTGGAAATGAGTTTGATATATTTGTTTCACGATATGCCTAAGTATTCCCTTTTCACATTTTAACTAATAACGAGATATCTAGTTAAATATTATCGATGAATATGATTTCATTTAATCGTAAACTCCTATTGATTTAAGATAGTAACTCATGTTTTATAAATACAAGTTAACTTTTATAAACTTGTCGGGAAATGCTGTTTAGATAAGATGACTTATTAAAGTCGTAATGGTGAGAACGTTGAATAAACAAACGTGTCATTTATAATACACTACTTAGTATACCCTATATGAAGTACTTTCTTATAAACTTCTATAATTACGAATAACGATTAAGAAACAATTATTGATTAAGTGATAAATGGAAACTTATCTTTTATTGTTAACACATACGTTGGGATTATTGGAAGACAAGTTAATCTATTGATATTTAAAAAGATGTCGTCATTTCCCAGTCTCTAACTAGCTTGAGTATTGTCGGTATTTGTTAGCCTTGATAATATTTAATAGAAGTGATGGTCATTCACATTTATGAACTTTGTAATGTGTGTTAGATATCGTGATAGAATAGTCAACGGGCTCGAGGATTGGGCTAAGCTAAATGGCTAATAGTTATGTTAAGCTAGCCTTATGTAAGTTATTGTCTAATCCAAGTCCAATCCAAGCCCAAGCCCAAGTCAAGCCCATGGGGCATTTTATCTTGTAGTATAAATACCCCTCAAATGGTCATGTGAGGGGTGTGTACTTAAGTGTGTATGTGTGTATTTTCTCTTTGATATAATAAGTTTCCTTTCATCTTATTTTCTCTCTACACATATCATATCAAGTCACCATCTTTCTTCATCTACTTTACGCATAAGTGTTTATGTTTGTTTTACGTGTATAACTTGTGTGGTAACGTGGGTATAAGTGATAAGGTTGAGATATTTAAGGTCCTACAATTGGTATCAATTGCCTAACAATGGTTTAGGAATGTTTGTGTTACGTTTTTTGGTTAAAGCTGTTCATAAAGTTGTGTTTTTTTACATAAAACGTGGGCTTTTTGTCATAAAGTTTTGATTTTTACGTGGTTTTAAGCTTAAAGTTGTAGACTTTATTGATCTTTAAGTGTTTTGGAAGAAGTTTGTGCAAAAGAAATCGTTTGGAATCGAGTTTTTGGGTGAAAAGTAGTGTTTTTTGCAAAAACTGTGCATTTTACGCGTAAGAAAACAAGTACAGAAAAGTCAAAACACTATTTTTACGCGTAAGCAAAAGTCAAAACCCTAATCCTACGCATAAGGTCTTACACGTAAGAAGTTTTGTTTTCTACGCATAAGCTTTTGGTGAAAAATTTTCGTGCAACAACGGTTACTCAGTGCTTCCCTCACTTGGATAAGTTTGTGGAACACTTCGACTTGTGGATATCTCTCACACTTGGATGAGTGTGAAGGATCTTGGTTTTAAACCAAAACTTACGCATAAGCATAAAGCTTACGAGTAAGCACTTCTACGCCTAAGTTAATTCTTACGTGCAAGGTACTTTACTTCTAAGTATATTGTTTACGCATAAGCTTACGCTTAAGCCTATTGATTATGCGTAAGTTAGAATCTACGCGTAACCTCATCCTACGCCTAAGGAATCCTATGCATAAGGAAGTTTACGCCTAAGAAAATCCTACGCATAAGCACAATTTCTACGCTTAAGAACAGGTTTACGAGTAAGATCTTAAGCAAAACTTCAAACGGCCATAACTTTTGAACCGTAACTCCGTTTTCAGCGTTCTACCCATCAAAATGACCGTGAGAACGAGGAGAATGACACGCCGAATTAAAGTTTATTCGGGTCAACCTTCGAGTCCGAAAAACGCTCCGAACAGAAGTTATTGAGGTTTTTAAGTTTTTATACCCAATTCTCACTACAACAACCGAGCTTAATCTTCATCAAACGCAACTCCTTTATCGTTGAATCGATCCTACATCAACTTTATCATCAAATACCTTCATCAATGGCTACTCAACAAGACATTCATGCATCCGGTGCCAAAAACCGTCCTCCTATGCTGGAAAAAGGTGGATATCTTCAATGGACAAGTCGTATGCTCCGCTAAATCAAAACCAAACCTAATGGAAAACTCATGGTTCAATCCATTACGAATGGACCCTTCAAGCCTCGACCAGTCCAAAACCCCGAAATCCTAATGCAACACCTCCGTCCCACCATCTTTTCGTGTTCAAAATGAATCGAATACACGGACGAGGATAACAAACAGTTGAAGTCGATGACATGGCAATACACATTGTCCAACCGGGTTTACCGAGAGACATCTTTCTTCTTTGTGGACATCGTGAAGCTGCTTATGATATGTGGGAACGTGTTAGACGGCTTTGTTATGGAAGTAAATTGGTCAACAAGACACGGAGAACAAGTTGCTAATCGCATGGGAGAAGTTTACATCTACTCGGGAGAATCCATTGAATCCTACTATGGAAGGTTTTGCACTTTAATGAATGAGCTTATCGAAACAAGTTGGCACCCGAACAATCGTGAGTAACATCAAATTTCTCAACAATCTTCCGGAAGAATGGGGACGATATGTCACTATTGTCAACCAAACAAAAGACTTACATCGGGTGAACTTTGATCAACTCAACGATTTTACAAACAAAACCAAGTCAAGTCAATGAAGTTAGGAAAGAAAGATTGGCAAAGAATCATGATCCATTGGCACTAATTGCAAAGACTCCAACCCAAGTGAACTCACAACAACAAGCTTCATCATCTTCCACTAACAACAACTTGAAACAATACATTCCACAACCACAAGCGTTATCCTCAACAACAATTCTACCCACCGTAACAACAAGTCATTCAACATGAACAGATCCACAATACCGGGAACAAGGAATCACCGATCTTGAACCGAACAAGAACAAGCTTTGTCAACTCGCATTTGCTTTTTGACTAAAGCATTCAGAGGTCACTATTCCACACCAACTAACAACAACCAAAGGATTTCATCAAACACTACATAACAGGAAAATTGCACGGTAGGGTGTGAATATGGGTCATCAAGGACAAATGGTTGGAGTTATTAGGAATCGGCAGGATATGCTATTGGATTTCACATAGGTAATCAGCGGTTCCGTATCAAGGTAATCAGTTGGGTCGAGAATGTTGGAAATCGATGGGGCGTAATGTTGGGAATAGAGCGATGGGTAATCGAATGGGAATCTGCAGACTCGATCGTTGGGAATTATGGAGCGTGAATCGTGGTAATCGGTACATGTTACAACTGTCAAGGAGTGGGTCACATGGCAAGGAATTGTCCTACTAAGTCGAAAAGAAGGATATTGCGATCTTGTAAAGCTATCATGTTGGTACAAAGGAAGAAGCGGGACTTGATGGAGTCTTGAGGAACATGACTTTATAGCTATTATGGATGATTTGGAAGACCGAGAGGACATCAATGCAAACCGCATCTTCATGGCAAATCTTCGAGGAAGCTAAGTATGACATGGAGTCCGACGCACCTCCCATCTATGACGCCAATGCAAGATGTCGAGGTACCAATCATTGATCCATGCTATAACAATTTCATATTTGATGTATTTACTCATGACGAATAGCATTCTCGTGACATCAAGCACCTACTTATGATACATACTTGGACAATCCGAGTTGTAGCAATACTAACTCGAAACTCGGATGTGGATCTTAGTGGAGGGTGTGACACAAAATCTCGAGACCGATGAGGAAACACGTGCCTTATTTGAAATATTAATCAATAATTGTGGCATTGAAATTGAGAAAGTTAAAAAGGTCAATCGCGATGTTAAGGCCGCGAATGAGAAATTGACCGCTGAGCTTGAAAGGTACAAGGAGAATGCAAAAGCCTTTGAATTTCATAAAACCAAAGAGTCGGAATTAGAAATAGGTTATCGAGATTCCGTTTTAAGAGAACAACAATTGCAAATCAAGTATAACATGCTTGATGTTAATTTGAACTTGAAAATAAAATCTTTAAACAAGGAAATTTCTGATCTTAAAAACCAACTTTCTAAAAAACAAGCAACTTATTCTGATCTTGAAAAAGAAAAGAAACAGTTGATTGCTGATTTTTCAAAATGAGAAGATTCTTTTCTTGATGAAATTCTCGATAAAGATGAAAAAAAATCAAAAAATTGGAAAATTTGCTTGTTACAACGGGTCATTTAGCCAAATCAACCAATATTCTAATTAATCAAACGAATTCGTATTTTCATACAACACAAAAAATGGCTCTTGGTAACATACCTCATTGTTTCCTCAAGAAAGCTCAGAAAGAACAGAATGCTTTGAACAATGGAAAAGCTTTGAATGAACCCATAATTGTTCATGATTCTCTTGAAACGTTAGAACTATCCGATGAGAGTAGATCAAAAATGAAACAAAAGAATCCAGAAATACAACCAATCGACTATAACAAATGGAACAAAATTAATGGAATTACTTTTGTCTCACAAAAAGAAAAGTCAAAGTTTTCCATCACACCTAGTGTTTCAAACAAAGAGTCAACACCAGTTTCAAATCCAGTTCCAACTCCTGTAGTTGTCTCTCAATCTCTTTCGAAAATCGAACAAATGTCTTCAAACAATCCTTTTAACACAAGTGATGCTAGAAGCATTTTAGATGACGTTAAAACTAGAATTGGGGAACTTCAAGAGACCGTTAAATCTAAAACCAATATTACAACTAATATCTGGTTTTCTAGTTTTGATGATGAAAATAAATTTTTTTTTGAAACTCAAATTGCCCCTCAGCTGAATAACATCAACTCAAGGGTAATTCATTTTGAACACGCATTTTTGAAAGAAACAATTGACTTTGTCAAGGACCATAAATCCCTGGTAAAGAAAGTTAATAAAAGTGTTGAACACATCAACGTTTTGGAAAATTTAAATGATTCTCTCTTCGAAGATGTTATGTGTACCGATATTATGTCCATTGTTTTACAAACATATTCTGTTGAAGATCACGAAGACTCGATCGAGACCTCAAATTGTTTCTAAATATGAAAATGCTCTTGCAAAACTTGAAAAGAAAATGTATCATATTTTAAACAACTTGATCGAAAAAGCGAGGAATGCAAGTATGACAAACTGTCGTATGAGCATGCCTATAAAGACATGAAAGAGAAAATGATCTTTTGAGGCCCAAATGGAATGTCAAAAGGAAAGGTGTGGATACTAAGATTGCAAAACCATTGGTGAGGAGAAAGCAAATGTTCCCAAACCGGTTTTCAAACCAAAATGTCAATTTCTATGCCTCCTCCAAAAGTCAATGAGAAAATGATTTGTCAAAACAAGTCACCCACATGCCTTGCCTAAACAAAAGTTGAAAATGAAAAGCGGTTATCGAGAAACCAAAAGTTTTAGCTCCTGGCCTTTTTAGGATGAGTACCACTAATGCGTCTGCCTCCACATCTAAACCATATGGAACAAACGACATAAGTTTAGAAAAGCACTCTAAAGAGACTAGGAAAGCTGAAACCACTTCTCTAGATAAAAATGTAAATCCTAATGAGTGTGCCTTACCTTCTACAGGACTAGGAAGCACCTCTAAGAGCTGCAGACTAAAGCCTAAGAGCAATACAAGGAACAATAGAGTCTCGCGTGCCTCTAAGAGTAGTAGCTTGAATAAAGAGAAGAAAGTAGAAGAACACCCTAGGAATTTACCGCTTTTTAATAAGAAAGACATTTCATCTGAATGTACTGAACCTATGAAACTTTCTAAGTTTAATGAATGTGTTGATTCTGTTTGTTTAACTTGCAAGAAATCTTTAACTAATGTTCATGATGATTGTTTTTCTAAGAATGAGATTGTTAAGCCTGTTCAGAAGAACCTTCCTAAAAGAACTTATGCTAAACCCATAGGAAGACTAGTTGCAAGATTTAGGTCTTACACTACTGATAGGAAGCATAGTCCTTACTTTAGGGATGACATTTGGAAACCAACGGGTAGAACTTTCACACCCGAATGGTAGAATGAGTGATGAACTTGTCTTCCCAAGAGATAACTTCTATGAGTGTGATCGATTTTACCTCTAACCCAAAGGAACCAAAATCAAAATGGTTTCCAAAATCTTCTTCTTCGTTCTTGGCGTGTTATCGAAATATGTCTTTGGATCGTCGACTCGGGTTGCTCCAAGCACATGACTGGGAATCTGAAGCTGCTGATCAATTTCGTCTGGAAATTCATGGGAACCGTACGCTTTGGAAATGATCATGTAGCAGCTATCATGGGTTAGAAACTTGGGTTTACTATGTCGAAGAGTTGGGACACAATTTGTTTTCAGTCGGGCAGTTCTGTGATGCACATTTAGAGGTTGCTTTTAGGAAAAATGCTTGTTTTGTTAGAAACTTTGATGGCACTGATCTCTTAACTGGGAATCGTGATACAAACTTGTACGCTATCGACATAAACCAAATGGCCTCTTCATCACCAATATGTCTTATGACACGAGCATCTGGAACAAACTCCTGGCTGTGGCATCGAAGATTATCCCATCTCAATTTTGACACCATCTACAAACTTGCCAAAGACAACATCGTCAACGGACTTCCAAAGTTCAAATACACCAAGGATCACCTATGTCCATCATGCGAACAAGGAAAAAGCAAACGAGCATCATATAAACCCAAACCCGTACCTAGTTCAGAAGCAAGGTTGCATATGTTGCACATGGACTTATGTGGCCCAATGAGAGTTGAAAGCATTAATGGAAAAAAGTATATTCTTGTTATCGTCGATGACTATTCAAGATATACATGGGTTAAGTTTCTGAGGTCAAAAGACGAATCACCAAGCATCATCATCACCTTCCTGAAACGTATTCAAGTACTTCTTTAAGCTCCACTAAGAGTAGTAAGAACATACAATGGCACATAATTTACAAATCAGGAGTTAAGAACTTATTTTGAAGATGTTGGAATCACACATTAGACATCAGTTGTTAGAACTCCACAGCAGTATGGGGTAGTTGAAAGAAGAAATCGAACTCTTGTGGAAGTCGCTCGCACAATGCTAATCTATTCTAGTGCACCGTTATATCTATGGGTGATGTGTTGCCAACGCTTGTTTCACTCGTAACCGATCTCTAATCCATCCAAGATTCAATAAAACCCCATATGAGCTAGTACACAACAGAAAACCTGATATCTCTTACCTTCACGTGTTTGGCACTTTGTGCTATCTAACGAACGACAGAGAAGATCTAGGAAAACTGAAAGCTAAAGGTGATATTGGAATATTCATTGGATACTCAGAAAACTCAAGGGCATTCAAGGTGTATAACAGAAGAACTAGGAAGATAATGAAGACGATGAATGTGAATTTTGATGAACTTTCACAAATGGCTTCTGAGAGACTCGCTCTAGAACCCGCGCTTAATCCGATGGCTTCTAATCAAAATAGATTAGAACCCGCACCAAACCCGCAGACTTCTGGACAAATCAGTTCAGGACTCATACAACAAAGAGCTCCATCAACTTTTGCTGACACACCTCATGAACAAGAATGGGAGAAATTCTTTGAGTTAATGTTCGATGAATACTATGGTGGAACTTCGACAAATGCATCAAACCATCATTCCGCTGCACCCGCTCAAAATCATCCACCACCACCAACAGATGTTGCATCTACAACAGTCGAAACCAATGCACCAACTCCATCAACGTCACCTAGATCGACTTCTGCAAATCCTATTCTTACAACAGTTTTACCAGCAGTTGATGAGCAAAACCAAAACATATCATTCCAAGAAGAACCTTCACAAAACCAGAACGATGCAATGTTAGATGAAGACTTATTTGAAAACCCGTTTGCTACGGAATCAGCTGAATCATCGTCAAGCTTACGAGAACCATCTAACTCGCACACGTTTAACCAACGGCATCCTTCTACTCTGAAGTGGACAAAAGACCATCCAATTGAACAAGTTATTGGTGAACCTTCACGGCCAATTTAGACGAGACGCCAACTTGCCACCGATTGTGACTTGTGCATTTACATCAGCTCAATTAGCAATATTGAACCGAAGAACATTCGGGAGGCAATGGCAGACAATGCATGGATAGAAGCAATGCAGGAGGAACTTCTCCAATACCGTCTACATGACTCTTGGGATTTAGTTCCAAGACCATTTGACATTCACGTCATTGATCTCAAATGGTTATGGAAGAACAAAAGGGATGAAGAAATGACTGTCATTCGCAACAAAGCTCGTCTTGTGGCCAAAGGATACAAACAGGAAGAAGGGATAGACTTTGAAGAGTCATTCGCGCCGGTAGCTAGACTTGAAGCGATCAGATATTCTTAGCCTATGCACTCACAAAAACATCACGGTTTATCGATGGACATTAAGACCGTGTTCTTGAATGGAACTCGAAAGAAAAAATGTACGTGAGTCGACGGAAGGCTTCATAGACATGAAACATCCAGACTACGTCTACAAACTCAAAAAGGCAATCTATGGTTTGAAACAAGCTCCGAGAGCATGGTATGACGAACTGTCCTCTTTCCTGATTCTAAACAATTTCACCAAAGGAATTGTTGATCCTACCTTGTTTATACAAAAATGCAAAAACGACATTTTGATTGTTCAGATTTATGTGGACGACATCATTTTTGGGTCCACTAATCCGAATCTTTCAAAACATTTTGAAAATCTTATGAAAAGCAAATTTGAAATGTCCATGATGGGGGAACTAAATTTTTTTCTTGGTTTACAAATACATCAATCCCCACGTGGAATTTTTATCAATCAAGCTAAATATACAACTGAGATTTTGAAAAACCATGGTATGGATAATTGTGATTCGGTCGGTACACCAATGGTAACTTCACCAAAAATTGGAGCCGATTTATTTGGGAAACCTATCAATCCAAAGAAATATCGGAGCATGATTGGTTCTCTCATGTACGTCACTGCTAGTCGACCCGATATTCATTTTGCTATTTGCTTATTAGCACGGTTTCAGGCAAAGCCTACCGAACTGCACCTCAAAGAGGTTAAAAGGATCTTCGGCACCAAGACTTCCATTCACATGGGACTTTGGTATCCGAAGGAATCGGATTTGATCTAATAGCCTTTTCGGATGCGGACTACGCAGTGATCAAGTTACGACAAAAAGTACATCGGAGGAGCACAATTTTGGGAGAAAAGTTAGTAAGTCGGTCTTCAAAGAAACAAGATTGCACTGCACTTTCAACCGTTGAAGCTGAGTATGTGTCTCTATCTATGTGTTGTGCTCAAGTTCTATGGATGAGAACACAACTCACAGATTATGGCTTTACTTTCGATAAAATACCTATGTATTGTGACTCGAAAAGTGCCATAGCCATATCGTGCAATCCTGTTCATCACTCAAAGACTAAGCACATTCGTGTCCGCTATCACTTCATAAAAGAACACGTAGAAGAAGGTACTGTTGAATTATTTTTCGTGAAGACAGATTACCAACTCACCGATCTATTCACTAAAGCCCTTCCAAAAGAACGGTTTAACGATTTGGTTCGACGAATTGGAATGCGAAGCCTAACCCCTGAGGAGTTAGAACGTCTTCTCGAATCTTCTTGAAAATGATTTTCCAAAAAGCTTCGCTGTAAATATTTTTGAAAAACAAAATACAAAATTTGAAAAACCAACAAAAGCAAAATATAAAAATATAAAATCTTTCAAAAATACAAAAACAATATAAAATCAAAAATCCAAAAATATTCTTTTCACGACATGTCTCTTGTATAATCGATATTCTGTACGTTTCTAGAAATGTCATTCAACAATGATACGGACATGTACAGATGCTTGAATGAGAGTTCCTTAAATGTTTTCTAAAACATGTCGTTTCTCAAAATTTCTTCAAAAATGGCTTTTGTATACTTCAAAGGAGGCTAGAATTGAGCTTTTAACCAAAAGATGTGACAAACGGTGTTAATTCTCTATTATTTATTTGAGGTTGAAGTGAAATATCACGAGCGAGTGTACTTAGTATCTGAAGGTATCGGGGATGGTTGGATGAAGATTCTTCAAGATCCTTGTTCGAGCTTATTATTAAAAACGAAGACTTGGAAATCTAGTTATTGTTGGGTGTCTCTTACCTTTTCTTTTACCACTTGGGTGAATTGGGCTCTTACCACCACAAAATGACTATCACTTTAAGGAGTTACGTTGCAGTGCTCAGTGTCACATTCAATTGTGGATTTTCAAGAGGTGATGTACGTCTTATACTTGATGGTTGGTTGGTTGAAGAGTATAGAGTACTTAGAGATGCTAATGGAAATCGGCATCGCTCTTTGTTACATATGTGCAAGTTTAAGTCACGAGTTCGGGGTAGTTTACTTCAGGGTCAAATTCATCATATTGGGTTTTCTCCATCAGCTGTCACGACAATGAGCCTACTGAATGATAATGGTGATGATTACATATTTTGCCAAGAGATGATGAAAAGAGAGAGATAATGACGTATGAATACAACAGTTCATGCCTCGTACTCTAAAGAAAAGAAAAGTGTACGTTTCAGTGCGCTTTATCTTCAAAAGAAGAGAAATCTTCTAATGACGTTTGAATACTTCAGTTCAAACCTCGTTCCTCAAAGAAAAGAAAAGTGTACATTTCAGTGCGCTTTATCTTTGGAAGAAGAGAAATCTTCTTATTATGACCATTCTCATCAACATGCTTCATGCTTTTTCCATGCGCTTCAGTCATCAAGTGAACCGGACTACTGTTGATTGTTTTCTTATTCCACTTGCTCAACTATAATGACGATGGCGACATCATGTGCTAATTTTGCGGGGGAGAAGTGTGAAGAGACTACATTTGGATGATTTTACCTATTTAATCAAGATTGGCAACTCCGTATGCAATTCTTGAGGGGGAGAAGAAGCGTGAATTTACTGCATGGTTGATTGATTTATGAGAATTAATGGTCAAACGGCTCCAAACTCATGTAAGAACCGAGCTTCTTCTTATCGGGTCATCTTTACATGGAGTTTCTTTTTAAGAGCCGTTGGTTGACATCTTCATACGGACTGATGAGCTTAATGACAAAGTGCCTCTAGTTGCTGGGCTGATTTCTTTGATGAACATCTATCTGTTCTTGTTTGATTGGGAGGGATTTTAGTTAAGGGTATTTGCTATTTCAAAGTTAACGGGAATGCATTTGGTGAGTTGAAGATGTTGACTTTTTATTCCCCAACTAGACAATCTTGAAGAAGGTCGAGTCTATAGTCTGTTCTACATTTTCTGATGCATGTTAGAAGACTAAAAGACGAGTTGCATTTGATTATCAAAAGACTTCTTCTTATTCTGGGCATTTATTAAAAGTTTGTCGGTTTAGGGGAGAGCACTAATTGGGGGAGAGTGAAATGCCATATTTAATCCCCAATTAGACTTGCTCATTCTGTTCTTCAGCAAGTTGATTCTCACAAAGACTTCAAGCGATCTTCTCAACAGATTTCAAGTATTTGGGCTGATAATACGTTGCTGATTCTGAAGTGTCAAAACCAACAAGGGGGAAGGAGACAAGCACCTAAACGCGAGTAAACTTGATGAACTTAATTCTTCTAAGTGATTGAAGATATCCCGGGAAGACGTATGTCATGACCGCAGAGAAACTCAAGGTTTTACCCATCAAGGCGTTTAGTGTTATTATTCCAACTAGGTGGGGGAAGTGATGTTAGAGAAAGTTTCTGAAGATATAAGAGATACACAAGTGTGTGATGATCTCGATGTTATCACAATCATCGGGAAAGAGAATTGTGTACATTGGGGCGCCATTTGTCTCACTGAGGGCTTAATCGTGATTCGTAGATATAATCACTTATTCCGAATTAACATCCGCAGAGATTGTCATCCGCAGAGATAATCGTGATTCGCCCGCTTCTTCAATGTTATCGGTTGCTCTCTCTTTGGGGAATATGTATACTTGGTCCTTGAGCTTCATACACGATCATCGTGGAAGAAAGCCATTGTTTACCACAAACATTGGGAGGTGTTTTCTCTCCGGGCATGATGTGTATTCGGAGAGTTCTTGGATATTGGTGTACCGGGTTCTTGAGCTTCATACACGCTCATCGTGGAAGAAAAATGTGAACATGGGAAGGTGTTCTTCATTCCCTCATGAAGTGTATTCGGAGAGTTCTTGAGCCTTATACTAAGAGACGGATCGCATCATTTCAACTACACGGGAAGTGGTCTCTTGACAACTTTTGGAATGGATTGCTTGAGACTTGATGGTAATGAAATATGAGAAGAAATTTAAAGAGTGGGATGATACGTTGTTGTTCTTGTTGATGATATTACCCGAATGGAGATCCTCGATTATCGTTCTTAAAATGGAGCAATGGGATCAATGATAATGGTGTGCTTCTTTGTGCACTGGCTATTGGAAGCTTGAAAGAAAGCTTTGAATCGCTTTCACTAAAGGATTTTTCGTTTGGGGAAGCGCCAAAGTCTCTTTCTCTCAAAGGCTCATGTTCTATCTTCTATTCGGAGCCTCGGAAGCTTTGGTGGTGGATGTTTAAGAGATGACGAATTCTATCTTCTACGACGTGCTGCTCGATATCCTTATCTCGGTACTCGTATCATCATCTTTCTTAAACTATATCATCTATTCTATTTTTGTATATGTTTTTCAGAAAATCAAAATACAAAAATATAAAACCAACAAAAAGAAAATAGAAAAATATAAAATCTTCAAAAACCCACAAAAATCAGAAAATTTAAAAATACCAAAAATATGATTTTCTCAAGACATGTCTTCTGGTATCGATAACATCTACGGTCTTAGAAATGTCATTCAATAATGGCACGGGACCATAGATGAAGTGCGAGCAGGAGGTGTAAATATTCTTTTCTAAACATGTCTCAAAATATGGCTTGCAGTTATTTCAGACTGTAACCCGTGCTAAAATTATGGTTTGCCATTATTTCCGATAGCAACCCGCTCTTCATGGAAGGAAAGTGCTGCGCTAAAACAATTTTTCAAATATTTCGTGCACTTATCCTAAATCAAAATGAGGAAAGTATGTCGAAGGACTGCTGTTCCTACTCAAATATTTTTCCTTCAAAAATTCTTCAGAAAAATATTTGTTTTAACAAAATGGTGGAAAATGAGTTGCTTGAAAAATTAATCAGATTCAGTGTTGTTATAAAATTGAAAACTCAATCAATGACTTCAGCGCTTTTAAACTTTTCAAAAATTGAGTCATTGATTGAGGGGGAGAATGTTTTCAAATCTATATCATCTAACGGGCTTTCTTAATTATCCTACATGCTTAATTAAAAATGATATTTGCCTATGTCGAAGGACTAGGAATTTAGGATATGATTGTTAGGATTAGATGATTGGATTTTGATAAACACATAATTCCCATACCTTATATGAACTGATTGTTATGGTGGATTGACTTTTATTAGTCGATTGTTGTTTGGGTGTTGTCGACCACCATATATATGTATGTGTGTTCACTAACGTATGCAGGTATATTGGTATATAAGAATGTTCCTAATCCGGATCCCACAAATGAAGATGATTGGATGCCGAAAGGAAAGGGTAACTATATCTTGGGTTGACAAATGAAGAAACGGAGCTTAATTGGACTTCTATGGAGAGTTGGCATGGAAAAATGCAACGTAAGAGGTCTCACTGCATCAGCAGATGGTTTTCTTCTAAGTGATTGAAGAAACGGAGCTTAATTTGACCTCAGTTGGCATTATAATGCAACAAAAGAAGTTTCACTGCTTCTGCAGATGGTTTTCTTCCAAACCTCCAGCAACAACAACAAAAGCTTCTCAACCACCTAACGTATCAGTGTGCAGGATACCATTTTTAAACAATTCTGAAAAATTTGATTAAAATTGTTTTGAAAATGAAAAAAAAAATATTGTTTTTGAAAATAAATTGGACTAAAATTTTGAAAATCACCGGACTTCATTTTATCAAAAATATAAGTCACTCAGTCATCGACTACGGTCATCGATTGAGGGGGAGAGTGATTTAAAATAAATTATTTTCAAACATAATTCTTCATAAAAGTCCGTTTGTACGTTAAAATGTGGTGATCTAAATATTTAATGTTATGTCATGGTATGATTTTCTTTAAAACTCAAAGATCTGTCAAAATGAAATTTTTTCTGTTCTTGTTTGATTGTGAAATTGTTTTATTTTACTTAAAGATATCTTAAAACAATCATACCTGACACTAACAATCTTTAATGTCTTAAAATGGTCCTTACCAGTCATTTTTCAAAATTAAATTCTGCCACGTCTTTCCCCAAAATTTTCTAAATAATTTAAATCTGTTGGGATCACAAATCTCAAATGGTTTGAAATTTTTGATCGGGGGAGAGATAGTGATTTAAATCTCTTATCTGTTTAAATGGAATTGGTTTTAGTCCTTTATAGGCACTCCTGCCTCCATGTGCCAAACGATTTATTTTAGTCCTTTATAGGCACTCCTGCCTCCATGTGCCAAATGATTTCAAATACACAATGCACATGTTGAGGAGGAGGATTTATCCAAAAACCAGATGAGTATTTAAACCAGGACACAAGTTCTCCCATGTTTTCTAAACCGTATTAAATCACTTGGGATCCAAAATCTCAAAGGGTTTGATATTTTTGATCGGGGGAGAATTTGTGATTTAATAATGAAATTTGATAAAAGGTGATTGTTTGATTCAATTGTGCAGGCTGCTCTCTCATATGTGCTAAACGCTTTCGAATCTCGAAGCACATATTGAGGGGGAGCATTTCAAAAGAAAATAAACTATCAATGTACAAAGATTTATATGTTTCAACATAAAGTATCTTTATTGATTTTCTAATGGTTTCTTAATGGCTTTTGTGATTGTGGAAGTGCTTCAAATGAACTCTTGCCTCGATGTGATAAAATGATTTCAAATATCCTATGCACATATTGAGGGGGAGTATTTACCAAAGAAAATCAAATGGCTTTTCCTACAAAAATTGTGATCAAGAAATTATTTCAAAGAACTCTTGCCTCCATGTGCTAAACAATTTCAAAATCATATGCACATGTTGAGGGGGAGGTTTTCTAAATGATCAAAACAATTAAGGTACAAAATGCTTTGATTTTATATCACAAGTACCTTGATTGTTTTTCCAAATGATTTTTCAATTGGTTTCGAGAAATAATGAACTGCACCAAAAGACCGACCATTTTATTTTATGTATGGAGTTATAAGGATGGTGAGGTTAGGTATTAGTTCCCACGACCCCGCCAGAGCCGGAGGGATCTACCCAGGGACAATCCACTAGATAGTGTAGAGTCCTTAGGTATGATAAGAAAAAGGAGAAAAATGAGAAATGGGAAGGGTGCGGACTGAGACAAAGCTAGTACTGGAATAAACCCAACAAGGTTCTAGTTATGAAGTCTCGGTAAGCACTGAAGGGGTTGAAGAATGAAAAGAAATGAATATGAAAAGGGTGAAAAGAAATAGCCTCCAATAATTCAACCTTAGGGCGAGAACGGGTTCAATACGATAATATCTTGGTGGTTAATAAGGTAACACTGGTATTGAAGACAAGACGTCATGGACCCAGTGACGCACTTCACTACAACTTCCCAAGCTACTCAAGTTCCTCTTAAAAGGACTTGTTTCATTCTCACGGGGAACCTACCTAATCTATCGACTTTCTCTTAGAGATTGTTGATATTAAAGAAGGAGACCCTCTCCCTAGTCTCCGGCATAGGAACCAAAAATGCACAATTGAGTCTAGAGCCAAGAGATCATCCACAATATCTCATTAGGACACACAATTAATGAAGACTTGCTGTTTCACACAATGTGAAAAGTAAGTATATATTGAGAGTCCTACGCATTATCCTTGTGATATTTCCAGAACATCCGAGTGATATGTAAAAGTATTCATGATGAAGATGGAAATCCTTCTAGAGCCAACATCAAACAAGCTCTTGGTGGGTGACATGTGAGATCTTTTCAAAAGATCAAGCTGGTGACAACTGGATAGAAACAATGGGGAGATTCATTCTTGAATTAACCTTGGTCCAGGAAATGAATTGACGAATACTTTTGAAAAAACCGTTCGATGTGCAAATCTTCTTTTCTCTAGCACATCGAATGTGTAGTCATATTTCAAATTCAAAAAGTATCTCTGATTGAAAAAATACTTTTGGAAACACCGTTCATTGTGCAAATTTCTTCTTTTCTCTAGCACATCGAATGTGTATTCTTTTCAAATACAAAAGGTATTTTTGATTGAAAATTGATCTTTCTAATAAAACCTTCATCGTATTGCAAAATTCTTTATTCTAAGCAATACGCGATTGTTTTCAAATCAATCTTTCATCAATCAGTGAATCTCAATTCGCTGGTTCACTCACTCCGTGTTTTCTTCTTTGAGACATTCCGGTTTGAGAACAACTAGAAACAGTGCGAAACCCCATCAAGGAGATTCTTGAATTATACCGATCACAGCAAGATACTTGTATCGATCAACGGGAACCTTGGGCGTGTACCTCAATTCAACGAAGTGATCAAAGACACTTCGTGTGCTTTATTGCTAATCTTGTTGTTTGCGGTACATTTGACGGTTGTACCGATCGAATTGAGAAGTCAATCCAAAGCCGCATGCTCACAAAGATCCACACTTAGTTGAAGAAATCGTGGTGGTGCATATCTACATAACCGGCTCGATATTTTTATACTATGCTTCGCTCTGTTGCTAAAAATATCATGAACTAGTAAAGCTTCAGCTACTATGATGGAAAGATGTCATGATTCAAAAGTGTGAGCATGTCGGTCCAAAAGTCACAACATCACATGATGGCAACACTATAAAGGGTGATCCAGAGATTTACTGTGGCTGATGATCTCAATGAATGCTCAAAGATCATCAAAGATGTGGATCAATTAAAGGCCTTCACTGAAAGTACAAAACAATGCGGACTTTGAAGTTTCACTACTAAAGCACAAGTTTGCAGATTTGAAGAATTGAAGTCTACGAGCTCAAGAACCAAGTCAAGAATAGAATGCTAGGATTCAAAATGTAAATCATGGGGTGACCTCCCTTAGGGGGAGATTGTTAGGAATTGGAAATTCCATATTAAAGTGTCGGTCACCCCAATTATAGTATAGCATAAGTTAGCTCGTAGACTTGTAGTTTGTTACGTTATTTAGTAGTTAATTAGTTAGTTTATAGCGTAGTTTAGCGTAGTGCAACACTGTAGAGGAAGGACGGGTCTTTACCCACTGTATACCTGATCCACAGGTCGTCTGGAGGTCGTTTAGGTTGTTAGCTATAAATACCCTCTACCTCCCAAGGTAGAGGGTTTGAAGTTCTAATCTAACCTTTTACACTTTTGTTTATCTCTCTAGAATTCCCTCTCTACTCTCTTCATCTCTCTAACAATGGCATTCATATACTATCATCATCCTAGACCACCCGAATCATCTAAACAACATAATATTCACGATCCTACAGAGTACAAGAGGATTGATCCTATTTGAAATACTACTAGGTTCCTTGAGTGTTTTCGCTAGGAGGATCATCACGTGGTTGATGAGTGTTGGTGGAATCAAGAATGAAGAAAGTCTTTATAAGAGATATGTTTAGCGGTTCCATCATCTTCTTCACAAGTACGTACAATGGACTTTGAAATTGAACCCACGGTCATGAATACCAGGTGTGTTGGGTTCAAAGGAGATGTTCGGAGTGTAGACGCTAGTGAGTGAAAAATCAAACTCATATTCATGCGTCATAGTTGAACCTATAGAAATGATGAGTTAATAAAAAGTTATGTTTGTGGTCAACCTATGATTATCTAACGTTTTTATTAGATTTTTATTAACAATGGTTTTTAACAAGAAATACACTTAACTCATTTATGGTTTTGACATACTAGTGGAGTGTTACTTTTAGAAGAAAACTTGTTTTTAATTTGCATGAAAAACTGTTCTCCAGTAGGACGGATCCCACGGTTCCTTTACAAAAGGGATCCGGCTAGTATATCTTCCGGGATCCGTAGATCTGTAGTTACAGAAACAGATTTTATGATGAAAAACATAAGTTTTTATATCTCATAGTTTTATATCAAGATATGTGTTTTAGCCTACATTTTTGTTTAACATGCATATATGTCTTCTAATGTATCACGAGAGAATGAAATAAAACAAAGAAAAATGATAAACACATTATGATAATAATAACCTAGATAACTAGACTATTAGTAATATTTCATTTCAATACTAAGAATGATACAAAGGATTGGGTATATAACCCCAATGTAGATTAACAACACAAAGTAAATGTCTCCGTATGTGAACTTCATCATAGGGAACACAAGTGCGATGAGTGTTAAGACGATGAGCACGAAGGCGATGTAAACCATGTTAAAGACGATCCTTCTTGGTTTCGGTTGGGATAAAATGGAGAGGAAGATGAAGTTTTAAATGAGAGGAAATTTTTGAAATTGGAATATTTGAAAAAGTGAGGGTTTGATAGAGTGGTCGACGGTGGGAGTATTTATGGAAAAAGAGGAATTTTTGATATTTGTGGTTTGTTTTATTATTAGAAAGATATGATTTTTGGATTAAGTAAAACAAAACACAAGTTTTATAGACCGTGATTTTTAGACGAAAGAGTGACACGTATGTGAGAAAAAGCTTCCTAATGAAGCTACATGTAAAGCATGTATATGCACAAGAATTAATCAAATAAATACCTAAGTAATCACACTTATTTATTAAACTAATGTCATTTAAAGATAAGTGGAAAGTCATACCTCAAATGCACTTAGGAATGTCTTTACAAATGACACAACAAATGTCAGAAGAGAATTCCAGCTCCTTTATGCTTAAGATACCTTCTTAGGGAAAGTAATCTTTATTATCAAGAAAATCCTACGGCTTGATAGATGAGAGCTTTGACTAATCAACATGACAAAGAAGATTAGTGCAATTAAATGAAAAAGTAAATAAGAAAAATGTTGTTATCAAATCAACATCCAAACATATAGTTTTAAAAGACATGGTGTTTGTTTTATGAAAACCTTCTTTGTAGTTTTCAATTAACCATGGATCGTATCAAGTTTTAAAGTACAATATACTTCAAGAAACTTGTAACGAAGCTCGATGCCAATTGTGGAAAACTAGAAGGGGGTTGAATAGTTTGGCCAATTAAAACTTCTTTTAAACTATTTAGATCGACTTATGTCAATCTATTTGGATGTGTGTGTTGGATGTTGATAAACAAGCATATAAAGGTATGTAATGAAAAGATAAGAGTAAGAAGCACAAAACCACAACGCGAGTATTTATAGTGGTTCGGATACAAGGAAACCTTCCTTGCCCTACTCCACTCCCCGAGTCACCTACTCGAGAGTTCGTAATCACTACACCAATCTCCTTATGGCGGAGAAGTCTTCACAACGTCGCCTACCCTTTTTCCGGTGCTAGGCTAACCACCGGGTTCTTTCACTCCAAGGTGAACCGCACCTACACAACGTCGCCTACCCTTTATAAGGTACTAGGCTAAGTACCTAGTTCTTTCACACCAAGGTGAACCACACCTACACAACGTCGCCTACCCTTTATTAGGTACTAGGCTAAGCACCTAGTTCTTTCATACCAAGGTGAACCACACCTACACAACGTCGCCTACCCTTTATTAGGTACTAGGCTAAGCACATTGTTCCATTTCTATAGAGGAACTACTACCCAACACTACACCAACGACTAATCCCAAAGGAGATCAACTCCTTTCTACAACATCATCAAGGATATCAATATCCTTGGATCTAGTACTAATCTATCTTGTACATCGAAACACACCATATCGAATGTACATCTAAGGCACCTTTCACTAATGCCTTTAACTAGATCTTCAAGACACCCTTCACTAATGTCTTGTGTCTTGACTTCTAAGCACCATTCACTAATGCTTCTAGTCTTGACTTATAAGCACCCACCACAAGTGGTTATGATATGGACGATAGATACCCTTCACTAATATCTTCGTCTTGACACTTGAGACACCTTTCACAAATGTCTTCAACACTTCTTAGAAAAGAAAAACAATCATCAACAAGAAGACTTCAGTAGTCTTGATGATGAGGAAGCATGGCAACTCATGGACTTGAGCTTGCTCGACTTCAAAGGTGGTGATCTTGCCTTTAAGAGGAACCTAGAAGATCACACAAAACAAAACTACAAACATAGATCTCTTGGATCCGAGGTTAGAGAGTTTTAACTCTAGGGAAAAGTATGTTAGAAAGGGTGAGAAACAATAAAGAAATGGCTCACTATTTATAGAGGAAAAATTCTCTTGTTCCCGGATCCCACGGATCCTTCCACAAGGATCCGTCTAGCGTAAAGCTAGGGATCCGTGGACGCCCTCTTTACCCATGGGTATTTTGGTTATGGGTCATGGGTCATGGTTTGATCCATGGGTCTTTAGCTAGATACAATGTATCTCTTGAGTGCAATGCACCTAGTCACATGGGTATGGGTCAAAACCATGGGTTATGGATATTATCCATATATGATATAAGCATGATGTCATGCAATGGGATATGGGTCAAGCTCCATGGGTCATGGGCTTTGGGTTGTACCCAACTACATTCAATGTATTTGCCCAATGGGTTGTGATACTTAAGTTTTTACCCATTTATATTACCCAATATATTACATACTAGTTATGTGTATATTTTACCCAAATATGAAAACACTAGTTGTTGTACATATGTAATATTAAATCATAAAATCACTTATACTTGTTTTAGTGTTTTATGTGAAAATGTGAATATATTAGGAACTATTAGTTCAAACCATTTACGTATTTTATTTGTTTTGTTAAAATGATTTTACGTTTGTTATCGACAAAACATTAGAAGGTCGTAAAATATAAATAAACGTTTTTACGGCTTATTTGTGTTAACATAGGATTTGAATAGAAAATACCCCAAGTGTTTAGACCGTTAAACACTAATAGGTCACTGAGTGCATAGTCTCTCGGTGAGCCATCTTCGTGATACTCAAGAAGAGACGAAAAGAAGTCTCTTCACTCAAGAAGCGAACTTAAAGGGTGAAGGCGAGTCAAGAAGGAGATGGTGGATTCGGTGAGTGATGACAATAACTCATCGAATCCTAAACTCCTCACCAACTACTTACATCAAGACAAACTAAAGCCAAGATCAAGGCGAAGAATGGGTGGGATAAAACGATTACATTGGAAACGAATAAGGCGGAGTACTTATCCGAAAGTTTCCTTTTAGAATCAAAGATCAAGATCGACATGAAGAAAGTGACTTGGTCCCTTTACCTAATATAGTCTTTGTAAACAGAGTCAAAATACATTAGCATTTTGTCTTCTGCAAATTGTCAGTTTGTCACTTAGGATAGAGTCAAAACTCATACTTGTATAAATAGCATAAGAGATGGAGTGATAGATTAAGCTAGTGAATTGTAAAACACACACACATACAAGCCATATTTCACTCCTCCAAATACAACTTTGTCCCTGAGATAGCTAAGTGGTTCCGTGTAGTTGTGCTCAGACTTAGCCTGAGCTTAGTGAGGAGTTACAACACTTTGTCATTTCAATCCCTAGTCTTGTTCGCAAGTACTAGGGTAACGATTCTTTGATTCATTTCTAATAAGAATATGATGTTGAAAATTACTCTTAGTGTTTTACTTATATCATTTCAGTCATTGATTCACTATTAGCTTGTTTACAATATTTAAATTGTTTTTATACTATAGTGAATAGGGAACAACAATATTTCTTACCACCACACTAAACATTAAAACTAAACTTTTGAGATATAAATTATAAACTTTTGGGAACGATAAAGGACTTTTGAAAGTAACAACGTGAGTAATCCACGAAAACTACGACACAATACTTTTATCAACTTCTTTATCATATGAGCTGTATTTTGAGATTATCGTATACGCATTAGGTTGCGACACTTCTATTCTATCGTACTTGTCATACATTCTTCTGGATGCCATGGAGATTAGCTTTAGATGCCAGTCGTGTCAATAGTGAATTGTGCATTGCTGTGGCTAAGGTGAGTTTTATAGCCCACTTTTATCTACGTTTTTAACTAAATTAGGGTGAGAATCATGCTACTGTTTTTGGACCTTTAAAACTATTTGGATTTGCTTATGTGCTTGACTATTTAGATAGATGTGCGGTAGTCGTTGACTTAGACTAGGGTAGCAATCCTAATTGCTATAACTGTTGCCTAACTAAGAATAGACTTCTACCTCGACCTAGTCCGGGGTTGGCAATTGTTCTAGACTTTGCCACGACAGTGCTGGACTAGAGTCACTGGGCCCGAGTGATCCTTGGATGCGGGATATGGATTGTGATTTCCGGATAGGAAACGGTTTGTGAACGATGTTTAACTATCTTAAGTCTCGCACAACAAATCAATTCCTACAGATCCACTATGTTTTAACTGAACTTAAACCTATGAACTCACCAGCGTAAGCTGACCTTTTAGCATGTATTCTCAGGTTTAAGGCAATAGCTCACTTTTGGAAGGCGCTTGGCAAGGGGCATGGTCATAGGCGACTCTGATGAATAAACGGGACCGCTTTAATTATCTTTTGGGCCTATTTCCGCACTACTTTCATTAATGTAAACTTATGGTTTTCAGTTAATGAATCTTATTCTAAATAAATGGGATAAAAACCATTCTTTGTACCTTATGTTGTGATACCAAGATTGTGGCACCCAAAGGCTCGTATGCTTCCGCTAGACCCAAATTTTGGGGTGTTACACCAAGTTTCTTAGAGTATGTTGTACTTTAAAAACTTGATACGATCCGTGTATGTTTGAAAACTACAAAGAAGGAAATGTTCCAAAACATTTTCTCTTTCTCTTTCATGTTGGACATTGACAGATCATTCTAACAGATTAGTTTCAAGAAATCTTCATGCTAGGATCTCTTCAAAACATTCTTTTCTATGCAAAGAATAATGAAGTCAACCTTCAAGAAAGGATCTAAAAGTAATCACAACCTACTTACTCTAAGTACAAAGGATTACTTTAAGAACTCATGAAGTATTTTGGTATTATGTTTTCATAAGCCAAACCAAGAAGCATAAAGGTATGTTTACTTTTTCATTAGCTAGCATACATGGTTATGTTGATATCATAGTTCTTGTTTGTTTAATAATTGCTAGTCTCTTAAAAGTCTCTCTTTCGTCACTTTCCCGACTTACTCATCATTGGGAATAGCATTCCTCTTGATTTCGTCAAACTAACGCCGTTGTCAGAAATGGATCCTTGATAACTAACTTATCAAATCCCGTCGACCAAAACATTTTTATTTGAAACCTCTAAACTATTTTTTTTCCGTAAGCTAGTTTATAGCCTACTACAAAAATAATGCCAAACAACCCTTTACGTCCACATGAGCGGATCCTCTAGTTGTACTAGCCGGATCCGGATACAAGGATCCGGGAACCGTGGGACGTAACACATCTATACGCATTTGAAAAACATCACCGATCAGTTTCCCTCTCCCCACATAACACAAAAACGACTCAAGAACTGATTTCATCCTCATAGGACTCCATACCCTTAAGTATTCTTCTCTAGAACACCATTGTAAGTAATTACACTAACTTGCTCTAATTTTCATCATCCTCATTCTAGGGTTGATGGTTTCACAATTTCTAACCAATTAATTCAATTAGGGTTTTCAAAATTAATCATTAAAAGGGGTTTTTAACACAATTAGGATTACATTGTGTTCACAACATTGTTAATACAAATCAAAACCATAAACCCATTCAACTAATCTTACCTAATTAGAATATTTGTGTTTCTAGGACCAACCATGCCTAAAGCCACTCAACAAGACCATCATGATACCGTCCATTACCTCACCCATTACTATCGAAAAGATGGATTATCAAAAACCGACCGAAAAGTCTTCAAAAGACTTGAAAATGACTTATTCACGAAGGTCGTGTAGTCAAGGAATGTTTCCTTGAAGATACCGACACTCGTCAAGCTTTCTCGCAATCAACTTTGATTGTCTTCTTGACATAGATGAACAAATTTGTCCGGTTTTCATTTTTGAATTTTACAAAAGCATTAGGATCATTCGAAACATCGATGAAAGCATTTCAATCGCCTTCATCATCAACAAACAAAACTTCATGCTACCTCTCAACACATTCGCTCAAATTCTTTGCATTCCTTGTGAAGGAATTTATATGTACTCTCAAGATTGGGCGATATCTTGTCAATCCTTTGCTCTTGATCCCAACCCAATATACCATACTCCTGTTGATGAACCCGAAACCGTCCGAGACACCATTTTCAAAGTAAGAGCCGACCAATCCCGTCTCAACCGAAACAAAAAGCTCATTCACCGTGATCCCTTTCAAATAGAACTTTTCGAAATGCACCCCATGTTTAGAAAATGAGAAGAAATTCTTAGGGAAAACGTCATTAGCCTAGTTGGTAACAAGGATCATCCAAATGCATGTCTCGTGCAAATGATCTATTGTCTTATCCACCAAAAGCCATTTAATCTCGCCTATTACATGGTGAAGAGAATGGCCGGGGTATTCAAAGTTTCCAAAATGGTACTTCCATAAGGTATGCTCCTAACACGAATTTGTAAGTATGTTAGTGCATTGCAACCATCTCCTATCAACGATGATCATTTCTTTGCCGATCACGTCATGGTACCTCTTACCAAACAACCTCCTAAACGGTTCATGGTCAATGGAAGAAAACCTAAAGCTCTCTCGGATTCCTCGGATGGTGAAGTAGAAGAAGATGAAGAAGAAGAAGATGCCGACCCCATAACTAACATCGAATTGGAACCCTTTGATTACTATCAAAAACTTCCAACTATTCCAAACGAGACCGCGGAATTCAAACAATTGAGGGGTATGATTCAAAACCTAGCGTATCACTTTACAAAGTCGGGAAAGAAGAAAAGAAAGGATTAACGAAAGAGAATATAGGACTTTGTTTATTTTGAGACATTTGATTAATATGGGAATAACTATGTTTTAGCACTCTTGTTTGTGTTAACTTGGATATTGTTATTTCTACCATTATCTATGAGATGTTTTATGCGATGTCATGTTTATATCGTTGTTTAGTTTAGTGGTTATTAGTGTATATTGCTAGGTGCAAAATCTGCAATTGATTCTGTGATGGGTCTGATCTGCAGATGCCGGATCCCTAGGATTAGCCTAGACGGATCCCTCCCTTAAGGGAACCGTGGGATCCGTGACAACAGATCAGCAATACAGTATCCCATACATCAAAATGGTCTACTAGATTACTTCACACTAGCTAAACATAAGACTTTAGAACCCAACTAAGTCTTCTTCAAAGCATAAGAAAGCTTCAAACTCACCCATGGCTTACATAAGATCTAACTCAAAGTGCTTTTGATTTATCAATTCATCAAAACTCACCATATTTCCGCTTCAACACTCACATATTGCCTTTCACATCTCAAAACACCTAGGTGGATATATTAATCAATTTTAGGAAAGTGTTTGTACCCATCCTTATTTCAAAACGAGTCAAAAATTAGTTTTTCAATTCTTTTGATTTTTGAGGATTTTTCAAAATTCATCTCAAGCTTACATTTGATATCTAGGATCATTTATTATAGCTTGACACCATCAAAATTTCTTAGTGTCATTCTTGAACATCCATTGGTGGTCACAAAGTCTCATTTTCATTCCATAAAAAGCAATCATTAGCTATATCACTCATTGCTATTGATCACTCAAGTTCACCCTCATTTAAGATAATTAGGAGGACTGAAACACTCAAGATGGTATAGGTTTTAGATCTTAGAAATTTCATTTCTAAACTTTCATAGCTGCTGAGAGCCGGATCCCTAGGATTAGCCTAGCCGGATCCCTCAAAGGAGGGAACCGTGGGATCCGGGTGACAGATTATGTCAACTCTAGCCAAAACAATCATTTCAAGCTCTTCTAACTTACTTGAACACTCCACATCATCTTTATTAAGTCCCTAGATCAGTGAAACTCTGAACTTCAATCTTGTGCATGTTAATCATCACATTTCTAAGAATCTTAGTGGCTTAAGTCTTAAATGCACTTGCAAAATTCTTCCCTTTATAAGTCATATTACTAGAACCCCTTAGTCATCAAACACAAAACAATTCTCAGCAATTACAAACATCTTCCTTAGTCATTCCATCATGAGAAAAGCTCCTAGTGCTAACTCATCCACCCAAGAACCACCCAAGAAACTTGCTAGGGTCATACACGAAGTTTCCTCAACCGAATCATCTCCGGTTAAGTCCACAAATGCTAGAATTTCCCCTACACCAAAGAAACCAATCAAACTATTTCCCAAGAGGATTGTTCCACAAGGATATCATCACCAAATTCTACTAAACCAAACACACCCTTTTCAACCCAACCAACATCATTGGTGCCTAGAGCCACATCATTTAACACCTCACAATCATCTCCACATTCTCACAACTTAGAGGAATTACCCCCTTGGCCAACTAATCTTCCACCATTACCAACAAATTCACTAGAAAAGGTTGTACAACAAAACCAAAATGTTGAATCAACACTAGCACCAATGTCAATTTCTCCATTTCCTCCCAATAGTCCATTTTGGATTATGAGAAGACATCAAAGTCAACCACCCAACCACATGGAAGTTGATACTTTCTACCTCCACCTTCAAACATTGTTGAGCCACCACTTAATGAGCCTCCACCAATTCCTCCTTTATTTGAGGATCCTCAACCCACTTCACTTGAACCTCCGCTCAAGAAGCTCAAAACCATGACAAGGATTGCTATCATTGTCAACATGTTGAAAGGTTGATACATGAACTACGTGAAGAGCAACGTTTCATGTTTTATCACCTCCTCGAACGTTTCGAAGAGGTCAACAAACCTAAACAACCATGAGCCTAAAACCGTGTCCTAGTCTCAAGCTCAACTTAGAACGTTTAGGAATCCCATTTAATGATTGATCATCCTTAAGCACATTGTTGTTTCTTGATTTTAGGTCACTCATTAGTATTAAGTAGAACATATATGGCTAGATCATTCTCTTAGTTTTAGAGATTTTTTGATTATCTCGTTGTTTTATTGAATGATAACTTATTTGCCATATTTCTCTGAGTATATGTTTGTCGTTTGTATACATATCTCGCTCTTATATTTAGAATTGTTTGATATATCACCTCTGTGAATAATCGTCACTAGACAGACGGATCCTACAAAATGCCTAGACGGATCCCTCCACAAAGGGAACCGTGGTACAGAAGAACTATTTTCTACTAACTTAAGTCTTATTTGCAGGAAATTATGCACTATACTCTTGTTCTCTAACCTCTATTTTGTAGATTTTCAAAATACACATGAAGAACTTAACACTCTAAGCTAGGAGGAGCTTTGTGTCAAACCATACATTGCAAAACCATTTGCAACTTAATCCTTATTTGGATTACTCTTCATGACACCCCATTGCAAAGTTGCAATCTTCAAGGGGGAGCATTTATGGTCACAAGGACGAAACCACTTGCAAACAAAATTGCAATTCGTTAGCTTATTAGTTTATATTTACTTGACGCCCTCACAAAGGGATGGACTCGTCAAGGGGGATTTAAGACGAGAACCATTCCCGTCACTTGCCCTTTTTACATTTTTTCTCTTTTACATGTTTTTCTTAAAACAACGTGTTAGTTTCTTTTCGACGCTCTTTTTGTTTCGACAAAAAGGGGGAGAAGAGAGTAAAAACTCCAATTCGAACTTTTACGAATTTTTTAGTTTTTCCTTAAAATAATTTTTGTTTTGTCATCAACAAAAGGGAGATTGTTAATACAAATAAGCAAGAAAACGTTTATTTATATTTTATGATCTTCTAATGTTTTGTTGATAACAAACGTAAAATCATTTTAACGAAACAAATAAAATACGTAAATAGTTTGAGCCAATAGTTTTCTAACACACTTACGTTTTCACATAAAACACTAAAACAAGTATAAGTGATTTTATGATTTAGTAATACATATGTACAACTAGTGTTTACATATTGGGCAAAATATATACATAACTAGTATGTATTATAAAATGGGTAAAAACTATAACCCATGGAAAATATCCATAACCCATGGTATTGACCCATACCCATTTGACTAGGTGCATTGCACTCATGAGATACATTGTATCTAATAAGAGACCCACGGATCAACCCATAACCCATGAACCATGACCTATAACCAAAATACCCATGGGCAAGAGGCGTCCCACGGATCCCTAGCTTTACGCTGGCGGATCCTTTGTGGGAGGGATCCGTGGGATCCGAGGAACAAGAAGCATTTCTCCTCTATAAATAGTGAGCCATTTCTTCCTTTTGGCTTGCCGCTCTCACACATACTTACCCCAAGTATTGTAACTCTCAACCACCGATCCTAAGGGATCTTTCTATGTAGTTTGTCTTTTGTTTTTGTGTGATTCTCTAGGTTCCTCTTAAAGGCGAGATCACCACTTCTTGAAATCAAGCAAGCTCAAGTCCATGAGTTGCCATGCTTCGTCATCATCAAGACTACCGAGGTTCTCTTGTTGATAGTTCTTTCTTTCTCCATAGAAGTGTTGTGTCAAAGGCATTAGTGAAGAATGCCGAAAGAGTCAAGACGAAAGCATTAGTGAAAGGTGCTTAACGTCCATGTCAAGAGCATTAGTAAAGAATGCTAAAGGTGTCAAGACGAAGGCATTAGTGAAAGGTGCCAGCGTTGTGTCAAAGGCATTAGTGAAGGATGCCTAGGAATCAAATCAAGTGGCATTAGTGAAGAATGCCTAGGTCGTATAATCGATGAGGTGCATCGTTATACATATAGTGATTGTCTATTTCCAAGGATGGTGATATCCTTGATGGTGTTGTAATAAGGAGTGAATCTCCTTTGGGATTAGGTGTTGTGTAGTGTTGGGTAGTAGTTCCTCCATTGTAATGGAACTAGGTACTTAGCCTAGTACCTGATAAAGGGTAGGCGATGTTGTGGTCGGTGTGGTTCACCTTGGTGTGAAAGAACCCGGTGGTTAGCCTAGTACCGAAAAAAGAGTAGGCGACGTTGTGAAGGCTTCTCCGCCATAACGAGTTGGTGTCGTGTAGTGATTACGAACTCTCGAGTAGGTGACTCGGGGAGTGGAGTAGGGCAAGGAAGGTGTCCTTGTAGCCGAACCACTATAAATACTCGTGCCGTGGTTATGTGCTTCTTACTCTTTATCTTTCATTATACTTTTATATATCTATCTATCAACGTCCAAAATACAAATCTAAATAGATTGACATAAGTTGATCTAAATGTTTTAAAACGAAGTTTTAATTGGTAAAACTATTCAACCTCCCTTCTAGTTTTCCACAAAACTAATCCTACTAAAGATATGAGTAGCCGCACACGCCCCAATATCTTGAGTTATAGAGAACTTCCGGATCCTTTTAAGTAAGGTCACCACATCTGCCTCAAGTTCTCCCAAAGAGGAGAATGAGAAAGGGATGAACCCATATCCAATATCCGCACATTTGGCTCCGTACTTAACGCGCTTACGCTTTGCGGCATCAATCACCACACGACATGGCATAAAATCAATATCAACATACGCTTACATGCATTGAGTATATACATGAGATTAAATATAACATATATAAACATTTATATTCAATAAGTTTGGATTATGTTAAAATATTAAATTAAATTACTTAAACAATAAAATTATTACCAATATGATAATGTTTTCAAACCCGAGCAAATATTGTTGAAACATTATTATTGGTTATATTTATTGTCTGAACCCAACTCGCGTTCATCCATGCATACACGGGTCAAAAACTAGAATTTGGATAACGATACCTTAATTTCATTGCAATACACAAAATTTGTAGATGCGCTAGATTATAATTATAAAAATAAAGGATGACATATAAGTACCCACCAAACAAATTTAGTTAAAATATATATAATCTGAAAATTGTGTGTGTAATATTATAATTACAAAATATTAAACACTGTCAAAATTTTATATATCTGTATATTAAACTAAAAATTTTAAAAAAATTATGTATAAACCTCATACAGCACTTATGACCAGTCTTTATTATTAGTGTCGTCATTTTAATAGTAACGTCGTCAAAACATAAATGGTACAGTACGTTATATTAAGAAGATTCGACGAAAAAGGCATAAGTCAACCTTTAGATGTTATTGTTTTGAGGTAGCGTTACCATGTACGTAAAAACAATTATTCAAAAAGTACAACATGTTCAATTTTCTAGTTCAACATCATTGTCAAATTGTCAAATGTAATTTGAAACCTTGTCTTGCGAATTGCATTACTTGTTTCTACGTAGTACGTACTGTTTCTGGTTGACTATTATTCAAAGTCTGTACCCATTTTCAAACTTCTTAATATCAATATAATGAGTTTTGTTCATATCTTATAAGTATTTGACTCGGACAGTTGCGTACGAATAAATTGCAATTTGGTAAAACTATTTGCTAAACTTTAAACTAATACTAATAACATATAAGCTACTTGAAGTAACAATAAATATAAGCCATGGCGTACGCTTAGTGAAGCAGAAAGAGTTTGTGTCTCAATGATACTCTTTATTGCGTGATAAGCTCCCAACTAAATGGTTTGGGTTCAAGTCATGCTTATAACATGTGCGATAGTCTGTGGTTTATTGTGAGATAATTGGTTGTCGTTATAAATAAAAAAATGTCTCTGTTAGAAAATTTGTTAAAAAATAATTATTTGTATACTTTGGATACTACACAATATATGTATGTGTTATGTATGTTAGTATTAGTTTATAGGTTTGCGTCTCATTGAAAAAAAGCTTCGCAACGAGCTATAAAGTGTCTAAAATAAAGATTATATGAATGAAATATCGTGTCTCAAAGTGAGTTATTTGAAACATAAAAAAAATTGGAAAATGATAATGTAAAGATGTAGAAACTTTGAGGTTGTTTCCTATTATAGAGTTTTCATTATTTTTTGTATCCGTTTGTTTACACTTTATTGTATCTTTGGAAACATACAACGAATCGATTTTGAGAGAATGGTGTAAAACACGAGCCTCAGCTTTTAATTTTTTAAACGTGATCTTTAATTTTACTCGTACGTTCTTTGTTTAAATACTGTAATCTAATTTGTCATCTGACTTTCTAAACCATGAAGATTTCTAAATCAGTTTTTGTCACCAATTTCTGCATTGCACGTGATCTTTGGAAGGTGTGTAATGATTATGGCACGGTTGTCGATGTTTTCATTCCGTTTAAGAAATCAAAGGTAGGTAAACGCTTTGCATTTGTTCGTTTTATTAAGGTTATTAACTTGGACCTATTGGTGGAGAACCTTCGTACCATTTGGATTGGGCGCTATCACTACATGCTAACGCTGCGCGTTTTCAATGACCAAATAAACCAATCGCTTCCATTCCTAGAGTGTCTAATGTGGGGACTTCAAAAGATTCTTTTGCCTCCGTTCTTACAGAAGGTTTTCAGTCACCTGTTAAGGAGCACGATAGCTCTAAACCAGCTTTAGTCCTTGATGATTCTTGTATTAAGGAGCATGATTTCAGCTTGTGCCTTATGGGAAAGGTTAAAGATGTTTATGCTATTCCTAACTTATACATCATACTTTCAAATGAGGGTTTTCATAACATTAAGCTTACTTACCTTGGAGGGATGTGGGTTCTTTTAGAATTGGATACTATCGAATCTAAAGAGAAGCTTCTTAATCATGCTGGTGTTGGTTCTTGGTTCACAAACATTAAGCATGGCTATAACTCTTTTGCATGTGTTGAAATGATCATTTGGGTTTCGATTGAAGGCCTACCTATCAATGCATGGACTTCTAATTCTTTTCGTAAGATTGCCTCGTTATGGGGGGAGATTGTGGAATGGGAAGACTCAGATTCTAAATCCTTGTCAAGTAAGCTTTTATGCTTAAAAACGAAAATAGATGATATTATCAATGAAAGGCGTAAAATCATTATTCAAGGCAAAGTTTTTTGGATTCGTGCAAAGGAATTGAATGCTTGGGTTCCAACTTTCCTAGAAGACAACCAAGATGATTCTTCGTCTAATTATGAATCACAAGAAAATGTTGTCGAAGACATAGACGGTGATAATGAAAATAACAAGCTAAGTGATGTTGATAGGGTTTCAGAATCTAGATTTTCGCATGCAAATGATCTTGTTCATGAAAACTCGTACAACAACAAAACATGTGATGTTGGCTCACACTCTAAAGATCCTTTCATTCTTTATGGCATTTTAAATGGACAACACAAAAAGGCGAGTAACTCAAGCAATGTTGAACCAAAATATCCCCATGGTTTTACACCGGTTAACAATAAAGGAGACAATATCGACGTAGAAAATATACACGCTGTTAATGAACATGTATAATCTTTATCTAGCAAGCTTAAAGAGAGGAATATGAATGGTGGGGTTCCTTCAAAACATAGCATGAATAGTTGTTCTCTGAAAAATAACGTAGGTGGATCCATTTTAGATGTAATGGATGAATTAGTTAAGGTTGGACAAACCATGGTTATAACATGGAAGGTTGTGGGAAAAACATTGAGGCAATTATTGGATCACAAGGATATTTTGATGTGTTTAGATGAATTTTTTGTCCATAAATGTTCAAGGTCTTGGAAACAAGACAAAAAAGAGTTGGATTAAGGAGTTATGTCAGAAACATATGATTAACTTTGTTGCTATTCAAGAAACAAAGATGGAGTCTGGTATATGTGAAAACATATACCTTTTAGTTATCAAAACCGACCCAAATAAACCGGAAACTAGCCCTTAATGCTTAATATCTTTGTGTTTCTTGAGTTTATGCATGTGCAGGTACAGATATCACAAAACGGACAAAGAAAAGATAAAACAGAAGAAAAACGAGCACGAGAATGAGAAGAGTGCAAAAGCCGAAGCTGGGGATTCAGTTTTACGGTTTTTGGATTATGTTTGGCATATTTACATTATACACCCTCATGTTTACCCAAATTACCAATCACACCCTCACTTATCCAATTTTACCATTTCACCCCTCCAACTTTACCCAAGTTACATTTTTAACCCTTGAAATATCACAAATGGCAAAATGGATCTTTATGGTAATTCTATGTTTCCATCCGGATACTATTTTAAGTCCAAGTCCAAATCTATAACATAAACCCAAAAATAAAACATGACCCAATCATCTCCTAGCCCAAATAATTTAACCAAGCCCAAAGCTTAAAATACTACACCCGATTATTTAACCCATTTCCTTAACCAACACAACCCAGGTCAACCTAACTTATTATCCCAGTCAAACTAAAATAAAATACCCAATGTCTCCTTACCCGCCCAAATTGTATCTACTGTTCATCTTCTCTTTCAGTATGAAATACCAACTGTGCCATCTCCGACTTGGTACTTAGCATCTTCTGCCATGTTGGCAATCCATGACACACAAGGAATTACAGCTGGGCAAGAGGAGCACTGTGATTGGTTTAAACACCTCACAATTATGATCAAACGGCATAGATTGATTGAGATGATGAGATGGTGAATTAAAGGCCAAGATTCAAGCTCCTAGAAGCTTCTGTCAAAACCCTAATCAAGACATCAGCTTCATCTATAAATAAACCCCATTCTCAAAAGAACAATTGGTCCAATTTTCATGTTTTTAGAGAATTGTTAGCAATTTACTTTAATTGTCAATTTACTGTTTTTTGTAATTAAATGGTTTTAAAATTCAGTTGTAATTTCAATTTGAGAATTGTGATTTCATTTTTAAATTTTGTTTTTATGTTTCCTTTAAACTGCTTATTTCAAAAATTGCTTATGTCTATCTACTGCTTTTAAGTTGCTTATTTATGTCTTAATTTCACTTAATCTATTTATGGTTATTATTTGTACTTGTTTTCTGGCTCAGTTGTTTTAACTTTCATCATAACTCATAAAAAGTAACAAAATAAGCCATAATCTATTTAGCTTATCATCTCCTTATTTGGTTTTCTTTTTCTGCATCTGATTAGTCATTTTAGTCATATCAGAGTTATTAAGTTGAAATCAGTAGGTATTTTTGATTAAATAAGCTCAATTTCAGTTTTGGTATTTTAATGGAGTGTTTGGAATTGTGGTTTAAAAATCTGTGTTCACATGTTTTTATTCTTAAATTCAGTGTAATTTAGTCAAAATAGTGGTTATTCAGTAGTTCTAGTTGTTATTTAGCTAGATTGAAAGTTCTTAAGTCAATTTGCAAGTTTTCTAAAAGTTTCCAAAAAATCCAAAACGATTGGCTGATTTCACAGACTTTTTCCAGCGTATTTTATTGCTTTTTAACTTGGAAAATTGTTTTTTCTAATTCTCTATATGATGTTTGTTATCTGTTTTTAGTTTTTAAAGCTTCAATTAGCTTTTATCTTGCTTATATTTAGCCTGTAAATGGCTCAGTCAAGGCTGTTTTCAAAAAGGGTCCAAACAGTTTTGTGTAACCCAGTTCCTTATCAGCTACTGAATTAGCTCCAATTAAGCTCTAAACTGGCTAAATTTTGGTTTTATGGATTCCTTGGTTGTTAGTTTATGATGTTTTTGGATTGTAGAGGTTAAGCTTTGTCATTTGTTAGCTTATTTAAAAGCTTGAAATCCCCCATTAGGCAGTTTAGTTGTTGTTGTTTCAGCAACTGAGAGTAGGTCTGATAAGCTTATAGCTTATTTTTTTCTTGCTCAATTTAGAATCCATGTAGCTTTTAGAGAGTTTAGAATAGGAGTTGCTTGAGTTTTGCTTATTTTATGCTTTTTAAACAGCTTATTGAACTCATGTTTATCCCTTTAAGCTTTAGTTCTTATATGCCTTTAGGATAGTATAGAGTGCTTATCTCTTTTTTAGTTAACTACTTATTTCCTTTTTAAAATGGTTTATTTGTCTAGTTTTAGTAAGCTTTAGCTTTTTTTTCATAGGACAACTTCTTATTGGCTTTTTGTGGCATAGAAGCTGGTAAGGTGTGTTTGGTATTTTTGTTTTTAAGCTTATACCTTAACAGCTTTTCTCCAGCTTATTTCTAGTTTTCATAAGTTTTGTTTTTATTTAAATTCTCTATTTCTACCTTATTAATAAGTTCTTAGAAGCAAAAAAAAAAAAAAAAAAAAAAAATAAAAATGGGATAAGGCCAGGAGTCGAACTTGGGACCTCACCCTTCCAAACACCACACCTCCAAACCCAACAAACTTAAACATCTGCTCTCCTGGGTGTTGCGTGTTGTTTTCTTTAGCTTTAATTCATTTAAGTACATTTTATCCTTTTTAGCCTATAAGCTGTTTTAGCTTTATAACTGCTTATTGCCAACTGATTTTTCTCTTTTCTAATTTTTCTCATATAAGCCATAATCTAAAGTAATTTTCATAAAAGTTTCAGATTTTTCCATTTTAGTTTACTATTTTTTAAATTTAAATTCGTTTTTAATTCATAATAAAAAAATATAAAAGTCAAAAAATATCCGGCTTTTTCCTAAAATTTTCTTTTGTTACGTAGGAAAAATAGTTTTGCGTTTCTAGGGTTATTATTTCTTAGTTTCACCTTTAAAGCTCGGGATTACCCCGGGTTTTTACGTTTTTAGGTTTTCTTTGCATTTTATCTTATAATTGCTTCGTATTATTATCTTAGATGCTTATTAAGTTGTTTTCAGCTTATGTTTATCAATTTTAGTGTAAAAATCCAAATTACCCACTTTTTCACTATTCAAATTCACGAAAACACGACTCGAGTTAATAACTCCATTCAACCTTCGTTGAGAAACGATTCGGGGATACAAACTTCACCATTTGTATTATTTTGGAATATATATTATAATTGACACAAATCAGAGTCTATCGATTTATTTTCTGTTAAGGCTTTATGGGGGAATCTGGATTTCGATCATGTGGTTGGTTCTTTAGTCGGTTTTTCAGGCGGTATTGTTTGTGTTTGGGATTAATCCATGTTCATCAAAGATCACGTCTCTAAATATGATTATTTTGTTGCTATAATGGGCACTTGGACTCCTACTTCTATCAGACTTCTTATTAATTCTATTTATGCTCCTCAAGAGTTAACCGAAAGCGTGACTTATGGAATAACCTTCGCTCTTTAATCGAAAGGTGGGAAGGCAAAACTGTGATTATGGGAGATTTCAATGAAGTCTGTTATCAGCACAAAAGGTTTGGCAATATGTTCAATAGTCAAGGAGCCAATGCTTTTAATAATTTCATTTCTTTGACATGGTTGATTGATCTTCCTCTTGAAGGTTACGCATAAACATGGGCTCATAAATCGGCTTCTAAGATGAGTAAATTAGTCAGGTTTCTTATCTCAGAAGGTGATGTGCTTCGTCGTGGTTTTAAATTTGTAAACATGAATTACCGGTTAACTAGGAACACATTCGGGCAAGTATACCCTAGTCAAGTTGTAGTATAGTATATGGTAAATCAAGGTCGTCCCAAGAGACTTGGTTGCACTACAAGTGTCGTTTATTTGCTTAAGCAAGTAACAAGTTGATGGTTATGATTGTCACATATCAAACCAACAAGAAAAGCAATATAAGAACAAGCACGTATCAAGGCCGTGGTTATGTGTAACACCCCAACCCGACAAGGGTAGAAGTGTCACATTCTGGTGTCATATCAGAACATACAATTAAAAGCGGAAGTCTTAAGAATAAAGTATCAAGTCATTTAAACAATGATTTACACGGAAAATTACAAAACCCAAAATGTCTAAGATAAAATGAAATCTCAAAACAAAAGCCCGTCAAAATAAGTCCAAATAATAAGGTAACTAGGGTTGGTCCACTCAGATAATCCAACTCTCAGCCCATCAAAGCCCATCTTCAAACCTAAAACCCGCGAGGAAAAAAATGCGGCTGAGCTTAAAAAGCCCAGTGAACAGATATAACAAAACGAAAGCTAAATAAAATCTGAAATGCAAAATGAAACAAGCGAAACGGATAACAAGTCGCAGCGGAAATGAGAATAATGAGTCAAAGAGGATCCCGCAGAACACAATTATGCAGATATCCAGAAAGAACAGATAACAAGGAGAACGAAGCAAAGCAAGGCATCAATGACATATAAATAAGCACATACAACAGGCATACAAGAAATCAGGAAATCAGACAACATATAAGCCAAACAGAAATCTAAAAGCTAGCGGAAGCAAGTAATTAGAAAGAGAGCTTGGCAATCACACAAGTCAAGTAACCCACAATTAATTACTTACAATATCATAACAGGAATATAAACATGGCAGATCAACAATAAGCGGGAAAAGATACTAACAGATATGCATAGACCACGAGGTTAACAAAACAGAGTTTACATGATAAGCCGTCAAAACAATCATTTATACACTAACATGGACCGACGAATCAAAGAGTCACATAACAATATGGTAAACCGTTTGTCGGTTATTAGCATGTCAATAGATGAATCGACAATCACATATTAATCATATCGTAGCGAGGGTAAACATGAGTGACATAAGACATGCAAATAGCGAATCAAATTCAATAATCATATAATAACCCCGTGCGTGAATGGAATGGTAGTAGATCGAGTCACATAAGGGTCTTGAGTAACAAACAATCAATACGAGAATATAGTGCGTTGGGGAATCTGGAAGGTACAAAATGGGTATATCAATAGTGTAAGGTCCGCGTAAATCCATCCCGAGCCAACAAAACAAATCAATATCAATAGTGGCAATAGTCGCCATTAGTATCCAATAGTAGCCATTGTATTCGGAGGGTGACCTCGGAATACCAAACCAATAGGAGGAGACCTCGGTAACCAATGGAGTAGCTAGCTCCCGGATCGTGAAGACGCGTATTGCACCGACATCATTCACCGATGATCATAACATATCGATAATGAACAAATCTAGGATGCATCCATACGCCCTGCAGACGAGATAGTGGCCATACAATATATATCGAGCTCATAATCGAGATGAGAAAGGGACGGTGTGGAACATCACTCAACCACACTAAAGTCATGCCATTGGTGCATCAATGACACGGACATGGAACCCCCATGCCTAGTGATAGCTCGGGTCTCAAACTGACAGGTCAAGGCAAGGTCATATCAAAAGGATTCATATCAAATGTTCATATCAAGTCCATAGCAAAAGTTCATAATCAAAGTGCATATCAAAGGTTCATAATCAGAAGGTTGATATCAGTGGTTCACATTAAACAGTTCACATAGGAGATTCAATCAAAGGGATCATAGCAAAGTTATAGGGAAGCCCTAGTAAGAAGGCTCAGAGCAAAGGATAACAGTTCAAAACCAATATCGAAAGATGTAACGAATCATGAGAAACCCCTACTAAAAAGGGATAGAATATATGTACCTTATTCCGAGCAAATCACAATGAAAGTAAAACCAAGAAAAGAAGGTCAATCCCGTCGTCCGGAACCTATATGAATTAGATAACGTTCTATGAGAAGCAGATTACTTGCTTAAGACGGCTTTCCATTTTTAGCAGGTTTCCACTTTTAGTAATCTTTCCATTTAAAGTCACTTTCTATTTTTAGTAAAATAGCTTTAGGGTTCATATCATTAATTTGCCAATTTAGAGTTAAGTATAATAACTTATTATAATTTAGGGTCTAAAGTGTAATTTATCAAAGTTTAAGGTTTATTGTGACAAGTAACTAAATATAACAAAACTGTTTAATATTATTATTTTAGTCTAAGGTGCAAAGTGTCAATTCCTATTATATCAAGGTTTGCATGCGACAAACCATTAAATATGAGGGTTGAAAATGAAAACATCCCGACTCTATTTCCCCGAAACACTTTCAACACGCCGATTAACGTACCCATAATTCCCGCGAACACCCTCGAAGTTACCCCCATAAAACCAAGTATAACTCTTTTCTAAATCGAACCATATTACCCTCTTTGTTTTTCCCATTTCCAGCAAGACACGTTCAAACAGACACCCCTTTTTGCGAATCAAAGACCTTTCCCCAAAACCGAATTATGTCCCCTTCTGATCCCAACGACACACTCAATACCCACATGAAATCAGATTCGACACATGCATGCATACATATAAAGTTCTATGATAATATTCTATCTACTCGAACCAGACTTGTTTACACATTGCACCCGTTATGAAATTATATCGTTGAGGCTTCCATGATTGACTTATAATGCACAAAAGTTCACGTTCATATGATGAATTCTACATCTGGTCATGTATGTATAACTTTCATACACAAAGAGAATACATTTATTATCCTAATGACTCATCTTCATCATAACATGTTTTGACTATTTCAAAAGTGTCATACGTATTAGTATATATGGTTATTATATAAAAATGGTTCATGAATAATTACCTCCAAACCATAACGATTATAAGTTGCGTTCAAAGTCGAACCCGAAATAAAGAAACGAACACGAATGTATAGCGAGACACATGATCGAACCTCCAGGCTACACGTGAAGAGACCGAACTGAACCCAAACACGAACTACAACCCGAACTACACTCACACCAGAACGAACGAAACCAAAACTTTGGAGACGTACTCACGTACCCGAACAAGATTAATGCCGACGTAAACCCAACAGTCACGCTCACACTCACACTCACTTTTATTCATGCCAACGTATTTGAGATTTTGAGTTTTGTTCACTGGTTTAGTTTTAGAGATTATGAAAGGAGCATAACTGATAGTGAATATATGGGGCGAGATTTTTGGAGATGTGGTCGTTAGTTTTGGACGAAATTATAGGAATATCAAAGACAATTTCCAACTTTTCAATTTACCATATTTAGTAGACTTAAATTTAGTTTAATTATCTTATATAAATTGTACATGACATGCTTCAATTGACTTATAATATGTGATATCTATTTTATAAGACCTAAAGTGTAAGTAAGCATTTAATTATCTTGCATAAGTCATTTATAAGTTAAGCGTTAAATATATTCAATGAAACTTGACATATTTTACGTACTTCACAATTATTAACTTGAGGGGTAATTTAGTCATTTAACACGTTTACGATTTTTAGGGTTTTACATTATGATTGTCACGGATCAACCCACTAAGAAAAAGCACACAAAGAACATACATGTTTAGATAAATGATCACAAGGATATTAGGATGTTTAGTTTGGAAAACATATTATCAAAGATAGAACCTATAATAATAGTTTAGTGTTTTATAAATCAAATGTGCATAAGCCTCAATCAAGTGGTCATGTCATGAGCCTTATACCAACAACAACAAAGAATCCCTTTCGGCCTTATACTTTGATGTTATTAATTTGTGAAGTTCCATTTACTTGAAAGATAATGAGAACACATATTCAAAAGATTCCTTACGGCCTTAATCCAAATTAAACCTTTACTTGTTATGTTTATTAATTCTCTTGCACAATCGTCAGAAAGTACAAGACCAAAATCATTTGTCGATTAATGAATTGGAACTAACCATTGTTAAGAATATTTCGACATTAGACTCAACAATGATCAACCAAAACAATAAACAAGAACAAGTTCCAATTCAAACAAATATGATGTTGGCTCGTTTAAGAAAATATATCAAATATAAGATACACGCGAGAATCGACAAATCAACCTTTTAGGAAAAGGGTTAACGTACCAAAACTCACGAATGTGATATAAGTGATACCGGGTAAGTGATTGCCCGGGTCGTGTCCCAACGAGGTGTGAATTGAGGATGTCGTTTGAGGTTTGTTATTAAAATGCTTGAATTGTTTGAGATTTTTGTTTTTGATTACGTTAAATACAAATTAATTAACGAGAAAGTAATTAAGGCTAGGGAAACAAAATAAATGACAAACTAACTACTACTAAGCATACGAAACAATAAAATTAAGCTTAAACTAAGTCCTAGGGTGCTAATATGCAAAAACGTGAAAACCCGGGCTAATCCCGAGCCTCAAAAAGTGAAAATGATGCAATTTAAGGCCTAAGGATGTGAAACTAATTTTCCTATGTTCTAAACTACTAAAAATAATTTTAGAAAAAGTCGGGTATTTTTTCGACTTTTAAATTATTTATTATGAATTAAAATCTAATTTAATCTAATTTAATTGTAAAACATACTAAACTAATTTGAAAAATCAAAAATTCACTAAAAATACTTTAAACCTAAGCGATTTCAAGAAAAATATAAAAGTTGGTGCTTGCTTAAGGAAATAAGCTACTAAAAGCTAGATAAGCTACTAACTTAAAAGCGAGTAAGTATTTTAGACATTAATAATGCAAAGAATAACCAATCAAAGTCCCTAGGGCAGATGGTTATGTGTAGCGTGTTGTGGGTGTGAACAAAATGACCTGAGTTCGAACCTGGTACCGTGCAACCTTTTCCATTTTTTTTTTTTTTTTTCAAAATTTTCTTTTTGAAATTTAATTATAAGACAAAAGCAACAGACTTTTTGTGAAAACTTTTTATCCAAGCTCGTGAAATAAGCAGTTGGATACTGCTTATTCACATTAGTACTACACACAACCAAATAAGCATTCTTTTGACAGATTTTGAGCACCAAAAAGCAATAAATGAGCAAAGTTTAACCAATAAGCTAACATGCATTTAGAATAAGCTCAGATAAGCTAAAGGGAACATACAAAAAAAGGGAAGATAAGCAGTTTTGAGATTCTAAGTGAAAATGGGAAATGAGCGTAAAAGGGACAAATAAGCACTATTAAGTACTAAATAAGCTAAAGAGTAAGGAATCCTAATCTAATCTATCTAAGAAGCTCCTAAGGGTCCTAAATAAGCTCTTACTAACCTGAAATAAGCTAAAAAAAAACTAAATGCCTAGGCTGCTGTTACAGCAAAACAGTCCTAATGGGGCTTTTTGGACTTAAAAATAAGCTACCTACTGAGCACCTAATCCTACAAGGAGACTTAACATGCAAACTACGGATAGAGGGGTACCTAAAAAGCTACTTGGGATCCACTAATAAGCACGAAATAAGCTGGAATAGCTTCGTGTTGGAGACGAAAAAGCGACCCAGTGGGGCATTTTGAGCTTAAAAATAAGCTCTAATAAGCACTATCTAAAAACTGAAAAAAAATACTAATCTATGGCCAACCTACTGAACTAGCTAAATACCAAATTTCAGATCATAAGGCCTCATAATAAGCAAAGTAAAAATCGAAAAGTGAAGCCACTTGGCCATTTAGGCTGCTGAGACAGTTAATAAAATGGGCAATTGGGGAGTTTTTGAGACCAAAATAACTAAGCTAAAGTTATACCTAGTGCAAATAAACTAAGGAAATATTGAAATGGGTATGTGAGGACTTAAGAAAAGCAGTTTTGAAAATATTTAGACCACTAAAAAGCTCGTTCAAAAGCCTTAGAACAGCAGTTGTGGCTGCTGTTCTTGTTGGGCAGAAAAATGTTGAGACAAAACTTTTTATAAAGCAAACTTGGCCAAACTTAGTTAAACCAATTTCAAACTTCTAAAACTAATCGAGAGTTTTAAAGCGAGTTTGACTTTGAAAGTCAAACAGGTAAAATGACTTTTGTTCCCAAAATAAGCTTAAACCAAACACCCGTGTATGAGGAGTAAAACACTTTAAAAGCAGTTTTTAAGAAACTAAACTTGGATTTTCTTTTGCAAGAACTAAAGTGTAGCTTAAATCAAAACTTTGTCTTGAGATATAATGAGTAATAAGCTAATAAGCAATCAAGTGCTTATTAGCTAAATAACCAGTAAAGAAAATGTAAGGAAAAATTTTTCATTAATAAAAAACAAATTACAATTTTAAAAACAGAAACTAAATATTAAAACTACTCTAAAACCTAATGCCTTTGAAGGCTACAATGCACTACTATTTATACTAAGTGACTTGGAGCTTGAGCTTGTGCTTGTGTTAGTTTGCTGAGACAGAAGTGGGGCTTGGACGTTTGTGTTTCTTGGAGTCAATCTCAACCTTTAGATCATCTTGGGCACCAAGGGGGTCATCTGAGCCATTGATTTGCTTCTCATTCCTTGGTATCATATAAGCTCCAATGGGAGAGTTTTGAATTGCCATCGTGGCATTGAGAGACCCATGTGGGTGTGGGGTAAACTTGAGCATGGGAATCAGTGGGTTTGAGAGGGACTTGGGGAAGAAGACAAGTGTTGGGGTTTAAGGTTTTGGCGCCAAAGGGAAAAGATAAGCTGGGTTTCTGGTTTGGGATAAAATGGTGGGATGGGTAAAAACGGGTATGGGTAAGTGATGGTTTTAATGAATGAGTTGGGTGGTCCAAAAAGGTAAGTAGTTTTAAAAAGGTTTAAGTAAAACTTTGTATTTTTTTCTGTTTTTGATTAAAACTTTTTTTTTTTTTTTTTGAAAGAAAATACTTTTAATAAAATTGGTTTTAAAAAAAATAATTGTTGTAAATACAAATGAGGTTTAAAAGAATATATTTGGATTTTAATAAAAAGGGTAAAATTGTCATTTGGGTACGGGTGGAAGGGTAAAATGGCGATTTTGGTTTAGGTTAGGTTTTTCATCTGATTCCCCAAGCTCACTCCCAAAAATGTATCCCGGGCACTGAAAATGTAGAAATTCATCTTCCGGTTCCGTCTTCAAAGCACGTTTTCCAATCCGAGCTCATTTCATTCGCTTTTGCCTGCTTTTCGATCCTTTGTACCGAAATACATAAAACACATTCCAAGGATATCTGCAGTATAAATGGTCATATTTCAGTGTTTTTAGACGTTTTTGTGGTCTTAGATGGGTAAAAATAATGAGTGAATAAGCACTCATCAAATCCCCCACACTATCAATTGCTAGTCCCTAGCAATCCGATCATATGAAGGATTTGAAAGGATCAAAAATACCAATATACCCCGTTTCGACTTCTTATTCACTACGAGAAATTTAAAACTTGAACGTAAATAAATAACATGCTTGATTATCAAAACATGGCATCATAGAACGGGATTCACGCAAAATGGGTGTCTCCGGGGAATTGTAATCGTCATCCTCTTTTTGATACTCTCAAACCAAGCTTAAACTTATTGTGCAAACGTTTGTGTAAAATGCTAACACTACTTATACAAATAATCTATGTAAGTCGAGACTTAACTTTTTACTCCCGCAATTTATACAATTTAAGTGTGTGTGCTCATTTTCAAAAGTTTGACCATTGAAATCGACATTTGTTATGGCTATTATCCACTTACTAAAGTACTAACTCACCGAAAACGATGAAAGCCTAAGGTTCGAAAGAGCCTTTTCCATGTAGCGGCTTTCTTCTTAGCTTGTCCTTTTAAGGAGGCTAGGTTTTCACCTTGAGAATAGTACCGGAATCGTGAATTCGATTCCAAAGATTTCTGAAGCTACCGTTAAGTTAAAACTAAACCTAAATGGATTACAACCGACAATAATTTAAAAATTCGAGATTCAAATGTGAGATCACTCCATGTGGCGACTTTCTTCTCGACTTGTCCTTTTAAGGAGGCTAGGTTTTCACCCTCGAGAATAGTATCGACTTTGGGATCTTTGAAATCAAGGATTTCAAATTACCATCAAACTTTTAGACAACTTTGACGAATACGAGTTCAACTTCCGATTTAAATTTAAGAAAAGCAAGTTTCACACATTTATTCATAAGCAACATAATGCTTTTATTCACGCAACTCTTTTTTTTTTTTTTTTTTTTTTTTTTTTTTTTTTGACTTTAACTTTAAACTTTGCAACTTTTGCAGCATTCGAGCACTTTACGGTACTTTCATTTTGCAACATTATTCAGATTTTAAGAAAGTATGCTTTTCGGAAATTTAAATAAAAAGTTGAACTCGGACTCTAAATCAATTTTGCTTAAAAACTTTTTATTGTAACAAGACGATTTGAATGTTCAAAAGTTTGACAATGAACACGTATTTTAGTTCGATTAGTTAGCTTCTGGGAGAAAAAGCCATAGATTACTTATATAAGCTCTAAAGAGAACCAACTACTCCACGCTTAGCATTTTCATTTGCACAACTGATCGATGCTGAACCGTCAAGTTTTCTCACGCAAGCTGACCACTTGTGAATGGCCAACTGTAAGAAACTTAAAACAGCTCAGACACCAATGCAATGAAGATCAGGGGAGTATAGGTTTTCCCCGGGTCGTTATGTCCCAGCGAGCTATGCAATGGATCACCAAACGTATAGTGATCGAGGAATTTGAATGGAAAAGAGATTTGAGATTATTATAACTACAGAAATAGCAAACAAATACAGAGGCTTAATTGCAAATTAAAGAAAATTAAAAAGATAAAAAATATTAAATAAACGCTATCACTATTTGCAAAATGATGTTTTTGATTTTATGTTTTTACAAAACTGAATTTAAAAATTACGTAACGTACAAATAAAAATGTGAAAGTTACACAATATTAATCCTAAAAATATGAAAATGATATTTTTACAACCCCAATGATAAAAGAAAATTTATAGAAAAGGAAAATTATTTTTATAACTAATTACCTAATTATTATTAATTAAAAACTATTTTTAACTATTTAATATTAGCCTAAAATACAAGAAAATAGGAAATAAAATTAGAAAGATAAAATTAAGACTTAGAAAAATCTAAAATAACAAAAGAGAATTTTCAAAACTATTTTTGTATTTTTCTGATTATTTTCTATTTTCTAGGAAGTAAAAACTATTAAAACTAATTAAATTGTTTAAAAATACAAATTTAACTAATAAAAATCTGGAAAATATTTTTTTGGCTTTTTATATTTATCTTAACTTAAGAAAAATGAAAAATTATTTTTTTTGAAACTTTTCTTAATTTTTTGCAATAAAAGCTAATTAAAAATGCTTAAAAACTAATTAAAATCAAGAAAAATACCAAACTGCCCTAGAAAAATCTGAAAAATTCAAGATAAGCTTAAAATAATGCACTGAATCTAGGAAAATGGAAAACAAAGACTTGTGTGCAAGAATTTAAAGCTGCTATGCAAGTGCTTATAAATGAGCACTTTGAAATAAGCAAATGTGAACAAATAAGCACCAACTGTTTGCAGAAGCTCTAATATACTATAAGAACCAAAGTGCAACTTAAAACAACAAACCTAAACCACTGGATTGCAAGATTTTGGCTTATTTGAGTGAAATGCTAAAAACAGTTTTAAGGTACCAGGTTTGGACTAGAAAATAAGCACTCAAGATAAGCTGAAACTACAAATCAACTAAAGGGACCTAAAGTAGACCTGGGTGGCTACTTAGAAACCAAAGATCAGACTATGACAAGCTCTTGTGAGCTTTGTGCAAGCCTGCACAAAACTGATAAAAACTCAGTTTAAGCTGAGTTTCTGAACAGGGCAATTAAGGCCTTATTGACAAGCAGTTTTAACACTTATAAAAATTTGATAAAATTCCACTAAAATGACAGTAAGAAAGTACACCAACAAAAGTTTAAAATCCCAAAGTCTCACTTAGATTGGCTCAGAAATGAGTCCAAGAAAATTCTCCCTAGTTGAGCCCAAAATGACTTTTTGCAATTTTGACTTTTTAACAGTTGAGAAAAGTTTGACTAATGTGAACTTTGATTTCCATTTTAGGACTGATTATGAAGTAAATAGATGAAATAAAGCTGATGCAAGCAATGTCTAAGAATTCTATACACAAAACAACCTTTTGATTTTTCAAAACTACAATAGTTAAGCAGTTGAGATGGATTTTTTTGTAATGTTGACTTTGACAGTATGCAGGCACAAAATGAGACTGATATGAGTCTATTAGAACTAAACAAGCATGAACCAACTAGAAACAACCACTGACTAAACCTTTAAGACAGAATAGACAGTAAATCCAAACACACTTTAATCTACTGATTTGCAAATGAAACTGAACTAAAGATTGAACCAACTTATTTTAATGATCAAACTATGTTTAAATAACCTAAATACTACTATTTAAACAGGTTGGAACTAGTTAAGACTACAAACACAGACTATGCCATATGATTTGAAAATGACTTACACATGTCCTTAGCCACAATGGCTTGCCACTGCATCAATGAACCACTACCTATTCTAAACCAACCCAATGAGTTCTAAACTATCCCGAATCCAGCTCTGAACCAACACATATCCACTTCTGCATCATTTTTGCCCCATGTTGACTTTCTTTGACCAAGAACCAAAGTTGTTTAAAAATTGATTGTAAGCTTACAGCAAGCTATAATAAGCTTGTATAAGCTTGTCTGAGCTTGTAAATAAGCTATTGAGACTTTAATATCAGATTTTAAAATTGCAAATTCCAACAGTTGACATAAAACATGAGAAGTGAACAAAAGCTTGAATTGATACTTTAAAGGGTTATAGGTCAAAGAGGTAACCAAAGTTTAGTTACCGGTTATATAAGTTACTCTGTATGTTTTAACCTTCTACTATAGGTTTTTTTTTTCGTTAATTTCAAAATGGTCCTCGGACTAACGTCGTTAGTTTTTCCGTTAGCTAACGCCATTTGCAAAAACATTTGCATCGTTAGTCCTTTATCCTAACGACCGCTTATACTTAACTCAAAATTTGGTTTTCATACATTTTGTCCGTTTTCTTACGTTTTTGACCCTTTTTTACGGGCCATCGTTTTCACACGCTGCTCGCTTTTATACGCTGCTCGCTTTTATACGTTTCGCCTATTTTCTTACACTTTCATCCGTTTTCTTACGTTTTGTCCGCTTTTCTTACGCTTTTTCCGCTTTCATACGTTTTGTCCATTTTCTTACGCTTTTGTCCGTTTTTCCGATTTTATATGTTTTTGTCCGCTTTATACCTTTTCGCCTAGTTTATTACGCCAGATGTTTTCTTACGTTTTATCTCGCTTTTCTTACTTTTTCGCTGGACATTTTTTTCTTTTTCTTACGTTTTCCGTTTCATACGATTTTGTTTATTTTACATGTTTTCACACAATTCTATACACTTTTTATACACGTTTTATACACATTTTACATACGTATAAAACATAACAAGTATAAAACATACAAACGTATAAAACATACAAAGGTGTAGAAAACATAAAACTAGTATGAAAACGTAAAAGACGTAAGAAACGTGCACAAGCATATAAATGCGCACACAAATCTAATAAAAAAATTATGAAAACCTATGAAAACGTATGGAAATAAACGAAAATAGATGAAAACGCATAAAATGGACAAAACGCATTTAAACCGAGAAAAACGACGACAAGAGAGAAAACGTATATAAACGTAAAACAATGTAAAGAAAGTATGACAAGAGAGAAAACATTCATAAACGATAAAACGGATAGAAATGTACGAAAATATACAAAGATATGCGAAGAGAAAATGTAAAAAAATTAAAATAAAAAAATTAGAAAAAAAAAAAAAAACGCATAGTAATTTTTTGTTAAGGTTCAAGAACCTATTTAATAAACCCGTAAACTATAGTAACTTCCTTGTAACATTTTAAACTATGGTCTTGATGTGGACAAGGGAACCGTAATCACCGGTTGCCCACCCTCTCAAAGAATATTTATGTAACATTTTAATCTTTGAGTAACCCAAATGACAAACCCGCTTACTTAAGTAACATCTTTGTAACGAAAAAAACTTTAGTAACTTAGGTGAACTTTCACGTAAACTTTAGTAACATCTTTGACCTATAACCCTACTTTAAAATACTTGCAATACAATGAACTAAGTCACTTTGATACAAAGAAACTTTAAAATACAACTAAGAATTCAGTTAAGACTAATAATTTGAAAAACGACATACATTATTGAAATTAAACTAAGTACTACATTTTCTTCCTTCTTCTTCCTTCTTTTTATACTCCAATCTCATTCTCTCCTCTTTCTGAGCATATCCCAGCAATTTTCGGGACCCTTGGATGAGTTTAGAGCAATCTTGGCCGTTTATGCATTTTACGCCAAACTGGTACAAGCCAGTTGGGACAGGGAAGGGATGCATTTAATGCATTTGGAGGGTTGTTGAGGTGGGGGGAACAAAACATGGAGTAGGGGTGGAGAGTTGTTGGTGGCTGGAGGTGAAGTTGAGGGGACATGGTGGTCGGGGAAGACAGGAAAAGGGGGCGGGGTAATATTATTTTAAACGTGGGTATTTGGGTTCGGGTTATGGGTAAAAGGGTGGACTAGGTTGGGTATTGGATTGGGCTTGGGCTGGGTTTGTATAATAACAAGGGTCCGGATTGGATTTAGGATATAAGTAACAAGGACCAAAAATGTAAAATCTGGAAATCCAAGGACCAAAGCTGTAAATTATGAAAAGTAATCCAAGGGCTTGTTTTGCCAACCTCCAATATTCCAAGGGACCAAATCTGCCAATTGTGAAATTCCAAGGACTAAACATGAACAATTTTAAAATCCAAGGATCAAAACTGTAATTTCTCAAAACTTTTGGATTTTTCACCAAAGGACTAAATATGACAATTTATGACTCCAAAAGGACCTTTGGTGACTTTTCTTATAAAATAAGTGCCTAGGGACTGATTTTGCCATTTTCGAAAGTCGAGGACCGAAACAACCAATTATGCAAACTTTGCTCGTTTTCATCCGATTTTAAACATTTTGCATCCGAAACATATAAAATGCAATTTTGGAATATTTTCGAATTTTGATGCATTTCGAGCATTTTAAACGTTTTGCGATTCGAATTAACCAAAAATGATGAGTATTTACACACTCATCAATCCCCACACTAAACTATTGCTAGTCCCTAACAATCTTTTGAGAAAAACTTAATGGATTTGAATCTCTTTACCAAAAGCCATTACTTCGAGTAGCCAAATGTTTCGGTTCAAGTAAGAACTATGGTACACCGATAACCATGTGATTTTGAGCAAACCACCGACTTCCAACGGATTTGATTTGTCTTTACCGAAGCCGTTTGCTTCGGACTAGCCAACTCTTAGATAAATTATCAATATTATCTTTGGTGAGTCGATTACCAATTATGGTTTTTCCACTGCCTTTACCACAAGCCATAAACTTGCGGGCTAGCCAACTCTTCACTTTTTAAGATATGGTGAGCTCAATACCATACAATTTTGGGCAAATTGCAAGCCGTCAACGGATTTGAGATATCTTTACCAAGAGCCGTTTGCTCCTGGATTAGCCAATCCTTTTGTTTATTAGACAAGGCGGACTGATAACCATATGAGTAAGTGCAGAACGCTTACTCCAAAAAAAATTTTTTGGCTAAAAACGGGGGAATTGGGTGGATAAATACATGATAAAATTCGTGAGAATTCCCCCCCACACTAGAAATGAATATTGCCCTGTTAGGTCACTAGTTTTACAACACAAGCTTATAGAGAAAGAGATAAGGCGATTGAACAAGTAAACAACACACACACACACACAATATTGTAACCGGTTATGCGAGGAGGTGAGTGAAAGAATAACTTGAACAACCAACCTTCAAATGAAGGTTATTATAATGTATTTATAGGCAAGGAGCTAGGCAACACTCCTCTCCTTCCCTATTCCTTATTGGGCTTGGATCTGCTTATGGGCCTTCTACATAAGCTTGACCTTAATCAAACATAAAGGCCATAACAAAGCTACCTATTACATATGAAATATAAATACTTGAAATACTGTTTAGAGTGATTCCAACAATCTCCCTCAAGTATATATGAATGTAAACGGTGAAGGCGTTGATGTAATAGTAGTCGTGACGCCTTCCGCATTCTTCTTTCTTGTGAGAGGAATTGCCTTGATTCAAACAATCTCCCAAAGGTAGAGAGATAGTTATCTTTGAACGGTTAAGCTTCGACGTCATCTTTAACTTTGTTCTTTGATCATTTGTTCTTTGTGGTGAAAGTGATAGTATGTTGTTGTTCGCATCGCCCGCTTTCGTGTTCGCTTCACGCTCCAATGTCTCCACGCCATTCTTCAACATGCTCACACGCCTATGACGTTGGAATTCAATATCGATGAAGTTCTTTAAGTCTTTAACTTTGTAGATTCTTTGGTTAGACGAAGAATCATTCGACGATTGTGTTGCTTTTGAATAGAACTTCCATTAGTGATGATGTTGGCGTGAGCATGAGAAGAATCAAGACGATCATTCCGCCCGTAGCTTCCATAAGAAGAAAACATTGCAAACGGTTAGAAATAAGCGGTTTCCAGACTTACAAGTTTGAACTTCGAGAGTGTTAACAAGATAGTGTGAAAACACAACTCTAATTTTACAAAGGCCGCTCTCGAACGGAGTCCCACAAGTGAGATAACGCGATGTACCAAGTACATCTACAGCTCGATGAGTCGCCGAGGTACACCAAGCATCACCTCACGATCAGACCGCTTGAGACACACCCCGTAATCCACGGGAGTTACCGAAGCGACCACCGCCGTGGTCGTTTGATGTTGACCCCGGCAGAGTTTCCATTCAATCACCGAGGATCATGATGTGAACCTCTCATAAATGTTCTCGATGATTGCTAAGATCCGTGAAGGACTCGATATGAACCATCGAATCATCAAGACCTTATTGTTGATCAACAAGTGATTAAATGTCAAGTGTTCCTAAGAGATCTTTGATGAATCTCGTGGCTCTAGACTCAACAGTGCTTTGGTTTTCCCGAGCGGAGACTAGGAGAGGGTCTCCTTCTTCAATACCAACGATCTCTAAGAGAAAGCCAATAGTTTATGTAGGGTTCCCGTGAGAATGAAACAAGCTTCGCTGAGAGAAACTTGAGTGGCTAAGAAGGTTTAGTGCATGCGCCACCGGGTCCATGACGACTTTTAATCTTCAATACCGGTGTCACTAAGTGACAACCAAGAGTATATGAATTGAACCCGTGTCCGCCCTAAGTTGAATAACTGAGGGCTATTTCTTTTCACCCTTTTCTTTACATTTCTTTTGATTCTTCAACTCCTTCTTTCTCCGATTCTCATTTTCTCCTTTTACAATCTTTCCTAAGGACTTCTAACACTAACTAATGGTAGTGTCCTGGGTAGATCCTCCGCTCTGGCGGATCATAGGACTGTTATTCCTAACCTTAGTCACCTTATAACCCATGACTAACCTATGTTTGCCATTATAACCATCGAAGTTAAAATATCTCTCAAAGAGTTTGTAAATGAAAGACATGTTTGAACCACGTGAGAGATAAGTTTTGCATAAATACCCTCCACATGTGCTTAATAGTTTTGATGGTTAAATGCACAATGAGGAAAGAGCGCGACTTTATGAATTGATCCACTAAAGATAGACAATCTCCGCGAGACACGGTTACGTTGAATAGTTAAAGAGTTACATTGTCGCTTTTAGGTGACAACTAGCTCTAATAACTACCTTGAAGGTGTAGACAAACCTCGAAAGGTTGTCATACCCGCCGAGTTCATGTCTATCAAGAGCTTCTCGAATGGTACCTTCTACTAAGACGAGTCCTTTCATGAGACACGCTTACATCACTAGCGAACTAGCTTGAAATTATTACCCGTCCAGACAAGTCTTTTCGAGTTACAAACAGCTTTAGTACCGCCAATTCGCTGGTTAAGTCCGAGGTACACTGATTCATTTGCATTCAAAGACAACATATTTCTTATCACACAAATTTTCTCCCTCAAAATGGCATATAAAATGTTATTTTTGAATGGTTGAGAATAAATATGACCATTTTGAGTGTTTGTGGGAAGAGTGACCATCGTGAACAATTTGTGAACAAAGTTTTGAAATCAAATACCCCTCAACTTGTAATATAAACGGTTGAGGTTTTGAAAATCATATGGGAAGTACTTGTCTTTTGAGCAAAACCTTGAATAATGAAAGGTTTGATAGGTTTTACTCAAAAATAAGAAGCTTTCGCTCCTTTTATAAGGATTGTGGCATCGAGGCGCACTACGTGGTCCTTTCTTGACCATTACGGGTTGTACATCGTTATGTGTGCACAAGCCATTCACATATATAAACATTCATCCAAAATCATATGAAGGAAACAATTCAAGGGTACCGTGAAGTGCAGTGATGTTCCTGTGAGTGCGCATGTATGCTGAAAGCCGGTGATGTTTATCCCGGTCTACCACCAACATAGCTCTCCAAGCGCTCGAATCGATCCCTTCGAACAACCGCTCATCAATCATGGTGATGATCCTTCTCACATCCCTTCTATCCCGAGAGTTCCAACGCTTAGGATTCCCAACCTTCAGCGATATCCTTCAATCTGACGCCAATCCATCCCTAACCATCTTCAAGGTATGATCCCGAATTTGTGGAGCTCACTACACGCCATTAAGCGCTTCGCAAGTTCACCGCGTAAACAATGCCGAAAGGTTTGCCGATGAGCGTAAGTTGTTTGAGCCGGTTGATGTCGAAGATCAAGCCGTGGTGGAGTGAAGTTTACACGCTTCGATATGATTCAACAACCATCCGGATATCTTCGACACGCTCTTTGATCACAATGCGCCTAATGAAGATGAGAACCGACTTGATAAATTCACGTTGAATTTCAACGAGAATTGTCTCATACGACCGTACTTTGGCAAGGTACATGTCTTCGATGTCGTTGAGTGACAAGTTCTCAAAGTCACCGAGAATTCATAGTCTTGTTCATCTTGTCGCTTGACTATGATATTCTTCAAGAATGTGTAGTCCCATTTAGACTTGAGATCAATGTGTTTGATGGCCACGATGTTCTTTGAGCAATACACTTCATGTTGAGACTTCAACCGTGCAGCTCGTAGTAGATTCTTCTCGCTCGTGCCAATGATGAATCCCATACAATGCATCTTGGTCGATGCTTGCACTTTGTCGAAAACAAGTGATTTGCACGCCTCGATAGCTATGCGCTTGAGTAGGTAGTCACTGGAATGGAAGAGTTAATGATGTAGCGATTTTCTTGAACCATCGCCACCATGGAGAAGAAATTCCGTGTCCGTGTTGAAGAAATATCCAAGGGAATCCTTGGTTCATCCGGTTGGCCGATTGTTGGTAGAGGTTTGGTCCAACAAGGTAGTATGGAGGGTTGTTCCGCTTAGTGAAGTCGATGTTTGCTTCGGGTTGAGCCAATCCATGTTGTTAGACATGGCTCGAGCAATGTTTTCAAGGTGATATTCAACCTCGATTGCACTTTCCGAGCTGTTTTTCAATGTATGAATGCGCCATTCTTGATGCGCTCAACTCGGATTTCGCCATCTTCTTCACACGGAATCTTTCTTGCAAGATTTTGCATGCTCCAAGGTACTACCGCTCACCAATTCTTGACCTTCTTCGTGGTAGGGAGTGTTGTTAACAAGTGTGGAGAACCATTCAAATTTCGCGGTTGTATCATTATCTAGCCATGATACGACATCCGGCCGAGTCGCCTTTTTCTTGCTTTTAGAAGGCCTTGATGATGATTCGGTTTCTTCACTTGTTTGGGAGAGGAGGGTTGTTGTTGGGGCTCAAGGACCTCTTCATCGCCACCACCCGTATACTCAAAGTGATCACCGCTCGAGTCAAGGGTGGTAACTCGGAATCGTCCCGAGGTTTATCTGGAAGACCGTGGTGGAGAAGACTTTGTTGTGCAGAATTGGTTTTGGAGGAGGTGGCATCGAGGAGGATTCACCGACATCTTTTGACGCTTAGCCTCGCCGCCTTATCCCGATCCCGATCATCATCGCCTCTATGACGCTTAGGCCTCTCGCCTTCTTCTCTGCATGCGTAATTGTTGGAATGCCGCAATGCTTCTAACAGCTTGCTTTCATGAGAGGCAAGCATCATGAACGCTTAGACAACAGTGCACCACCGATCAACTAATTCATTCGAGAAGATTTTGGGATCAACAGATTGATGCCGACATACATCGGTGTTGACTTCATCACTGCTTGGCCGTGTGTAACAGTTTGATAGAGTTGTCTGTAAACATCTCTCCGTAAGTCTAGGAACGTTGTCACGAAGGTACCGTTTGTGTAACCTTCAATCATTTCGCTTAGTTGCTCACGGCGATGACTCTTCATGAATTCTCGCACAAACTTCCTTTCCTTGTTCCTCTTTTCGCTCTTCTATATATATGTCAGATGTGATCAAGAAAGAAATTCACTTCTTGTTAAGAGCGTTTTCTTTTCCGACTTCCTTGATGCCTTTTGAACTGTTCATGAGCTTGAGAAACCCAAGATTTTGGTTTCTTCACGGATTGGATGAGGATTTTGTTGATTTCGTTGATGGTGGTTGAGATGAATGTGAAGAAGAATCGGATGAAGAGGAGATGTGAGGAGACTCGGGTCCTTCTACGGTTCGTGACGCTTCCATCCGTGTATGTGTCGGACTATCCGTAAGAAAATCGCCATAGTCGACTCTCTATCCTTCTTCTCCTTCTCGCTCAAGATTATCAAACTCAATAGTGTCTTTCACAGTCGTTCTTGTTGCAAAAGGGTGGTGGTACCAGCCCCGTGATCGGGTTGATTAACCGCATCAGAGATGGTTCTGAGGAGCAAGACTACTAGTTCCTCCGGTCCACCCATTTGCTCATTAGCAAATTTTTCACTTTGTGTTCATGTCTAAGTTGATGCAATTTCTTTCAGAAGTCGCTCCAAGTGGTTCTCCTTCACTTTCTCGAAGCCAAGATCATAAGGTACAAGTACCGAGTCTTTCCTTTACCCTTATCATCTTGAGGACTTGAGGTTTCGACTTTTGGAGTGTCTGACACATCCTTTGTCGCTTCGCAGAAGAGAACCTCCTCATCTCAGATTCAGATCTTCGTAACTTACGCCCTCAAGTCGTTGTTTCGTTCGTGTTTGGGTTTAGGAATGGGAGTAGCCTTGACGGAACAAACCGCTTTCTGAGGGTTTCGCTTGGGAAACTTCCTTTGTGACTCGAACTTGTAACACTTCCAAAGACTTCCTCTTCTAGTTCTCCGAGTAGGTGTACCGTAAGATCTTTCATCGAGGTGACCAACCTTGCCTTGTCTTACCGCCCAGACACCGCTGTAATGCTTCGAGCTCGACATCTTCGCCTAGCGTGTAACTGCAACACCGCTACCGCTTTTGTAGACGATTCCTTCATTCGATGGTCGAATAGGTTCACCAACATGTCGTGATTGTCGTGGTCATTGAGCCTCTTGGGAATATCGAATGTAGTCCAAGTGCTCGGATCAACAATTTGGTATATCCGATGTAGGAATCTTTGAGCCAAGTTTGTTGAGAAATGACATCATGTCATCCCAAATCGAGCTTCAATAGCGATGTGTTTCATGTTGACAAATGCCCAAAATATTTGCGCTCTATGAGCTTAGGATGCTCATAGCCGCTATCACGACCGTAAATAGACTTGGTGATGATCATGTAGAGCGTTCTCCAAGGTTGAGGAATACTCTTGAGCTCTACGTGAGAGTGTTTGGTGATTACTCCCGTAGCCTCATCATAACCGATATCGATTAAGAATGGAGAGTGAGCTCTTCAAGAGGTGTGGCATAAAGTTTGTCCGGTTCGACTTCAGAATTAAGAGAATGTTCTTAAGTCCGCAGTGTGATGGTGATTCTTTGTGATTCGTAGTCACCACACCGCAGCCCTTCCTTTGACCCTTTCCATGGTGTTCCGTAACTGCTGGATATAGATCTCGTGAACTGCTGCGTAATGTGTGAGCATGTTCGATATGGATGAGTCCTCGTAATGTCAATAGCGATTAAGCATGAAGACTCGAGCAAGTGAGAGTGTCAAGTCAACTCGAGATTATTCTTTCCAATCTTCATTGGGTAGCCATTAGGGTAGATGTCAAGAATGGAGAGAACATTTGGTGCATCCATGTTTGGTCGAGCACCATGTCGTGATCTCAAATAATATTAGCCAAAAGAACCAACATATCGAAGACATAATGTTAGTCAATGTAAGGTCTTATTGTCTAGTTATTTAATGTACAACGTCAATGATTGTTACGAGTCCTAAGTCACTTGTATGTCCAATAGTCTAATGACGCCGTGAAATGTTTCGTGAGTTAGTTAACTTTAAGTTTTAAAGCTTATGTTATCACTTATTGTTCACAACATATCAAACGCTTTGGTTTATTAGTGACATTATTGGATTCGTGACGTTATGATAAGTTTATTAACAAGTTTTGTACACGTAACAATTCATAATGAAGGTCAAAATGGCTTAAGCGTAGGATTGACAAAGTTACGCCAGAACAATGTGACATACGCCAGAGGCTAAAGCTTATGCGTAGGATCCTTTCTTATGCGTAAGAAATGTTACGCGAGGAAAAAAGGGACCTTACGCGAGAGCTTACGCCAGAGGCGATAAAAACCTTACGCGTAAGGCTTACTCGTAAGAGTAGACCTTATGCGAGAGGTCATCGCACACATATCCTTCACTGTGATACGCCGTAGTCCCACCGTAGAACCTTACGCGTAATAGTTATGCGAGGTTTTATTTTACGATAACATCACTACGCCGTAGGGTAATCCTTATGCGAGAGAGTCTTATGACCTTGATTCTCGAGTGTTTGCGTAGCAAAGCCTCGAAATAAATTCATCAACTCATCAATGTTCACACAAGACAACAATTTATCACGATAACAACATCCTAGTCCATGTTAATCGTTACGCAGAGAATCACATACGCGTAGTCTAAACCCTAAACTTACGCGTATGAGATTTAGCCATGGGATGAACATCATATTGATTCTGGTAGTTCTAAGAAGTCCATAAAGTAGTTTTATCCAAGTTTTAACATCAAATAAGCCTTGAATCAAAAATACCCAATTTATATGAACTTGAACCCTAATTTTCGAATTAAGTATCATAGTTGTTTCTGGGTGATTTCTGGGTTTACATGTGTTCAATTGAACTTGAAAACAACCTTATATGACTATCTTTTATACCAAAAACCTTCACATTTGAAAAGACCCAATTCTACGCATAAACCCTAAATCTCAAATACACTCAATTTGTGTCTAGGTGGATTTTGATGTTTAGAAAAGTATTATAGATGATATTAAATCATTTTGACACAATCCTTTTAACTTCAAACACATAAACAAGATTATGTGTTCATACGCATACGCCAGAGAACACAAAATCACCCATAGGTTAAAATCAAGCCGTTAACTTTCAAAATGGTTTAAAACCATTGTTTGTAATCTTGTTATGAACACACAAACACTTACAAAATGAAGATCCGAGACACGCAATTTTTGAATGATTTTAGGCGAGGATTTGAAGGTTTTTAGCAATAAATGTGGTTAGAATGGTAGGTGGGGTATTTTATTGAAAAATACTTTCGGATTATGACAGTTTCAGTCCCTCCACCTTTTCCTTTTTCAACCAAAGCCTTTTAACTTCCATTTAGGTTACCAAACAAAGATTTTTGAGAAAGAATCATGACGACACTCCCCCTCGGCTTGATAAATTTAAACGGTTTAAGAATTTTAGTCCGAGGAGTGTCATTGAGCCAGAAAGTCCACCATCATTTGTATAACGAAACAACCGAGATGTGATAACATGCAAGTACACTTATGTTTTGAAACGGTTAAGCGATAAATTTCTCCCCCTCAACACTTGATCGGAAAAATACTGAATTTTGAAAGATAAAAGTGTTGACGGAAGAAATGTACTTGCCATGTTTAAAGAAAATAGATGAGGAGAATATTTTGTTGTTTTATCGTTTTATATTTTTGTATTTTGTTTTGAAAGATTTTATTTATTTACAAAAGATGTTTTGGTGTTTGATGTGTTTTAAGACGTTTTAAGAGGTCATCCAGCCTCTTGAGTCAACACCTCATACCAATTCGTGGATCAACTCATTAAACCTAGCGGAGGCAAGGCTTTGGTGAGCGATCCGCCAATTGGTATTCAAGACCACAAAGTATAATTCAACGGCACTGCTCCACATGATCCTTGATGAAATGATAGCGAGATCGATGTGCTTTGATTTCGAAAGTGTCGAATCGAGTTGCACGAGATTGCAATGGCACCGATTGTCGCAAAGACATCGATTCTCACAAATACATAACCATAGTCTTTGAGTTGTGTTCTCATCCAAATGACTTGAGCACAACACGCGGACATGGCTACATATTCGCTTCGCTTGATGATGTTGATGTACAATCCTCGCTTCTTTGATTGCCAAGACACCGCTTATCACCGAGAAATTGTAGTGCTCTCAAGTACTTTTCCTCGAGTCTAGGCATCCCGCGTGATGATCCTCAAAAGCGATTAGTTCAAAACCGTAATCCTTCTGATACCGATCCCCAAATTAATGGTTCCCTTGATGTATCGGAGGATTCTTTTAGCCTCGTAGAGGTGGGTTTCAGCTTGGTCGCGATCGATAACGGAGCATAGATAAACGGCAAAGACAATGTCGTGTCGCTAGTCGTTAGATACATGAGAGACCCAATAATACTTCGGTATTTGGTAGGGTCAACCAATTTCCCATGTAAATCAAAGATCTAATTTCTTGGTATGAGCCATTGGTGTGGCATAGGTATCACGTGTATTCATTCCAAATTTGTTTAACAATTCAAGGGCATATTTGACCGACTCAAGAAAATACCACGGGTGATTGATGAACTTGTAGTCCTAGAAAGAACGTAAGTTCACCCATCATGGACATTTCAAAATTTTTCTTCATGAGTTTTGCAAAAGCGATTGAAAACTTTTATGTGTTGACCCAAAATGATGTCATCCACATAAATTTGAACAATTAAGATGTGTGCCCGTGATATTGTATAAAAGAGTTGGGTCAACCGAGCCTTTGGTGAAATTATTGGCAATGAGGAAAGATGATAGCTTATCGCACCATGCCCGAGGGGCTTGTTTGAGACCATAAAGAGCTTTGTTCGCTTTGTAGACATGGTTCGGGAACTCGTGATCAACGAATCCATCCGTTGGTCGACATAGACCGCTTTTAAGTTGTCCATTTAGAAACGCCGCTTTGACATCCATCCGATAGACCGTCATGTTCATATGAGCCGCGAACCGAGAAATATCCGAACAAACCTCAAGACGAGCAACGGAGCAAAAGATTCTTCAAAGTCTATCCTTCTTCCCGACGATAACCCTTAGCAACTAGCCGTGACTTGTTTCGGATTACATTCCCTTCAAAGATCCAATTTGTTTTTCCAAATCCATTTTAGACCAATGACGAGACCCCCGCTGGTCTTTCAACCGCTCCCATACTTCAAGACGCTTGAATTGATTGAGTTCTTCTTGCATGGATTCAATCCAGCTTGTCTTTGTCATTGCATCCTTAATGTTTTTAGGTTCGATTGGGACATGTGAGTGCATAAATGCAAAGTGTTCACCATCCGAGCGAAGACGTTGTCTCGTAACGACCGGTTGATTCGGGTTGCCAATAATGTTAGCCGAGGATGGTCTTTTGTCCATCTATGTGTAGAGGGTTGATGTTGGTATACATTGTGCGATTTCGAGGATTCAAATGGTTTGTTGAAGATTCCGCGACATCCGTGCAGCAGCCTCATTGGCAAACGGGTCAAGAACGACGGATCAAAATCATGCGGGTGGGGTACATCATTCGTAATATCATCACCGGTTCATCATTGTTGGAAGCGTGTGTTCAACTGCTGTGTTGGAGTCAATTGGTGTAGGTGCATCTTCAACAAGAGTTGTTGTAGCAGTGTATCGTATAGGAATATTATCGTTGTGCAATGGAAACAATGGATACACCAGAGCACGCTCATCAATATCGCCACGTAACGTAGGAGCAAATAACCTTCCATTTGTTGACGAGTTAATGAGGGCTTTCTTCACCGATGATGGGGTTTGAGGAAGTTTAAACGGTTGTGACCGGTTCTAAGTCGTTATACTCGTAAGCCATTTCCGTGAGTTCATCGAAATGAGCATGAATCGCTTCCATAACCTCCTTAGTTCGACGATTCCGATTCGAAACCTTTAGAATTGTCACAAGATCCAATAAAGACTCCAATATCGCCTTTGGCTTTTAGCTTTCCAAAATCATCACGATCATTATTTGATAGCAAAGGATCCAAATACATGAAAGTGTTTGAGGTTCGGTTTATAGTTGTGGACAAGCTCAAAAGGTGTTTTGTTGTATGCTTTGTGATCATGGAACGGTTTTGAGTATAGCATGCAGAGATACGCCGCCCATAAGTAATCCTGAAGTTTAGCATTGATTAACATTGTTCTGCAGCCCACTAACGCTCGGTTTCGCTTTCAACAACTCCGCTTTGTTCGTGTGTCCGCAATAGATGTTTGATGTCAATTCCCACTTTCTCATAAAATTCACGAAGGGTTTTGTTAACAAATTCGGCCTTTGTCTGCTCGATGATTCCGACGGTGTCATGGAGTCGAACTCGTATCTTTGTGAGAAAGGTGATGATCATTTGTGGAGCTTGGTCTTTGCTACGAAGAAAGTAGACCCAAGTCCATCGAGAGTAGTCATCAACGATTACTAAGATGTAGCGCTTGCCATTTATCGCTTGCACGCCGCATGGGGCCACACAAATCCATGTGAAGAAGATGAAGCACATGTCGAGAGTCGGTTCCACCTTTGAAGGAAAATGAGCACGAGTGCTTTTCCCTTGTTCACAGTCGAGCAAAGGTGATCTTTGAATACCGGAATCGGGAGTCCTTCAACTAGTTTGTGTCGAGCAAGATTGGTGATGGTTTGAAAGTTTAGATGTGAGAGACGACGGTGCCATAGCCGTGGATTTTGTAGATGTTGCCTTTGAAAGTAAGGATGGGAGAGGAAGCAACCATGTCTTGCATAGAGATAGTGTAGAGACCGGAATTACGCGAGCCGACATAAGATCGCTTCCTTGTAGATCACGAATGAAACAAGTTTTCTCCCCGAAAGCAACCTCCAAATCTCCATCACAAAATTGACCCATCGAAACAGACAGACCGAGGCCTTCCACATAGTAAACCCCGCCGATTTCGATGTTCCCATTAACATAATCTCCAGAGCCCATGATGGTCGCAAGTGATCGCTCCCGAACTCGACAAAGGCCAATGAACTTTGCAATAAAGTTTGATAACAGCTTAAGATTGCTCGTCATGTGTCGGGAACATCCGCTATCAACAATCCAGAGAATGATCTCAGACACCGCATTACACATGCATTTACACAGATGGAATAGAAGTAGATGTGGAACCCAAATGTTAGAGGGTTCCAAGGTGTACATTAGACATACACACATTGATAAGTTTAGGCATCCATTTAAATCCAAGTGTGTTATATATCCATTTCGCCATCTATAACTACTCTTTGCTTTAGTCTTAGTGAAAACACTAGGTGTTATCAGATTCTTAGGAGGTGTAGTGAGCTACCGTGATAGCAATGGTTGCCTTAGAATCTAAAGAAGGTGGTTTACCAAGCACGCACTTAGAATGATTAGTGGGCCTAGAGGTATTCCGATTCTTAGGATTCCGTAATCTAGAGATTATAGCTTTAGCAACACATTTGTCATGACAATCGAATTCATACTCTTTTGACAAATATCACAAGGTGCATCGATCAATATCAAAGGTACTTAACGGTTTAGCATTCGTTACATCACTATTTCTATTACATTTGCCGACGCAACATCTATAGTGGAAGTAACATGAGTTTTATTCAGATTCCTAGGGTGTTCTTCTACTTTAGCATTCCTTATTGATCTTTTCTTAGGTCGCAACTTCCTATTCTTCGCTTGAGTGCTCCTAGGCGTGAAGTGCGGACGCTTGAAAAGATGCAACTATTCTGCTTCAAGAGAGGGAAACACATTAGCAACTTGTGATTTGACAGTGGGAATTCTAGGTTCACGATTACTAAGTGTGACGGTGCTAATCTCTTAATCACAAGAGGCGGAAGTTGTTCATACTTTCCTAACATTTCCGTAACTTAGAGATGGTGTGAATCGATTTTGATTTTCGTAACTAAGATTACCAAAGAAAATTCATGACTTCTAGTGTGAGCAAGATAGTGATCAAGTTCGTTTGATGCTTCATCTCGAGTCTTTTGAGTAAATCAAATATGACACCATATTCTGCTTAACTTTTAAAAGTTCTTGTTCATATTTTGAGATTTGACTTTTCAAAGACACGCTTTGATCATCCAGCTTGCTCAATTTTAGGATCAAGATTTAGCACTCAATTGAGCGATTTTCTTTGAAAACCGAGTTGATGGTTGTGAATATCTTTTCACACCAATGAAGACGACGCTTTGCATTGTTAATTTCGTGTAATCGCTTATTTTCGCTTTTAAAGACTCGATCCAAGCACATTATCGGTGTTCTCAACAGCTTGTAACAATTTCAACAATATCGCAGAGATATGATCGATGCATATGGCAACGAATAGAGTAGCACAACATTATGGATATCAAGACGATAACATCTTCCAAGAGTCGATCAACATCTTTTCTCAACAGTTTTTTATGCTTTGTGTTAGTAATAGATGTTTCGCTTTTCGAAAACGCTTTTCATTACCCCAAGTTCCTTATGAAAATCCTTTTCCTGTGCAATTGCACAACTTTTCAAGTTTTTAACATTAGGTAAAAGGTTTTTCCGAAAGATGTCTCGTTGTTCTCTCGCCAGAGGCGATTGAAAATGTTCAACTTTGATTTCGGATCGATATTCTATCTCATGTTGTAAAATTTTGAGGTCACCATGAAAATGTCAAAATATCAAGGATTTTTCGATTTTCGTGTTTTGAGTTTACTTCACTAATGGAAGGTAAAGGACCGTAAGTTTGTGCAAAGACTGCTTTGGGATTAACAATAGAAGACTCGGTGTTTTGATGATAACCCTTGGTGTGTTAGAAGAATCCGCTGGTGTGACGAAGTGACCGCTTTTATAATTAAAAGGTTTGTTGTAAACAACATTTTTAATTTTGATCGACTCGCCTTCTCGATCTAATTCCTCTTGACGATGGTATTCAACAACACTCATGATAGTATTATCAATTTTGTATGTGCGACCGAAACTTCGTGAGTTGGTTTGAATGTTTTAGTGAAAGCTTAGGTTTGTAATCGCCTAGATTTTTCCAAATCCTTTTGGATTGGGTTTTAAGGTAAACTTTTCAATAGTCATACGGATTCACCATGTTTGTAAACAATGCTTTAAACTCTTTAAGTTTGTTTTGCAAGTCGATGATTTCTTCAAGAAGGTCATCTACCCGATTCGTCGAATGCTTTTGTATGCGGAGAACTGCTTTTGACAATTTAACAACTCATTTTAGCTTTTTGATTTTCCAAGGTGAGAGCGTTAATTTGCTTTTTATGTTCATGTTTCAGCTTGTTCTAATTCGGACAACAAAGCATTCTTCGAGGCGGCTAGATCACGATCCGTCTCTAAATATTTTTCGCTTTGATGAGATTTTGTAAAGCGGCTTCAAAACCTTTTTCACGTTTTCTTGAGTTTTGAAAAGTTGAGTTGCATTTGTAAACATTCAAAATCCTTGGTTAATAAAGGCATTTTTACTTTTTAGGATTGATTTAATGCATAACATTCCTCCATTTTGATTTTATGGTCTTGAATTAACCGAGCAAAATCCGGATGAGGCAACAGATCATCTTGTTCAACGCGAGTCTCAACATGATCATTCTTTAGATCCTCAAGCACGACCACGAGTCAATTTGATTATCAAAGGGGACCATAAGGTCGCCTTGATCGCCAAATGTAACTACTGTGGTTAACTTGAAAATCATCAAGAAGATGTAGAAGACTCATTTTGAATACCGATCCGCGCCGGATTCAGATATTGGCGGAGATATTAGTTCGATATGATGATGGTTTGTTCGGCACCGAGACAAGCCATCGTTGTCATACACGGGCTCGAATCACTCATGTGTAGCTCATGCATATTAGCCATCAACATAATAAATGATTAGCCTCGCAAGTCCTCCATATCATCATCTCGAGTCTCGTGATCCGCCATAAAGCTCGTTTTGTTTGTGAGAGATCCACCGGCTTCATCCTTAAGAGCCAAAAGTAAGGCCTCTTTGAAATAAGCACCGCCGAGTCCTTGGCTTTGGGCATGCATTAGCCAGTGTCCTTCTCATTGCGCTTGTAGCATCTAAGACCATTTAACCGATTCTCGAGCATTTCTGCTCCACCACTTGAGCTCGTTGTTATTCCTACCCACAAGATTAAACCCTTGACCACCGCTCATCCGACGACCATAATCACGATTTCGAACTTCAACACGCCCATTGTTCACAACACTTGAGTCCGTGTGTTAGATGAGGAACGAATACGATTGTTGGATTTGTTGGTGTAACGCCAAAAGCATTAGCAATCATCACAAATCCTTGTTGCAATGCTTCAATGGATCGATTTCCTCAAGAGTTTCACCGACATATGCTTGAGCATTGTTGCCGTATGGGACCAATTGATTTTGTTGAGGTTGAGGTTGTTGCCGTGAAGGTGTGTTGGAAGCAGCTTGGTTGAGTTGTCGGTTGAGAGGATAATTCGCTGAGCATACAAGGCAAGTTGTTGATTGTCCGTTGTTGGATGCTTAGCAATTTGAGCACGGAGAATCCTTTCCCGATCAACTTCCTTTTCATGAGGCTTCAAGTAATCGTACAACAATCCATAAGTAGAATGATGCATGTTCTTCGCTTGACGGAGAAAATGACATACTTCTCCCATTCGGACCGAGACTACTCAGAACTTAGTATTCACCGCAATTCTTGGCATGATGATGTTGTGTTTATCCAAATCATTGATGATGTCTCGAAAATCGGTGATGATATGACTCAAGTGTCTCTCCGTGTTCAATCATGAAGTGTTCATAAGCCAAGTAAATTTTGGATTCCAAATCCTCCCGATTGAGTATGATCCTTCCATAAGAAGACTAATATGATCCCACATTTTTGTGCGCTTTTGAGCATCAACACTACGAAGAATTGGGTTTGGTAATCCTAAGAGGATGTATTCCATTGCAAGTTCATCGCCTTCATAGTGTAGAAGTTCAGAGGATTTAAGTCGCAACAAGAGCAATGTTGGTTTGTTCATCTCGTGGAACAAAGCAGCTTGATCTCCTGCACAATGACGGTAGGCATCTCAAATGGACCTTCCAAGATAACCTTCTTTAAGAACTTTCCATGTGGCTTCTTCGATCACGTAACCTAAAGAACCTTATCACCCATTGATCGTAGTTTCGGAGTGAGCATTGGAGGTCTATCAAGTGATCCACTTCATGAATTGATTGTTGGTCGCTTAGAGCTTCACACATCTTTGCAAACCAAGTGGGTTCCTTCATAGTGCTTCGTGATGGATGTTGATTGAAATCGTTTGTGTAGGGTAGAGTTTGAAGACTTGGTGGTGGTTGAACCATTTGTGGTTGTGGAATTGCACCAAGTTGTGGAGTATGTTGTCGATTAAATTGTTGTTGATAAATTGCTTGTTGTTGATTCCATTGTTGATGTTGTGGAGTTAATTGTTGTTGTTGTTGATGATTATAAGTGTGAGGAAGTAGTTAGAGTATGGTGGTTGAGACATGATGATAAACTTGTGTAGTAAGAATGGATCTTTGTAGTCGAGTGAACCTTTGTTGATGAAGTATCCTTAGGCGAGAAATGACAAGAACCAAGTATTACTTATGCGTAAAACACCAAAAGTTACGCGTAACAAGAATAGTTACGCAGAGGATTTAGCTTACGCAGAAGGTGAAAAAGACTAAAGTTACGCGTAAAATGAAGTTAGGCGAGAAAGTTAGGCGAGGATTACCTTATGCGTAGGACTAAGTCACGCGTAAGATGAATCTTAAGCGTAAGATTTTCACGCGAAGCTTTATGCTTGCCGTAAGATTGTGGTTTTATCTCAGTGATCTTTACACTTCACAAAGGCAAAAGATATCCAAAGTCGACGATTTTCGCACTTATCCAAGTAAGAAAACACGGAATAAACCGTAAAATTGAAGATCAAACCAAGGAAAGTCTTACGCGTAATTTTAGGGTTTTGTTACGCGAAGATTACTCGTAACTTTGATTCTATCCAAATGTGTTTCTAAACCGCTTTTGTGTGTTGAAATAGCTTCAATAACACCAAAATAACACAAAAGTGTGAAACTTGATGATCCAAAGCACTTAAAACGATTACGCTGTAGGATAACACTTCATGCATAAAAACAAGCTTAAAACAAGGAAAACACGTAAAGTTCCAAACTTTTGCCAAAACCAATAGTTTAACACCTAATAACGTTGAAAGTACAAGAATCTTGGATTCAAAAGTGTAAAAATTAGTTTTAAGCGTATCAAAGATTGTGTTATCTTTACGCCAGAAGACCCAAAACCAAAACTTCAAAACAAACGAGTACACCCAACTATTTGGCGATTGATACCATCGTTAGGTCACTAGTTTTACAACACAAGCTTATAGAGAAAGAGATAAGGCGATTGAACAAGTAAACAAACACACACACACACAATATTGTAACCGGTTATGCGAGGAGAGTGAGTGAAAGAATAACTTGAACAACCAACCTTCAAATGAAGGTTATTACAATGTATTTATAGGCAAGGAGCTAGGCAACACCTCTCCTTCCCTATTCCTTATTGGGCTTGGATCTGCTTATGGGCCTTCTACATAAGCTTGACCTTAAACAAACATAAAGGCCATAACAAAGCTACCTATTACATATGAAATATAAATACTTGAAATACTGCTTAGGAGTGATTCCAACATTTAGAGAAATCTTGAATGAATCTCCTATAAAACCCGGCATGACCTAGAAAACTCCTAATACCTTTGACGGTAGTAGGATGAGGCGATTTAGCAATAACATCAACTTTGCTTTATCTACCTCAATCCGTTCTTGGAAATCTTATGGCCAAGGACTATGCCTTCTTTGACCATAAAGTGGCTCTTCTCCCAATTTAGACATAGATTGGTGTCTTCACACCGCTTTAACATTTTGTCTAAATGGAGAGACATGTATGAAACGAGTCCCCAATGACCGAGAAGTCATCCATAAACACCTCCATAGTTTCCCGATCATGTCGTGGAAAATTGCCATCATACATCGTTGGAACGTGCGGAAGCATTGCATAGGCCAAAAGGCATACGTCAGTAGGCAAATGTCCCGTATGGGCGGTGAATGTGGTCTTTTCTTGATCCGGCGGATCAATGGGGATCTGAAAGTAACCCGAGAAACCATCAAGGAAACAATAGTACTCATTCCCCGCTAATCTCTCAAGCATCCGGTCCATGAAGGGTAGAGGAAAATGGTCTTTACGGGTGGCTTCGTTTAACTTGCGATAGTCAATATACACACGCCATCCCGTAACCAATCGAGTCGGAATTAACTCGTTTTCTTCATTCGTGCTAACAGATTATGCCACCCTTTTTGGAACGCAATGAATTGGGCTAACCCAAGGACCGCCGAGATCGGGTAAATTAAACCGCATCAAGAAGTTTGGGAACCTCTTGTTTGATAACCTCATGAATCTTAGGATTCACCCTTCTACGATGTTGGATCTTTGGTTTGAAGTCATCCTCCATTAAGATCTTGTGAGTACAAAACTCGTGGTTGATACCCTTAATGTCGGAGAGTTTCCAAGCAATTACTTGCTTGTGTGACTTCAAGACCTTTATGAGAGCATTTTCTCCTCCTCGCTAAGTCTTTAGCAATTATGACGGGTAATTTATCATCACCCTCCAAGAATGCATACTCGAGATGAGGAGGTAGGTCCTTAAGTTCAACCTCGGGAAATTCTTCAAGAGATGATTGCACCGATTTGATTTCATCAATCGTGATCTCTTTCGGAGGAGTGAAGATAATGGATCTTCATTAAGCAATTGCTCAAGATAAAGGATATCTCCTCCGAATCATAAACACCATCAATTCGGTGGAATTGATTCATCGATAGCAAGAAATTCATCGATCTCTTCCGAAGGAAGTCACCTCCTCAAACGGAGTGAGAGAGGGGAAGGGTCGGCAATGATAGGTTGAGAAGATGTGGTGGAATCCCACCCACGTAATTATGAAGATAACCAAGAAACTCTTGAGAGTACTCCTCAAGCAATATCAATTAAATCGACTCGATTAAGCGATTCAATGTCATAATTTGAGGAGTACCTCAAGTTTGATCGAGGTTAAAGGTGTGACTTCATTACCCACACGTAAAGTGATTTCTTGCTCAAATACATCAATAAGAGCATGGCCCATTCTTAGGAATCCTCATCCAACAATGAGAGGAACCCGAGGATCGCATCGAAATCAACAACCACAAAATCACCGGAAAATGGAACTTTCCTACTTTCACAAATACATCCTCGGCGATGCCAAGAGGACGCGAGATAGAACGATCGCAAGCTCAAGAGTCATGCGGTAGGAATAAATTCGGAAGAGAAAGTTTCTTCCACATCGAATAAGGCATAAGATTGATGCTTGCACCAAGATCGGCGAGGCAAAGCATTCAATCATCCCGTGAAAAACACAAGGAAGAAGAAATTTTCGGGATCTCCCGACTTCGGGAAGCTTCTTTATGTAACAACCGAAAGCGCTCGCTCAAAGGAGTTTTAGCCATTTCAAACAGACTTTTCCTTGTTGCTCAACATGTGTTTTAGAGTCGATGCAAACTTGGGCATCAACATGATAGCATCCGAAGCTTATGTCAAAGTGAAGTTCTTGGAAAATTTGAAAGAATTTTTCCATTTGATGACTAGCTTTTTCATGGAGCTTTGCTCATGTAAACGTGAGGATACGGAATAGAAGTTTTGGATTTAGGGTTACCAACCGGAGGTTCAAAACAACTCGTGATTGGTCTTGGGTTTCGGACAACCCGAGGATGGACATTGCTGGCACCTCCGTTATTAGTAGGAAGTTCCTTGTCCTTTGTCGCCTCGGGTTCACTTTCCACTACCTTGGAGAGAAGAAGAAGAGGTAGTAGGAATAGCGGGTCCAAGATATGAAGTACCACTTCGGTTGTGATCGCTTTGCATCGCCTCGGATTAGCGATCATGTTGCTAGGTAAAGTACCGAGCCCGAGGGTCGATCATTTAAAGACTTCTTAATGTCGCTAACGGCTAACCAACAACCGATTCATTTCTTCTTGGGATTTCATGAATTTTTCAACAACTCATCGATGATGGTCCAGTTGGAACAATGGCTTGAGTTTGCACAGAAAATTCCGCCTCTATTAGGATTAGGCCTTGATTTTGGAAATTTCCTTGATTATTGCCATGAAAGTACCCGAGTTGAAAGTTCCCTGACTGGTTTCTATTGAAATTTCCTTGGTGTTGGAAATTTTGATTCGATTTTGAAAACCGTTGTTTGGATGAAATTACCTTGGTTTTGAAAACCTTGGTTTGGTCTATTCGATTCGACACGGTTTTGGTTGAAACCGGAGGTCCAGTGGTAGTGGTTAGGGCGGTGGTTCGGGTCTATAGGAGCACGATATTGATTGCCTCCCGATTAGAGATCCCGCCCACAACATTAGCTTCAAAGGGTTACCATCGGTGGCCATACAGTTATAATAAGCATGGGGCCACCACGGTAACACGACTTCCACTTTATTAACTTCAGCAGGAGGTGAAGTTTGTGGAAAAGAGACTTTCTTTTGGTTGGAGAGAACCAAAGCTTGAATAGCTTCCGTGAGTTTGTCAATCTTAGCATCGGTGCTAGACCGACTCACGGGCGATGAAGAAGAAGGACCAACACCGACTTGGGAAACAACCGCTTGCTTCATGCATAAAGGCGGACTTTAGACTTGTTTTCGATGATCGCTAAAGCTTCTTTGACAGCTTTACTTAAGAAATTTCCTCCGCGGAGGAATTGAGAGAATCTTGATCGATTGACTCACCCATTGTAGAAAGTATCGAGTTGCATCAACTCGAGAAACCGTGGTGAGGACATTTGCGAAGCAATTCCTTGAAACGATCCCACGATTCATCAAGGGTTCATCAAACTTTTGAGTGAACTTGATGATTTCATTTTAAGACTCGTGGTTTTGGAAGGTGGATAGAATTCATTCACAAATTTCTTCACCGGATCTTCCCATGTCTCAATTGACCGAGGGGTTGTTTTTCAAGCCAAACCGGCTTGCCCTCAAGAGAAAATGGGAATGTAAGAAGCTTAACAAAGATCGTAGGGACATTCTTGTATTTGATGGTAGATGCAATCTTGTTAAACCATCGAATATGAGCATGAGGATCATCCCGCTCAAAACCGTAGAATTGATTTGTGGTTACAAGATTCAAGAACCCGATTTTGAGTTCAAAATTTTCACCACAATGGTCGGTACAACAATAGCATCTCCATACCCGCCGATGGGTGCCGGAGAAGCTCACACATAGGCGTTCTTCCACCATGATAACGGAAGTAGTGTGAGCGGTCCGGATCCCGATCCGACCGATGGAGCAGAAAGTCACGAACACGCCTTCTTGGAATCTTGACAAGCTCACGAAATGGGCTCACAGATCTAGAAAGAGTGAAAAGATACACGAGTTAACTCTAAGGAAACTCGAGTTAAGGAGAGAAATGGGAATTATGAAGACGTTTTATAAAAATGGGGTGAGAAGAATCTTTTAGGTTTTACGGTTCGACAAGTAGATATAACAACAAAATCAATTAAAACAAAATCGAGGCAAAACAACGATGAACTTAACCAATAATCACAAGATGAATGGCTTTGAAAAAGGTACACCAATCACAAGGACACAAAGGCAAGTTTTAAATCTTTAATTCGGGAACTTATTATGGTCGAACCCCAGTTAGGTAGTGCACCGCCTTGGTTTGCGGTGGTAATCTTTTATGTTGTTATTTATTAAAGAAAACGACAAATCTTTTGTATTTTTATATTTGATACATATATAGAAACAAAAGGAAAATATTTTTGTGTTTATATCGTTTTTAGTCATTTTGGGTTTTGGATTTTTATAAGAGAATATGGATATATATATATATAGATAGAGATGGATGATATGAACAAAGAGTGAGTATTCAAACTACTAACTGCTAGACGGAAGATAATCAAGACTGACTCCCGTGGCGCCAAAAATTTGATCGATGCTGAACCGTCAAGTTTTCTCACGCAAGCTGACCACTTGTGAATGGCCAACTGTTAGAAACTTAAAACAGCTCAGACACCAATGCAATGAAGATCAGGGGAGTATAGGCTTTCCCCGGGTCGTTATGTCCCAGCGAGCTATGCAATGGATCACCAAACGTATAGTGATCGAGGAATTTGAATGGAAAAGAGATTTGAGATTATTATAACTACAGAAATAGCAAACAAATACAGAGGCTTAAATGCAAATTAAAGAAAATTAAAAAGATAAAAAATATTAAATAAACGCTATCACTATTTGCAAAATGATGTTTTGATTTTATGTTTTACAAACCGAATTTAAAATTACGTAACGCATAAATAAAAATGTGAAAGTTACACAATATTAATCCTAAAAATATGAAAATGATATTTTACAACCCCAATGATAAAAGAAAATTTATAGAAAAGGAAAATTATTTTTATAACTAATTACCTAATTATTATTAATTAAAAACTATTTTTAACTATTTAATATTAGCCTAAAATACAAGAAAATAGGAAATAAAATTAGAAAGATAAAATTAAGACTTAGAAAAATCTAAAATAACAAAAGAGAATTTTCAAAACTATTTTTGTATTTTTCTGATTATTTTTCTATTTTCTAGGAATTAAAAACTATTAAAACTAATTAAATTGTTTAAAAATACAAATTTAACTAATAAAAATCTGGAAAAATATTTTTTTGGCTTTTTATATTTATCTTAACTTAAAAAAAATGAAAAATTATTTTTTTTTGAAACTTTTCTTAATTTTTTGCAATAAAAGCTAATTAAAAATGCTTAAAAACTAATTAAAATCAAGAAAAATACCAAACTGCCCTAGAAAAATCTGAAAAATTCAAGATAAGCTTAAAATAATGCACTGAATCTAGGAAAAATGGAAAAATAGCAGCTTGTGTGCAAGAATTTAAAACTGCTATGCAAGTGCTTATAAATGAGCACTTTGAAATAAGCAAATGAGAACAAATAAGCACCAACTGTTTGCAGAAGCTCTAATATACTATAAGAACCAAAGTGCAAGTTAAAACAACAAACCTAAACCACTGGATTGCAAGATTAACAGATTTGGCTTATTTGAGTGAAATGCTAAAAACCGTTTTAAGGTACCAGGTTTGGACTAGAAAATAAGCACTCAAGATAAGCTGAAACTACAAATCAACTAAAGGGACCTAAAGTAGACCTGGGTGGCTACTTACAAACCAAAGATTAGACTATGACAAGCTCTTGTGAGCCTTGTGCAAGCCTGCACAAAACTGATAAAAACTCAGTTTAAGCTGAGTTTCTGAACATGGCAATTAAGGCCTTATTGACAAGCAGTTTTAACACTTATAAAAATTTGATAAAATTCCACTAAAATGACAGTAAGAAAGTACACCAACAGAAGTTTAAAATCCCAAAGTCTCACTTAGATTGGCTCAGAAATGAGTCCAAGAAAATTCTCCCTAGTTGAGCCTAAAATGACTTTTGCAATTTTGACTTTTTAATGCTTGAGAAAAGTTTGACTAATGTGAACTTTGATTCCCATTTTAGGACTGATTATGAAGTAAATAGATGAAATAAAGTCGATGCAAGCAATGTCTAAGAATTCTATACACAAAACAACCTTTTGATTTTTCAAAACTACAATAGTTAAGCGGTTGAGATGGATTTTTTGTAATGTTGACTTTGACAAGATGCGAGCACAAATGAGACCGATATGAGTCTATTAGAACTAAACAAGCATGCACCAACTAGAAACAACCACTGACTAAACCTTTAAGACAGAATAGACAGTAAATCCAAACACACTTTAATCTACTGATTTGCAAATGAAACTGAACTAAAGATTGAACCAACTTATTTTAATGATCAAACTATGTTTAAATAACCTAAATACTACTATTTAAACAGGTTGGAACTAGTTAAGACTACAAACACAGATTATGCCATATGATTTGAAAAGGACTTACACATGTCCTTAGCCACAATGGCTTGCCACTGCATCAATGAACCACTACCTATTCTAAACCAACCCAATGAGTTCTAAACTATCCCGAATCCAGCTCTGAACCAACACATATCCACTTCTGCATCATTTTTGCCCCATGTTGACTTTCTTTGACCAAGAACCAAAGTTGTTTAAAAATTGATTGTAAGCTTACATCAAGCTATAATAAGCTTGTATAAGCTTGTCTGAGCTTGTAAATAAGCTATTGAGACTTTAATATCAGATTTTGAAATTGCAAATTCCAACAGTTGACATAAAACATGAGAAGTGAACAAAAGCTTGAATTGATACTTTAAAATACTTGCAATACAATGAACTAAGTCACTTTGATACAAAGAAACTTTAAAATAAAACTAAGAATTCAGTTAAGACTAATAATTTGAAAAACGACATACATTATTGAAATTAAACTAAGTACTACATTTTCTTCCTTCTTCTTCCTTCTTTTTATACTCCAATCTCCTTCTCTCCTCTTTCTGAGCATATCCCAGCAATTTTCAGGACCCTTGGATGAGTTTAGAGCAATCTTGGCCGTTTATGCATTTTGGCGCCAAAACTGGTACAAGCCAGTTGGGACAGGGAAGGGATGCATTTAATGCATTTGGAGGGTTGTTGAGGTGGGGGGAACAAAACATGGAGTAGGGGTGGAGAGTTGTTGGTGGCTGGAGGTGAAGTGGAGGGGACATGGTGGTCGGGGAAGACAGGAAAAGGGGGCGGGGTAATATTATTTTAAACGTGGGTATTTGGGTTCGGGTTATGGGTAAAAGGGTGGACTGGGTTGGGTATTGGATTGGGCTTGGGCTGGGTTTGTATAATAACAAGGGTCCGGATTGGATTTAGGATATAAGTAACAAGGACCAAAAATGTAAAATCTGAAATCCAAGGACCAAAGTCATAAATTATGAAAAGTAATCCAAGGGCTTGTTTTGCCAACCTCCAATATTCCAAGGACCAAATCGCCAATTGTGAAATTCAAGGACTAAACATGAACAATTTTAAAATCCAAGGATCAAAGCGTAATTTCTCAAAACATTTGGATTTTTCACCAAAGGACTAAATATGACAATTTATGACTCCAAAAGGACCTTTGGTGACTTTTCTTATAAAATAAGTGCCTAGGGACCGATTTAGCCATTTTACGAAAGTCGGGGACTGAAGCGCCAATTATGCAAACTTTGCTCGTTTTCATCGATTTTAAACATTTTGCATCCGAAACATATAAAATGCAATTTTGGAATATTTTCGAATTTTGATGCATTTCCGAGCATTTTTAAACGTTTTGCAGTTCAGAATTAACCAAAAATGATGAGTATTTACACACTCATCAACAACGCGTAAAACCTTAGCCTAATGTTAAGAGAGCAGCTAGATCAACACTCTAGCAGAGTCGGGATTCCCCTTGTTCTAACCGAATCAAGACTAAACTACCATTAATACCGAAGCATTAACGCATTATTTTTGTGCAAAGCACTTCTTGTAAATGTAAATACTTGACTTAAAGCGATAAAAATTTTAAAATTTTTTGGTCAAAACGGGGGTGCTAGGGTACTAGAAGGTACAATGTGATCAAATTCGCTTAGAATTCCCCCCCACACTTAGAATTGAATATTGCCCTCAATATTCAAAGTACCGGCCGGAGCCGAAACTATAGAACGGAAAAAGGTAATACTACTAGCCAAGTGTGGAAGCGAAATCTTTTTTCGCAAAAAGGATTTTATAAAGATATCCCTAGATAATCGTTAGCAAAAAGATCGGATATTGGGCGGCTGGATTGAAAACAGGCGCATCAATCATCACGATCTACAGGAATCCTGAAAACAGAGGCAAACACACAACAAGCAAACAACAGTGGGGGTTTCCCCCCACACTTAGTGTTAGAAAAGAGAAAGAATTCAGAAACATGGGTGGATACCCATGTTATGCTACTGTTTTTGTTAACCGAGTCGCTAGCTTGACTCGACCCCGAATTCATTGGTTCATGGGGGAGGGAGTGGAAGAGAAAATCTTCATCGGACTTTCATTCAAATGGTTTGGACGAACATTGAATGTGCTGAAAGTTCCACTCCGATGAGATATAACCGGCTCAAAAGAATGATGAATGGAGATGCCGGGGTCAAAAATGAAATCCTCATTTTCGAATGAGGTAACACGGGTGGGTTGGGTGGGCAAAATTTTAGGCATGAGAACATAGAGTTCAAAATCTTTGCCCACCACCTTTGAGATCAAAGTACCCGTTTTGGTTTTAAAAACAAAGATGAATCCATCATCCGGCGGTTTAGAGGGAAGACGAGGGACTAATGGATCATCGAGAAGCACAGTCTTAGTCACAAGTAACTCCATAGAGAAGAGGAGTTCATGGTTAAGTCGAAGAGTTTGAAACATCACATCGGGTAAAGTACCCATTTCAGAAATTTGAGTTCTCTTAGAGTGAACTCCCTTGGAAGGTATTATACCGGGTTTGAACACTTTATCCTCGGAGAGGCATGAATCAAAAGTGTCAACCACGGTAAAATCCTCAAGAGAAGGGGAGTCACTCTTGGTTAAAAAAGAGTGAAGAACATCTTGATCAACAAGTTCATCAATTGAAACTTTCAAGTTCTTCTCATTTTTGGGAAAGAATGGATCATCAAAATTTTCCAAAGGATCATCGTTCAAATTTTCATTCTTAGATGGAATCGAGTCCGTGAGAGCAAGTTTATCGGAGAAATCCTTATCAATTGAAGGATCAAGTGACGGATCTCCATACAACAAATACTCAAGTTCACGTAAGTCGGCTTCAAAGTCAAAGACTTCATTTTCAATTCCCGGTGGGAGAGGACCAAGGCGAGCGAGTTCATCGGCGAACTCCTCGAGAAGTAAATCAATAGCTGAATCCTCGGGCTCGGGCTTCGAAGGATTTTTGGTCAAAAGCTCAACTTCTTTAATTTCAATTTCTTAGGAGGAGTGAAGACAACGGGTCTTCATTTTCACTAAGTAATTGTTCAAGACGAACACGGTCTCCTCCGGTCGATTCATCGTCATCAATTCTGACGGAAAATAATAAGCTTCGATCTCTTCCAAATTCAAGTTACTTCCCTCAAACGGAGTGAGGGAAGGGGAAGAGTCGGAAATAATGAGGTCGGAAGTAGGAGTGGGATTTCCACTCGAAGAAGGTTCAACAAGATCGATTCGATTAACCGAATGCGGAGGTGGGACAAGTGGTGTGCTCTTAGAGCTAGCAATTTCCACCACTTCCGTTATGGTCTCCGGTTTCTTGGTAATCGTTTTAAGCTCAACACGTTTACTCGAAGATCTCTTGACCGTAAATCGTGAAAGACTTTGATCGATCCTAGATGGAGAATTTTGGATAACCGTAGGTTGGACGTTTTCGGTACTTCCGTTATTAGTAGGAAGCACCGGGTCCTTTGTCACCTTGGTTTCACGGCTTTCAACTTTATCAATACCACAAATGGTAGGCATAGATTTCAAATCTTGGTTAACATTGAAAGTTACGGCTTCTTTGTTTACCCTCAAAGTGATTTCCCCTTCATCAACATCGATCAATGCATGACCCGTTTTTAAGAAGCACCTCCCAAGGATGAGGGGCACTCGGGGATCGGCATCGAAATCGACGACAACAAAGTCGGCGGGGAAATGAAAATTTCCTACTTTCACACAGACATCCTCGGCTATACCTAACGGATGAGAATTCGTTCGGTCGGCAAGCTCGAGGATCATACATGTAGGTGTTAGTGGGGGTAACGAAAGCTTTTTCCACATTGAGTGTGGCATCAAGTTAATGCTCGCGCCCAGATCGGCCAAAGCGGAGCATTGAACTAATCCTTGAAAATCACACGGGATGAGGAACTTTCCGGGGTCTCCTAACTTTTCGGGAAGTTTTTTAAGGATAACCGCCGAACAATTCTCGTTCAAGGAAGTTTTAGCCAACTCGGAAATTTTTTCTTTGTTGCTCAACAAGCTTTTGATCGTCGGACCAAACTTGGGCATTAGAAGGAGAGCCTCCGCGAAACTAATCTCGAAGTGCGTATCTTGAAAGATTTGGATAAGCTTCTCCATTTGTTGATTAGTTTTGTCGCGGGACTTTTGGTCATTAAGCCTTGAAGGATAAGGAATTGAAGGCTTAATCTTCGGAACATCGGGCTCCGGAATGGGGATGTGGACTACCGGAGGTTGGACGTGTGCGGTACTTCGTGGGCTTGTAGAATGCACCTTGTCCTTGGTCACCTCGGTTTCTCGTTCTACTTCCCTCACCGGAGAGGGTGTAGGCATTGAGGGTCCATCATATGATTTACCACTTCGGGTGGCAATAGCATTCAACTCTCCCTTCGGGTTGGGAATTGTGTTACTCGGGAGAGATTCCGAACTCGAGGGTTGAGATGAAGAAGAGGATTGAGCTTGATGCAAGAAACTAGCCATCATGTTTTTCAATTCATTTGTTTGTCTGAGCATGGTCGTATCAATCTTGTTATTCAACTCGACTTTCATATTAGTTATCGACTTTGCATGTTACGAATGCTTGCTTCCGTGGTTTTCTTGTAGTTCTCAAACTCCGAATTGGTGCAACATAAGGATATGTTTGGAAAGCTTGTTGTTGAGGAAGAGATTGATAATTTTATGTTGAGGAGTTTGATAATTGAAATTGTTCCTCGATTACGATTGTATCCTTGATTAGCATTAACATTACGGTTTTGATTACGATTAAAACGGTTTTGTTGAGTAGGTACGGGTGCAAAGCCCGGTGGTCCCATTTGATTAGCAAGGTATCCTTGATTCGGATTAGGATTGTGATTAGTGCCGCCACGTGGCATTTCGGCGTCGCCATCGGTGGCTTGACAATTGTGTCTGGATGGGGACCACCGCAAATGACACAAGTTTCGGTAACGGCTTTTACGGGTTCCGTTTTCTGAATCTTTAACTCTTTTATCATGCTATGAATGGCGTCGGTAAGTCCTTCCAATTTTGACTCCACAACGGATGAAGAAGAATTGGTAGTGACTTTAGCAACAACCGCTCTATTTCTGGATGTTGGAACCTTTGATTTGTTCTCGATAATCGTTCTAATATCCCCGGGCATACGACTCAAGATATTACCACCGGCGGCCGCGTTAAGCGAATCTTGGTCGGATGGGGTTAAAGCATTGTAGAACGTATCGATCTGATGAAGGTCGGAGAAGCCATGGTGTGGGCATTTTCGTAGAAGTTCTTTGAATCTATCCCACGCTTCACCGAAACTCTCGTCGAATCTTTGTCGGAAATTGGTTATTTCATTTCTTAACATTGTAGTTTTCGATGGAGGGAAAAATTGGTTAACGAATTTCTTAGAGAGGTCTTCCCATGTTGTGATTGAGCGAGGGGTTCTTTCTCAAGCCAAATCCGGCTGCCCCTCGAGGAAAGCGGAATAACATCAACTTAATCGACTCATGAGGACGCCCGAAGTTAATAGTGGAAGCCACTTGATTAAACCAACGGATATGGGCGTGGGGCTCATCCCTATCAAGACCGCAAAAAGGTTTAGATGAAACCAATTGAATCAAATTAGTCTTAAGTTCAAAATTTTCGGTGTCAATTGGTGGTACGACGATAGCATCACTGTAGCCATCTACGGGAGCTTGAAGTAACTCAGACATGGTTCGGGTATCCGCCATTTCGGGAATGGGGTCGGGATTAGTACGAATCTCGGGTTCGACTATTGGCGGAGGACGTCTTCTATTTTGTCTTCGCGGAATTGTGGCGAGTTCAAGAAGGGGATTAGAAGAATTAGAAGAACGAGTGCGCATGCACTTCCAAAAACACTTTCAATTAAAACAAGACCGAGGCAAAACACAGTGAACTTAAACCAATAATCCCACGTGAAATGATCACTTTTATAAGTAAAACGCACAAAGGAGCGGAGAGACTTAGTAGGTCGTATGAGCGTATTAAAACCCGTCTCTTTTCACCGCAATTTAATGTCGGGCCGTCCTTATACCCTCACACGATTCGTTAAACCGATAGAAGTAAACCAAATCACAAGCGACACAAAGGCAAGTTTTTAATCTTTTGTTCGGGAACTTATAATGATAACACTCAAGTTGAGAAGTGTTATATTAATTGTGTCTTCTATTTTATTTAAAACAAAACGGAAAATCTTTTTGTATTTTTATCTTTTATATATATATACAAAATAAAAAGGAAAATATTTTTGTGTTTTATAATTTTTCAAAAAGCAATAACTTCACGAGGAAGGATCTTCAAGTCACTAATCGTCAAACCTTAACGATATTGTCGCAACACAACCTCCCCGGCAGCGGCGCCAAAAATTGGCTCGTTTAAGAAAATATATCAAATATAAGATACACGCGAGAATCGACAAATCAACCTTTTAGGAAAAGGGTTAACGTACCAAAACTCACGAATGTGATATAAGTGATACCGGGTAAGTGATTACCCGGGTCGTGTCCCAACGAGGTGTGAATTGAGGATGTCGTTTGAGGTTTGTTATTAAAATGCTTGAATTGTTTGAGATTTTTGTTTTTGATTACGTTAAATACAAATTAATTAACGGGAAAGTAATTAAGGCTAGGGAAACAAAATAAATGACAAACTAACTACTACTAAGCATACGAAACAATAAAATTAAGCTTAAACTAAGTCCTAGGGTGCTAATATGCAAAAACGTGAAAACCCGGGCTAATCCCGAGCCTCAAAAAGTGAAAATGATGCAATTTAAGGCCTAAGGATGTGAAACTAATTTTCCTATGTTCTAAACTACTAAAAATAATTTTAGAAACAAGCCGGGTATTTTTTCGACTTTTAAATTATTTATTATGAATTAAAATCTAATTTAATCTAATTTAATTGTAAAAAATACTAAACTAATTTCGAAAAATCTGAAAAATTCACTAAAAATACTTTAAACCTAACTGATTTCAAGAAAAATATAAAAAGTTGGTACTGCTTAAGGAAATAAGCTACTAAAAAGCTAGATAAGCTACTAACTTAAAAACTGAGTAAGTATTTTAGACATTAATAATGCAAAGAATAACCAATCAAAGTCCCAAGGGCAGATGGTTATGTGTAGCGTGTTGTGGGTGTGAACAAAATGACCTGAGTTCGAACCTGGTACCATGCAACCTTTTCCAATTTTTTTTTTTTTTTTTTTTTTTCAAAATTTTCTTTTTGAAATTTAATTATAAGACAAAAGCAACAGACTTTTTGTGAAAACTTTTTATCCAAGCTCATGAAATAAGCAGTTGGATACTGCTTATTCACATTAGTACTACACACAACCAAATAAGCATTCTTTTGACAGATTTTGAGCACCAAAAAGCAATAAATGAGCAAAGTTTAACCAATAAGCTAACATGCATTTAGAATAAGCTCAGATAAGCTAAAGGGAACATACAAAAAAAGGAAGATAAGCGGTTTGAGATTCTAAGTGAAAATGGGAAATGAGCGTAAAAGGGACAAATAAGCACTATTAAGTACTAAATAAGCTAAAGAGTAAGGAATCCCAATCTAATCTATCTAAGAAGCTCCTAAGGGTCCTAAATAAGTCATTACTAACACGAAATAAGCTAAAAAAAACTAAATGCCTAGGTCACACATGACAAAAGCAGTCTAATGGGGCTTTTGGACTTAAAAATAAGCTACCTACTGAGCACCTAATCGTACAAGGAGACTTAACATGCAAACTACGGATAGAGGGGTACCTAAAAAGCTACTTGGGATCCACTAATAAGCACGAAATAAGCTGGAATAGCTTTTGTGTTGGGACAGCAAAACAGCCAAGTGGGGCTGTTTTGAGCTTAAAAATAAGCTCTAATAAGCACTATCTAAAAATTGAAAAAAATACTAATCTATGGCCAACCTACTGAACTAGCTAAATACCAAATTTCAGATCATAAGGCCTCATAATAAGCAAAGTAAAAATCGAAAAGTGAAGCCACCAGCCATTTAAATTTCTTGAGACGAGTTAATAAAATGGGCAATTGGGGAGTTTTGAGACCAAAATAACTAAGCTAAAGTTATACCTAGTGCAAATAAACTAAGGAAATATTGAAATGGGTATGTGAGGACTTAAGAAAAGCAGTTTTGAAAATATTTAGACCACTAAAAAGCTCGTTCAAAAGCCTTAGAACAGCAGTTGTGGCTGCTGTTCTTGTTGGGCAAAAAGATGTTGAGACAAAACTTTTTATAAAGCAAACTTGGCCAAACTTAGTTAAACCAATTTCAAACTTCTAAAACTAACTGAGAGCCTTAAACTGAGTTTGACTTTGAAAGTCAAACAGGGTAAAAACAGCTTTTTGTTCCCAAAATAAGCTTAAACCAAACACCCGTGTACAGGGAGTAAAACACTTTAAAACAGATTTTTAAGAAACTAAACTTGGATTTTCTTTTGCAAGAACTAAAGTGTAGCTTAAATCAAAACTTTGTACTGAGATATAATGAGTAATAAGCTAATAAGCAATCAAGTGCTTATTAGCTAAATAAGCAGTAAAGAAAATGTAAGGAAAAAACTTTTTCATTAATAAAAAAAACAAATTACAATTTTAAAAACAGAAACTAAATATTAAAACTACTCTAAAACCTAATGCCTTTGAAGGCTACAATGCACTACTATTTATACTAAGTGACTTGGAGCTTGAGCTTGTGCTTGTGTTAGTTTGCTGAGACAGAAGTGGGGCTTGGACGTTTGTGTTTCTTGGAGTCAATCTCAACCTTTAGATCATCTTGGGCACCAAGGGGGTCATCTGAGCCATTGATTTGCTTCTCATTCCTTGGTATCATATAAGCTCCAATGGGAGAGTTTTGGATTGCCATCGTGGCATTGAGAGACCCATGTGGGTGTGGGGTAAACTTGAGCGTGGGAATCAGTGGGTTTGAGAGGGACTTGGGGAAGAAGACAAGGGTTGGGGTTTAAGGTTTTGGCGCCAAAGGGAAAAGATAAGCTGGGTTTCTGGTTTGGGGTAAAATGGTGGGATGGGTAAAAACGGGTATGGGTAAGTGATGGTTTTAATGAATGGGTTGGGTGGTCCAAAAAGGTAAGTAGTTTTAAAAAGGTTTAAGTAAAACTTTGTATTTTTTTCTGTTTTTGATTAAAACTTATTTTTTTTTTTTTTTTTTTTTGAAAGAAAATACTTTTAATAAAATTGGTTTTAAAAAAAATAATTGTTGTAAATACAAATGAGGTTTAAAAGAATAGATTTGGATTTTAATAAAAAGGGTAAAATTGTCATTTGGTTACGGGTGAAAGGGTGAAATGGCGATTTTGGTTTAGGTTAGGTTTTTCATCTGATTCCCCAAGCTCACTCCCAAAAATGTATCCCGGGCTCTGAAAATGTAGAAATTCATCTTCCGGTTCCGTCTTCAAAGCACGTTTTCCAATCCGAGCTCATTTTTGTCCGCTTTTGCCTGCTTTTCGATCCTTTGTACCGAAATACATAAAACACATTCAAGGATATCTGCAGTATAAATGGTCATATTTCGGTGTTTTAGACGTTTTGTGGTCTTAGATGGGTAAAAATAATGAGTGAATAAGCACTCATCAGATGTTATCAACATATTCCAAACAAACACCACAATTATCCAAACATCCTTTTATCACAAGTTCTCATATGAAATAAACAAGTATAAAGACAACACTCACAAGACAAGAACACATCACAAGAATAACATAATCAACACAACCAAAGAACCAAACATAAATCATAGAATTCAACATCATAAAAGTAACAAGGATTTACCCAAAGTAAGATTACATTAGGCAAGGGTGAAGGATTATAGCACTCCTTCAAGCCTCCAATCAACGACAACTCCTAACCAAGCATACTTCTGGAAATGGCAGAAGTTTGTGGTCTTTTGGGAGAGATAGGTTGGTGGAAATTCGTCCTTAAGGGTGGAGGCAAGAATTACACACACAAAACTAACCAAAAATGGTCTTATTTATAGGTAGAAGCCACCCTTAGCCACCAAGTAAGTTTCTTGGGCACAAAGTGTCATAAATTAGCAGGTTTAAGAGTTATTAGGACCATATGATCGGACTTGGGGCTTAATGACACTTAATGTTGCATTAAAAATGACTTGGGGAGGTCAGCTTGGAGCAGCCGTTCCGGTTGCGCTCCAACCGATCTGGTTGCGACCTTTTGACAGAAAAGGTCAATATCTAAATTTGTAGACCTTTCTCTTAGCTTTCTGTGGCCGCGAACGGGGGGTCAAACGGAGTCCGTATGCAAAAGTTATGGCCAAAATGGTGAAGGTGTGTCGGGAACAACGAGGCTTCTAATATTTCTTCTTTTTAGCTTCTTTTCTTCATTTCTTTCTCGTTTCCCTTCTTGAACTTTATTCTTGAGTCTTTGGACCACTAACTTTATGACTTTATCTTCTTGAATATACTCCACAAGTCTTGCATTTGTCGGGAATTCTTCGTATTTGGAGAAATCTTCGTATTTTACTTCTTTTTCCGTTTTTTTCTCCATTTTCCTGTACTTGGCTACAAATGAACTAGCAAACGCACTTTGATACGATTAAGCAACAAAAGCATATGATTATAGCCAAATAACACACATAAAAGCACGGATAACGCTACTAAAAACATGTACAATTTGAGCGTTATCAAATTCCCCCACACTTAAACTTTGCTTGCCCTCAAGTAAACCTAAGAAAAGAAAATTAAACTACATACCTAAATGACAAAACGAAAAGAAAATTATAAAATCAATTTTTTTTTTTTTTTTTTTTTTGAAATATATAAAAATAAGCGAAAAAATGAGCGCAAACTCCCCACACTTAAGGTTTTGCTTTCCCTCAAGCAAATCTAGAATTTAAGAAAAATAAAACCCACATGGTGCATGAAATATGATTAATAAAAATATGATGCAAATCTACCACGTACAAGTACAAGATAAGATTCATCGTTTTAAGCTTTAAGAGGTGAAAAATTGAGATGTTTGACAATACCCTATGGATTCTCTCGCTTGATAACATGGCTAAGCACCTCACGAAAAAGAACGGATGTATAATTCACTCAACACTCATTTTATTTAGAGATGGATAGTATTAAGAAATAGTACACTCATATTGCTCAGTCATGATCTAAATATTACCATAAGCTTGTACAAGAAACAAAACTCCACCGACATGGCGTAAGCACCAAGTGTAAACATCTAAAGAGGGCTTTTATTCGGGTTATAACGATAGGCTTAGGGGTGAATAAAGGGTATGGATAAGGCATGGGAATATTAATGAAATTGGTGTTAAAAGAAAAATAAGGATAAAGTCAAGTCTAATACCCATATTGCTAGTTACGAAACAATCCGCTAACCCGAAAATGATTATAATTACAATCTTCTCTTCACATATCGATCACCAAATAAATATATCACGTCTTAGCACATTGGCTAATCGACATCTCAAAAATACTTCCTCTTCCTTCATAATAATATAGCACATCGTCATCACACATATTTTTTTTCTTTTTTTCTCTTTTTTTTCGATGGCTTATTCTTTTTTTTTTCACATATTTTTTTCATACTTTTTTTTTATCATATCATTCTTTCTTACATCACATCTCCCCCACACTTCGTATAAGCACACACCACAAAAATACAAAATATAAAGGTGATCAATCTTCATCTTTGTCGGAATGGCACACACGAATGGCAAAGTGCGGCTAACTCATAATCATCAAAAACAATCCATCATAGCAAGCAACTAGCAACCCACCATTTAGACATTGACAATGGGTAAGGCTAAGGTTTAAAGTGTAAAATATTTTTGTATTTTTATGGATTTAATAAAAATGAAAAGGATGGCTCAGAGGGTGTAACTAAGGGTATCTAGCGCTAAAGAAGAGCGCTAACAAATGGGTCCATATGGGTGGTTAACTAACCGATGTGGTTAGCTAATATATCATTAGATGTAAAATGGAAGGCCATTTGGTTTTATTCCTAAGGTGCCTCTTTATCACACGAATACACTTATATCACACGAATGTGATCTTACTGTGGTCTGGTAATGATTTACAAGTACAAGTTCTAGAATAAATAAAATCACCGGCACACTCATAGTAAAAGATCAAGCATAAAAGATGTATGCTAATAAGAAATAGGCTCAAATCCTCACAATTTAGTGGAAGGGCTATAAAATATGCTAGCAAATGTTATCGATCCCATAATAGATTGCAATATTAATCGGGACACATCTCAAATTTTTCAAAATTACCGATATCACCAGTGGATTGATCCAGTTATTCTAATATATTATCCTATAAGCGTGAAAACAATTAGATCATAAGGGCAAACAAGTTCACAAAATTTTAAAAGTTGGCCCAAAAATTTGGAATTTGAAAACTAGTTTCGCTTTTCACAATAATATTTTCCCCCCACACTTAAGTTTAATTACACAAAAGAAAAATAACTTGACGACTATAAAAATATTGCTATTATTATACTACGAGAAATTTTGAAAAATAAACTAGTTACGACTCTTTTTTTTTCTTTTTTTATTTTGTTATTTTTTTTTAAATTTTAATTTTTTTTTTAAAACAAACATGACTTATTCTTGTCCCACGAGTTCTCGGTAGCTCCATTGAAACACACAAAGAAGCGAAGAAGCAGGTCAGCGCGGAGCATATTAAAAACCCGACTTCTTTAGGGAATCAGGGAGACCCGCCTTATACCTCTCACACAATTTGTTTACAATGGGTGAGCCTTACTTTCGAGGGATTAAAAGAAGTCCATTTATTAAAATAATTTACCAAACAAACAAACAAAGGAAAAATAACAAAGAAACAAAATAAAGCAATTGTGAAAAATAAAACTACGAAGCATGTAAAGTAGGGAAAATTTAAATAATAAGTCCAAGAGAAACGAAACCTCTCGGGCCAAACATCACGATCGAACTCCATATGATAAGGTGCTAATCAAACGCTAGCATAAGCGTATGAGATCAATCGATTCCTCATCCAACATATCCAACCAAGAGTCTAAGGTTCACGATCCAACCAATCCTTCCTCCAAGAGCTTATTAAATCTGCAAAAACAAAATAAACTACAAAAACACGTAAAATCCTAAAACTCACTTTCGTAGGCATCACGGTTGCATTTAGCGTATGCAACAAGCCTTTAAACCCCTCGGTGGCCCGAGTGGACGAGTTATAGTCTCATGAGGGTTTCCAGTGAACATATCCACAAAGTTCAAAACACCTTTATTTTTAAAACACATGTACTTATTTATTCACAATGTACAAAATATTAACAAAACTTAAAATGCAAAAACAAAATTTAAGTAGAATAAAAGAAATGATACTCTTGCAAAAACAAAAAGACATTTAAACTTATTTATCTAAACACAAACACAGAAAAACAAAAAAAAATGAAAACTGGTTTTTTTTTAATAGATTACTCCAGCCGATCCGGTTACGGGGAGTAACCGATCGGTTGGAATGAACCAAATGTGACCAACCTTTCCAACCGAACCGGTTACGGGGTGTAACCGATCGGTTAGAGGCGATTTTTAAGATTTTTTTTTTTTTTTTTAAACACAAGTTTTATTTCAAAACTTTTATTGATAAAGTAAAACAATGACACAGACGATAACAAAGAAAAATAGACACAAAGTAAATAAAACACTTAAGCACATATTTAACTAGAAGAACACCAAAAACAAAATACGACACTTAAAACAAAAATAAGCACGAAACAGAAAAACGACAATCACATGGACGCAAGCAAACACAATTAGTCACGTAACATAAATTAAACAAGATAATCTAAACAAGATAGTCTTATTCAAAATTAATACGAAACTAATATAAACAAAAATAACAAAAACAAATAACATAAAGACATGCAAGAGATCATATAACATATAAAACATAAAACTTACGAAACAAGAGACACACAAAATAAATTTTTTTTTGGGCAGAACACTCCAACCGGATCGGTTACGGGTGGTGACCGATCAGTTGGAGTGGATTTTTAGATTTTTTTTACGACTCTGAAAAGACTTTTGAAAATTATTTACCGAGAGCTCCAACCGATTCGGTTAGACTGATTTGGGTGGTTTTGGTGGTTTTTTCGAAAGCGAATTTTAGCACACTTAGAAAGCAATCATTGAAATGAGCATTTTTAAAACTCATGAAACGAAATCCCAACATCAAAAACTTGATTTTGATGCAAAGATCATTTAAGCGATTTTGAGAAATGAGATTTTTAAGAAAATGAAAGACAATCATTCAAGCAAACATCATGAGGAAACATCAAGAGCAATCAAACAAGATCAAAGCAACAATCATTCATGAGCAAAAGCAATTTAGCATTCAAACAAACAAGCAAACAAACAAACACCTAAGCACAAAAACCAAATCCCCGACAGCGGCGCCAAAAACTTGATGTGCTTCGTCGTGGTTTTAAATTTGTAAACATGAATTACCGGTTAACTAGGAACACATTCAGGCAAGTATACCCTAGTCAAGTTGTAGTATAGTATATGGTAAATCAAGGTCGTCCCAAGAGACTTGGTTGCACTACAAGTGTCGTTTATTTGCTTAAGCAAGTAACAAGTTGATGGTTATGATTATCACATATCAAACCAACAAGAAAAGCAATATAAGAACAAGCACGTATCAAGGCCGTGGTTATGATTGTCACGGATCAAACCACTAAGAAAAAGCACACAAAGAACATACACGTTTAGACAAATGATCACAAGGATATTAGGATGTTTAGTTTGGAAAACATATTATCAAAGATAGAACCTATAATAATAGTTTAGTGTTTTATAAATCAAATGTGCATAAGCCTCAATCAAGTGGTCATGTCATGAGCCTTATACCAACAACAACAAAGAATCCCTTTCGGCCTTATATATTGATGTTATTAATTTGTGAAGTTCCATTTACTTGAAAGATAATGAGAACCCATATTCAAAAGATTCCTTTCGGCCTTAATCCAAATTAAACCTTTACTTGTTATGTTTATTAATTCTCTTGCACAATCGTCACAAAGTACAAGACCAAAATCATTTGTCGATTAATGAATTGGAACTAACCATTGTTAAGAATATTTCAACATTAGACTCAACAATGATCAACCAAAACAATAAACAAGAACAAGTTCCAATTCAAACAAATATGATGTTATCAACATATTCCAAACAAACACCACAATTATCCAAACATCCTTTTATCACAAGTTCTCATATGAAATAAACAAGTATAAAGACAACACTCACAAGACAAGAACACATCACAAGAATAACATAATCAACACAACCAAAGAACCAAACATAAATCATAGAATTCAACATCATAAAAGTAACAAGGATTTACCCAAAGTAAGATTACATTAGGCAAGGGTGAAGGATTATAGCACTCCTTCAAGCCTCCAATCAACTACAACTCCTAACCAAGCATACTTCTGGAAATGGCAGAAGTTTGTGGTCTTTTGGGAGAGATAGGTTGGTGGAAATTCGTCCTTAAGGGTGGAGGCAAGAATTACACACACAAAACTAACCAAAAATGGTCTTATTTATAGGTAGAAGCCACCCTTAGCCACCAAGTAAGTTTCTTGGGCACAAAGTGTCATAAAGTAGCAGGTTTAGGAGTTATTAGGACCATATGATCGGACTTGGGGCTTAATGACACTTAATGTTGCATTAAAAATGACTTTGGGAGGTCAGCTTGGAGCAGCCGTTCTGGTTTCGACCTTTTGACAGAAAAGGTAAAAAGCCAAATTTGTAGATCTTTCTTTTAGCTTTCTGTGGCCGTGAACGGGGGGTCAAACGGAGTCCGTATGCAAAAGTTATGGCCAAAATGGTGAAGGTGTGTCGGGAACAACGAGGCATCTAATATTTCTTCTTTTTAGCTTCTTTTCTTCATTTCTTTCTCGTTTCCCTTCTTGAACTTTATTCTTGAGTCTTTGGACCACTAACTTTATGACTTTATCTTCTTGAATATACTCCACAAGTCTTGCTTTTGTCGGGAATTCTTCGTATTTGGAGAAATCTTCGTATTTTACTTCTTTTTCCGTCTTTTTCTCAATTTTCCTGTACTTGGCTACAAATGAACTAGCAAACGCACTTTGATACGATTAAGCAACAAAAGCATATGATTATAGCCAAATAACACACATAAAAGCATGGATAACGCTACTAAAAACATGTACAATTTGAGCGTTATCAGAAGGTTTACTATTGTTGTTCCCGCATTTATCAGCTTTATGTTTGGATAGATATTTATCCGATCATCGTTCTATTCTTTTGAGGGAAACGTCATTCGACTTTGGTCCCACTCCTTTTTGTATTTTTCACTCTTGGTTTTCTATGGAAGATTTCGATTCTTTCGTAGAAACAACTTGGAAATCTATGAATTTTATTGAGCCGAATGGTTTGATTAGAATGAAGAAGAAGTTGCAACTCCTTAAAAGTGCTATCAAGGTTTGTTTGAAAGTGGCTAGAACTCGATCTAATGTGAAGAAAGTTAACATCCAACACGAACTCTCGGAGGTTGACAAAACTATAGACCAAGGCATGAGTAATGAAGAATCTATTCATAATAGAACAAATCTTTTAAAAGAACTTCAGGAGCTTAATTATGTGGATGCAACAGAGATCTCTCAAAAGGCTAGGATTCATTGGCCTATCAAAGGCGATGAAAACACAAAATATTTTCATGGTATTCTTAACAAAAATAGATCTCAACTTGCCATTCGCGGAACTCTCGTTAATGGCGAATGGATCTCTAATCCAGATGGTCTTAAACATGAATTTTTCACTCACTTCAGGAAACAATTTTTGTTCCCAAATACACCCCGATTCTGTTTCGATTATGTTTTTCCAAATCGGTTTGTCCCCTGACAATTTGAAGATTTAGAGTATATCATTACTTATGATGAGGTTAAGCGGGGTGTTTGGGATTGTAGTGCCAACAAATCGCCGGGTCCAGACGGGTTTACTTTTGATTTTTTTCGTAAATTTTGAATGATTATCGATCAAGATATTTTCCAAACTGTTTTAGAATTTTTCGAGAGCGGCCACATCCCTCGAGGCTGAAACACTTCTTTTATAGCCCCCATTCGTAAGATTCAAGACGCCAACTTGTGAAAGAATTTCGCCCTATAAGTCTAATTTGGAGTATTTACAAAATAATAGCCAATATTTTGGCTAACAGATTGTTCCTTGTTTTGCCTTGCCTCATTAGCAAAGTTCAATCGGCGTTCGTTTTAAATCACCATATTCTCGATGAGCCGTTCTTACTTAATGAGCTGTTATCTTGGTGTAAATACAAAAAGAAAGGCGCATTGATTTCAAGGTCGATTTTGAAAAAGCTTTCGATTCAGTGAAATGGGACTATATGATCGATACTCTAAAGGCTTTTGGTTTTGGTAAAAAATGGTGTAAATGGATTAATGGTTGTCTTGAAACTACCATGGGCTCGGTACTCGTTAATGGTAGTCCTACCCCGAAATTCCAATTTCACAAAGGCTTGAAGCAAGGTGATCCCATTTCTCCTTTCAATTTCATTCTGATCATGGAAACCTTACATCTCTCTTTTAAAAGAGTTATAAACGATGGTCTCTACAAAGGTATTTTGATAAATACTTCTTTCTCGATCTCATTTATTTTATGTTGATGACGTCGTTTTTGTTGGAGAATGGAACGGTTCAAACACTAAAACTATTGTTAAGGTTTTAAAGTGTTTCTACTTAGCTTCAGGTCTTAAGATCAATTTTCACAAAGTAAATTGATGGGAGTAAGGGTCAATTCGGTAGAAGTCAAAAGGGCAACTAATTTGATTGGTTGCTCCACATTTTCCAGTCCTTTTAAATACTTGGGAGTCAAAGTGGGTGATAATATGTTGAGAGTTAATTCGTGGGAAGAATTCATCTCCAAGATATCTTCTCGCCTTTCTAAATGGAAACTTAAAACCCTTTCGATAGGTGGTCGGCTTACTTTATTAAAGTCGGTTCTCTCTTCGATCCGCTTTATCATATGTTCATCTTCAAGGTCCCTATGGATGTGTTAAACAAATTAGAATCCATTCGTAGGAACTTCTTTAATGGAGTTGACAGTTCGGATAATAAAATAGCGTGGATTGGATGGGACAAGGTTTTAGCTTCTAAAAAAACGGTGGTCTCGGGGTTTCTAGTTTTTATGCTTCTAATCGTGCTCTTCTTTTTAAATGGATTTGGCGCTTTCTCACTCAAGAATCTTCATGGTGGACGTGTTTCATGAAAGCTATACATAGCAGTCAAGGGGCTTTAGATTCTCGCATTTCGACTTCCAGAAGATCGCATTGGCTGGATATTATTCGGGAAATTCATTCTCTTAAGTCTAAAGGTATCGACCTTATGCAATTCTTGAGGGAAAAAAATTGGCAACGACGAGAATACCTCATTTTGGGACGACTCATGGTTAGGCGATGGGCTTTTAAAACCTATACATCCTAGATTGTTTGTTTTGGTGACCTGAACCAACTTCTGTTTGGATCCAAGCAACCAAGGCGAGAGCTTTTATTTGACGACGTTGTGCATTTGTCTTACATGTGGTGTTTTAATGCATGTAAGTTTAAAATCAATTAGGTTAGTTGGTAAAAAATCAATTGTATTAATTTGTAATCTTTTCTAGCTTCTTGTTAGTTTTAATAAATTCCGCCGTTCAGAAAAAATAAAATATGTTTTCCTATCCCACGACATTCACTTCAAAAGTGCATGTCTTAAGGCTATCCGAATCAAGGAAGCACATGTATATCATTACTATTAAATTCATATGTTTAAATAATCTAATGATTTGGTTTTATATTCAAGAATTACGTTTCATAATGAGGAAAAACTAAACAAAATGAATCTGTAATTAGCTGAATGCGTATACAATGACGTCCAATTTCATTCATAAATCATAAGAACATAAACTATTTCATCTATTGTACGATTAAGATAAGGTGACAAATCGGCTGTTATATATATATATACCATTTCTGATTTCCAAATTTTGGTCAAATAACATGTCACTAATGGTTTATACGATCAAACTTCATTCCCCGAACTTGACAAAGGAGAATTTTACTACCCTAAACTATCAAATGTACAATACATTAGTATTTTCCATTAATTTGGAAAATTATATCACCATTTTTTAACTTTGTGCATACACCAAGCGGTTAAATACAATTATTCTAAATTATGTAAAATTATTTATACTTGTATATAGTTACAATATTTATGTACGCGCGGGTTTTTACACAAAATTCTCATTATGTACTAATATTGATTAATATTTTGTATATATTTTTGTTTGATGAAGTGTTTGACTTTGTTTAACTCACAAGTTATTGAGGTTGATGCTGAATAAATTTAGCTACTAATATCATGTTTTCGTGAAAAATGTTTTTTTTGGATATTCTTATTAGAAGTGAAGCTAAAATGTATTAAAAAAAAAACTAGATTTTTTATGTTTCAAACTCGTATGATGCTTGATTCTTATACTAATACCATGTGTTTGGAGTCATGGGGACGTAGTAGTTATGCGAGAGCTTTGATTGAAATCAATGATTCCAAGAATTTTCGTAACAATTTAATTTTGGCTATTCCTAAACTCGTAGGGGAATGATATACTAAGGAAACTATTCACATTGAATACGAGTAGGAACCACCTCTGTGTGATACATGTTTGTTTTATGGTCATTTGAATGATGATTGTCCTAAAGCCGCTCCTAAACATGTGGTTAATGGGACATGTAATAAAGGCAAAGGTCCTGTATCAGGATGTTAGGAATTGGAAAATTTCTTAGTGAAGAGTCGGTCACCCCAAATGTTATCTAGCATAAGTTAGCTCGTAGATTTGTCGTTAGTCACGTTATTTATTGTTTTATTAGTTAGTCAGTAGCGTAAAATAGTTTAGTGCAACACCGTGGAGGAAGGACGGGTCTTTACCCTCGTATCCACGATCCACAGCCGATAGGAGGTCGTGTAGTCTGTAGTATAAATACCCTTCCATCCATGGAAGGGTGGTGCTCATAATCTAATACTCTACAATTTGTGTAACTCTCTAGCAAGAACACCTCTCTCTACTTTCTCTCTAAAATGGAAAACATGTATTTTGATCTCCCAAGACCACCCGAATCATCAACACAATAAAATATACGATCCTACAATTGGTATCAGAGACAGGTTTATTGTGTTATCTTTGATTTGTGTGGTCCGTACCATAGTTATTGTGTTGGGTTGATTTTTCGTTGTTTTTGGTTCATGTGTTTAAACTGGTTTTGATATTTTTGTTGGTCGGATTCTGTTTTTTATTCCAAACTGTGCACTACATTTTTTGGTATATCTTTTGGTACAATATGTCTTAACAGAATATTTGTCAAGTCTTGGTCATTTACTGGTCCAAACAGTATATTTACTGGTCCAAACAGTATATTTCTGGTCCAAACAGAAGTGGTCATTAAACTGGTCCAAACAGTTTATTTGTTACAATGGTCAAAATGGGTAAAATGTCAAGTTTTTATGTATTTTTCTGGGTTTATTATGAAGTTCGTTGGATTTTGGCCGGAAAACTCATCGGAAAAGTCAAAAGTTTTAACTCATGCTTCTTAGCGACTTGTTCGGTGTCGGATACATTGTACCTCATTTTCTAGCGACTTTGGTAGCGAGTTATACTTTGAAATTGTTAATGGTGGCGACTTGTCGACGGTTTGACTTTGAGTCAAAGCGAAATGCTAGCGACTTAGTCGTAGCGACTTAGTCGTAGCGACTTAGTCGTAGCGACTTAGTCGTAGCGACTTAGTCGTAGCGACTTAGTCGTAGCGACTTAAGTTAGCGACTTAAGTTAGCGACTTGTTTACAAAATGGTTAGCGACTCAAGACAGAAAGGTAGAATAAGAAGTGACCAAGACCTAAACAACTATACTTAAACCGAAAACAAGACTCTTGACCACAAGACACAACCACAATATCAAAGAAACCAATTTATACAATCTCAGAACCGTTTCTTCTCGCTAGTGCTAATTAAAGACATACCAAGATTTATACAAATCTATCATCGAGAGAAACATTCATCATCAACCCAATCTCAGTCAAAACATCACCTACTCTAACAAGATGACTAATTGATCTCAGTCTCTTTATTTTCGTGGAACTCAAGAGTTACATCAAGACCATAAGGTCTAAAGCACGAAATGAAGATATCTTCACCGATCCGTTTGAAAAAAAAAAAAAAAAAAAAAAAAAAGTTTGGAAAATCACACGGATGTTTTATAACGATTTGGGTATACGGTGTTTCTTAACTTCTTTCATTCAAGATCTCAAGTTTTCGTGTATTTGTGAATCAATATCCAACCATCTTAGGTCATTATACACGAAGTAAACTCATCATAGACCTGTTTTTCATCAAAATATCCGAATACATAAGATAAATCAAATTAACAAGTATGTTATTTGATCTTCTTGATTCGTTTATAAGACCACCTCACATGATAAAGGTATCAACAATAATCTATTAACCCTTCCATCTCGTTCGTTTAATGCTTAAAATCAAGAAGGACGAAAGTAAAACCTACCCGTGGGCTTCACTGTGCCGTTTCAAGAGCTTCGTGCAAACTCTGTGGCTATGTCGTGTCACAAATTCTTAACCATCTCTGTGGCCTAGCCGTTCCACCTTCTAGCCAACCCTGTGGCGAGGTGTTAAGTGAATGATCTCATGATGCTCTTGGTTTGGTATTATTATTATTAAACGGAAGATTTTGTTTGAGGTGCGTTTCTTTAAAAGGAGATGGAGGCTGATAATAGAGTGAATATCTAGGGTTTGATGAAAAGTGTTACAGAGATGAGGGAGGCGGATGTTTGAGAGTATTCAGGGTCTTGATGAGAAATTAGGTTTGTGTAATGTGAGTAATATTAGGGTTGGCAAGTCTTATAACCGGTGTTATCATGGTGGGTCGGGTAACTTATTTTTCATGGGCGAGTGATAATATGATGAATTGGGCCTTGTATTTGTCTCACACGTTGGGCCACGACATAAATGGTATTTGATTTGTATGTTGTGCAATTGAGCGGGCATAAATGATCACATGATCAGCGGGAAGTAAGATGTCTCAAATATTATTTATTAGTTGAGACTTGAACTAATTGGTTTAATGAGGCTTCCGCTAAATTAATTTGTCCCATCGATCGTTACTATCTCACAATGCGGATACATTTGTGATGATGTTTCGAGAATGAGTGGTATGTCAAATATTGAAACCGAGATGGGCTTGAGTTATTTATGTGATGACTTGGATATTGGATTTGGATTACGTGAAATTTGTTAAAGTGATTCGATGATGAGACCTGACAATGAGATTTGTTGTAATATGCGGTTTGGCACTTTGGTGTATCCATTTTCACGAAATATATTACTTCACGGCTTGAGTTGATATTTGAACAAGGTTGACTTCGGGGTTGCTTATATTTGGTATCTCTTATTTGGATTTGAAGTGAGGTTTTTCCGGGCGCATTTACTTATTTCGTCTTCTTTCTTTCTACCCTTCCGAGAAGATGACTTGTTTGGGCATTTATTGAGAATGATAAAGACTTGGCTATTTAATTACGGTTGTGATTCTTTCTCGTTTAACCCACAACGTAACTAGCACTTCGGTGTTTCACTCAGTTGAGAATGTCAAGAGGTTTTGTACATTGGGTACACCGGTTCTTTTTCACAAGGATTGGTACAAGGTTAAGTAACAAATCTGGGAAACTCTACTTCATGATCAAGTTTGGTATATCAGGTTTACTTCTCCATGTGGTCATTACAATAGATGACAGATTGCGTGATTGATGTGTTTTCCAAAGTGTTGATTGAATGGTTGATGTTGTTGATGATGTTGGAAAATGGACCGTTGATGAACCGCTGCATGTTCCCCTAAAACAAGATATTCACCGAAACCAGTGGTGTCATAACACATCCAAGCTGACATTGTTTACGGTTTTGTCTTGATTTTGTAAAATCCCGCGAAAGAACCTATTTCTCGGTTTAAATCGAGACTTGTAAAATCCGTGACAATGGAAATATCACAGTAATTGTAAAGTGCATTTCGGAACTATCATACGGTTTACTCTTGGTTTTGTAAAATCCATGAAAGAAACAATTTCTCGGTTTAAACTATAGAATTGTAAAATCCGTGATGATGGAACCATCTTGGAGAAAAGAAAGCGTATCTCGGGTCTTCGATCTTTGGTGTTACGGGTTCTGCTTTGAAGAAGGATAAAAGGTGTACTTCATGAATAGGGTGTGTGTTTGGATATTCGTCATGACAGTTTGGTTATTACATGGTTTTACGGGTGATATGCTTTTAACCATGGTTGGGATGAAAACCATTATCAAAGTTCATTTAAAGATCAAAGGAGGCTAGATTTGAGCTTTTAACAAGACGTGACAACGGAGTTAATTCTTTATTATTTATTTGAGGTGAAGTGAAATATCACGGCGAGTGCACTTAGTATCTGAAGGTATCGGGATGGATGGATGTAGATTCTTCATGATCCTTGTTCAAGCTTACTATTAAAAACAAAGACTTGGAAATCTAGTTATTATTGGGTAACTTTACCTTTTCTTTTACCACTTGGGGAACGGGCTCTTACCTTAACAATATAACTATCACTTTAAGGAGTTACGTTGTAGTGCTCGATGTCACATTCAATTGTCGATTTTCAAGAGGTGATATCGTCTTATACTCGATGGTTGGTTGGTTGAAGAGTATAGAGTACATAGAGATTCAAATGGGCATGAAATCTCGACACCGCTCTTTGTTACATATGTGCAAGTTTAAGTCACGAGTTTGGGTTAGTTTACTTGAGGTCAAATTCATCATATTGAGTTTTCTCCATCACCGTCACGACAAAGAGCCTCTTGAATGATAATGGGGTTGATTACATGTTTTGCTAAGAGAGTGAAAAGAGAGATTATGACGTCTGCTCACATCGATTCGGGCCTCGTACTCTAAAGAAAAGAAATGTATGCGTTTGATGCGCATTATCTTATGAAGAAGAGAAATCTTCTTATGATGTATGAACACAACAGTTCATGCCTCGTACTCTAAAGAAAAGAAATGTACGCGCTTGATGCGCATTATCTTAGAAAGAAGAGAAATCTTCTTATGACGCCCTGCTCACATCGATTCGGGCCTCGTACTCAAAGAAAAGAAATGTGTACGCTTGGTGCGCATTATCTTCGAAGAAGAGAAATCTTCTTATGACGTTTGAACACATCGGTTCAAGCCTCGTACTCTAAAGAAAAGAAAAGTGTGCGTGTCGGTGCGCTTTATCTTTCAAGAAGAGAAATCTTCTATTATGACCATTCTCATCAACATGCTTCATACTTTTTCCATGCACTTGGTCATTAAGTGAACAGACTCTTGTTGATTGTTTTCGATTCCACTTTCTCAACTATAATGACGATGACGACATCCTGTGGCCGATTTTGCGGGGAGAAGTGTGAATAGACTACATTTGGATAATGTTCACTTATTTAGTCAAGAATGGCATCTCCGTATGCAATTCTTGAGGGAGAAAAAGTGTGAATTTTTGCATTGTTGATTGACATTTGAGAATATAAATGGTCATACGGCTCTAAACTCATGTAAGAACCGAGCTTCTTCTTATCGGGTCATCTTCACATGGAGTTTTTCTTCTAAGAGCCGTTGGTTGACATCTTCACTCGGATTGATGAGTTTATCGACAAAGTGCTTCGGTTAATGCTTCACGATACAAACAACATGATGATTCCGAACAATCTATCTGTTCTTGTTTGATGTGATTGGTAGTTTGGTGTTACCATCTTGTGTGTTCGTTCGGCCCGATTGTTGATTTCCTTGATGAACATCTTTCGTTCTTGTTTGATTGGGAGGATTTTAGTTAAGGGATTTGCAAGATGTAAGTTAATTGGGATGTTTTTTGGTGGAATGCTTTTGGTGTGAGTTGAAGATGTTAACTATCTATTCCCCAACTACACAATCTTGAAGAAGGTCGAGTCTGATCATTCTACATTTTACGCTACATGTTAGAAGACTAAAGGCGAGTTGCATTTATCGATCTAAAGACTTCTTCTAAATTTGGGCATTTATCAAGCAGTTGTTGGTTTAGGGAGAGCACTAATTGGGAGAAAGTTATAAGTCGATTCAATTCCCAATTAGACGTGCTCATATTCTTTAGCAAATGACTACTCGAGACGTTGATATTGACTATTGTTGGACATTTGACACAAGGTGATTACTTGAGTTAATCATTTATCACTTATTTGAGATTGAAGTTGACTTTCACAAAGGCGTGTTCTTATTTGATAACTTGCTCGGGCTTAAGAATTTGAGTTGAAGACTTGGCTTATCTAGTTACCAGCAATCGAGGTGGATGGTTGAAGACCAGTTAACTATCACTATTAGGAGTTACTTTGTTTTACTCGATGTCACACGATATGACGGTGTGGATAAACGCAAGAGGTGGTAATGTCTCATACTTTGTTTGGGTAGTGAGTACTTAGAGATTTGCTTGAAGCATAAATTCTCTACACCGTTCTTCCATCATTAGGTGCAAGCTTAAGATACAAATGTGGGAAGTTGACTTGAGTTTCAAGTAGGGTATATCGGTTTTCTTCTTGATGGTCACTTCAAATTGTCTACATAAGGGTTGATAAAATAGTCGAGTGAGTCTTGACAAGTTGATTCTCACAAAGACTTCAAGCGATCTTCTCAACAAATTTCAAGTATTTGGGCATTCAAAGAATTCTTGATTACAAGTATCAAAACTAGAAAGGGGAAGGAGACAAGCATCTAAAGCGAGTAAACTTGATGTCCGAATACTTCTAAGAAATTGAAGATATCCCGGAAGACAAATGTTATTACATGAGAGAAACTCAAGGTTTGACTCATGACGAGTAAACTTGATGAACTTAATTCTTCTAAGAGATTGAAGATATCCCGGAAAATAAATGTCATGACCGAGAGAAACTCAAGGTTTTGCTCATTAAGGCGTTAAGTGTTATTATTCCAACTACGGGGAAGTGATGTTAGAAAAAGTTTCGAAGATAAAGAGGTACACTAGTGTGTGGTGATTTCGATGGTATCGCAATGATCGGGGAGAGATCGTGTACATTGGGGATGCTCATTTGTTTCACTTGAGTGCTTAATCGGTGATTCGAGATATAATCACTTATTCGGTGTTGACATCCGCAGAGATTGTCACCCGCAGAGATAATCGATGACTTGGCACGCTTCTTCAATGTTATCGATTATTCATTCCTTGTGTATTGGTATACTTGGATACTTGAGCTTCATACACATTCATCGAGGACGAAAGATGTGAACAAAGGGAGGTGTTCTACATTACCCTCTTGATGTGTATTCGGAGAGTTCTTGGATATTGGTGTACCGGGTTCTTGAGCTTCATACACGTTCATCGGGGAAGAAAAATGTGAACATGGGAAGGTGTTCTTCATTCCCTCATGAAGTGTATTTGGGAGAGTTCTAGAGCATTATACAAAGAGGTCGATCGCAACAATTTAACTACTTGGGGAATTGCTCTCTTGACACCTTTTGGAATGGATCGCTTGAGACTTCAGTGGTTATGAAATTTGAGAAGATTATTTATGTGTGGGATGATACGTTGTTGTTCTTATGGATGATATAACCCGAACGGAGATTCTCGATTATCGGTCTTAAAAGGAGCAAGGATTTATGATAATGGTGTGCTTCTCTCTGTGCACTGGCTAAGGAAAGCTTGAAATAGAGCTTGAATCTGCTCATCCAAAGGATTTTCGGTTTGGGGAAGCGCGAGTCTCACTTTCAGATGGTTCAATTTCTTTCTTCAATGCAAGAGCCTCGAAAGCTTTGGTGGTGAAAGTTTTAGGGATGATGACTTCTATCTTCTTCAACGGGGCTGCTTGATATCCTTATCTCGGTACTCGTATCATCATCTTCTTAAACTATATCATCTACTCTATCCTTGTATATATTTATTCGAAAAACAAAATACAAAAATATAAAACCAACAAAAAGAAAATAGAAAAATATAAAACCAACAAAAGAAAATAGAAAAATATAAAACCTTCTAAAACCCATAAAAATCAGAAAATTTCAAAAATTCCAAAAATATGTTTTCTCATGACATGTCTTCTGGTATCGATAACATCTACGGTCTTAGAAATGTCATTCAATAATGGCACGGGACTTTAGATGAAGTTCGAGCAGGAGGTGTAAATATTTCTTTTCAAAACATGTCACATATGATGGCTTCTGATTATTTCAGATCAGTAACCGGGCTTCAAATGATGGCTTGCGATTATTTCGATCAGAACCGTGCTTAAACTATGGCTTGCTATTATTTGAGATAGCAACCCATTTTAAAAGAAGGAAAGTGCTACGCTTAAACTATTTTCAAAATATTTCGTGCACTTATCCTAAAAACAAAACAAGGAAAGTATGTCGAAGGATCATTGTTCCTACACAAATGTTTTTCCGTCTAAAATTCTTGAGAAAAATATTTGGTGTTTACAAAATGGTGGTAAATGAGTTGCTTAAAAACAATCGGTTTGAGTTTTTATTAATTTGCAAACTCAATCAATGACTTGTAGCTTTTAAACTCTGAGAAAAATGAGTCATTGATTGAGGGGATAATGTTTTCAAATCTATATCATCTAACGAGCTTTCTTAATTATCCACGTGCTTAATTAAAATGATATTTTCCGTGTCGAAGGACTAGGAATTTAGGATATGATTGTTAGGTTTAGATGATTAGAGTTTGATTAACACATAAACCCCATGCCTTATATGATCGATTGTTATGATTGAATTGACTTTAATTAGTCGATTCTTTGTTATGGGTGATGTCGACCACCATATATCGTGTGTGTTCACTAACGTATGCGGTATATTGGTATATAATAATGTTCCGATCCGGATCCCACAATTGATGATGATTGGATGCGAAGGAAAGGGTAACTATATCTTGGGTTGACAAATGAAGAAACGGAGCTTAGCGGACTTCTATGGAGAGTTGGCATAAATGCAACGTAAGAGGTCTCACCGCATCGCAGATGGTTTTCTTCTAAGTGATTGAAGAAACGGAGCTTAATTTGACCTCGGTTGGCATTCAAAATGCAACGAAGAAGAAGTCTCATCGCATCTGCAGACGGTTTTTCTTCCAAACCCTACAAAGAACAACAATGAAGCTTCTCAACCACCTAACGTATCTTTGTGCGAGGATACCATTTTAAACAATTTTGAATAATTTAATTAAGTTGTTTTGAAAATGGAAAATATTGTTTTGAAAATATATTGGACTAATTTTTGAAAATCTTGGACTTCATGTTATCAAAACCTAAGTCACTCAATTATTGACTTGTCATGGATTGAGGGGAGAGTGATTTAAAATAAAATATTTTCAAACGATGTTTCTTCACAAAAGTCCGTTTTGTACAACAAAAGTGGTGATCTAAAGATTTAATGTTATGTCATGGTATGATTTTTCTTTAGAATCAAGGTCTTTCAAATGAAATCTTTTACATTCTTGTTTGATTGTGAAATTGTTTTGTTTTACTTAAAAGATCTCTTAAAACTATCATACCGACACTAACAATCTTTAATGTCTTAAAATGGTCCGTGATCATCATCTTTCAAAATTGAATCTTGCCATGTCTTTCCCCAAATTTTTCTAAATGATTTAAATCAGTTGGGATCACAAATCTCAAATGGTTTGATATTTCTGATCGGGGTAGAGATCGTGTTTTAAATCTCAAATCTGTTTTAAATGGAATTGGTTTTAGTCCTTTAAAGGCACTCCTGCCTCCATGTGCCAAACGATTTCAAATACATTATGCACATGTTGAGGAGGAGGATTTATACAAAAAAAACCAGATGAGTATTTAAACAAGGCCACATATTCTCCCATGTTTTCTAAACCGTATTAAATCACCTGGGATCCAAAATCTCAAAGGGTTTGATATTTTTGATCAGGGGAGAATTTGTGATTTAATAATGAAATTTGATAAAAGTTGATCGTTTTGATTCGGTTGTGCAGTGCTCTCTCATATGTGCTAAACGCTTTCGAATCTTGAAGCACATATTGAGGGGAGCAAAACCATCGAGTACAAAAGTTTTTTAAAAGAGATTCATAAAGTACCTTGATTGTGTTTTCAAATGGTTTTCTTAATGGATTTTGTGATTGTGGATGTGCTTCAAAGAACTCTTGCCTCTATGTGATAAAATGATTTCAAAATCTTATGCACATATTGAGGGGAGAATTTTACCAAGAAAATCAAATGGCTTTTAAATGCGAAATTGTGATCAAGAAATTATTTCAAAGAAATTATTTCAAAGAACTCTTGCCTCCATGTGGCAAACAATTTTATATCATATGCATATGTTGAGGGGGAGCATTTTCTAAATGATCAAAACTATTAAGGTACATAATGCTTTGATCTCGTATCACAAGTACCTTGATTGGTTTTCCAAATGATTTTTCAATTGGTTTCGAGAAGGAATGAACAATACCAAAAGACCGACCAAATTTACTTTATGCATGGTGTTATAAGGATGGTTAGGTTAGGTATTAGTTCCCACGATCCGCCGAGCCGGAGGGATCTACCGAGGACAATCCACTAGATAGTGTAGAGTCCTTAGGTATATTGAAAAAAGAGAAAAATGAGAAATGGGAAGAGTGCGGATGAGGCAGAGCTAGTCTTGGAATAAACCCAACAAGGTTCTAGTAATGAAGTCTCGGTAAGCTTGAAGGGTTGAAGAATGAAAAAGAAATGAATGTGAAAAGGGTGAAAAGAATTAGCCCTCCATCAATTCAACCTTAGGGCGTAAACCGGGTTCAATTCATATACTCTTGGTGGTTACTAAGGTAACACGGTATTGAAGACATGACATCATGGACCCGGTGATGCCTTGCACTAAACTTCCAAACCACTCAAGTTCCTCTTAAAAGGGCTTGTTTCATTCTCACGGGAACCGACATTATCTATCGACTTTCTCTTAGAGATTGTTGATATTGAAGAAGGAGACCCTCTCCTAGTCTCCAACACAGAACCAATAATGCACTATTGAGTCTAGAGCCAAGAGATCATCCACAATATCTCGTTAGGACACTAAATTCTTGAAGACTTGCTTTTCACACAATGTGGAAAGTAAGTATATATATTAAGAGTCCCACGCATTATCCTTGTGGTATTGCCGAACATCCGAGTGATATGAAAATATTCACGATGAAGATGGAAATCCTTCTAGAGCCAACATCAAACAAGCTCTTGGTGGGTGACATGTGAGATCTTCTCGTAAGATCAAACTTGTGACAACCGGATAGAAACAATGGGCGATTCGGTCTTGAATCAACCTTGGTCCGAGAATGGAATTGACGTATACTTTTGGAAAAACCGTTCGATGTGCAAACCTTCTTTCTCTAGCACGTTGAATGTGTACTTATGTTTTCAAAATTCAAAAGTATTCTCGATTGAAAAATACTTTTAGAAAAACCGTTCGATGTGCGAATCTCTTCGTTTCGCTAGCACGTCGAATGTGTACTCATTTTCAAATACAAAAGTGTTTTGATTGAAAATTGATCTTTCTCATAAAACCTTCGTCGTATTGCAAAACTCTTTATTCTAAGCAATACGCGATTGTTTTCAAATCATTTTCATCAATCGGTGAATCTCAATTATTTGGTTCATTCACTCCGTGTTGTCTTCTTTGAGGCGTTCGGTTTGAGAACGACTAGAACATTGCGAAACCACGTCAAGGAGATTCTTAGGAATCCTACCGATCACAGCGTGCTTGTCTCGATCAGCGGGAACCGTGGGCGTGTACCTCAATTCAACGAAGTGATCAAAGACACTTTCGTGCGCTTTATTGCTAATCGTCAGTATGCGGTACACCCGACGATTGCGGTGATCGAATTGAGGAGTCAATCCAAAGCCGCATGCTCACGGCATCCACACTTAATTTGAAGAAATCATGGTGGTGCATATCTACATAACACGGCTCGATATTTCATTCTATGCTTATGCTTATTGCTACAAATATCATGAACCGATGAAGGCTTCCGCTACTCGATGGAAAGATGTCATGATTCAAAAGTGTGAGCATGTCGGTCCAAAAGTCACAACTTCACATGATGGCAACACAACTAAGGGTGATCCGAGAGTTATTGTGGTGATGATCTCAAAGAAAGCTCGAAGATCATCAAGATGTGGATCGGTTCAAAGACCTCCACCGAAAGTACAGATCAATGCGGACTTTGAAGTTGCACTACAAAAGCACAAAGATTATGGAAATGAAGAATTCAAGTCTGAACTCAAGAACAATGTCAAGAATATAATGCTAGGATTGAAATGTAAAACATGGGGTGACCTCCTTAGGGAGATTGTTAGGAATTGGAAAATTTCTTAGTGAAGAGTCGGTCACCCCAAATGTTATCTAGCATAAGTTAGCTCGTAGATTTGTCGTTAGTCACGTTATTTATTGTTTTATTAGTTAGTCGATGGCGTAAAATAGTTTAGTGCAACACCGTGGAGGAAGGACGGTCTTTACCCACTGTATCACGATCCACAGGCCGATAGGAGGTCGTGTAGTCTCATGTAAGTATAAATACCCTTCCATCCATGGAAGGGTGGTGCTCATAATCTAATACTCTACAATTTGTGTAACTCTCTAGCAAGAACACCCTCTCTCTCTACTTTCTCTCTCTAAAATGGAAAACATGTATTTTGATCTCCCAAGACCACCCGAATCATCAACACAATAAAATATACGATCCTACACAGGAGCAACTAAGGAGGTGTTGAATGGTGGGTTTACTACTGTCAGGCGAATTGGTCCCACTTATAAGCGGGTTTTTGGTGTTTCTAAGACCAAGAAAGTGGAGTATCGTCTGGTTGCTCCTAAGAATACAAATGCTTCTTCTCCTAAAGACTATACTAAGGAGGCGTCTACGTTTAAACAACCAAGTAAGGATGCTGAAGTGGTTAAAATCTCTAATGCCTTTGATGATCTTGGTAATTTGGATGAGGATCCTATTGTTAGCATAGATTTGAATTTTGATAGTGAATTTGGGAACATGGATAAACAAGTAAGTGCTACTATTGATTCATTTGGAAGTCCAAGTACTACACCTATTGTTGAAAAGATTAATAAGCTTGAAAGTCAATTAATTGAGGGGAAGCTTGTACTTATGTGTGATGATGGGAAGTCGCTTCCTGTGCAAAAGGCTAATATGGAAAACTATACAAGCATCCCAAGTTCGTCCAATACGTCTCCTCCTTGTATTTCGAAGAACACTCATAACATGGTTAAAGACGGAAAAAATGTAGGCAATCCATTTTCTAAGGTTGGTGATATAGTTATCTCCGATAATGATGATGATGAAGTCCTTGATGACTTTAATGAAACTTCTAATTTTATGGCTTTTGATGGTTCTAAAGGTGGTAGTGGAGTGGGCATGAGGAGCTTATTGGAGTAATGGAAGAAAGATACCCATGACCAAAATCCTTATGATGATAATGAGTTTGATGATTGTGGTCTGACCGATGCTCAATTGAAGTTTTCTAATGCTTATGACATTAGTCTTCGTGGTCAGATTAGATAGGTTATTTTTATTTTGTTTTGCATAAGTATGATATGTAATTTCTTATGCTTGGTTAGGTCTTAAGCACTGTAGGCGCTTTTGGTTTGCCTTTTTTGGGCTGAGGTGTGGGATTCACCCACATCCGTTGTACTTAATTGTTTTTTTGGAGTAATAATATTTTATCGGGAGTAATACTTTTGTTGGTTTGTGGGAGCTATAAACACACGTAAACGGCTAAGAGTGTGTGAGCCTATGGGGGCACACATGATAAACACGAGTATACGTGTCGAACGTAATTTATACTTGAATTATATTACCCGAATATGCATGAACTTGACCCGATTAATATGTCGACCCATGGACTGTTCTTGGATATGGACTTGGGTCGAAAAGTGGACAGCCATGGGCCTTGAATGTCACTAATCGGGCAGAAGTGATGAATGGTTTTGGTTGGGTTTTTTGAATTGTCAATCAAGTCTAAGGCTCAAATCAAAATTTGGTTTGTTTTTGTATAAAAGTAGATATACCTCATTCAAAACTCACGCATGATCTAATATCCTAAACATGTGACATATGTATAATATATACCCTAAATATCACCTAAACTGATCCTTGTTCTACTCCTATCCTCAATCGACTTTCTCTCTAGTCGATTAAGGTTTTGGGTTTAGTTATTTGATCAATTGGTTTTTTGCTTCCAATGTTCCTGGTTGAAGTAATTTGGCAGCAAGAGTGGTTGTCTATTCGTGATGTTTTCTCGGACAAAGGGTATTGGATATCAGATCTATTTATCCGATATCGGGTGAATTGCAAAATCTGTTTTTGGACAGATTGGTTCTCGGGCAAAGAAGAAAGACAAGGTCTTGGGGCTTTCTTGTTCGTGTTATATTCAAGTGGGTCAATTGTTGATTGGTTTTAAACTTTTAATACGTTCTCGACTAGCTTCTTTATCAAACGTATAAGGTTTTCGTGTTGTGTGTGATACTCGTAAGGGTGTCTAATTTAGATACTTGGGTTTCGTATTAGTTTTCTTGTTCGTTACACTTGCGTTCAATTGCCACGAAAGGTTAGGTTTCTATTTACCTTTTTATTATATAATGTTTATTAATACGTGTTAACCTAATTGCGATAACTAGATCCATATCCGCTGCGTACTCGTATGCGTTAATTGGTTATCGTAGTTCTAAAATCTCAACAGTGGCATCACGAGCCATCTCGTTTTTGCGATTATGGGTTACACGTTTCTTTTAATAAACATGTTTAAAAGGCTGCCTGAAACTAATTTAGTTATTCGATTTATTTTTGTTTTGACAACTATATGCAATACTTGTCAATTATTAATAAAAAATAACAAGTCACACACAAATTAAAATTAAATTGTTAATTAGAATTAATTTGTTAATTGGAATTAAATTTGTTAATTAGAATTAAAAGTTAATTAGAATTACTTGTTAATTGGAATTAAAAGTTAATTAAAATAACTTGTTAATTAGAATTAAAGGTTAATTAGAATTAATTAATTGTTAATTAGAATTATATTGATAATTAGAATTACATACTGTTTATTAAATACATAAAATAGCGTAATTACTTGTTAATTGAGATATCCATGCTTTTTATGTGTTTTCCGGCCACAAGACCCACTCAATTGCTTTTTGCGATGTATGGGGCGATCTAGGTATTGTATCCTAGTGACGGTCTTATGGTTCTCCGTTTGGGGAAGACTCGCGAGAGAACTCGGAACAATATATGCTTATATATTGATGTTTATGCTTATACGAGGATTTGTGGCCGCGCGTTGCCGCGGTGTATTCTATGAAATATGGATGTAAACATACATAGACAGTTAAGGTGTTTCTACATTGACATACCAAAATATGCAAGCACATTACATACCAACTGCTGCAAGCAGTTTAGACATCAAATATGATGTACACATAGTTGCTGCCTGCATCAATTCATAGTAGCAAGGCATATATGTTTCACCTACATGTGGTGGTGCAATGTATTTGTAGGCCTAACTGATGGAAGCAGTTGGCGCTACATCTTACACGAAAGAATACTCTTGCATTTTGGGTGCCACTATGTCAGAATAAAGCAGCACCTTGGCATGCAAGCATACCAAATGTTTAGTCTAAGTCATACACAAAAGATGGCCAATGTTTTGCTGCATATTTCTGAAGTTGAAGCAAAAATATGTTGCGAAACATATGATGTTTTTTTTTAACAAATCTAGTTTAAACATGTACATCGTCAACCCAACATCTAGCTGTCTTTCTTTTTCTCTGTGTTCCTGGTCCTTCTTTTTTCTGCAGCTGAACCCTCCACTGCCACTACATAAATACAATTAGAGCAAAAACATTAGGAACAAAACATGTAAAAAGTTAGTGTGGCAAAAAAAAGGAGCATGTGATGGTTAGATAGAAAATGTTTGGACTAAATGCATTTAAGATTGACACTGTTTCTGGTTCCCTAAACTGTTTTTGGTTACATGCCTCTATCTCTTGTCTATATAAGTAGTGCCCATGTGAGCATGAGTATGGGTCATACTCTATTAATTCTCTCTTAAGAAGGCTGTGCAAAAAAGATGGCAGCAACTCCTAATTTTGATGAACTTAAGACAACATGCCGTTCTAATAAGCTGAACCGAGCTTTTCGTTTGTTTTTTTGCATGAAGAAGCTGATATCGAAGGCCTTATTATGGTTTTGAATGAAAAATGTAATGATGTCCATGCAAGAATCATAAAAAAAATGAATTGCTTAGAGAGGGGGAAAGTTTTAGCTCGGCTGACCCTGTGGCTGTTGATGTTCTGGCATGTTTGCAGCAAGCACAAAATAAGAATTATCAATTGTTGGCTGCAATGGTCGTTCTTGTTGACCTAGCACATGAAGCACGCACTTTGCAGAACCATCATGCACTTACTATGGAGCAATATAATTAAGATGGATTTATGTGGTTTTAGTTGTTGTTGTGTTTCTGAGTAGAAGTTCGTGTAGGTCTGCACTATCGATTAATGTTATGCTCTTGTCATCGTTGCATCTGTTGTTGTAAGATATCTTGTGTATCAATAAAACTTGGTATCTAGTTTGTGAGATACCGACAATGGAGTGTTTTGATTTTGTTGTATATATATATATATATATATATATATATATATATATATATATATTTTAATTATAATCATTTTTATTATTATATATGTATATTCTTATTTTATTAACTGTTTTCATTTTTTTATTTGTTAGTTTGTTGGGGTATTTGTTGGTCAGGTTACATCTACCAACCATGGGTGCAACCCCAACTATTGACCATTTAAAACACTGTTGTGGCTTTAGCAAGCTTCAACATTGCTTCAAGTATTTGTTTGTGCAGGAATGGAGAGAGAATGAGGATCTTATCATGTATATTGGGCAGAAATGTGCTGATCTTGAGAGCAGCATCGAGAAAACAGAACAACTAATTGAAGAGGCTAAAACTTTTAGCCCTTTCGATGATGTTGCTCCTGATGTAGTTGAGTGTATGACTGAGACGCAACAGAGGGATCGAGATATCCTAGATGCGTTGATTGCTGTTTTGGATTTAGCTCGTAAAGGGAGGATCGAAAAGCAGCGCCATGTTGGTTTGATAGATTTAAAATATTAGTGAGGGTTGGTTTGGTGTGTGTTGTTTCTAAGTGTGTTAGTAGCAAGCCTGTTTTATTTTCCATTTTTTTTGTTTTGATGTGCTTTGTCTAGTGAAGTATGTTGTGTTTCTTTTGAATAAAGGCTTGCTTTTGTGAATACATTGACATCTTATCTTTGTGCAAAATGATATGCCTAACAATAGTTGTGTTTACCACTGATATTGTGTGTGTGGGTGAAGGAAAATGCCAGTTTTTATGGTTCAATGGCAATCTGTGGTTGCAAGTTAAAGTGCCTATAGAAATCATTATTATATTAAACTTTGATAAGTGTGAAGAGAATGAGAAATGCAGATGGCATGCAAAATTATTATTTTTTGCTACTGTTTGGAATGGCTAGTCACCAATAGTGATTCTTGTGATAATGTGTAAGTAGAAACAGGATATTTAATGCCTAGTTGTGGCTGCATTTTAAAGAGGCTGTGTAAATAGTAAGGTCATTTGCAATTTTCTGATGCTGGTACTAATTTACAATGGAGTTTGCATGCATTATTTAAAATGCTGAATAAATAGCATGTGATTTCAGACAAAGATTATGAATGCAGGTGCATAAATGGTGCAGAACCTGTGATTTTCTTTTGTTGTTATTCAATAATAGTAGACCATGTATGCATTATCTAAAGGATTGAACTGTGAGGTTTTTGGTTGTGAGGTCGCTTAAATGTGCCAACCTTAGTGGACATTGAAATGGCTTGAGAAATAAATGTAATTTCTGTAATATTAGCCAGCATTATTACTAAAAGGGGGCGTTTCATCGAAGAGGTAGAAACCGCGTACAAATTTTTTTTGCCATAGAAAACTTCAGAATACGTAACAAAATTTGATAGAAAAGATGATAAAAAGGTTGATCAGACGGTAGCAATGACAAATGCAGGGTATTTAAGTTTCTATGATAAGGATTTGCTGTCTTCACCAAAGTGGTATTTATGTTTGTGTAACACAACTGTGCAAGATATTGTGCTGAATAAAAGAAATAATAAAATTGTAACTTAACTATAGATAAATCATGATAAAAGAAAGGTCGTAATGTTGCGACTACGGTTGTTTTGTTTTTATTTGTTGCTTGTCTATTTAAGACAATTGAGGCAGCTTGTTATTGCACCAACATATTTTTAACTTGTCACAAAGAAGCGAGAGAAGAATATGTCTAGACGTCTTAAATGTGACCAGCTCAGAGCCGAGGCCAATTCTAACAATTGGTCTGAAATGTTGGAGCTGTACTTTTACCAATCTTTAGGTGATGATATTAAGATGGCACAGGAGATGACCGCAATTGCTGGAAAATTACTTGACATCACTCGTGCAAGGCATAGTTTCATTCAAGAGCTGGAGAGTGTTGGGAACGTGTATGCTCAAAAAACAGCAGAGTATCTGAGGGGTATCCAAGCTAGAGACGACCAAAAGGTCATGCAGATGCGCATCCTAGCGCGTGAACTGGAGCTTAATGCTTGTGACAATGACATCTTTGTTCAGAAAGTCAGGGGTTTGATGGATTTCTGAGTGCGTGGCAAATAAGTGTGGTCTCTGTTGTCTGTGTGTTTCTAAGCATGCATGTGTGTAGTTTTATCATTAGTGTTATTGTAGTATTTGTGTGAGAGCCAAGACAACAGATTGTAACATATTTCATTGAATAAAATTGGTTCATAGGTCTGTAAGACGTACCTTTCTGTTTCTTTGCATCTTCTTGCTCATCCTGGAACAACGCCCTCTTTACACTTTTTGACTCGATTGGTTTATCTTTTTGCCCTTCCAAATCTTGCTGGAGTGTCACTGCAAGAGGTGTCGGTGGTGTCCCTAGTTTTTCATAAACAAAGATTCAGTATTTTAAGTTGCAAATGGTATGGATGTAGAATATCGTATTAAAAGTGTAGCATTTACCTTTCTGATCTTTTGTTTCTATGATGTCACTTTCCTCATTTTCGTTTCGGTGAAGATGCTGCTGGTTTGCTGGCGTGAGAGTCATCGCCGGTGTTCCTAATCGTTTACACCCAAATGTTCAACACTTGTTGGCAACAGCATTTTATTCAAATAATATACACGTTTAATTTAAATGCTGTTACCTGAGCTTCCTTCTATCATCTTCATTTTTTGTCTTTGGGTGTTCTTGTTGAAAACTTTATCGACAACAAAATCATTGCACAACTTCTTTGTGTTGAAATGGATTTGAAAAATGTTTTCGGCCTTCAATCGCAAAAATCATCTTTGGTATTTCTTGCGGGTCCTCTGCTTTGTGGCTTGCCAGCAACTCTGAACACGAATATCCTGTAACATCATCTGCTGTAGGGCTAAAGAAAGTTACCGGGACTGTTGCAGATGCATCTGTGATGAAGGCTTTGAAATTAAACCTGCGCATTGAATGTAGTAAAATTATCAGGTTTGCATTTGCAGCGCATTTATTTTTTAACATTATGTAAGGTCGACATAGAAGGCCACACACTTATAAGATGGTTTTGCACGCCTTCTATGGTTTAGGCAACGGTACATCCTTCTTCTTCTTTCACTTTGAAGCACATTGTTGCAAGACATGTAATACCGATCTCTTTTTATGTTGATCTTTGGTGATCGTTGCTTGATGGTGAATTGCACCCCCTACAAAAGTTTGTGTGAATTATTAGTTGCGCTATTTTTTTTGGCAAAAAAGTTTTGCACAAAGTTGTAACTGAATGTTAAGCCATCCAATTTTATGTGACAGAGAACTGACCATGTAACTTTCAGGATCCTGATGTAAAAGTGTCTTTAAAGGGAACCTGTTGCAGAACATTTCTTTCTCCATAGCTTCACATGGAGTCTTGGCAATGCGAAGTGGCGGTTCTTTTTGGTGCCTCTCCGTGTGCCTGTTTTGTATCAAAAAATTATATCAGGGAAACTTTTGATGCAAAGATGACATAATATTCAATTTCTTGGCGCCTAAAGACTTTACCTTGCTCTTGCTTCTTCGGCCTCTGGTATCTTTGGGTTTAAGTAGTAGCATGTTGCAGAGGTCGCTGTTAGCTGGTAATATGTCATTGCATTGTTTAAAACTGCGGTGAGGAATTGCCATTTAAGTTTTGAAAAATTGTTAGTGCAATACCTCTGTATTTTGACACGCGGCAAGAGCTGACGGCAATTATAACTAGCTGCTCCATTCTTTCAACCTGAGCGTCCTCAAATTTTTCAGCCATGCCATCCCACATAGTGAACTCAATAACATTACCACTGCAAAGATCATAAATTCATAAGAGAGATGATAAACCTTGCCAGCTTATTTTGTTGAACAAAAGAATTTAAACATAAATCAATGTACCTTAAATTTTCAATATCCACTTTTCTAAAGACAGTTGCTTCTTGGTTGGCACTTGGTTTGCGTGTAAGCTCCCCTACTGACCGCAAACAACCTATGTAATCTGTGAGGAGAAAAGTGTTAGCATTTTATGATTCTATTTCATGTTAAAATTTCGAGAGTTGAAAGACGACCTGTCAGAATCGGGTATTGCATTCGACCCATTGCATCTTTATAGGGATTCTGTGCTGAAGCTGGTTATATGAAAAAAAATCAAAGTAGTGGTGCGGGATGTTTGGTGCTCCCTTGTATAGCATTACCCTGTTGATGGTGATTTCTTATTAGACAAATCCTAACTGGAGCTACATCTTATCTATGCTACGTGAATTAACGCATACCTCTTGATCTATCAAGATACAACAATACCCAGTTTCTTTTTTTTTCCAGCGAACCCTGCTGCATCCTTTTTGCCATAAGTGACTGAAACCCATTTTCGTATACTCTAGCTTCAAGGACCTTCTTTGTGAGATGTTGGTGTTAGGTGACAATTGTAACGATCTGCGATGCACTAGCAAGTTCAATGGCTTTGTCTCGGAGGCATGTGGCACCAAGCGGTTGCATTTCCTTCCATTGTCTTTGCCAAGTGTTAAAAAGAAAATTAGATACCAAAAAGGATTTTAAAGCGCAATGATAAAGGGAATAAGTATTTCAGCACTAAGATTAAGATACATGGCACATAAAACTGGCGGTTTAAAAATCTACCTGTCGCTGAAGAATTTCATGATAAGTTTATAAAAGCAAAAGATACTAACATGCAATTCTGATGGCATCATGTAAAGAATGTTTATGAGGAAAAGATTGCAGCAAAATTCTTATGAGCCTAAAGCAAAAGTGAACCTGAATCCTAAGACAATGCTCACAATAAAAAGACACACGCAAAAACATTTAAAAAAAAGGCAGCATAAATCAGCAACAAAAAAGCAATAAGCTTGTTTTCCAAAAAAGGCAAATATTAAATCCTACATTTGCGTTGTGAAAACAGAGGGTGCGCCTGATAGTTTTTTCAAAAAATCTTTGTAAACAATATTTTTTGTCACATTTGGCCTTTCATTTTCTTGTTGTTTAATAAGAACTTTTAGTCCATGAGTAGATGTAGCTCTAGAGAGAGCGACATACAACTGGCCATGGCCAAAGACTGGTTCGGGAAGGTAAACACCAATTTTGTTTAAAGATTGGCCTTGGCTTTTGTTTATTGTCATAGCATAACATAGTTTTATTGGGAACTGAGTTCGTTTAAACACAAAAGGAAGACTTGGATCTTTATGGATGAGCGGTATTCTGTGGATAAAAACTTTTTCGCCGACTCTTGTGCCTGTGATGATTTGCACTTCAGTAAGCCTCGACATCAGCTGCGTGACTATCATACGTGTCCCATTGCACAGACCACCTGCCAAGTTAACATTCCTCAGCAACATCACTGGTGATCCAACCTTAAGCTGCAACTCATGTGGCGGGAATCCTGACAGCTTAAAGGTGTTTAGATATTCAGGAGGGTATAACATCTCGGTTTCAGCTCTGCTATTTGCAACTTGTATGGCTATATCATAACTTGCATAAGTTGTTATTTCACCATCAACCATCGATAAAACTTTTGAATTAATAATATCTGCTGTTTCATTCTTCGGACAGACGATCGCCTTTTCTTGTAGAGTAATTGCTGAAGGTGTTTGAAGTGTAGGCTGATCATAGATGAAATCTATGAGATTTGAGAGGCCTTCATCATCATCCTGTATGCAATATCTAGTTAGGATTTCTACCCATGTTGTATCTCTGCTGTCTTCTTTATCAGGCTCACCGATGTTACCATTACCAATATCAAGAAGCCATGATGCAAATGAGGCTGCTAAGCTCTGTTCTTCTAGGCTCAAATCTGAGCGGAAAAGCCTTATATTTTTTTAAGTGTCATAACTTGAAAGCATGGCCACATGTGAGATTCCGCAATAGACGATGCTATTACTTCCATTTTTGGCGCCTTTCTTGTTGGGAGTGTTTGGCGAAATCACCGCCTAAAATGATTGTTTTCCACCAAAAAAACATCTGGTGCATCTAATATGTCTCTCAGAGTCCTATCCAATGCTTCAAAGCATCGCCGGTCATTCATCGGTGCTTCATCCCATATAATAAGATCTGTTTCTTTTAAAAGATTTCCTATTAGAGTGTTTTTTTTAACGCTGAAAAGTGACTCATCCGTTAGCTCCAATGGAAGTTTGAACCTTGAATTGGCAGTTCGTCTTGCTGGAATAAGGAGAGTTATGCCAGAAGAAGCAATGGCCAAGATAATTTTACCTTCAGCCCGTATACTGCTAAGGATTATTTTCCAGAGGAATGTCTTACTGGTCCCTCCATGACCATAAACAAATATCAACTCCTGCTTACCTACTTTAAAAGCATTTAGGATGAGGTCATATATGTTTTTATGTTCATTATTCCACTTTGGAATTGAGTCATCTCTTTGTTGTGCTAGCATGTGCCTATTGTAATTCTTTTCTTCCATTAATAACCGGTTGTTTAATTGATCTAGCATTTCTTTTGGAGAGGGCTGCAAACCATAATTCGTTATTAACTTGACACAACTAGTAAGTATTATTTCCAGCTCATATAATATGTATCCTTGCAACTCATCGTCATTGACGTGGTAGTTGGGAATGTGGACGTGCTGCGAGACAATTCCTGGAATATCATGGCCCATTTCTTGCCAAAACTTGCTCCATAACTCTAAAGGCTATACAAGGTCGCAATGAGTAAGCATGCGTGCGAAAAGGAACCTCAGCTCTGCTGATGAAGCTGAGCCACATGCCTCTTCAAGAGCTGTCTCCCATTCTTTGTCATCACCAAGCAGACCAAGTGCGTGACATGCAAAGACGATATGTTGGGTATACAACTTGGTTGGTGATCCGAGCTCGCAAAGTCTCTACACCCTTTTGATGACATAACAACATCCTTAAGTAGAAAAGCTCCCACGAAGTTGGGTGAATATATGCAAGCCGTCCAATAGAAGATCGTTGGTTTTCCTCCATGACCAACTCTTTCGATCCGCATACCACACAAACTCGATGGGAGCTGTAAGTATGTCAAATGCCTTCCATCTTCATTTTCAATGTTGTAAGTGAACCATTACATCGGTGTTGTCGGTTTCGATCACGACGATTAACCTGAGACTCTAAATTGTCACCGTCTCTAAAGGTTACATGTTGCATGTTTTCTAGATGGACTTGAAGAATTTGCAATTTGGTTCTCTTTGTGTATTTCGAATTTGAGTATTCTCCAACATGCTTCATGAGGACATATAAACCGGCCATCAAGATAATTTTGGATTTCATCGATGGTTGCCTCTGCTTGTGCTGACGAAGTAGAAGCCTCACCAACAGATCTTTTTACTTTGGCAAAAATCCTATCAGTTCCCTTTGATATATATTTGAACAGATATTTTATTAGCATGCTCCAACCACAGTACTCCACATTAATATGAGCTTCAAACACCAAGCAAAGATCGCGGTTATATGGCACCACATACCCGTTGTCAAGCTTGATCTGGCCTTTTGTTGTGGTAAATTGTCCTTGCCTTCTTCGATAATGTGGATAACCCTTGTCATCAAAAAAGTTTCTTCATTATATCTCTTTGGAAATTTTTTACTGCACATATCGCCCTGCATACATGGTGCATTCAAGTTAGCCCTGCCACATGGTCCATGCATCATCATCTCAGAAACAATTTTATAAGTGCGCGGATCAGCATCGGGGTCAGGCAGCTCTGTAGAAATGTATTGATCCACATCTTGAGCACTGTCAATGCTTGTCGTTGCAAAAATCCAAAGAAGTGTATGGCAATGTGGTAAGCCACGCTTTTGAAGCTCAACAGTATACAATACTGCATATAAACAAAAGATAACAACTAAAATTAGAACAACATGGTGGGACACCGCATTATATACTGATTCAGTGAATGAACGTGACTGAAAGCTAAAATCCAAGTGTTTTTTTTATCAACAAACATAGAAATACCTCCTGTGACACGCCCAAATGTTTGTTCTTGCTTCATGAACCTGACGAATGACTTAATCTTTTGCTCAAATACTCTGCACTATCTGCCCTATCTGTTGTAGTCAAGTGAGGAAACTGACCCATGTATCTTTGAATCTCAGGACACTTTACATTGCATGTGAATGTTATAAAAAAACGTGGATTACCAAGAACCCTGCAAATGGCCAATGCATCCAGGTAATGACTGTACATATATCTCGGACCTCCAGTAAATGAGGAAGGTAATATAATTCATGAGCCTACTTTTGACCCTTCACGATCTCCCTTGAAAGCGCATCATACGGGCACGATAAATAGTCTCCTCGAATATCATTCGATGTGTTCTATAAAATCCATTCTATTACATTCTATACAACAATACACCCCAATGACATCTTCTTTGAAAAAGCACGCCGGTCGGAAAAAGTAGATTATAATTGTCATACCTCGGGTGCAACTGGTATGTGTAGAAAGCATTCATCGAAACACGCCTTGGCTCATCGTCTGGATTTCTTTGTTCTCAACATTAACTTTGTATGATACCTGGTGACCATAGATGAAAATCAATGGAAACTGTAACGACATGTATGACTTATGGATTTTGCTGATCCTCTTTGCCGGGCCAACTCTGTATTCTAGTATAACATCATAATTTGACTCACTTTCTGGGCCACTGTCAATGACAATGGCGCCAAGAGTCTGTGATGCTGGAAGCTCATAACCACGGGGTCCTTCACCACTGTAAAGCCTCACTTTAAATTCAGGGACATCATGTTCTGCACACTTGTCGCGTGCAGTTCTAAATATCTGTACCAACTCATTGTGGGTATCTAGAAAGTAAATGAGCCCTTCCACGATCTGCGGATCTAAATCAGCGGCATCTGAATTTGAAAAATGGCTCAACCTATGCTCAACCTCATTCTGTGTGTCATAGATATAGAGCTGTAAAAATTTTGGGTCGTCATTAGCTGGACAAAGTGACCCAATTCGATGGTATATTTGGCCTAAAACTTTGAAAATACATGGCCCTCCACCATTATTGATCGCGGTGTCGACATTCGCACCGAAAGAAGTCATTGCAAACATCTGATTGTAGGTTCATATATTTTCCATAAAGGTTCTTCTGCCAAGCAACTCCTTGATATACTCAGGCGGCTCTGCTTCTGGTTGCATAAATATTCTACCGCCTCTACAGCATAAATGGTATCGAGGTGTGGCATTTCTAAACCGGTGGCTTGCAAGTGCTCCCCAGCCAAAAGACGGCGTTACAATGATAGCACCGCTCGAGCAGCCCCTAAATCATCATATGCATATGATGTATCTGCATTTATTAAGAAACCATAATTAATTCAAAGGTTTGAGAATAAATTTTTTTAAAAAAGATAACCGATGCTAAAAAATCACAAAAAAGAAGTAACCTTGTGTTGTATGAGAAGATGATCCTTCATCAATGCCGCATGATCCATCACCCATGCCATGATGGAAACTACTTTTAAGGAATCGCTGACGTTTAGTCTTTCTAGAGGATTGAACTGAGTGGCCAGTTCTTTTTCTACCTGGTGACTGAAGAGTAACATTTTGTGGAACACTTGTTTCGGGATCGTCATCCAGACCTACCGCTGCCACCCAAAGAAAGGAGGACAAAAGTTTAACCAATTTTTAGATTTACAAAATGCATTGCAAAAGGAAAAACTAAAAAATTACTCACTTTGAGTTGCATGAGTATCTGTGGATTGACCAACGGTATGAGCATAAGCATCTGAATCTGATCGGTGCATGCATGTTGTGGAGGACTGCTGTAGCCGTCTTTTTCTTCCCTGTGACTGATGAGTAACATTTTTTGCAGCACTTGCTTGTCCATTGTCATTCATTCCAACCGTTGCCACCCAAAGAAAGGAGCACAAAAGTTTAGCTGATTTTTAGACCCACAAAAATGCATCGCAAAAGATAAAACTAAAAAGCTACTCACTTTGACTTGCATGGGTATTTGTGGATTGACCAACAGTATGAGCATCAGCATCTGAATTCTATCGTTGCATGGATGTTGTGGAGGGCTGCTCCAGGCGCCCTTTTCTTCTTTGTGACTGATGAGTAACATTTTGTGGAGCACTTGCTTGGACATTGTCATCCCTGAGAATCGCTGCAACCCAAAGAAAGGAGTAGAAAAGTTCAACTGATTTTTAGAACTAAAGAATTACTCACGTTGATTTTCATGAGTATCTATGGACTGAATAACGGTATGAGCATGACCATCTGAATTTGGTTGGTCTATGCATGTTGTGGAGAACGGTTCCAGGCGTCCTTTTCTTCCTAGTCCAATTTAAAAATCTCATGAGCACCTAATCTAATCATTGTAAAGTGTTGTGTAAAAAGAAAATATAGTAAAGGACCTTTGTTCGCTTCCATCTTATTAGGAGTCATTGGCTGACCAACGGTGCACGCATAACTGGATGAACCGGCCACCTGACCACTTGGACCACCCGTTCCAACTTGTTTCTTTGCCCCTTTGCTTTCTTGGCTTTGCCTCTCTTTCGAGGTCTTTGTGAAAACCAGGATCATCTGGCTCACCCCTAACCCAATTAAAAATCTCATGAGAACTCGGGTCTAATTATTCTAATGTGCTGCGTAAAAAAGAAATACAGCAAAGCACCTTTTTCCGCTTCCATCTTATTAGGAGTCACTGGATTGTCAACAGCTTGCACATAAGTGGATGAATCACCCACATTACCATCCGAACTACCCACGCCAACCTGCTCACTGGCCAGCTGCTTACTCGGTCTGCCTCTCTTTCGAGGCTGCTTCGAAGCTGTGTCATCATTTGCAGACAATCCTACCACGATTAAAAAATTCTCATAAGAACCTGATCCAATTATTTAAAAATGCTGTGTAAAGAAAAAAATACATCAGAACACCTTTGTGAAGGTGTTTCCGCAATCTAACTCTTCCTAGAGTTTCTTGTAAACATGCAGCACCATCTACAGCTGACCCTGGCCCAGTTTAAAAAATACGACGAGAATCTAATCGAATCATTGTGAAGTGCTTTGTAAAAACTAAAAACATGAAACAGCCTTTACCATGGTTTTTTAAAAGAGTCTTTGGCAAATGCGGCTCTGAATTGTCTGTGATATTGTCATTCACCCCCGAAGAACCACCCACCGGTGCATAGCCTACCCCCGTATGACCACTGTAATATAAAGGCATCTCTTGGCCTGTATTGTGTATGCCTTGGCCTGTATAAGTGTTTGCCAACGCTGCAACGCGGTCAAAACTGACCACAGTGGCATGTCAAAAAAGAATTCATAAAAACGCAACACACCTAAAAAAAACTTACGAAGCCAGGAACTATATATAGTACCTGTGGTAATCGGTCGAAGCGAATCAGGTAAAGAATGAGCTAATCCCCATGCTGGTGTTGGGACACCTGCGCACCACTAAAACACATGAAACATAGAAAGAGTAACAAACTGAAAAAACAAAGTGCCAAAAGACGCGCAACCCGAAACGTTAGGGAGTCTGCATAAACCTAGTAGCCGAGAATGACGTGGCCGATAGTTTGGCCTCCTACCTAGAAAGAAACAAATAAACATACGCATAAAATAGAAGAGCCATGAAATGAATAGAACAGGCAATTGGAAATAGAGTAACTGTACCGCTGCGTGGTTCCTGTGATACTCCCCGTAAACCAAAGTGTTGAGGTTCTGTATGCGCAAGAAGTGGTGCAGTTACACCGGCAGCAAAATCCAATACGTAAGGACCAGTAACATAACCATGTGTCGTTTGACAAGCGGAGACAACCGATGCAATGGCCTCAGGCATTCCACATTCAGTAAACCCATGAACATTTGCAACATCATTTTGTATGACATTTTCACATGGCCGATCGCGAATGTTTTGAGAGTCAGGTATAGTTTTTGAATTCATAGTTACAAAAAACAGCGCGTAAACAAATAACAAAGACAGCACCCAAAAAGCAAATCAGAACTATCAACATTTTTTTATAGTTATGGTGAGCAACAAAAGAATCAGCAAGAAATATTTCAAAACATAGAAGATGAGAAAAAGGCACCAAAAAAATAGAAACAAGTTAGCACTTGTGATCCAATAAAAAAAAGGGGAAAAAAACCTAAAACAAAAGTTAAGAGAGTCAACTAAAAAAAAGGTAGAAAGCATTTAATGAAGCTAGCATTCAATTCCAAAGACTGATAAAATTATAATGCAACCCCAAATCTGACTATCAACATTTAATCATTCTAACAACTAAACATAACAAACCTAGAATAAAAGGAACCAACATAAAGCAGGCTAACAACCGTTTACCTAAGGCAACAACAACCAAGCAAGCCAATCGAAAAGACTAACGAAACCCACAAAAAATCTAAAACAAAACAGTCCAAAATTAAAGGGAAAACATCAAACCTAGTATCAAATTGCGCAAAGAGTAAAGTTGCCGGATTTTTTTAGCACAAATAATTGATCTACCTAACTTCAACTACAACAATCAGACAGTATATCAAGCAAAAAAAGAATATGTGGAGGAAAAATGACATGATCTGTAGCAGGGAACAAATGGCAAGAGGCCATCCACAAATTCAACATAAAAAAATAATTCATGTTGCTACGAACAGTTTCCCCCTCACAATTGCCTGTAGCAAGGACGAATTTCATGCCTTTCGGAGCCTCAAATCGCCGGATAATTTTCGGGAGTCACGCCCAATCGGATCTAAAAGGTAAGCTGTTAGGTCACTAGTTTTACAACACAAGCATCAAGAGAAGAGATAGAGAAGAGAGATCGGTTGAACCCTTATCCAAACACACGAAATATAGAGAGAAAGGTTAAAGGAAAGAGTGGAATAGAAAAGAGAACAACCAACCTTCAAATGAAGGTTTACATAAGGTATTTATAGGAGGAAAGCTAGGGCAACACTCATAGTTTCCATCCTTTCTTAAATGGGCTTGGGCCTAAGCTCATGGGCCTTCTACATAAGCTTAAGGCTAATAACAAACATAAAGGCCATAATAAAGCTAACTATTACATAATAATTACTAACACTTGATTATGGTTTAGGAGTTATTCCAACAATCTCCCCCTCAAGTGTTGGTGATGAGCGGTGAAGGCGTTGATGTAATAGTAGCTCGGCGTCTTCGACATTTTTCTTTCTTGTGAGAAGAATTGCCTTGATTTGTACAATCTCCCAAAGTGTAGAAATTGTCTTCTTTGAGCGGTTATGTTTTGGCGTCATCTTTAACTTTGTTCTTTGATCATTGTTCTTTGTGGTGAAAGTGATAGTATGTTGTTGTCGGCATCAATTACATCTCGGTGCCTTCATCGCTCCGGTGTCTCCACGTCATTCTTCAACATGCTCACACGCTCTTTGGCGTTGGAATTTGATCTTGATGAAGTTCTTTAAGTCTTTAACTTTGTAGATTCTTTGGTTTGACTAAGAATCATTCGACGGTTGTGTTGCTTTAGGATAGAACTTCCATTAGTGATGATGTTGGCGTGAGTATGAGAAGAATCAAGACGATAATCCCGCTCGAGCTTCCATAAGAAGAAAACATTTCAAGCGGTTAGTAATAAGCGGATTCCGCACTTACAAGTTTAAACTTCGAGAGTGTTATGACATAGTGTGAAAACACAACTCTAATTCTTACAAAGGCCGTTCTGAACCTGAGTCCCACAAGTGAGATAACGCGATGTGCGAAGTACATCTGATTCGAGATGAGTCATTGAGGTACACCAAGCATCACCTCACGATCGTAGACCGTTTGAGACATACTCGCGTAATCCACGGGAGTTACCGGTGACTCTTTGTCGTGGGTGATTGATGTTGACCTCGGCGGAGTTTCCATTCAATCGCGAGGATCACGGTTGTGAACCTCTCATAAATTTTCTCGACAGTTGCTAAGATCCGTGAAGGACTCGATATTAACCATCGATGATCTTATTTGTTGATCATCAAGTGATAAAATGTCAAGTGTACCTAAGAGATCTTTTGATGAATCTCGTGGCTCTAGACTCAATAGTGCGTTTTGGTTTTCTGGCGGAGACTAGGAGAGGGTCTCCTTCTTCAATACTAGCGATCTCTAAGAAAGCCAATAGTTTACGAGGGTTCCCTGTGAGAATGAAACAAGCTCATTGAGAAAAACTTGAGTGGCTAAGAAGGTTTAGTGCATGCGTCCTTTGGGTCCATGATGACTTTTAATCTTCAATACCGGTGTCACTAAGTGACAACCAAAGAGTATATGAATTGAACCCGTGTCCGCCCTAAGTTGAATAACTGAGGGCTATTTCTTTTCACCCTTTTCTTTGCATTTCTTTTTATTCTTCAACTCCTTCTTTCTCCGATTCTCATTTTCTCCTTTTATAATCATACCTAAGGACTTCTAAGTACTAACTATTCGTGATGTCCTTGGGTAGATCCCTCCGACTCTGGCGGATCATAGGACAGTTATTCTAACCTTAGTCACCTTATAACTCCATGACTAACCTATGTTGCCATTAAAACCATTGTTTTGTGAAAAATCTCTCAAAGGGTTTGTTAATGAAAATCATGTTTGAACCACTATGAGAGATAGGATTTTGCATAAATACTCCCCCTTCACATGTGCTTAAGAGTTTTAATGGTTTAAATGCACAGTGAGGAAAGAGCGCGCACATTTTGAATTGATCCACTGGAGATAGACAATCCCCCACGAGACACGGTTACTTTGCATAGTTAAAGAGTTACATTGTCGACTTTTAGGTGACAACTAGCTCTAATAACTACCTTGAAGGTGTAGACAAACCTCGAAGGTTGTCATACCCGTCGAGTTCATGTCTACCAAGAGTGTCTCGAATGGTACTTTCTACTTGGACAAGTCCTTTGCGAGACACGTTTACATTACTAGCGAACTAGCTTGAAATTATTACCCGTCCAGGACAAGTCTTTTCGATTTACTAACAGTTTAGTACCGTCAATTCGTTGGTTAAGTCTGAAGTACACAGTTTTCATTTGCATTTTGCACAACATATTTCTTATCACACAATTTTCTCCCCCTCAAAAATGGCATATCAAATGTTATTTTTGAAAAGTTGACAATAAATATGACCATTTCGAGTGTTGCAGGAAGATAACCACTAGGAACAATTTGTGAACAAAGTTTTAATTCAAATACTCCCCCTCAACAAGTGATATAAGCGGTTGAGGTTTTGAAAATCTTACGGGGAAGTACTTGTCCTTTTGAGCAAAACCTTGAAAAGTGAAAGGTTTGATAGGTTTTACTCAAAAGTAAGAAGCTTTCCCTCCTTTTATAAGGATTGTGGCACTGAGGCGTACCACAGGGTCCTTTCTTTACAAGAACGGGTTGTACACTGTTATGTGTGCACAAGCCATGGACATATTTAATCACTCATCCAAAATTATATGAAAGAAACAATTCAAGGAGTACCAGGAAGTGCAGTGATGTTCCCAGGAGTGTGCACAGGGCGTTGAAAGCCGGTTATGTTAATCTTGGGTCGACCACCAACATAGCTCTCCAATCGTCGAATCGATCCCGCCGAACAACCGTTCATCAATCATGGTGATGATCCTTCTCACATCCCTCCGATCCTTAGAATTCCATCGCTTAGGGTTCCCAATGTTTTCACGTATATCCTTCAATCGATAAGCTAATCAATCCCTAACCATCTTGAGTATGATCTCCAAATTTGTGAAGCTCATTACACGCCATCAAGCAATTGCGATGAGGTTCATCGCGATAAACGACACCAAACGTATTGTCGATGAGCTTTAATTGTGATAGTTGGTTGATATCGGAAGATCAAAGCGTGGTGGAGTGAAGTTGACATGTGTCGATATGATTCAACGGCTAGTGAAGATCTTCAACACGTTCTTTTATGACTATGCGTCGATGAAAATGAGCAATGACTTGATGAATTCTCGTTGTATTTGGTTGAAAATTATCTCATGCG
>CM040245.1:97616509-98131768 GCA_022545495.1 Chrysanthemum lavandulifolium
ATTTAAGTTGGTTGGAGAAATAAATGTGAAGTAAATGAGTTAGGTGGGGTGTTTTGTATAAAATAACCTTAAGGTTATGACAGCTTTGGTCCCTCCACCTTTTCCTTTTTCAAACAAAGCCATTTAACTTCCATTTGGTTACCAAACAAAGTTTTAGGAAAGAAACTTGACGACACTCCCCTCGACTTAAGAAATAATGAAAGGTTATAAATTTAGTCCGAGGGTGTCATTTAACCGAAAATTCACCACCATTGTTAAATGAAACAACCGAGATATGGTAACATGCAAGTACTGCGAGATGTTTTGAAGCAGTTAAGTGAAACTTTTCTCCTCAACACTTGATCGTAAAAAATCTTGAATTTTGAAGGATTATAGTGTTGAAGGAAGAAATGTACTTGCCATGTTGAAAGATTTTAGGTTAGAAGAATATTTTGTTGTTTTATAAGATTTTATATTCTTGTATTTTGTTTTGAAAATTATTTACAAAAGATGTTTTGGTGTTTGATGGGTTTTAAGGCTGTTTTAAGAGGTCGTCCAATTCCTCTTGAGTCAAACACCTCATACCAATCCGGTGGACCAACTCATTAAACCTAGCGGAAGGCAAGGCTTTGGTGAGAAGATCTCGCCAATTGGTATTCAGCACCCACAAAGTATAATTCAACGGTACTGTTCCACGTGGTCCTTGATGAAATGATAGCAAAGATCGATGTGCTTTGATTTGAATGCTAAGCGAGTTGCGAGATCGCAATGGCACTCCGATTGTCGCAAAGACATCAGGATTTCATTAAATACGTAACCATAGTCTTTGAGTTGTGTTCTCATCCAAATGACTTGAGCACAACACGCGGACATGGCTACATATTCGCTCGGTTGATGACAACGATGTACAATCCTGTTTCTTAGATTGCCAAGACACCGGTTTATCGAGAAATTGTAGAACTCCTCAAGTACTTTTCCTTGAGTCTAAGCATCCCGCTCGATCGTCTCAAAAGCGATTAGATCAAAACCGAATCCTTCGGATACGGATCCCCAAGTTAATGGTTCCCTTGATGTATCGGAGGATTCTTTTAGCCTCAAAGAGGTGGGTTTCGGTTAGTCGCGATCGATAACGGGAGCATAGATAAGCGGCAAAGACAATATCGGTCGCTAGTTGTTAGATACATGAGAGACCCAATAATACTTGGTATTTGGTAGGTCAACTAATTTCCCATGTAAATCGCGTCTAGCTTCTTGGTATGAGTCATTGGTGTGGCATAAGGATCACAGGTTTTCATTCCAAATTTGTTTAACAATTCAAGGGCATATTTGGGTGACTCAAGAAAATACCACGGGGTGATTGATGAACTTGCGGTCCTAGAAAGAGCGTAAGTTCACCCATCATGGACATTTCAAAATTTTTCTTCATTAGTTTTGCAAAAGCGGTTGAAAACTTTTATGTGTCAACCCAAAATGATGTCATCCACGTAAATTTGAACAATTAAGATGTGTGCCCGTGATATTGTATAAAAGAGTTGGGTCAACCGAGCCTTTGGTGAAATTATTAGCAATGAGGAAAGATGATAGCTTATCGCACCATGCCCAGGGGCTTGTTTGAGTCCATAAAGAGCTTTGTTCGGTTTGTAGACATGGTTCGGGCACTGGATTAACGAATCCATCGGGTTGGTGACATAAATCGTTTCTTTCGGTTGTCCGTTGAAACGCAGCTTTGACATCCATTTGAAAGACCGTCATATTCATATGAGCCGCGACGCGAGAAATATCCGAACGACCTCAAGGCGAGCAACGGAGCAAAAGATTCTTCAAAATCTATTCCTCTTCACGAAGATAACCCTTAGCAACTAGGCGTGACTTGTTTCGGATAACGTTCCTTGACATCCAATTTGTTTTCCAAATCCATTTTAGACCAATGGCGTAGACCCTGTTGGTCTTTCAACCGATTCCCATACTTCAAGGCGTTTGAATTGGTTGAGTTCTTCTGCATGGATTCAATTCAGTTGTCTTTTGTCATTGCGTCTTTAATGTTTTAGGCTCAGTTAGCGGACGGTGAGTGCATAAATGCAATGTTCACCATCTGCGTGAAGACGTTGTCTTGTAACGATGGTTGATTCGGGTTGCCAATAATGTTATCCGAGGATGGTCTTTTGTCCATCGGTGTGTAGAGGTTGATGTTGGTATACATTGTGCGATTTTGAGGATTCAAATGGTTTGTTGAAGATTCTGCGGCATCCGTGCGGCGTCTCATTAGCAAACGGGTTGAAGAACATTTGGATCAAAATCTGCGGTGGGGTACTTCATTGAGAATATCATCACCGGTTCATCATTTTTGGCGGTGTGTTCAATCTGTTGTGTTGGAGTCAGCGGTGTAGGTGCATCTTCAACGATGGTTGTTGTAGCAGTGTATCGGTATAGGAATATTATCGGGTTGTGCAATGGAAGCAATGGATACACACGAGCACGTTCATCAATATCGCCACCGAATCGAGGAGCAAATAACCTTTCCATTAGTTGACGAGTGAGTCGGGGCTTTGTTCGGTGATGATGGGGTTGGGGAAGTTTAAGCGGTTGTGACCGGGTTCTAAGTTGTTGTACTCGAAGCCATTATATGAAGAAGTTTGAATCGGTTTCCCCAATGACAAGCTGTCTTTAGCGATTTGAAACTTTGATGAAGTCTACATTTCCTCTAATTTTGAAGGTTTCAAGATGCGCGGTGAATTTGTAGATGAGCGATAAACCACACAAAGAAAATCGACTAATTGCGGAAGATCCGTTCGGGGTAACATGCGTAAATCAACAAGATCTTCTCACGTATGTGAGCGCATCACACCAAACAAACCACGAAAGATGAAATGATCGACTTTCCCTTGAATGTTGTGGTCTTTCGAATACTAATCACCGTGAATAAGCAATAACTCGATGCCAAGACCGTGTGTGAGGCATCTTAACATCATATTTGGGTAACTTCACACAAGATCACCCATGAAATCAAGGCGATAACTTCAAAGTGAGACGTTTGAGCCACATATCGTCTTATTTCTTCCCCAATTGGAGAAATTCAAGAAGGCATTGGGTTTTCGCAAAGAAGCATGTGGTCAAACAAGGAAGCAATGATCACCTACACTCTCTCCCCTCGATGTTTTCAATGATTCGAATCATACACCACATATGTTGATGATGAATTGAAGACAATGAGACCATGTATAAGGAGACAATGAAACCATGTATGTCCAATTGATCGAACAAGTGTGAAGTACCAAAAATATTTCAAGAGAGTCAATAGCGATAAAACTTCTCATTCATAATGTTGATCATCATTTGTGTCATTGTTGTTGAAGCAGTTTGATCTTCTATTATAGAAGATTCGGTTGTTGTTGTAGATTCGGTGAATCGAAATTAGAGTATTATCGGTTGTGCGTGAAACATTCGATACATCCGAAGCACGACTTTTGGCGAATCTTTAACCGGAGGAGCAAACAATCTTTCCAATTCATGACGATTAAGTACAATGGTGGAACAGTGATGGATCATGATATTTTTACGGTGAGAAAGCGGGTCTTCTGTTGTATTGCGGTAGGAGCCATAGTTGTTGTACTGCATAGAAAAATAGAAGGGCAATAAAGAGAAAACATGGATCCCCAAGTGTAGCGGGTTCCGGATGTTAGAAGAATAAAGATGTAGTGTCAATTATCTTCTTGACACCGAACATGCTATTTTGATGATTTCCTTTCTGCCCGAGGATGGATGTTGTTTGTATCCCACTTGTTTTGGTGCAACTACTTAGTATCTTGCTCAGAGGAATCCACCTAAGACTAACAGTTTTGAAAATCCTACCCGTTGGTATCCATCTAAGGTTAGATCTAGGGGATGTTGAAACTTCTTTTGGGAAGAGTCTATGTCCTATATGGATCCACCTATTAGGTTTCTGACAGTTTACATTTAGATCAACGGGTTTATTTCTAACTGTTTGTTGAGTTAACTTAGGTTTTGGTTTGCTACTACAGGTAGTGTTCATTAATACACTCGAAGGTGATACACTAGGTCGTGAACCTAAGATTCCATCCTTTTGCAGTAGTGCCCTTTTCCTAGCTTTTTCTAGATCATAGTTCTTATGCAAGTCATTTGTATCATATGAATGTTGAAATTTAATGCTTGGTTTAGACATTGTTTTCGAACTAATCCTAGATTGGCCAGGTGCAACTACTTGTAGAGGTTTAATGAAAGCATTTTATGTAAACGAAGCATTATTCTTAGGCCGGAATGTGGGTGGTGGTTTTGACAAATGATTATTCTCAACAACTTGGGAGGCAAACCGTGGTTTTGACGATTTTGAGCGTTCAGATATAAAAGCGGTTGGTTGTCTAACAAGCGATTGGTTTCGATTGGTTTTAGAGACGATTTCCCCAAGATTGTTGGTTTAGCAAAATTAGTATCCACACTCTTGTCGATTAATTTTCTCGGTTTGTTTTGTAAAGCAACATGTGCAAGCCCTTTGCTTGAATTTGAGCCTTTAAATGCTCATTTTCTTTTACTAATGTATCCACACGATTACTTTGTTCATTTGAAAACCGACCATTGTGTTACGAAGAAAAGATTTGTTTTGTAGTTTAAGTTCAAGAGAGATGCAATGTGTCTCTAGTTTTGAAAAATCTTTATGAAAGCGAGCAATGGTCTTTTGAGAAGAATGTTTTGATTCAAGAGTTTGATTTGACGTTTGATTGAATTGTTAACAAGTAAGGGCTCGAGACATAAGATAGTTGTGCGGACATTGTGCAACACACTGGTCAACCTCTCCTTCATTACTAAATTCGGGTTGCTCGGTATGTTGTGTCGCATTTGCGATCGAGAATATGATCAACGATGGATTGTACCTCGACCATTAGTTCTATGTCGGTGTCATAGGTGGGTAAGATATCTTCCTCAACCATTTGTTCTTCGTCACAGTTGGGCTCGGTGTCGTAGTTAAGTATGATATCTTCTCCGGATCTGCTTCTTTGTCATCACCTTTTCAATGCTACAACCTCATTGTCCGCATGACAAGCGGATGCGATAATCATAAAATTCTCAACGTCCATTTGAGCATTCCTTTCATGTACATCAACTCTTTCACCTTGCACGATTGCGGGATATTGGGAATTTGATGATGTCGACGCTTCAATGCCGGTTGAATAGCCATGAATCCTTCTTTCAATGCCACAAATGGATCTTTATGATCGTAATCCATTACACTCCCTGCAGAAGAATCAAAGAGAAGAAAAGGTGCAAAGTCGATATGGCACATGGAAGGTCGATATAGTGAATTGCAATTTCTCCAAAATAATTTTGAAAAGTTTTGACTCTCAAAATTTGAAATTCACTCTAAAATTCAATTCTAAGGTTGTAAGAAAATTTGAGATATGACAATTTTGACGCCAAATTTTACCGAAAAATTTGAATTTAGGCCCAAAATTTGAATTTTGACCAAAATTTTCACTGATTAAACCAAAATTTGAATCTCGTAAAAATTGAACGTTTAGTCTCCCAATTTTTTTTTTTTTTGATAACTTGTGTTGATGGATCTTTGTAGTCGAATGAAGCGATGTTGATGAAGTATCCTTAGGCGTAGAAATCACAATAAACCAAGTAGCACTTATCGTAAAAACACCAAAGTTACGCGTAACAAGAAAGAGTTCTGGCGTAGATTTAGCTTACGCGTGGAAGGGAAAAAGACTAAAGTTATGCGTAAGCGATGAAGTTAGGCGTGAAAGTTATGCGTGGGATTCCCTTGTCGTAAGACTAGGTTTACGCGTAAGATGAATCTTAGGCGTAGGATTTTCTACGCGTAAGCTTAAGCTTATGCGTAAGTTTAGGGTTTTATCCCAAGTGATCTTTTACACTATCACAGTGCAAAGGATATCCAAAGTCGACGTATTTTCAGGCTTATCTAAGCAAGAAAACACGGAGTAAACCACGAAAATGAAGATCAAACCAAGGAAAATCTTACGCGTAGTTTTAGGGTTTTGCTACGCGTAGGATTACTCGTAATTTTGATTTTGCCCAAAGATGTTTCTAAACCAGTTTTTGTGTGATGAAATAGCTTCAATAACACCAAAAGACACAAAAGTGTGAAACTTGATGAACCAAAGCCTCTAAAACGGTTAAGAGTAGGATGAAACCCTCGTTCAAAAACTAGCTTAAAAACTTAGATCCACGCGTAAAGTTTGAAACTTTTTGCCAAAAACAAGTATTTTAACACCTTAAAACGTTGAAAGTACAAGAATCTTGGATTAAAAAGTGTAAAAAAACAAGTTTTTAAGCGAACCAAAGTATCAAACGTGTGTTTTAAGCGTAGGACCGAAACCCACTTCAAAAACAAACATGATTCACCCAACTAGTAGGCGATTGATACCACTGTTAGGTCACTAGTTTTACAACACAAGCATCAAGAGAAGAGATAGACAAGAGAGATCGGTTGAACCCTTATCCAAACACACGAAATATAGAGAGAAAGGTTAAAGGAAAGAGTGAAATAGAAAAGAGAACAACCAACCTTCAAATGAAGGTTTACATAAGGTATTTATAGGAGGAAAGCTAGGGAAACACTCCTAGTTTCCATCCTTTCTTAAATAGGCTTGGGCCTAAGCTCATGGGCCTTCTACATAAGGTTAAGGCTAATAACAAACATAAAGGCCATAATAAAGCTAACTATTACATAATAATTACTAACACTTGATTATGGTTTAGGAGTGATTCCAACATAAGCGTATGTTGTGAGTGAAGATGAATAGCAGCGGTTTGGGTAGGCTAAAGCAAATAACCCACGGGGCACATTAAAAATAAAAAAAACCCATGTTACTATTCCTAAGAGGCCCAATAAATGTAAAATAGTTATAATGTTTGTGATTCCATTATATGCATTATTGTTACTTGCTTTGACACCTAATTGTACTCAATATGGAATAATACATATCGTAACCATAACATCTATATTGGTCTTTATTTACACGCCTAAATATCATGCTTATTGTGACCTGCTATTTGATTCGTGGAAAATCGTTTTTGTTAAATAAAGTTACCTAAACTATTGAAACAAGTTTTTCATGAATTTAAAAACTAGACGCTATGGACACTTGCGATGTATGGCTCACCCACTAGAACAAACTAAAAAGAGGGTTTAAAGAGGTGCGCAAAGTCACACCGAAAGGATGTCTAGGTTATTGCTTCAGCGCTTACTTGATCCTCTGCCTCCCTGTGCGTTAGATTGGAGCTACCGTGAACCATAATGATCACTACAGTGTCTTACCAAAAGTTTTTAAAATTAGTGTTACAAAGTTGTTTTGCATGCTTCTTTGTACACAAACTTTTACCACATTTATATGTGCATACCTATTTGTTAATTTTAAGTCTATGTCATCCAACTATGAACACGTGCATTTGGATTGACTTCTCAGTCGAACCTAAGGGCCTTTCCAACCCATGGTAATTATTTCGCTTTGGTAAGACCTCCGGTTATTTTACGTTCATACTTGGTCGACTTATTTCGAGTTGGCTTGGTCATGTTAGGAATTAGAAATTCCGGTATTAAAAGTCGGTCACCTCAAGTATATGTAATCGTTAAAGCTCGTAGTCGTAGTTCTTTTAAGTTAAGTAGTAATTTAGTTAAGTAACACCGTGGAGGAGTTCTTTTAAGACGGGTCTTTACCGTGGAGACGGGTCTTTACCCAGCTGTATGCACGATCCATGACCCAAAGTGTGGCGATTTGTGTAAGACTATAAATACTCTCTACCTCCCAAGGTAGAGAGTTGGAGCTCATAATAATATCTTTCACTTTCTCTCACTAAGTTCCCTAAACCTCTAACTTTCTCTCTAGAATTCCATCTATATGCTACTTTGTGTTATGGTTTGATGTGTATGTGAAAAGTTAATTTCTAACAATTGGTATCAAGAGCCATGGTTAGATCATATCTTGCACATCTTTGGATTTATAGTGGTTTTAGGTGGTTTTGAGTTTGAAAAAGTTTAGTGGTTTTGCATCATTTGGTTGATCTCTTGTGCTAAAGTTTGAATTTTGTTGGTACTTTTATGTTTAGAATCATCAAAAGTGTTTAGGTTTTCATTTGGTAGCTTGAATCATCTTGGTTGGGTTGTTTTGGATTGAAAAGTGATGTTTATATGGTTTTCATGGTAGCGAGTTAGTTCACGGATAAGTTTTCTTTGTAGCGACTTGCTTCACAAAATTGTAGCGAGTTACGATGTTAAATCTAGCGAGTTAGATCTAGCGAGTTAAAGTACAAGTAGTGGAATCTCCACTACGGGTAGCGACTTAATGGTAGCGACTTGGTCGTGTGAGTTGCTCTTTAGCGACTTGTGTTTCTAGCGACTTGTGTGGCAATTCTTGCCAAAATTTGGTTAGCGACTTGGTCCGTGCGAGTTACTACTTAGCGACTTGTTTTTTCATTAGCGACTTGGGATTCTAGCGACTTGGTGTCTAGCGAATTAATTGCTAGCGACTTAGTGGATTTGTTTCTAGCGACTTAGAGCTTTATCATCTAGCGACTTGAGTGATTGTTTACGGTTTTCTCTTGATTTAGTAAAATCCGTGAAAGAATCTATTTCCGGTTTAATCATAGAGTTATAAAATCCGTATAATCATTAACATGTCTACCAACGTTCCTCTGTCATCTCCCATTGCGAGGATGTTCAAGCGGTGGCTCGGATACTCGTCCACCCATGCTTGTGAGGCCGACTACGATTCTTGGGCTCAGCGAATCAGATTGTATTGCCTTGGAAAGGAAAATGGTGTCAACATTCTCAAATCCATTGATGAAGGACCATATCGTGTTGAGGCGACTAGAGACATACTTGATACTAATGAAGATGGTACTCTGTTTACGGAATGGACGGACCTAAGATGTATGATGAGCTTGATGATAAGGAGAAAAGAGATTCGATCACGAGATATCGGGGCTTCAAACATTGTTCTTCAAGGTCTTCCTAAAGACATCTACAAGGCGATCAATCATAACAACGATGCAAAGGTGTTTGGGATAATGTTAAGATGCTTCTCTCGGGCTCGAATTAACTATGGAAGGCAGAGAATCCCAACTCTATGATGAATTTGAGCACTTCAAGATGAAACCGGATGAGAGTGTCTATGAGTACTATGTGAGATTCCATAAGTTAGTAAATGACATGAGGAACATCGAATGACTATGCCTAACATTAATTTGAACTCAAAGTTTGTGAACAACATGAATCCCGAATGGCACAAGTTTGTCACATTTGTGAAGCTCACTAAAGGATTGAAGAATACAAACTATGAGCAACTCTATGCCTTCCTCCTTGAGAATGAGAGACATGCCATGTTTGAAAAATTGATTCTCAATCGGTTCAAAACCAACCGAGGAGAGACAAGCTCGTCTAATGACTCAACGACCTTCTACTCAAACATTGGAATCACAACCAAAGCATCACAAGTCATACCCTTGGGAATGGTAATCACAAACTCATTCACGATCCCATGTTCAAACAAGGCGATCTTGATGCACACGTGGGTAACATCATCAATCAACTAGCTCTTCTCATTAGTCAAAACATGAACTCTCTCCCACAAACCAACAACAACCTCGAGCGCATCTAACCCACATAATCAAGCCCTTTGTTAAAGATGGAAGGATCGTGGTGCAACCGATTCGGGAAAGGCAGTATGATCGGGGAAGAGGTGGGTGGGAGAGGTTATGTTGGAAACGAATCGAGGAAGAAATGGTAACCAAGGTCAACCTAAGCCAATCAAATGCTACAAGCGTGGTGGTGAAGGTCACATTGCAAGGCGCACATCTCAGCGTCCTCGAATCTTGATTACTTGAGAGATAAGATGTTCTTGGCACAAGCTCGGGACAATGGTGCTGCGTTGGATGAAGAGGAATTCTTTGTTTCTTCTTGAGGGCAATGCCAAGACCTATGATGCGAGATGTGGATGAGCGACCTATTCGGAGATAGGTCACAATCATCGAATGCCTTTCAAGTCGTTGTTGTGATGCTTACGACTACGATGTAGATGATGGACCTCTGCACACACAATCTTTATGGCTAGCATCTCTCCAATGGTTTCTCCCAAGATCTCTTCTTCACCACAAGGTGGCCCATCCAAGGACAAACTCATCTCGGAGGTATTAAAGCTATCGATGATCTTGATGTGCAGCAGATGCATGACAAAGTACAACCAAGCTGAAACTATTGAATCAAATATTGAAAATATGGGTAATATCAACATTGTCCCATACGATCAATCGTGAAACAAAGTGAAAGTGAAGTTGTACCAAGTGATGCATCTTCTGCGATCAACAATGACTATGTCTTTGATGAATACTTGCATGTGCTCACGATGATTCCATAATTTACGAACTAAATGCCTATAAGGGCGTGTTGCTATTTATGAACAACGGGCAAAATTTGAGTTGACCACTCGTGAGCGGAAATGGATGTCCAAGTGAGTACGATAATTAGAAAAAGTAAGTTTAGAAGAAGTATTGAAACAAGAATTAAATTCCTTGCAAGAAAAACTTTCTAAAACATTAAGCAAAAACAAGAACTTCAAGAAAATGTGAAAATGCTTAAGCAAGAATTTAATGCAAAGGAATCAAAACTCTTGAGAGATTTTCTAATCGAAAACTTTGAAAAACAAACTTGAAAACAAGTTGTATTTACAAGGAAACACCATTCGATTGCTCACATGATCACTAAGCATAGAGTTCTAGCGATAAGCATAGCGTTCCCCTTGTAGAGGAACCAAATCGAGAGGTAATTAAAAGGCTAGAAATGCTCATAAGGTAATTTATGATGGTAATGAAGTCCTTAAACCTAGGCGAAACCTAGTTGCGTTGAGTGCTTGAGGAAGATAAGATATTAAATGAAATCACTAGGGAAAAGATGAATAAGAAGCAAAATGATCCCAAATGCAAAGAAAAACATAATCTTCTCTCCTCATGATTACAAGAAGGAAAAGCTGGATTTCCTTGAACAAGTTTAAGCCTCGAGACTTTGTTGACTCCCGAACAAGTCTTACGGAAAATGGATTTAGATAAGCGAAAGCGAAAATATTGTAGAAACAAACCCTCCCTTCGGAAAATGCCTGAAACAGCTGTGTATCCTCCTAATACACCTATGCATCTTGTACCTAGAACAATTGCCACTAAAAGCAAGACATTAATTAGCCAATCGTTATATTCCAACTATTTGTTGATTTTGAGAAAACTTGCAAGAAAAGGATCACTCCATTGGTATAGCGAAGGTGAAAGAGGTTTTGAACAAATGAAAGAATGTTATTTAGCGAGGTCATGCCCTTCTTTAAACTTCTAAAAGATCACTTTGAGAGTCTTAAAAGGGGTAGAAGGCGATATTAAGGGTATGGAAAAGGAATTTGATGCAATGGTTCTTTGAAGTTAGTGATTATGGCGTGCACTAAAATATAATGAGATTGAGAGAAAGAACACGCATACATTAAATGAGAATCTTATTCTTGAATGTGTTGCTCAAGATGTGTTTTCAACGCTTCAAATTGCTCTATTAATGCTTCCAAATTTCATGAATTATCTGTGTACTGAAAGTCTCCATGATCGTGTCATTGAGCTTGAAAAACTAATTCTAAACTAAGCGAGAAAATTGAGCTGGATGATCACGACACGTTGGTTAAACATTTTTCTAAACTAGAAGTTGAGTATTTTAATTTACAACTAAAATATCAACATCTCAAAGAAAATGTCAAAACTTCAAATATCAAGACATCTTGGATGCTCGAGTTTGATGCGGTTTTCAAATTAACAAGCGTGATGAGCAGATTCAAGCTCGGTGCAACACGATCGAGAAAGTTGAAAGCCCAAATCTCTCAATTAAAGGGCCAAGCGAACAATATGACGAGGCTCCCAAATGCCTCCTTCTTTAGATTCTCGAATTCTCAAGCGTTTCATCTTCAAAACCTAGTAAATGCTTTACAAAAGGAAAGCGAAAGTTTTCTAGAAGAAAATGAAAAGGTTAAACGTCATTTCAATGAGTTGTTTGAATCAATTAAAGTCACTCGTAACAAAACAACGAACAAATAACTTCATTGCAAAAGGAAATCGAGAATCGAAGAGTCGGGTAAAAGGAAAATGCCAATGATCAATGAGGAGAATGTTGTATCTAAGGTTCGCTCTAGTAATAAATATGCTTTATCGTGACATATGTCCCCCTCATCTAAGGAACAACAAACTTGCCATTCAAACATATTTCTCATCCCTTAAGGATTGCTTAGAATGCTGCGTGAGATTGTTGAAGAGGATAAGCTAGAGAAACCTCATGATAATGCAATTGGACATGCATGCTTATATGCCAAACGATCTCAAGAAATCTTAGAATGTTTGATCACAATATGCCCAAAGACATTAGGTGAGAGAGTTAACCCTTTGATTCCATGCTCAATGCCTAAGGCCAAACATGATATGCAATCGACTCCCAATGTTTTGAATGTGAGGAGTAGTGTACCATTGAGTAGTTGATTCTAGATCATCAATGCTAGGAAAGTGAACTCAAATGTGCCTTCTAGGAGTGCTAATCCCGGTACCTCTAGTGTTAAGAAAGTGAGCCTTAGTGCACTGCATGTAGCTCGGATCGGCACATCTAAGCGGTGGTGCAAGAGTAGTAAAACAAACTAATGTTCCCATTCCTCTACGAGAGTGTCGGTGACATTAAAGGGAGCGGTCAAAGTCTCAAGACAATACAAGGAATGATAGGACCTCTCAAGCTAAGAATGTGCCTTTGGAAGAAAGTAGAAGAACAATCTAGGAACCTTAAGTTTGAATCGAATAAAGCGAATCGTGTTGATTCTAGTATTAGCCATAGGCGTCTTGTAATTAATTGAATTCGATACTATTTGCAAAACTTGTTCGATGATTGCTTGAATTCATTTCTAATCATGGATGTGATGTCAATGTTTTGCCTAATGATGTTAATTGTCCGATTAATATTGTTAATGCTAAAATTCATGCTAAAAAGGCTAAAAGGCAAAAGCGAAAGAAAGTTAGAAAACAATGGAAACCCGGGAAGAACATTCGTGAGAATAGGTTTTATTGGATACTGTTGGTCATAAGACCAATCGAGATAATGCCCACTAGAAAATGGATGCCTCTTGGTAGAACTATTCCCTTAAGAAGTGGTCTGCTTGTAAGCAGGGCTATCTGAGACACTAGTATTGCATCTACTCACAATGATTCCATTACCTCACCATCGATGTGAATGCTTCTATTTACGATGTGGGTGTTCCAGCTGTTGCTACTAACCAAATGGAACCCATTCTTGCATGGGGATCCCAATTATCGATTATCCATTCTTATGCGTGTTCAGCTGCGGATCGTTCAAATCGATTACGTGGTACACGGACTCATTTGTTCCAAGCATATATTTGGAGACCGGTCACGGCTCATGAACCGTGAGCAAATTCATCGGGGCTATTAGATTTGGTAATGATCATTTTGGTGCTATTATGGGTTATGGAGATTATGTTGTTGGTGATAGTGTCATCTCGAGTGTATTATGTGGAAGGTTTAGGTCATAATCATTCTCTGTTGGTCAATTCGTGACTACGATCTAGAAGTAGCCTTGAGAAAACATACACCTTTGTTAGAGATCTTAATGGTAAGGAAGCTGTTGAAAGGAACTCGTGGCTCAAACCTTTACACCATCTCTATCGATGACATGATGAGAGCCTCACCAATCTGCTTGTTATCTAAGGCTTCAAAACAAAGTCATGGTTATGGCATCGTCGTCTCAATCACTTGAACTTGGCACCATCAACGATCTTTCGAGAAAGGACTTAGTTGTAGGTTTACCTAGACTAAAGTATGAAAAGGATCATCTTTGTTCGACATGTCAATTGGGAAAAAGCAAGATGTTTGCCCATAAATCCAAACCTACTAACTCATCACGAAGTTCTTCATATGATTCATATGGATTTATGTGGACCAATGAGGTGCGAGAATATCTTTGGGAAGAAATATGTGTTAGTTGTGGTTGATGATTACTCTAGATTCACAGGTCAAGTTCTTAAGGACAAAGGATGAAACTCGATATCATCATCAAACTCATCAAGCATTGCGAGTTAGACTTAACAAAGCGTCGAGTTATCGAGCAGACAATGGGCGGGTTTGTCAACAAACAACTTAGTGAATTCTATGAAAGCATTGGAATCGACCATCAAAGAAGTGTTCCACGAACCCCTCAGCGAGCGGTGTAGTTGAAAGGCGAAATCGTACTCTTGTTGAATTGCTAGAACAATCTTGATCTACTCAAAGGTTCCAATGTTTCTCGGGTGAAGCTATTGCCCTTGCATGCTACACACAAAATCGTTCACGATTCACACTATTCATGGAAAAACTCCATATGAACTTGTCCACACAGAAAACCTAATCTATCTTCCCTTCGTGTGTTCGGTGCATTGTGCTATCCAACTAATGAGGTCAAGACTTAGGCAAACTTAGGGCCAAAGGCGACATTGGAGTATTTGTAGGATATGCATCAAACAAAAGGGATACGAATCTACAACAAAAGAACCCGAAATATCATGGAAACAATTCATATTACGTTTGATGGTGACCGGTCAAATGGCTCTGGACATTCCACTCGGGACCCGCACTTCAAAAGCAGTCCCATTGGTTCATCCCTTGTTCCAAACTCCTCTCAAGAAACTCCTTATGTACCTCCTTACGAAGATGATGTAAAGAAATTGTTTGATCCAATGTTTGATGAGCTGTATGAGTCTACTACTAATGAGGTCTTGATCCTACAACGAGAGGATGCTCATATTCCGATGAATGAAGTCAATCCTTGGTCTCAATATCGTAAGTCAAGAAGCACTGCTGCGATCCTTGATCTCATCAACAAATCATCATTCTTCAAATGTACATCATGGAAATGTTTACGGCCTCAATGATGAAGTTAATCCCTTTGCTACTCGAAGATGCTCCATTTGAAAACATATTTGCTACTCTGAATCATCATCGAACCATCTTCTTGAGGAGACATCGACTCGGCTACCTCGGTTCCTCAACAAGCGCCACATGAACACCTCGGAAAATGGACTCACGATCACCCTTTAGACAACATCATTGGAAATCCTTCTCGTCTGTATCAACCGGAAGCAACTCGCAACCGATGCCTTATGGTGTTTCTTCAACTCCGTACTATCTAAGATCGAACCAAAAGATGTTAAAACCGCCATGAATGAAGATATTTGGTTCAATGCCATGCAAGATGAAATTCATGAGTTTGATCGACTTGATGTATGGGAGTTAGTACACTCGAGGCGTGCTATGATTATAGCTCTAAAATGGATCTTCAAAGTAAAACTTGATGAGCATGGTGATGTGTTGAAGAACAAGGCTCGATTAGTTGCTAAAGGATATCGTCAAGAGGAGGTATAGACTTTGAAGAATCTTTTGCTCGATGGCTCGAATCGAGGCAATCGAGAATCTTTTGGCTAATCTTGCAAGTAAGAACATGGTGGTATATCGGATGGATGTAAAGGCGGCATTTACGAGCGGAGATCTTAAAGAAGTCGTCTCGTCGACCAACTGAAGGATTTGTGAATCAAGAGCATCCTACTCACGTTTATCGTTTGAAGAAGGCTCTTTACGGTTTAAAGCAAGCTCGAGGGCATGGTATGATACTTTGTCAAAGTTTCTTCTATCAACCGGATTGACAAAGGCGATTGATCCTACATTGTTCACCGAAGTCGAGCAAACATTTAACTCATGTTCAAATTTATGTTGATGATATTATATTTGCCTCGTGACCCAATGGAATGTGATCGTTTTCAAATGAAATGAGTTCAAAGTTTCAAATGTCAATGATGGGACAAATGTCATTTTCTTGGGATTACAAATTTCTCAAAGTCCGGAGGCATTTTCATAAATCAATCTAAATATACAGAGATTTTAAAGAAATTTGGATTTGATTCAAGTGACCTGTTGACACCCCATGATTGACCGAACCAAACTAGATGAGGACCTCTCGGGGATCATGATTGACCAAACTAAATATCGGAGTATGATTGGATCACGATGTATCTCTTGCTAGTAGACCGGACATTTTGTTCTCTGTATGCATGTGTGCTAGATACCGAGCTAAGCCTACTAAAAGCACCTTGAAGCGATTAAGCGGGTCTTCGGTATCTCAAGGAACCATCAATATGGGACTATGGTACCGAAGGACACGGTATGTCACTAACGGCCTATCACGGATGCCGATCATGCGAGTTGTCAAGATACACGTCGAAATGCGTGCGGAGGTGCTCGGTTTTGGGTGATAAGCTTGTGGTGGTCTTCAAAAAGCAAATGAGTACTTCTATTTCCTCTCTGAGGTGAGTACATAGCCATGTCATCTTGTTGTGCTCAAATCTTATGGATGAGATCTCAATTATCGACTATGGCTTTGAATTCAACAAAATCCCTCATCTTGTGATAATAAAAGTGCTATTGCTCTCTCATGCAACAACGTTCAACACTCAAGAGCAAAGCATATCGACATTCGACATCATTTCATCGGGAACAAGTGGAAAAAGGTGTGGTGGAACTATATTTTGTGAGGTGCGAATATCGGTTAGCGGACATCTTCACCAAAGCTCTTCCAAGAGAGCGGTTTGAGTTTATTCTTCCACGTCTTGGTTTGAAAAGCCTTCAACGAAACTCTCAAGCGTCTTGAGGAGGAAGGCGAGGAGTAAAGGTCTATCTTCATCTATTTCTTGTAAATATTTATTGAAAAACAAAATACAAAATTATAAAACCATTAAAAATCAAATAGAAAAATATAAAACTTTCAAAATCCATAAAAATTTGAAAAATTGAAAATTCTTCAAAAATATTGTCATTTTGTCATGTTTCTTCGGTTCGATTATATCTACGGTCTTTGTCTTTGTCATTCAAAGAATGACACGGGACTTTAGATGTTGTTGAATTCTTAAAAAAAAAAAAAAAAAAAAAAAAAAAAAAAAAAAAATATATATTTGGGAGAAAGAGAAATGGTTTATTGTCATTCGAGGCAATAACCGGTTTTAAAGAAAAACGAGCCATGTTTTATCATGTTTTCAAATTCCATGCTCGATTCTATAAACATTTATCTCTTTGAAAACTAAATGCTTTGAAAAATAACTCAATCTCTATTTTTGATAATCATCGGGACTTATTTGTCAAAATCTCTATCTCTCAATCAACAACCTATGTCATTGATTGAGGGAGAATGATTTCAATTAAATTAAAAGTTATTTGGCATTAAATTGTTTTCAAAAGATATACATGCATGTTTTATAAATGGAGTTTAAAGTCTTAAAATCCGATCCTTATCGTTCAAACGCTTTCACAATCATGTCACAATTCTCCTTAAAAGCTTTCAAAATCAATTTAAATCTATACGAGATCACAAATCTCAAATGATTTGATAATTGTGATCGGGGAGAATGTGTGATTTAAATTGGATTTAAGCGATAATTAGGTAAATGGTTTCACAAGAATGTACATCTTGTCCTTCCCACATGTGACAAACGATTTCAAATTTTCAATGCACATGTTGAGGGAGCATCTATCTTAAACCTTTGATTTGAAGCGTGATCATTCATCCCAATGTGCGGGTTCCTCTAGTATGTGCAAAACTCTTTTCAAACCTCGAGGCACATATTGAGGGGAGCAAATTTATGGAAACCTCATCCTTCCGGAAATGCTATATTTACTTGATTTGATATGGGAAGTGATGTTGATATCTTTAGAAAATGGTAATCAAAAAGTTAATTCTTTCTCTTGCCTCCGTGTGCAAAACATTTTCAAATACTTGATGCACATGTTGAGGGAGTTCTCGTTCTAAAATATCAAAAACAATTCGGTACAAAATGCTTTGATAATATATCACAAGTATCGAATTGATTTTCAAATGGTTTTCAATTGGATCCAATGGCGGATGAACAATACCAAATTGACCGACCAACTTTACTTTATATGCGGTGATATAAGGATGATAAGGTTAGGTATTGGTTCCCATGATCCTTGAGAACCGGAGGGATCTACCGAGGACAATCCACTAGTTAGTGTAGAAGTCCTTAGGTATGATGATAAAAGGAGAAAAATGAGATATGGGAAGAGTGCGGACTAAGGCGAGCTAGTCTTGGAATAAACCCAACAAGGTTCTAGCTATGAAGTCTTGGTAAGCTTGAAGGGGTTGAAGAATTAAAAGAATTGAATGAAAAAGGGTGAAAACAAATAGCCCTCCATTTATTCAACCTTAGGGCGAAACGGGTTCACTTCATATACTCTTGATGGTAACATCGGTATTGAAGACAAGGCGTCATGGACCCGGTGGCGCTTGCACTTCAACTTTCAAACCACTCAAGTTCCTCTTAAAAGGACTTGTTTCATTCTCACGGGAACCGACATTATCTATCGACTTTCTCTTAGAGATTGTTGATATTGAAGAAGGAGACCCTCTCCCTAGTCTCCGTTATAGGATCCAAATATGCACAAATTGAGTCTAGAGCCACGAGATCATCAATAAATCTCATTAGGACACTTTCAATGAAGACTCTGTTTCACACAATGTGGAAAGAGATTATATCTTGAGTCCTCGCATTATCCTTGTGGTATTGCGAACATCGAGTGATGTGTTTACACATTCACAATGAAGATGGAAAGCCTTACGGAGCCAACATCAAACAAGCTCTGGTAGGTGGCATGTGAGATCTATTATATGGATCAACCATGTGACAAGCGAGCAGAAACAATGGGCGATTCAATTTCTTGAATCAATCACGGTTCGAGTTAGGGATTGACGGATACCTTTGAAAAACCGGTCGTTGTGCGTAATAAACTCTTTTCTTTAGCACATTGATTGTGTACTCATTTTCAAACCAAAAGGTATTTTATGATTGATAATTGATTTTCAATAAAACCTTCGTTGTATTGCAAAAACAATTTCTATTGAGCAATACGATTGTTTTCAAATCTCTTTTCATCAATCGGTGGACTTAAAATTATTTGGTTCACTCACTCCGTGTTGTCTTCTTTGAGGCGTTCGGTTTGAGAACGACTAGAACATTGCGAAAAACCTGTCAAGGAGATTCTTAGGAATCCTACGATCACAGGCGGTACTTGTCTTGATCAGCGGGAACCGTGGGCGTGTACCTCAATTCAACGAAAGTGATCAAAGACACTTTCGTGCGATTTATTGCTAGCTGTTGTATGCGGTACACCCGGCGTTTGCGGTGATCGAATGAAGCGGTCAATCCATAGCCGCATGCTCACTTAACACATTCATCTCAAAAGAAATCATGATAAGTGCATCAATGTCTCGATATTTTCACTCCATGCTTACGCTTCTGCTGCGCCAATATCATGATTCAACAAATGCTTCCGCTACTACGATGAGAAGATATCATGATCCGAATGTGAGCATGTCGGTCCCAAAGTCACAACATCACAAAATACCAACACCACAAAGGATGTGTCGAGATTGTTGACGGTGATGATCTCAAAGATGGCTCAAACTTATAATCACGTGGATCGGTAAAGACCTCCACTTGGAATAACCAAACATGCAATGTGAAGAATCAATGACTACGAGCTTGGAGCAAAGGACTACATCAAGAATGCAAGATCAATTGTTAAATGTTATATCTATTTGTATTCTATGTAATTTTGGTGCATTATTGAGGTGACCTCCTTAGGGAGATTGTTAGGAATTAGAAATTCCGGTATTAAAAGTCGGTCACCTCAGTATATGTAATCGTTAGAAAGCTCGTAGTCGTAGTTCTTTTAAGTTAAGTAGTAATTTAGTTAAGTAACACCGTGGAGGACAGACGGGTCTTTACCCAGCTGTATGCACGATCCACGACCCAAAGTGTGGCGATTTGTGTAAGACTATAAATACTCTCTACCTCCCAAGGTAGAGAGTTGGAGCTCATAATAATATCTTTCACTTTCTCTCACTAAGTTCCCTAAACCTCTAACTTTCTCTCTAGAATTCCATCTATATGCTACTTTGTGTTATGGTTTGATGTGTATGTGAAAAGTTAATTTCTAACATATAAAGTCCTTGAATTATTCAATGACTTATAACATAAAGTATATATAGTAAAATTGTTATGTCTTCTAGTTAACACATAAACATGAGGCCTTTGAATTATTCAAAGACTTATAATGTATTATTGACATGTTATGTTTTCTTGTAAACACATGAACATATAATCCTTGAACAATTTTGTCTTCTTGTAAACACGTGAACATAAGGTTCTTGTATTATTCAATGAATATACATTATAGCATGCGTTTGGTTCATAAATACTTTATATGCAATTTGGCTTGACTCAATTGACAAGTATTTGGTCCAAAGAGAATTCAGTTATCTATGGAATTCTGATATAGGTTCACAATTCTAATACGCATAAAATACCACTTCATTATGGTATGTCTAATGTGTTGGATCAAACCTTATTTATATTATTTGGTTCATGATAGCTTTAATTGCTCTACCTCCAAAACATATCAAGGTTAGAAAATTGCGTGTGTCGTGGATACACTCAATATATTGTTGGGATATGAAAGTCTTGAAGATATGAAATCTATAAATTTTTGTAAACCCTAATTTGAGTTGTTGGAAGGAATTCCGCTTGATTTAAAATATGAATTTGTTAAAATCTTGGAAGAAGTCAAAGAGTCAAAATCTTGCTAAAGACAAAGTCAAAATCTTGCACTATGAAGTCAAATCTTGCAAGAACAAAAGAAGCTGTTATATTCGTTTATGGAAAGAATTGTATTCTATGTTTAGATTACTTGTCGTACAAGGTTACAAATTGTAAACCGACTAGGATATCCTTGAGCCTATAAAAGGACTCCTAGATTGGCATTAGAGTGCGATTTGGAAAAAGAGTTTTAGAGTTTACTGAATTAGTGTTTTAGAGAAAAGTTCGATTATCTTAGAGTTGTATTAGAGTATCGCATAATAAGCGATTTAGAGTTTATAATAAAAGTTATTCTTCTTAGCTTTGTTAAGTAAATTCGCGTACTTGATAAAGATTGCTCGGTGTTTCTTTGTTAATAACTTAGGATTTATCCGAGGTTATTAAACCTTAACAAGCTAGTTTAAGTTAGTTTGATTAAAGTATATCGATCCAACAAGTGGTATCGAGCTTGTGTGGAAACTCGACTAGGAAGAAACCCTACTTCAACAATATTCAAGATGTCATTGAAGTTGTTCCACCACCCTCAATCACCTCACTCGAATTCCAATAATCAAGAAGGAGAATATGATCTACGGTGCATGAAGATGAGGCGTTATATTGCCATTCTGAGACCATGCTCTATGGAATGTAATTGTGAATGGGAATGAAGTAGTTCAAGATCCCATTAATGTTCTGGACAACCTATAGCACCAAAAGCGGTCTTACCGGTGACAACCCTAAGGAATCAAGAGAAGGCACTAAACATTCTCTTATCGCCATTCGGATGGTCATCTTCTCAAATTTCATGATGCTAAAGATGCTAAGCGACTCTGGGCTGCTCTCAAGACCAGTTGGAGGAATGAAGCCTAAGAAGATGCTGCGAAATTTCTTTGAAACAACAGTTTGAAACTTTCACAGTGGGAGAAAGAGAGTCTTGATCTTGCATATGATAGGTTTCAAAATCTCCTCAACATGTTGGAGTTATACAAGGCGAAGTGTCGGTTGAGGATGCTAATTTGAAGTTTCTAAGGAGTTTGCCATCTACATGGCATGTGATTGCTACTATGATCGGAGGACAACAAGGATTGGATGTTATGGACTTTGATGATCTCTATCATCAAGCGAAGGTGTATGAACATGAGATGAGTGGTCAACCCAATTCCAAATCTCACGGTGTTGCTTTTCTATCATCGAAAGAAGAAGCGGTACTTCAAAATCTTGCTTCTCCTCAAAATCTTGTTTCTCAAAATCTTGATGTTTACAATCCCCTTCATATGCTCGTGAGCCCCACCATCTACCACTTTGCACTCGGATGAAGTTGTGTGCTCCTTCTTTGCACAACAAGCAAGCTTACATCACTTATGAAGAGGATCTAGCACAAATTGAAGAAGATGCACTTGAAGAAATTGATATCGGTGGCAAGTTGCTATGATCACTGCAAGGATCAAAAAGTACATGAAGAAGGCAGGCAAAAGTATTGATTTCAAACCAAAACAAGGAATAACTTTTGACAAATCTCAAATTGAATGCTTCAATTGTCAAAAGGCGGTCACTTTGCAAGGAGTGCGGGTTTGCTAAGTATCAAGCAAGCAGAACATCGAGAAGCCAAAACTTGAGCTCAAAGAAATTCCAATAAGCGAAACAAAGGCTTTGGTTGCTCAAGAGAAGTTATCGAAGTTGGTGGAGTGAAGAATTTGATGATGAACCGGTGACTTCTTGTATGGTAGCGATGGAAGATCGATTGAAGACACGGTGGAAGCATTGAATTGGAGCCTTGCTTTTGATGAAGAATCTGAACATCTTTGCTTTGGAATCGATGATGGCTTTGGAGGATTTGATTGGAGCAAAGAAAGTGAAGATGATCTGTTCTTCTTGCTATGGTGGCTACTTCACCAACTCGGTCTCCTATCTACGAGGTATGCTCAAAGCTGTTATGAGTTCTATCTAAAATTGCTTAACAATTATGTGATTGAAAGAGATAATTGTATTAGGGCTAGGTGCGAGGTAGCGAGGTTATCAAATCACTTTAGAGTCTATGGAAGCCAAAATATTAACTCATGAAAATAATGAAATGGCTTGGGTGAAAAATATGAACAACAGGATTATCGGTTAAAACTTAGTGAATGGAAACTAAAGCGTAAAATTCTTTGAAATTGAGAAATTAACTAAGGAAAGAGATGATTTGTTAGCTAAGTTTCTTTGCTTGGGAGAGTCGGCTTATCCCATGTTGCTTATGTTGAAAAAGCAGAGAAGGGCTTACATTAGAACAGGGCTTAGGATTTGGAATGGACTTTAGTAACATAGATGAAAACCAACCTAGTGATCGGGATGATGGTGATTTTGAGGACATAACCACTAGTGATGATGAACTCATTAACTATGTAGATACATCTAGTAATGAGGGCTCAATAAGTGAACCACCTCACGAATATAAGAAAGACAATGGTTATCATCTTGTTCCTCATCCCGGCATTCATCAACCCTCTAGGCACGATGTTTCTCGTTTTGGAGTAGGCAGGTCTAGAGTTTAGGAAGAAGCTTGTAGCTCAATCTAGGTGCGAAAAACCCAAAGAAGCTGTTGAAAATAATGTTCAAAATCAAGCGGTACCTTTAAAACAAAGTCTTGCTCAACAAGCGATACATACGCAAAACCTTTTCAAAGCAGTCTTGCTAAACCTTTTGGGGATAACTTTGGTCAAAGCAGTTTTATCATTCACCAAGAAGGCAAAATAATTTTGGGCATAGACATAGAAGAAATCACTTTGGACATATGGGTCAAAAGCGTGTTTTGTGTGTTCTGATCCTCATCACTTAATCAAAGATTGTGACAAACACTCGAATATCTAAGCAAGTTTCAAGGAATAAGTCTACCAACCGAAACCTAGAGAGCATAAACCGGTTTGGAATAATTCAAATAGGGTTAATCACGAAACTTCACACGGATCATAGATACCCACATCGAGAAGACCTTGGTATCTCACGGTACTTTCCAAAGTCTTGCTCGAAACAAAGTCTTGATCACACTACTTGGAATAGGAATTCTAGGAGATCTCACTATCAACCTAGAAGGTATCACAATTCACATGGGGATCTAGATCACGGGAACCACGTGTTAAAAGCGAATGGGTTAAAAGGAAAGTACGCTGAGGGACAAACGATACGTTCAACAAAAAGTGAATCGATGTTTTGTGATACAAGAAAATGCTAATAATCGGTGAAAGAGATTTATGTTGAAAAACCGAAAGTTTTGAAAATCCACATGCTAAAAATCATAAGATAATTTTGGATCATCATTTGAAAGATAGTGGAATTACATACTCAAAGAATTTGAGTTTGTAACTCCACAAGGAACACAAGTCGATAATGGCTTGGGTTCCTAAAAGTTCTAACTCTTTTCTTTGTGTGCGGGGCAACCCGGAAGAGGAGCTTAAAGATCATCTTATTGTGGATAGTGGTTGCTCGGAAGTATGACAGGAGACAAAGAGATTACATCGATTTTAGAAATATTAGTGGAGGAAGAGTTGCATTTGGGAATGATCCCAATGGAGGAAAGATTCTTGGCAAAGGAACTATCAAAGCGGGGCTTATTGACTTTGAGAATGTTAGATATGTGAAGGAGCTTAAGTTCAACTTGCTCTCGGTCTCTCAAATTTGTGATAAAAGCATCTGTGTTATTCATCGACACAGAATGTCTCATCCTTTCCTCGACTTTAAACACATTGATGATGACTTGGTAGTACTTAGAGTACCAAGGACAAATGATGTGTATAGTTTAGACATGAAGAGTCTACATTCTTATGGAAGAGCCACATGTTTGGTGGCTAAAGCAACATCTGAAGAGGCACATCAATGGCATAGAAGATTGGGCCATGTTAATTTCAAGAACATCAACAAAGCGGTCAAAGGCAATCTAGTTAGAGGTTTACCTTCAAAGACTTACAAGAATGATCAATCATGTTTGGCATGCAAGAAGGGTAAACAACACAAAGCTTCTGTAAGAAGCTTGAGGAAAGAACTATTAGAGAACCATTGGAGTACATTACATATGGATTTATTTGGACTGTCTCTGTGGCAAGTTTAAATAAGAAAAATCTTGTTTGGTTATTCTTGATGATTGTAGTAGATTCGGTTGGGTTTTCTTTTGGGCTTTAAAGATGATACCTTTGATGCTATTCGGACTCTAATTATAGCACTTGAAAACCAATTAAGACTCAAGGTTAGAGGTATTAGATGTGACAATGGGCCGAATTCAAGAACAAGCCTATGGATGACTTTTGTGCAAATAAAGGCATAAAGAGGAGTTTAGTATTGCAAGAACACCACTGACAAAATGGTGTTGCGAGAGAGGAAGAATAGGACTTTGATTGAGCGGCAAGGACAATGCTAGCGATTCTCATCTACCTATTCAATTTTGGGCGGGTGTAAATCTTGCATGCTATGTATATGAGGTCTCTGTCACCAAACCACAGATGAAGACACCCTATGAATTCTTGATGGGCAATAAACCCAACATTCGTTTTATGAAGCCTTTTGGATGTCCTCTTACTATTTTGAACACCATTGATAATCTGGGAAGTTTGATGGCAAGTCGAAGAAGGTTACCTATTGGGCTATTGTACTAACGATAAAGGCTTTCAGTATACAACGAGTTACTAAGAAGATTCAAGATTGTCTTCATGTTGAGTTTTAGAAGATCAAGACAATGAGAAAGGTAAAGGTCACGATTGGATGTTTGATCTTGAGATTTTATCTCCTTCAATGAATTATGTTCTGTTAGAAGAAAATCAACCTATGCACAATGGAGAAGATATACAATATGTTGTTCATGGAGTTCATATTAGACACGATCTTGTTCACGATAAAGATCACGTAAGTCCAAAACAAAATCTTGTTGTTCCTAAGCAAAATCTTGATTCTACAAAACAAAATCTTGTTGCACCACAATCCTCATTATCTCTTGAGGATCAATCTATTCAAGAGGAACTTAATCGGATGCTTCTTCAAGATGTATTAGCACATTCTTACACCGATGAACAAAGGAGAGCTTATGAAGAGGCAAAGAAGACCAAGGCTGAGAATACTCTCACGGTGCTGGGCGGTGCTTTCGACCAAAATCTTCTTGCACTGATGATGATGCTTTAGATGATTTGGATGATCCTACCATGCACGGATTAGAAGAAAGCGATGATGAGCTTGAAGATGAAGGTATTTTCACGATTCCAATGAAGGTCTTGATTATACTAACTTGGATGATACATATGGAGTTCCACGGTCACCAATCTTACAATTCATAAGAATCATCCGGTGATCAAATCATTGGTCCTTCTACTTACGGAGTTATGACAAGACACAAAGCTAAGGGTTTCACAAAACCTCACAATGCTTTACTTAGCTTTGTGTATAAACAAAACAGCTGAATCATAAGGACCATCAAACACCTTATTTACTTGTTTCATCTCTCAAGAGGAACCCAAGAATATTGCTCAAGCTTTGACTAAAGAAAGTTGGGTTGAAGCTATCGGGAAGAACTTCTTCAATTTAAACTTCAAGAAGTTTGGGTTTTATGTGATCTTCGGATGGGAAGAGAGTTATTGGAACCGGATGGGTTTTAGAGTCAAAAGAGATGAAAGAGGCAATGTTATCAAAAACAAGGCAAGGTTAGTTGCTCAAGGTTATAGGCAGGAAGAAGGGTAGATTATGATGAGGTATTTGCTCTGTAGCAAGGATTGAGGCTATTAGAATATTTCTTGCTTTTGCTTCATACATGGGTTTCGGTCTATCGGATGGATGTCAAGAGTGCCTTTCTTATATGGTACTATTACGGAAGAGGTGTATGTGAAACAACCTCCGGTTTTGAAGATCCTAAACATCCAAACAAAGTCTATAAGGTGGTTAAGGCTCTTTATGGTCTTCATCGAGGCACCTAGAGCTTGGTATGAGAGGCTCTCTACATTCTTATTACAACATGGATACGGGAGGGAGCCATAGATAAGACTTTGTTTATCAAGAGAGACAAGAAGGATATCATGTTAGTTCAAGTGTATGTTGATGATATCATCTTTGGGGCTACCAAGCAGTCCATGGTTAAGGAGTTTGAGCGGTGATGCGAAGGAATTTCAAATGAGTTCAATGGGAGAGTTAACTTTCTTTTAGGACTTGAGTTAAGCGGTCAAAGGAAGGAATTTTTATCGGTCAAGACAAGTATGTTCTGAGACATACTTAAGAAGTTTAATTTTGATGATATGAAGGATGTTACTACACCTATTAAATCTATCAATTCATTGGGCAAAGATGAAGATGGACGACTGTTGAAGTCAAGTTATCTGGATCAATGATTGGCTCTCTTATGTATCTTCTTGCATCAAGGCACGATATCATGTTTGCGGTTTGTCTATGTGCAAGATATCAAGTCTCACCAAAGATCTCTCACATGAATGCGGTAAAAGAATTTTACATTATTTGAAACAACAACCTAAGTTGGGGTTGTGGTATCCTAAAGAGTCACCTTTTCACTTGGAAGCTTTTTGAGATAGTGACTATGCGGTGATAATTATGATAGAAGATCAACAAGCTGGTGGATGCCAATATCTTGGAAGAAGGTTAGTCTCACGGCAATGCAAGAAGCGAGACAATTGCGACAACATCATCTCTGAAGGTGAATATGTAGCTGCTGCAAGCTGTTGTGGACAAGTTTTGTGGATGCGAGAATCAACTCTTGGACTATGGGTTCAATTTAAAAATACTCCTATCAATATTGATAATGAGAGTACTATTTGTATTGTGAAGAATCAGTTTATCATTCCAAGACCAAGCATATTGAATTAGGCATCACTTTATCGAGATTGTTATGAGCATAGGCTCATCAATGTTGTTAAGGTTCACACGGATGACAATGTGGTGATTTACTCACAAAAGGTTTTGATGTGTCACGATTTAATCACTTGGTCGTGAGCATTGGAATGATTAACTACTAAGCTATGTTTGAGGGAGGACTATAAGGTGTTAGTATAGTCTGTGTATTGCTTGAGGGAGGATACTTGTTAATACTTAGTTTCTATGAAGGAATTTGGCAAAATCTTTTTTTTCATGAAATCTTGCTTGGAAATCTTGCTTGGAAAATCTTGCTTATGTGGAAATCTTGTTTGTCGTATTAAAATCTTGTTCCAACGGTAATATTGATGGGTAATTGATAGTAACGGTAACTTTGTTATTATAGGTGTGATTTTCAAATCCACCTATAAATAACTACTTTCGATTTTCCTCTCATATTATTACTTAGCATCTTTTCCATACTTATCTCACAATCACCATCTCTTTATTATTCGATAAAATCTTTATTGTGCTCACTTATTCAACAATGGCGAATCGATTAAGCTGTTTCAAAGCACAATATGGTGGCTAATTTGGACAAGGCCGAGGCGAATGTGGCTTTTATGATATCATTGATTATCTTCTTGGGTCGCCTATTAGTTATGCTCTTTTAGTTGAGCGGATATTATTGAACCTTGGATTCAAGAATTTTGGGCTAATGCTAGAGATAATATGGAGGAGGATGAATATTATATTAGATCAACGATTGTTGGACGGACTATCAAGATTACAGAGGCCTCTATTCGAGAAGATTTATTATTTGGTGATGAAGATGGGGCTATTCGATTTGACAAGCAAGCGATTTGGGATACTTTTAGGGATCTTGGTTATGAAGGGTCTTTGTGAACAAACATTCAAGAAAGCATTATTACATCCTCAATGGAAGTTCTTGATTCATGTCTTGCTCCATTGCATAAGTTCTAAAAGTACTTCTTGGGAGCAGTTTGGGTCAAATATAGCATCTGCGATGGTTGGTTTAGCTACCTGTGAGTGTTTAATTTTTCAAGGCTTATTTTGGATGGGATGCTTTCACATATATCATCGGGTCAAAATGGTTGATGTACCCAAGGTTTGTACAGGTTTTCTTAAACAAGCAATTGGTGATGTTCCAAAACCTTTGCTTTGTTACTGTCATTGTGCAACAAGCCAAAATATTTACATTTATGGCTAGGCGAAGTGATTTGTTCGGAGGTGGAGATACTCCATTGACTACTACAATGATGGAAGTTGTTCAAGTCATGCGTGATGAAGGTGGAGAGGATGAGGAAAGTGAAGGTCTTGATTACGTACAAAGTCTTGCTTCACAAAGCATTGCTCTCAGTCTTGCTTCTCAAGATCTGCATCACCAAGTGCTGACACACAAGGTACTGCATCACAAGGTCCTGCTTCTAAGCAAAGTACTGATGCTCCATAACATGTTCCTGTTACACCTTCAACATCTCTCCACGAATCTCAACACGATGTTCACTCACAATCTCAAGGAGATGAAGTTTTTATGGAATCTGCAGGTCAAGTTCTCAACAATTATGCTTTAACTAGAGAATTGACAAGGTTGAAGAAATCTTTTGAAGAGCAAGCTAAGGTGCTTAGGAAGTTGAATCGTAAGTATATGTGGTTAAGAAATTTTATTAAACCATATATTCAAGGTTACAACTTATGGGTTAAAGAGGAAAACAAGCGCCGTAAGCAACTTGAAAGGAATTAAAGCGCAAGAAGGTTCATAAAACATCTTACATCCATTTGGGAGGAAATTCAAAAAGATAAATTGAAAGAAGATGATAAGGAGAAAGAAGATGAGGAGAAAAGGATAAGGAGAATCTGAAAGTCTTGAAAGAAGATGACAAGGAAAATGAACCTCAAAGTCTTGAAGAAGCGGTTATTGAAGATCAAGTCTTGAACATCAAAATCTTGCTTTTCATGGAACTTTCGGACAAGAGGTAATAACACCAAGAGTATTGAATTTTGAAGAAGAAGTGGTCCTTCTACAATTGTTATACAAGAAGAGGAGGAAGCTACATTCAAACCTATTCATTATGCAAGTGATGATGAATTAATTGCTACAATTTTAGATTTGTCACAACCAAGAGGAGGAGTTACTATTAGAGATGTACAAGAAGAAGAACAACAAAGAACTTCTCAACCTACAATTGATCCTAAAGATAAAGGGAAAGGTGTTCTGGTTGAAATTAAGAAAAAGAAATTAACTTTAGTAGAACTTAGAGCAATTGAAGTTGCTAGGAATGAAGCTGCAGCTAGAAAAGTTCAAGAAGAGTTAAATGCTAAAGATAGAGAAGAACAGGAAGCTCAAGAAGCTCGAGAATAGAAGCGACTCAAAAGTTGCATGATGAATTGAATCTTGAAGGCTCTTGAACCATTACAATCACCTACTCTGTTAGATATATGTCAAGAAGACCTAATTTAGCTAAAGAAAGGAATGCAATGATGGCATATTTAAAAGTCAGAGGATATAAAGGATTGCGAAGTTTAATTATTTTGAGATGAAAAGACTATATGATCTTGATCTTGTAGAGAAGATTATAAGAAAGATGTTGCGGGCATTAAAGATTTTAGAAGAAGCTACGGATGAAGTGAAAGAAAGAAGAGTTTGAAAAGAAAAGGAAAAGCGAAATTCTGGATGTTCGGTTCTCAAAGAAAGAAAAAGTTGAATTAAGATGCGAGACTAGTGATGAATTAAAGAATTATCTCGAGTGGTAGATTTTGATTATACAAAGGAAGATGATGACATGAAGATGAACAGATCAAAGATTAGTGTTTTTGAAGTTGTGAAATCCAAGGATGGAGATTACATGATTTTTCATAAAGAAGATGAAAGCTTCAAAGTTTTCAAAAGGCTATGGGATATATTGCACATTATAGATAGAGTAGACCTATTCTACTTATATCATGTTGTGAAGGCTTACTTTGAAGATAATCCATTAGAAGGATTGGTTTGGTTTTACATGGTGATCTCATAACTATATGGGAAGCGAAGAAGAAAGCGATGATATTTGGAAGAATCAAGAAAATTTGGGAAATTGTTTCTTGGAGATTCTTTGAAGAGTGCGGAGTTCATGTTTTAGAGTGGAAAATGGAACAATGATACACATGTTTGCGAGAAAGAAGATACCCTCTCACAGTTGAGCTCATGAGAAGAATGCTAGAGCATGGATTGGAAGTAGAAGAGGATAATGAAAGCGCTTGCATGGTTATCAACTTGTTTATCAAGCTGGACTACCATTCTTGAAGATGATTAATAAGCGGTATGAATTTTATTTGAATAAATACTTTTTGATATATCGGTACTTTTATTCAAAATCTCTTGATCGAACGATACTTTCATCAAAATCTTGTTTGCGAAATAAACCGTTAAATGAATTTTAGAAGAAACCTTTTGCTAAGTAATAAATATTTTGAAATAAAGGTTGAATAAATGGTTTTGTGATGATAACATCAATAGGTTATCAATCCACCATGGTTACAAAAGGATTGACTAATCCATGAGCAAGCGGCTCGGTAAAGATATATCAAATCCGTTTTAGTTGACAACTTGCTAATAAGTTGGATGGTAATCAACTCACCATATCGATAATGTGAAGAGTTGGCTAGCCCACAAGAAAATGGCTTGTGGTAAAGGGCGTGGAAAAACCATTATTGGTAATTAGTTCACCATTAGATAGAAGAACTAACTAGTCGGAAGGTACGACTTTTGGTAAAGACAAAACAAATCATTGATAGGTGGTGGTTTGCTAAAAATCATATGGTTATCAATGTACCATGGTCTTACACACCAAAACATTTGGCTACTCGGAGATAATGGCTTTGGTAAAGAGATCTAAATCCATTAAATTTTCAATGATTCACTTGGAAGTGATGAGAATAGTATGCAACTTAAAGCGAATTAATGTACAATTTGTCATATGTTCTTTGTGTTCTTTGAAAAGATGGAGATTCTTTGAATCTCTTGTGAAAAGAACAATTCTAAGAGATACTTTGACAAGCACGGATATTACAGAGATACAATCTAAAGACTAAGAAACAATCCGTTTTTAAAGATGAAGTCATTAAAGATATATTCACAAAGGAACTTGAAGTCAAGCAAGTAGAATTCAAGTTAGGGAGGATTGTTGGGATATGAAAGTCTTGAAGATATGAAAGTCTTGTAAGCTGCAAAATCTTGGAAGAAGTCAAAGAGTCAAAATCTTGCTAAAGACAAAGTCAAAATCTTGCTTTATGAAGTCAAAATCTTGCAAGAACAAAAGAGCTATTATATTCGTTTATGGAAAGAATTGTATTCTATGTTTAGATTACTTGTCGTACAAGGTTACAAATTGTAAACCGACTAGGATATCCTTGAGCCTATAAAAGGACTCCTAGATTGGCATTAGAGTGCGATTTCCAAAAGAGTTTTAGAGTTTACAATTAGTGTTTTAGAGAAAAGTTCGATTATCTTAGAGTTGTATTAGAGTATCGCATAATAAGCGATTTAGAGTTTATAATAAAAGTTATTCTTCTTAGCTTTGTTAAGTAAATTCGCGTGCTTGATAAAGATTGCTCGGTGTTTCTTTGTTAATAACTTAGGATTTATCCGAGGTTATTAAACCTTAACAAGCTAGTTTAAGTTAGTTTGATTAAAGTATATCGATCCAACAGATGAGTGACAACAACAATATCTAATTGAGAGTGTTTAGATTATTGTTAATATAGATGTTTAAGAATTATAAAGCATAGTGTTGTATAAGTACAAATGATGCTAGAGGATTATTAATACTAGTTGTAGTAGGATTTTATCATTTATGATAAATCTGCTAACTAGTTATGCTCGACATAGAGCATTGTTGCATTACACACTATGGAATGAGAATACTTTATACTTTTAGAAACTGTAAAGATGAATGTCAGTATGTCGTTGACCTCTAATACCTCATGCAAGGTAGGGCGACATCTCCATACTATAACTCTTGCAATAGTATGAGCATATGAGATAAGACACTCATCTTATATTTCAATCACTCACTTTATGTGAAATTTGATACAAGTATTCGGAAAGTTTACTCAGATGACTATTTAGTTTTTCTTGTAAAGAAAGGTTGAGAATGTTGGAAACATTAGGCTTCAACTTACTAAATGAGTTTCATGCATATCTGTTTTAGTATTTGGATAATTGGGATTGAAAGACAATTTTTACTTTATGATGAATAAAGATACTTGGTATTTGTTATTCATTCATATAATAATTGTTATCTTATATTTGCATGTTTAATCCTTGAATGATTTTATTGTTCTAAATATGTCCATTGTCGGTTAACAATATGGGAATATTGTTTTGTAAGGCAAATGTGAGTGTTTGTTATATTCTAACGAGAATGTGGATTGTTCCCGCCAAACTCATATGTATTCACTAGAGATGCATATTGGATACCCCAACTTTCAAACATTTACTTTTGGATCCTTGTCATAAGTAAAATATTGAAAATGGTTTGTTAAAGTCATCCTTAGACTTGAGATACAAGCAAGTTCTGTTATGTGTGGATATCATTTTTTTGTAAGTATACGCAAAACGCTATCTGAATAAGGTAGTTATAAAGGCTATATTTCGGAGTGATGTGAAGCAGCATCCATGTTAGGATTTAGTAAATCCAGTTATTAAAGAGTCGGTCACCTCAAGTATATGTAAGCATTAGAAAGCTCGTAGTCATAGATTAGTTAATGTTTTGTAGTATTTAGTTAAGTAACACCGTAGAGGACGGACGGGTCTTTACCCACTGTATGCCTGATCCACAGCCCGTAGGTGGCGACTTATGTAAGAACTATAAATACTCTCTACCTTCCAAAGTAGAGAGTTGGAGCTCATAATAATATGTTCATTTTCTCTCACTAAAGTTCCCAACCTCTAACTTTCTCTCTCTAAAACTCATCTTATACGCCTCTTGTGTTTATGATTTACTGTGTTTATGAAATCCAATATGTTACAAATGGTATCAAGAGCCATGGTTAGATCATCTCTTACATATCCTTGGATTTCTAGTGGTTTTTAGGTGGTTTTTGAGTTTGAAAAAGTTTAGTAGTTTTTGCATCATTTGGATCATCTCTAGTGTTAAAGTTTGAATTTTGGGTGTACTTTTGTGTTTAGGATCATTGTATGTGCTTAGGTTTTGATTTGGTAAGCTTGAATCACTGTGGTTGAGCTTCTTTTGGATTGAAAAGTGTGTTTTTGAAGTTTTTCTTGGTAGCGACTTGGTTCTCGTTGTGATATTCATCGTAGCGACTTGCTTCAAAGAAAAGGTAGCGAGTTATAGTGGTTTTGGCGTGACTTGGTCCTAGCGACTTGTCTATTGAGACAAGCCGAAAAACAGTACACTTAGTGGATTCTCCACTACGGGTAGCAACTTGGTGAAGGTAGCGATTTGCTTTCGATTTTGTTAGCGACTTGTACTTAAGTTTTCTTAGCGACTTGGTGTTAGCGACTTGAACCATAGTGAGTTGCTATTTAGCAACTTGACGACTTAGCGACTTGGTACTTAGCGACTTGCTGTCAAAATTTGTAGCGACTTGGTGCTTAGCGACTTGTTGTCATAATTCTTAGCAACTTGGTGCTTAGCGACTTGGTTCAAGGTTTCTTAGCGACTTGGTTGAACTTTTAGTTGTTATATGGTTTTCTCTTGATTTAGTAAAATCCCGTGAAAGAATCTATTTCCCGGTTTAATCATAGAGTTTTAAAATCTCGTGTAATCTGTTAACATGTCTACCAACGTACCTACAATCATCTCCATCTTTCTTCGAGGATGTTCAAGCGGTGGTTCGATATAAATCCACCTATGCTTGATGAATCGACTACGACTCTTGGGCACAATGAATCGATTGTCTTGTCTTGGAAAGGAAAACGGAGTCAACATTCTTAAGTCTATTGATGAAGGACCTTATCGATTGAGACTACAAGAGACTTAATTGACATCGCTGAGATGGAACAATGATCTATGGAATAGATAGACCAAAGACGTATGATGAGCTCAATGATAAGGAGAAAAAGAGGTTCGATGCTGATATCAGGGCCTCAAACATCATACTACAGGGTCTTCCAAAAGACATCTACAAGTTGATCAATCACAACACTGAAGCCAAGGCAGTGTGGGATAATTTCAAGATGCTTCTCTCATGTCTGAATTAACTATAGAAGACAAAGAATCACAATTTTATGATGAATTTGAACACTTCAAGATGAAACCAGATGAGAGTGTCTATGAGTACTATGTGAGATTCCAAAAGCTTGTGAATGATATGAGGAACATCAAAATGACCATGCCAAACATTCAGCTCAACTCAAAGTTTGTGAACAACATGAATCCCGAATGGCATAAGTTTGTCACCTCTGTGAAGCTAACAAAAGGATTGAAGAATACAAACTATGAGCAACTCTATGCATTCCTTCTTCAAAATGAGAGGCATGCTATGTTTGAAAAAGGATTCTTGATCGGTTCAAAACCAACCAGGAGAAATAAGTTCATCAAATGATTCAACAAACTTTCTACACCAATGATGGAACTACTACCAAAGCATCTCAAGTCATTCCGGATCCAAGTTTCAAACAACCCGATGCCAATGTAGTCATGGAACACTTTATCAATAAACCTGGCTCTTATGGTTAAACAAAACTTAACCTTCACTCCACATACTAATGACTTCACACTAACAATGAAATCAGATCGCATCCAATCTACACAATCATGCTTTGGTCAGAGATGGAAAGGTTACAGTGCAACCAGCTCAAGGAAGACAATATGAACAAAGAAGGGTGGAGTAGGAGGAGGGCATGTGGAAAATCAGGGAAGGAATGGAAATCAAGGACAAGCAAAGTGAATTAAGTGCTACAACTGTGGTGGTGATGGACATATAGCAAGGAACTGCACTTCTCCAAAGCGCCCTCAAAATGCAGAGTACTTCAAAGATAAGATGTTACTTGTACAAGCTTAGGATAATGGAGCTGTGTTGGATGAAGAGGAGCTGTTGTTTCTTGCTGAGGGCAATGCCAAAACATATGATGCAGACGTGGATGAGCAGCCAATTCAGGAGATAGGTCATAATCATCGAATGCCTTTCAAGTTGCGATCGTGATGCATACGACTCGACGTCGATGATGAACCTCTTGCACAAACAATTTTCATGGCTAGCATTTCTCCAATGGTCTCGCAAAGGTCCCTCACCACGACAAGCTAGTCTATCAAAAGAATCAATCATCTCGGAGGTATTAAAACTATACGATGATGTTGATGAGCAAAGATACATGACAAAGTACAATCCATCGAAACTTTTGAGTCGATATTGAAAATATGGGTAATATCAATGTGGTCCCATATGATCAATATGTGAAACAAAGTGAAAGTGAGGCTATACCAAGTGATGCATCTTCGCAATCAATGATGACTATATTTTGATGAATACACCGCATGTGCTCATGATGATTCGTTGTTTCGAACCGAATGCCTATAAAGAACAAGTTGCTATTTATGAACAGCGTGCTAAGTTTGAGTTAACCACCCGTGAGCAGGAAATGGATGACCAAATGCGCATAACTATTAGAAAAGTAAGTTTAGAGAAGAAGTATTAAAACAAGAGTTAAACTCCTTACAAGAAAAGCTTTCTAAAGCGCTAAGCAAAACAAGAACTTCAAGAAAATGTTAAAATGCTTAAGCAAGAATTCGGTGCTAAGGAATCAAAACTTTTGAATGATTTTCTAATCTAAAACCTTGAAAAACAAGCTCGAAAATAAGTTGTACGTACAAGGAATACCATTCTGATCGCTCACATGATCACGAAGCATAGAGTTCTCGTGATAAGCATAGTATCCCCATTATAAAGGAATCCAACCACGAGTATGGTAAGATAGCAAAAGTCGCTCAAAATGTAATCTATGATGGCAATGAGATTCTTAAACCAGCATGCGAAACCTAGTTGCATTGAGTGCACCGAGGAAGATAGAAAACTAGATGATGCATCTAGGAGAAAATGGATAAGAAACTCAACAATCCTACATGTAAAGAGAAAACATAATTATCGGACCCCATGACTACAAAAGGAAAATTGGATCTCCTTGAACATGTTTAAGCCTCAAACATTGTTAACACCGAACAAGTGTTCGGAAAAGGATTTAGATAAGCAAAAGGCGAGAGAATCTTGTTGTAACAAACCCCTTTAGGAAAATACCTTCAAAGAATCTGTGTATCCTCCTAATACACCAATGCATCTAGTCCCTAGAACTATTGCCACTAAAAGCAAGACCTTAATCAGTCAATATGTTATCTTTCAATTATTTGTTGATTTTGAGAAAACTTACAAGAAAAGGATCACACCCACTGGTATAACTGAAGGGGAAAGGGGTTTTGAGCAAACTAAAGAATGTTATTTAACTGAGGTCATGCCTTTCTTTAAACAACTAAAAGATCAATTTGAGAGTCTTAAAAAAGGGATGAATTCAGATATTACAGAAATGGAAAAGGAATTTGATGCAATGATAGTTGAGGTTAGTGACTATGAGCGAGAACTAAAATATAATGAGATTGAGAGGAAGAACTTGCATACCTTGAATGAGAATCTTATTTCTAAATGTATTGCTCAAGATGTATTTTACACTGCTACAAATTGTTCCATTAATGTTTCTCAATTTCATGAATTATCTGTTGCTCTGAAAGTCTCCCATGATCGTGTTATTGAGCTTGAAAAAACTAACTCTAAACTGCATGATAAAGTTGAACAGGATGATTATGATAACCTGGTAAAACAATTTTCTAAATTGGAAGTTGAGCATCTTGCTTTGCAATTAAAATATCAACACCTGAAAGAAAATGTTAAAACCTCAAATTTCAAGACATCCTTGGATGTTCACGAATTTGATGCGCTTTTGAAATTAGCAAGCGTGATGAGCAGATTCGAGCTCATTGTAACACGATCAGAAAGTTGAAAGCCCAAATCTCTCAATTAAAGAGTGAAAAGAACAATGTCACTGGCACCCAAATGCCTCCTTCTTTAGATTCTCAGTATTCTCAAACTTTTCTTCTTCAAAACTTAGTTAATGCTTTACAAAAGGAAAACGAAAGTTTTCTAGAAGAAAATGAAAAAGTTAAATGACACTTTAAAGAGTTATATGATTCAATGAAAGTCACTCGTGACAAAAACAACAAAAAAAATAACGTCTTTACAAAAGGAAATTGAGAATCTAAGGAGTCAGGAAAAAGGGAAACTGCCACTTGTTTTTAATGAGAATGTTGCATCAAAGTCATCATCAGACTGCAAATATATTGTGACTGTTAAATACATTCCTCCTCATCTTAGGAATAATGAACCTGTGTTTCACAATTATTCCACTCACCTTAAGGATAGTCTAGAATGTCTCTGTGAGATCGTGGAAGAGGATTTCTTGAATAAGCCTCTTGATAGGGAAATTAGGTTTGCTTGCATTCAGGCCAAACGATCTCAAGAGCTGCTAGAATGTTTAATAGAAACATGTCCTAAATCCTTAGGTGCGAAAGGTAAAGCTGTGATGCCTTGTTCTATGCCTAGTACCAAGCATACAAACCATTCCATGCCCAGCTTTAAGAAAGTGAACACTAATGTACCTTCTAGTAGTTCAGATCCTTGCACATCTAGTTCAGGAATGCAAAAAGTAGATCAACCAACTAATGTTCCCATAATTCCCTCTACAGGAGTAATCAGTGACATTAAAGCAAGCGGGTCAAAGCCTCCATGCAATACCAAGCAAGATAGGACCTCGCAAGCTAAGAATGTGAATTGGAAGAGAGTAGAAGACCAACCTAGGAACTTTAAGTTTGAGTTGAATAAAATGAATCGTGTTGATTATAGTATTTGCCATAGGCGCATTGTAATTAATTCAAATTCGATACTATCGCAAACCATGTAATGAGGTCGCATGAATTACATTGCTAATCATGAATGTGGTGTGAATGTTTTGTCTAATGTTGTCAAATGCCCGATTAAAATTGTTAATGCTAAAAATCATGCTAAGAAGGCTAAAAGGCAAAGACGAAAGAAAGTTAGAAAACAGTGGAAACCCATAGGAAGAACATTTAGAAAGATAGGTTATCAATGGATACCTTTTTCTGCTAAGACAATGCCCACTAGAAAATGGATGCCTCTTGGTAGAACTATTCCTTTAAGAAGTGAACATACTTTGAATAGGTCAAATCTGCACACCAAGACCGCATCTATTCCTAATGATTCCATTGCTTCTATTTACGATATGGGTGTTTCTATTTCGATGTGGGTGTTCCAATCATCATTACTAACCAAATGGAACCCATTCTTGCATGGGGATCCTAATTATCCGATTATCCATTATTGTGCGTGTTCAACTGCGGATCGTTCAAATCGTTATGTGGTACTGGACTCAGCCGCTCCAAGCATATATTTGGAGACCGGTCACGGCTCATGAACTTTGTGAGCAAATTCATCGGGACGATTAGATTCGGAACGATCATTTCGGTGCAATTATGGGTTATGGAGATTATGTGGTTGGTAAAGTGTAATTTCGTGGTATATTATGTGGAAGGTCTTGGTCATAACTTGTTCTCTGTTGGTCAATTCTGTGATTCCGATCTAGAAGTGGCTTTTAGAAAGCATACTTGTTTTGTTAGAGAACTTGATGGTGTAGAATTATTAAGAGGAACTCGTGGTTCTAACCTATACACCATTTCTATTGAAGACATGATGAAGTCTTCTCCAATCTGCTTGCTGTCAAAGGCTTCAAAAACAAAGTCATGGTTATGGCATCGTTGTCTCAATCACTTGAACTTCTGTACCATTAATAACCTTTCCAGAAAGGATCTTGTCAAAGGCTTATCCAGATTGAAATATGAAAAAGATCATCTTTGTTCAGCTTGCTAGTTGGGAAAAAGCACGAAATATGCCCACAAACCAAAACCCACAAACACAGTAATGGAAGTTCTTCATACCCTTCATATGGATCTGTGCGGACCAATGAGAGTGCAAACGATAAAAGGGAAGAAATACATTCTAGTAGTTGTTGATGACTACTCTCGATTTACTTGGGTAAAGTTTTTGAGGACAAAGGATGAAACTCCAGATGTCATCATCAAACTTATCAAACAGCTTCAAGTTCGACTCAACAATACTATTAGAATTGTTCGAACAGACAATGCCACAGAGTTTGTTAACAAAGACTTAATTCAGTTTTATGAAAGTGTTGGAATCAGTCATCAAAGAAGTGTTCCATGAACTCCTCAACAGAACGGTGTAGTTGAAAGACGAAATCAAACTCTTGTGGAATCCGCAAGAACAATGCTAATTTATTCAAAGGTTCCAATGTTTCTACGGGCTGAAGCCATTGCCACTGCTTGTTACACCCAAAATCGTTCCCTTATTCACACCTCTCATGGAAAAACTCCATATGAACTTGTCCATAAACGAAAACCTGATCTTTTCTACCTTCGTGTGTTTGGTGCTTTGTGCTATCCAACAAATGACGGTTAAGATTTAGGAAAATTAAGAGCTAAAGCTGACATTGGAGTTTTTGTTGGTTATGCATCAAACAAGAAGGGTTACCGAATCTACAACAAGAGAACCCGAAATATCATGGAAACAATTCACGTTACATTCGATGAGCTGACCGGTCAAATGGCTCCAGGACAATTTAGTTCGGACCCGCATCTCAACCTTTATCAAGTAGTCCTATCGGTTCTACTTTTGTTTCTAATCCTCTCAAAGAACTCCATATGTACCTCCATCGAAGATGATTTAAAGAAATTGTTTGATCCAATGTTTGATGAACACTATGAACCGAATCTTGATGAAATGTCAATCCATCAATGAGGTGATCCTATACCGTGAATGAAGTAAATCCTTCCGTCTCAATATCATTAAGTCAAGAAGCGCCTCTGCGATCACCTGTCTCATCAACAAATCATCAATCATCGAATGTACATCATGGAATTGCTTCGCACCCATGATGAAGTTAATCCTTTGGTACTCCGGAAGATGAACCCTTTGAAAACATATTTGCTCTCGAATCATCATCGAACCATCGTCATCGGGAGATATAGACTCGCTACTTCAGTTCCTCAACAACAACCACATGAACATCTTAGGAAATGGACACATGATCATCCATTGGACAACATCATTGGAAACCTCTCTCGTCCAGTATTCACACGGAAACAACTTGCAACCGATGCCTTATGGTGCTTCTTTAATTCCATACTCTCTAAGATCGAACCAAAAGACGTGAAAACTGCCATGAATGAAGACAGTTGGTTCAATGCCATTCAAGAAGAAATTCATGAGTTTGATCGACTAGATGTATGGGAATTAGTACATGCTCCATATTGTGCAATGATCATTGCTCTAAAGTGGATCTTCAAAGTAAAACTTGATGAGCATGGTGATGTTTTAAAGAACAAGGCTAGATTGGTTGCAAAAGGATATCGTCAAGAGGAGGGTATTGACATTGAAGAATCATTTGCTCTAGTTGCTCGTATCGAGGCAATCAGAATCTTCTTGGCTAATACTGCAAGTAAGAACATGGTTGTATATCATATGGATGTAAAGACGGCTTTTCTTAACGGAGATCTTAAAGAAGTCGTATACGTCAGCCAACCTGAAGGCTTTGTGAATCCAGATCATCCCACTCATGTCTATCGTTTGAAGAAGGCTTTTTACGGTTTGAAGCAAGCTCCAAGGGCTTGGTATGATACGCTATCAAAGTTTCTTCTATCTACTAGATTCAGCAAAGGAGCAGTTGATCCAACATTGTTCACCAGAAAGTCAGGCAAACATTTAATTCACGTTCAAATATATGTAGATGATATTATCTTTGCCTCGACTGACCCCAATGAATGTGACCACTTTTCTAATGAAATGGGTTCTAAATTTCAAATGTCAATGATAGGACAAATGTCATTTTTCTTGGGATTACAAATTTCACAAAGTCCCGGAGGCATTTTCATAAATCAATCTAAATATGAAAATGAGATCTTAAAGAAATTTGGATTTGATTCTAGTGACCCTGTTGACACTCCCATGATAGAGCGTACTAAACTAGATGAGGACCACTCAGGGATCATGGTAGACCAAATGAAATATCGTAGTATGATTGGATCCCTGATGTACCTCACAGCTAGTAGACCAGACATCTTGTTTGCTGTGTGCATGTGTTCTAGATATCAGGCTAAGCCTACCAAAATGCACCTTGAAGCGGTTAAACGGGTCTTCGGTATCTCCAAGGAACCATCAATATGGGACTTTGATACAGAAGGACACCGGTATGTCACTAACGACCTATGCGAATCTTGATCATGCAGGATGTCAAGATACTCGTCAAAGCACGTGCGGAGGTGCTCGGTTTTGGGTGATAAGCTTGTGAGTGGTCTTCAAAGAAGCAAATGAGTACTTCTATTTCCTCAACAGAGGTGAATACATAGCCATGTCATCTGTTGTGCTCAAATCCTATGGATGAGATCCCATTATCGACTATGGCTTTGAATTCAACAAAATCCCTCGCATCTTGTGATAATAAAAGTGTTATTGCACTCTCATGCAACAACGTACAACACTCAAGAGCAAAGCACATCGACATTCGACATCATTTCATCAGGGAGCAAGTAGAAAATGGTGTGGTGGAACTATACTTTATGACGACTGAATACCAGTTAGCAGACATCTTCACCAAAGCTCTTCCTAGAGAACGTTTTGAGTTTATTCTTCCACGACTTGGTCTTAAAAGTCTACAACCGGAAACACTCAAACGTCTTCAAGAGGAAAACGAGGATTAAAGGTCTTTCTTCATCCATCTCTTGTAAATATTTATTCAAAAAGCAAATAGAAAAATATAAAAGTTTCAAAAAATCCATAAAAAATTTGAAAAATCTTAAAAAATTTCAAAAAAAAAGAAAAAAAAATTGTCATGATTTTCTCGATTCGAAAATATCTACGGTCTTTGTGCTTTCACTCAAAGAATGACACGGGACTTTAGATGTTGTTCGAATGTTTCAAAAAAAAATCAAAAAATAAAAAAATCAAAAAAATATAATTGGGAGAAAGTGAAATATATGGTTTATTGTCATTTCAGGCAATAACCCGTTTTTCAAAGAAAGAATAGAGCCATGCTTTATCTTGTTTTTTTCAAAAACTCATGCTTTGATTCTATAAACAATTACTTACCATCTAATGAAAACTAATTGCATTGAAAAATAACTTGGTCTCTATTTTTGAAAATCATCTGGACTTAACGTTTGTCAAAACTATCTATCTCTCAATCAACAACTTATGTCATTGATTGAGGGGGAGAATGATTTCAATTAAATCAAAAGGTTATATGTCATACAATTGCTTTCAAAAGATAAATCATGCATGTTTAATCAATGGAGTTTAAAGTCTCATTATTCGATCCTTATCAGTTAAAATGTTTCCATAATCAAGTCACAATTCTCCTCAAAAGCTTTCAAAATCAATTTAAATCTACAGAGATCACAAATCTCAAATGATTAGAAAATTGTGATCGGGGGAGAATTTGTGATTTAAATTGGATTTATACTGATGATTCGATAAATGGTTTCACAAGTGATCTGCAAGCATTCCTCCCCACACGTGCCAAACGATTTCAAAATTTTCATGCACATGTTGAGGGGGAGCAACTTTTAAATCATAAAGAATTGAAACGTGATTGATTTGTCTCTAAGTGCAGGTTCCTTCTAATATGTGCAAAACTCTTTGAAACCTTGAGGCACATATTAAGGGGGAGCAAAATTGTGAAAACCTCATCCTTTCTCAAATATGCTTTATATACTTGATTTAAACAAGGAAGTGATGTTGATATCTTTTAGAAAATGATATTCAAAGAAGTTAATTTTTCCTCTTGCCTCCGTGTGCTAAAATGATTTCTAATACATGATGCACATGTTGAAGGGAAGCTCTTGTTCTAAAAATATCAAAAACAATTCAGGTACAAAATGCTTTGATAATATATCACAAGTATCTGGATTGATTTTCAAATGGTTTTCAATTGGTTCCAATGGCAGATGAACAATACCAAATAGACCGACCAACTTTACTTTATGTATGGTGATATAAGGACGATAAGGTTAGGTATTTGTTCCCATGATCCGCCAGATGCGGAGGGATCTACCCAGGGACAATCCACTAGTAAGTGTAGAAGTCCTTAGGTATGATGATAAAAAGGAGAAAAATGAGATATGGGAAGAGTGCGGACTGAGACTGAGCTAGTATTGGAATAAACCCAACAAGGTTCTAGTTATGAAGTCTCGGTAATCAAGGGGTTGAAGAATGAAAAGAATTAAATGAGAAAAGGGTGAAAAGAAATAGCCCTCCATTTATTCAACCTTAGGCGTAAACCGGGTTCAATTCATATACTCTTGGTGGTTACCAAGGTAACATCGGTATTAAAGACAAGACGTCATGGACCCAAAGGACGCATCGCACTACAACTTCCCAAGCTACTCAAGTTCCTCTTAAAAGGACTTGTTTCATTCTCACGGGAACCGACATTATCTATCGACTTTCTCTTAGAGTTTGTTGATATTGAAGAAGGAGACCCTCTCCCTAGTCTCCAAAATAGGATCCAAATATGCACAATTGAGTCTAGAGCCACGAGATCATCTATAAATCTCATTAGGACACTTTCAATGAAGACTCTCTGTTTCACACAATGTGGAAAGAGAGACTATATCTTGAAGTCCTACACATTATCCTTGTGGTATTGCCAGAACATCTGAGTGATATGCAAACATATTCACAATGAAGATGGAAAGCCTTCTGGAGCCAACATCTAACAAGCTCTTAGTGGGTGGCATGTGATATCTATTCAATAGATCAACCATGTGACAACTGAACAGAAACAATGGGGCGATTCAATCTTTTGAATCAATCTGGTTCGAGTTATGGATTGACGGATACCTTTGAAAACCGGTCGTTGTGCTTAAAACTCTTTTCTTTAGCACATCGACGTGTACAAATATTTCAAAATAAAAGGTGTTTATGATTGATAATTGATTTCTATTAAAACCTTCGTTGTATTGCAAAACAATTTCTATTGAGCGATACACGATTGTTTTTCAAATCTCTTCTTATCAATCGGTGAATCTCCATTCATTGGTTCACTCACTCCGTGTTGTCTTCTTTGAGACGTTCGGTTTGAGAACAGCTAGAAACATGCGAAACCTGTCAAGGAAATTCTTTAATTATACCGATCACAGAAGATGCTTGTAATCGATCAGCGGGAACCGTGGGCCATGTACCTCAATTCAACGAAGTGATCAAAGACACTTTCGTGCACTTTATTGCTAATTGTTGTATGCGGTACCGACGTTTGCGGTGATCGAATGATGCGATCAATCCATAGCCGCATGCTCACACAACACATTCATTTCTAAAGAAATCATGATTAATGCATCAATGACTCGATATTTTCACTCCATGCTTCGCTACTGCCGCCAATATCATGAATCAACGAAAGCTTCGCTACTCGATGAGAGTATATCATGATCCGTAATGTGAGCATGTCGGTCCATAAGTCACAACATCACATAATACCAACACCACAATGGAAGAGTCGAGATTTATGATGGCGATGATCTCAAAAGTCGGCTCAAAACTCATTATCACGTGGATCGATAAAGACCTCCACATTGATTATCCAAGCATGCAATAATGATGAATCAATGTCTATGAGCTCCTGAGCAAAGAACTACATCAAGAATGCAAGAACAATTTTAATGTAATATCTGTTTGTGTTCAATGTAATTTTGAGGTGACCTCCCTTAGGGGGAGATTTTTAGGATTTAGTAAATCCAGTTATTAAAGAGTCGGTCACCTCAAGTATATGTAAGCATTAGAAAGCTCGTAGTCATAGATTAGTTAATGTTTTGTAGTATTTAGTTAAGTAACATCGTGGAGGACGGACGGGTCTTTACCCACTGTATGCCTGATCCACAGCTCGTAGGTGGCAACTTATGTAAGAACTATAAATACTCTCTACCTTCCAAGGTAGAGAGTTGGAGCTCATAATAATATGTTCATTTTCTCTCACTAAAGTTCCCAACCTCTAACTTTCTCTCTCTAAAACTCATCTTATACGCCTCTTGTGTTTATGATTTAGTGTGTTTGTGAAATCCAATATGTTACAATCCACAACACTTGTAGTCAATAAAGAATTTGTCACTCCACTTGATATGTGCAGAAAGATACCATGGCGCCTCTCCAGAATTAATAAGATAATTGTTCGGCCGAACCCAAAGGGTAATGCAAGATGATACTTGATTATATTCGGTATATCTAATTAAATTCCATAACGAGATTCTAAATGGTTAAACTATATGAAATGATTTAAGATCCATATCCATGGTTTGACGGTATCTATAACAAAGGATGATTAAAGCAAGACATTTAATGACCATGCTACTGAGAAACTTTTATGAAACTATTCTCTCAGACACTTTTAGTTAAAAGCGAATGAGAGCGTTTGCTAGGCGTTTCCGTCGTTAGTTTTGTGTGCCATTCGACACACCAACTCCCAAGTGGGAGCTGTTGGTTTGTAGGATTTGTAAACACACGTAAACGGCTAAGAGTATGTGAGCCTATGAGGGCACACACGATAAAAACGGGTATACGTGTCGAACGTAATTTATACTTGAATTATATTACCCAAATATGCATGAACTTGACCCGATTAATATGTCGACCCATGGACTGTTCTTGGACATGGACTTGGGTTGAAAAGTGGAAAGCCATGGGCCTTGAATTTCACTAATCGGGCAGAAGAGATGAATGGTTTTGGTTGGGTTTTTTGATTTGTCAATCAAGTCTAAGGCTCAAATCAAAAGTTGGTTTATTTTTGTATAATAGCATATATACCTCATTCAAAACTCACACATGATCTAATATCCTAAACATGCGACATATGTATAATATATACACTAAATATCACCTAAACTGATCCTTGTTCTGCTCCTATCCTCAATCGAATTTCTCTCTAGTCGATTAAGGTTTTGGGTTTAGTTTAATTCCTAAACTTGCGTCTATACTTCTTGACCCAAGTGTTTAGTTATTTGATGAATTGGTGTTTTGCTTCCAATGTTCCTGGTTGAAGTAATTTGGCAGCAAGAGTGGTTGTTTGTTCGTGATGTTTTCTCGGACAAAGGGTATTAGATATCGGATCTATTTATCCGATATCGGGTGAATTGCAAAATCTGTTTTTGGACAGATTGGTTCTCGGGCAAAGAAGAACGACAAGGTCTTGGGGTTTTCTTGTTCGTGTTATATTCAAGTGGGTCAATTGTTGATTGGTTTTAATACGTTCTCGACTAGCTTCTTTATTGAACGTATACGGTTTTCGTGTTGTGTGTGACACTCGTAGAGGTGTCTATTTGGATACTTGGGTTTCGTATTGGTTTTCTTGTTCATTACACTTGCGTTCAAATTCCACGAAAGGTTATGTTTCTATTTACCCTTTTATTATATAATGTTTATTAATACGTGTTAACCTAATTGCGATAACTAGATCCATATCCATTGTGTACTCGTATGCGTTAATTGGTTAACGTAGTTCTAAAATCCCAACAACTTTTACCCAAAAAAACAAAATAAGAAGAGTTGATATGGGTTATCTTTGACCATCATAGTCAATTACGACATAAGTTTTTGCATATGGCTTTCGAAATCCAAACTACGACACTGCATTTTCGTCATGAATGGCGGTCGACATACCTCATGAAATCCTTCTTTCTCTCATGGTGGTGAAAATGATTAACAACGAGAGTGCTTGTCCGCCACGAATTTTACTATTGTATGGAAAATTTTTGTTTCATTTATTGAAATGTTACTGTTTAGTGTAATCGTGTATGCTTCCATTTGTAACCTTCAAAGAAAGACTCTTTATGAAGAGATAAAGATGTCACATTCTTATATTAATCATCGTAATGGGCATGTAAATCCCGTTTGGCTAGAATGGATTATGATCCATGTGAAAACGTAAAGGGTGGGTGAATACGTTTCCGTTTAAACTTAAAACTTTAGTATCAAATATAGTATAAACCATTGCATTTGCTAATCTCGACGCGAGGATGCATTTAACGCATTACGGCATGTAAGGCCAACCCCTTAATATCACATAAGATTCCGCAAGATTAATGGTTCATTATAAATCAAGTTTCACCATTATTAGTCCGGTTGCTTTATCTTGATCAAGCGTGTCATAATATATAAAGTGTTAAATATAGTTTATGACTATATGAAAGACCAAGTATGTATCACAAACTTAGACATCAACCACATAGAAAATAAACAATGTAATTCAAGAATAAAAGTAATGCGATAAGTAAAAGGATAGACAAACCAACACGAGAATTTATAGTGGTTCGGCTACAAGGACACCTTCCTTGCCCTACTCCACTCCTCGAGTCACCTACTCGAGAGTTTGTAAACACTACACGACACCAACTCCTTATGGCGGAGAAGCCTCACAATATCGCCTACTCTTTTTCCGGTACTAGGCTAACCACCGGGTTCTCTTCACAAAGGAGAACCACACCTACCACAACGTCACCTACCCTTTATCCGGTACTAGGATAAGTACCGAGTTCCATTACAATGGAGGAACTACTACCAAACACTACACGACACCTAACCCCAAAGGAGATCTACTCCTTATAACAACATTAACAAGGATATCAATATCCTTTGACCCAATACTAATCTATCTTGTACATCGAAACACACCATATCGAATGTACACCTTAGGCACCTTTCACTAATGCATTTGACTCGATCTCTAGGAACCCTTCACTAATGCCTTGTGACTTGACTTCTAGGCACCCGTTATGTTTTGTGGCCCAACATAACAAACCTTGTGTTTTATGGCACAAACACGTAAACCATCTAGTCTAGTCATAGATGTACGACACATCTATGATACCCGTTATGTTTTGTGGCCCAACATAACAAACCTTGTGTTTTATGGCACAAATACATAAACCATCTAGTCTAGTAATAGATACAAGAATATGATACTAGACAATATCCAAGACAATGTGTCTAATGGATATGAAGTCCTAAACTAAACATCAAGAACACAAAGCATGATGTAGTTAGTCTTCTATGAATGAAGATGACAAGTTTCCCAAGCTTGTTTTAGAAGATCCTCATGTGCTTGTATGCTTGTGATGGGTGATCACTTCAGTAGGTAATGGTGCAAGATCTCTAGGCTTGCTTTGGAGGATCACTTCGGGAGTATGCTTACAACAAATGAAAGTTAGAAGCATTATGATCATATGTGATGAGGGTGGATTACATGTTTTCTAATGATCTAAATATGCTAGAGATGGTGGAGAGAAACTATGTGTCGAGGTGTAAAGAAAATGGTAAGAAGTGGCTTGCTATTTATAGGCAAAAAGGCCAAAACCATGTTCTTCCCCAAGGATCCCTCCTGGTGGGATCCGGCCCTTGTAATTCCAAGGGATCCGTGGGACACTTGAGGGATCCGTACACGCTCCTCTTTACCCATGGTTTATGAGTTAAAACTATGGGCTATGAGTCATGGATTTTGAGTGCCCACCAAGGTACAATGTATCTAGACATTGGGTATGGGTCTTGGGTCATGGGTCATGGGTTTTACCCAACACATTTACTTATGTTTATGTATTTTATAAAATGTAAGTAACCAAAATTACTTAAGTGTTTTATAAAATATTTAACTAAACATGTTTGATAGTTTGTTAGGGGTTTGATCATAACGCAATATAACAAACATGTACGAACCTGTGTTGTAGCATACAAGGACTTGAATCGTCGAGAGGTGTTGAGAGTATGTTGAGACAAAATATAATTACAAGTAACTTATACCTTTTACATTATGTATTAAAAGTTACATGTTTGTCATCAACAAAACAAATGAGAATGTATAGATTAAATATCGTAATATTTGCACTAACAATCTCCCCCTTTTTGATGATGACAAAATATATGTAAACATAATAGATAGGTAAAATGTCAAAGTTACTTGTGTCCGTAATTCCTATACATTACCTTCTCCGTTTACACTCTTCTCCCCCTTTTGTCGAAACAAAAAGGGTGTGTCCTTTAAACTGAATTTGTCCCAAGAATGGCGAGTTTGCATCATCCCTAGTGAAGTTAAAATAAAAACACCTTATTGCTCCAACTGGCACACCACGCCAATACCTTCAACACGAAACACTAATGACGAAGCTTAGCAACTCATGACCTTGAGCTTGCACGTCTTCAAGAGGTGGTGATCTCGCCTTTAAGAGGAACCTAGAGAATCACACAAAGAAAATAGAAAGATCTTTTGAATTATAACCATTGTTGCCAACGGATTAATGGATCAAAATTTTGAGGCTTAACCTACATCAAGGTTAGTGTTAAAAAATAATAAATGATGAGAAAGAAATCTCCCTTTTGTTGAAACATAAAGGAATTTTGAAGAATGAATGTGTGCATGCTCCCCCTTGACGGTTGCTCCCCCTTGTTAAGGGCGTCAAGTATTTTAGGAAGGCTAAGACAAAAGTATTGCAAAATTTGAAAATGTTTTTTGGTTTGACGAAAAACTCCCCTTTATTGAGAGTGTCAAGTTCTCCTAGTGTGTTTTGAAAATCTACAAAACAAAAAGTTAGTGCAAAATTATATTCGTCCTTGGACGAGTAAGTCATATGATGCACTTTGTAAATGCTCGACGGAATCTCCCCTAGCTCGAGGGCATCAAGAAGAACCTACAAGAAAAAAATAAGTAAACTTCATCCGAAGACAAGTGCTCCATATACAAACCCATGTATATGAGTGAACCTACAAAGAAAAGAATTTGTGTAAAATTTCGTCCATAAATAGACGAGAATCCCATACACATCAAAGTGTATATATATGAACCTACAAAGAAAGGATTAGTGTCAAAAAGAGAATAATCCTACTACTTGCATCATCATGGTTGGTTTAGAGGTTGAAAGGTTTGTTCAAGGTAAGAAAAAGAAAAAAAATATGCTTAGGGATGAGACGCATTTCATTACGAAATTTACTTGGCTTTTGACAACATAGATGTTTGAGGAGGATGGTTGAGCGACCATGAATTGTAGTGGTAGTGAGACACTTGTAGGATGTGGTTGACACAATAAGCTTGTGGTTTGATGTTGTGGTTGACACAAGTAGGATGTGGTGGAACATGAGACATACTTCTTTACGTAGTTCATGAACTAGACTTTGGACACGGTGATAATGATAGAAATCATCATCATGACTTAGAGGTATGGAAGTTGTGGTAGAGGTGATGAGAGGTCAAGTATTACTAGGTAATAAAGAGACTCAAGATTAGCAAGGGATGGTGATGAAAGGTATCAAGGTGAATCTTTGACTTGGTTGATGTGTCACACCCCCAAATTACCTGTTTTGCAGCGGAATGGAATTCCTGGGGATTGACTGTCATAGCATCACAATCACAGTTATATTGAACGACTTAAAGTGTCGTTTGGAAAATACATCGTTTGATTTAATAAAATAATCAGAGTTACAACATAGGTCCCAAAAGCTTACAAAGTTTGCGGAAATATAAATATATTACTAGTCCAAACGATGGTTTTAAAAGAAAGTGCCATAATGTACAATGATGTAAGTCGACGCCGCGACTCAAAAGGTGGTTCCTTAACCATGCCATGATGATAATGCCTTAGATACCGAGAATAAACATGCTAAAAGGTCAACACAAAGGTTGAGTGAAATCCATAGGTTTAAGTAATTCGTTTGAACACAATAATCGTGAGTGTGAGTTAAACGGTTTCACACTCATCGTTAAAAACAACAAAATCGTATTTATTTCACTAAGTTCATGACACCAAAGCGTAAACATCGCACCAATAAAATTGGTAATCATGGTTTCATCGCCACCTAATAGGTAAACTTGCCAATTTACCTTAATGATTCAATATAGTGCGCTCGATTTCCTTAAGCGGTCAATAAGAGCGGGAGTGTTAATTCAATAGGCCTATTCACAATATTCGCGCCACCGCAAGTGACTAATGGTTCATGATGTAGGGACTTCGAACATGGCAAATACTTAGTGACAATAAAACATTCGGATATAGCATGTAGTTCAAAGCATTTGTGTTCGGTTAAAAATGTAGCATGTATCTCCCCCAAGAGTTTGTAAAACAATTAAAAGAGTAAAAGTGGGGCTATGAACTCACCTGGTACAACGAATATTATAATCAAAAGGAAACGTGCACGGGAAATGAGGCTCGGATACTACCCATGACCTAATATGAATGATATGATTTAGGTCATGAAATATGTCGTGAATGCATTTTGTAAAGTGTATCACCCGAATGTGTTTGTTTGTGAGTTTAGTTATAAAATAACATCACTTGAATAAATACCGATTATACTCAAATATATACATGTGAACTTGTTGTGAAAATATATCGTAAAAGCGTATAAGCGATTTTGTATAAATATATTTTGTAATAAATCGGACTCGACCAAAATATATCTTTGGAATACTACTTCATTTTTAAGGTCCGTTTCCTTGAAACGTCCGGTTAGGCTCTCAAAACAACGTTTTAAATTTCGACAGCTTTAGCAAAAGCTGTGAATAGTGTTTTCGAGATTTTTCGACCAAAATTTGGTAAGTCATAACTTACTCGTTTTAAATCCGTTTTCGAGTTCTACCTATCCACTCGAAGGTATTTAAGTGTACTAACATATTTTGAAACTTAGGAGACTTGGTTAAAATTTTAAAGTCATGTTTTGGTTTGTTAAAATTTGGACAGATTACAAAAGTTGTCGGAAAATTAGTTTTCGACCGCAAACTTGAAAGTCTCGTATCTCCTTCGTTATAAATCCGTTTTGACTCGTTCAAAAGGCTACGTTTACGATTAAAAATATATTTTCCAAATCTTTAATAAAACTTGTAAAAATAAATAACTTTTTCAAAAGTTGTAAATTTCGGCAGCGCTTCCGCGCCCATTTTGAATTAGCCATTTTTCCTAGTCTATTTAACCCCAAATCAACTCAACAAATCTAACCTACTCATCCACCAATTTTTCTATCAAAATATACTTCAAATGGTCATGACAAAAATGATGATCAAATATTTTTGGCCAAAAGTTCATATAAACCTTTATAAACATATATAAACTAATATATATCAATAATATCTAAAAATCATATCTAGCCTTGTATGTACTCTTTTCCAATTCCAATATTTTTATAAAACTTATTATATCATGATTTCATCATAAAAATTCACAAACATATTTATGGGTGATATTTTGTAATTTATGAGTTTAAATAATCATTTAAACTCAATAAATACATAAAATGCATAATAAATACATAAAGTGCAAAATAAAAGTATAAAATTATTTTATACTCACTTGATATAAGGATGTTCTTAGAAATATTTTGAACAATAGATCCCCAACGATGGCTCCAAATCAATTTGTAGCTTGTAAATAACCCGAAAATGATTATAAAACGCTTGAACTATCAAAACCGACTTTTCTTTCTTATTTTTTTCTTCCTTGCCGAAATATCACAGCCAAAGGGAGAGCTTTTGGTGAAAAATTTGCTAAATGAATATATGTGTATGTATTTTTTTTTCTATTTATAGTTGTTAAAAGGGCAAAATAGTAATTTTACCACAAGGGTATTTTGGTAAATTCTATTTTGGACAAGATCCTTAAATTAGGGAAAATGGGGGCTGAATTTCGGAATGGGAGTGGGGATGATTGATTTGATTATTATTATTTTTTTTTTATATATATATATATATATATATATATAATAATAATAAATAAATTAGATATTTATTTATTGAGTATTGAGTTAACTAAAAAATAATCTTAGCGGGACAAAATAAAGTTACAAAAATTATAAAATATAATTTTCACAAGAATCGGTGTTAAAATAATTATTGTTACGTAATTATTTAAATTACGTAAACGATATATATTAAAAATATATGTTATGAAACGAGTGCGAAACACTGGGTAAAATAATAATATTATTTTATAATCTTATTATGAGTACAAAATATATCGGAATAATTTTTGGAAGTGTCGGATCAAATGTTCAAATAATGTTTACGCGATAGCGTTTATTTATTAAGAAAATTATACGTTTAATGAAAAATGCAAAACCATGCATGAATTAATATGATGACAATGATGTTAATGAAATGTAGACTAAACTTAGTCTATATGAAATATCCTTGATGATATGATCATGAATTCGCCGCTAAACCTTTAAGGTTACGCGAATTTGAAACAAGTAAACCAAGTTTACGATAAATGTTGAAATAATGAGGCATAAATTGTTTCGAGAAATGACCTGAAATCGCGAGTTGTCACATTCGCCCAACCAAAAAGGAATTCAGTCCCTGAATTCAGTTCGTGTTAGTCTATCGAATTTTTGAGTTTATGATGAATAACGAGGAGAAAAGACATGGAGAAGTGTCGTTACGGTTATCGATGATTGAGAGCGTATAAAACATCGTAGTAAAGAAAATATCGGATGAATCTCTCATAAGTAACACTTTGACTTTGAAATATGTGAAGATTTTGCTTGCACTAAGATTTATAATTAATCGCTCCCAACATAACATGACCCCTCCAGAATTAGACATAGTTAGCTAGGCTATGTATAATTAAGGAACGATGATGTGACGTTCGGTTTAGTTGTTATAACTCTCGATGCTTACAAGGATTTAAACCGTGTCGTTAAAATGGTCGATAAAGTAAAAAGAAGTAAAATTCTCGTAAGTAATAACAAATCGGAAAGAAAATAAAGTACGATAGATGAGAATATTTTACAACGAGTGTTTTAGCAAAAGTAGTACATCTTAGGTTATAAAATTCGGATACAATGGAAAACATAAACTTAGTACGACATAGTACATAAGGAAAATTAAGACCTGTTAGCTTCCAAACTTCTTGGTCTTCGCGTTGTTGGGACCATGACGAGCTTCTCCTCCTCCTAACATATATGCATTCCATGAGCATCTTCAATTGGTTGACCTTGGTTTTGAGGACATTGATTTCTATAGTGTCCTTGCTCCCACATCCGAAGCATGTGACTACGGCTTTACCTTTACAATCCACGGCTAGATGTCCGGTGTTTGGCATTTGTGGCACTTTGCGAGGCAAGGACCCGAGTGATGAAAATTACATCGATTACATAGTGGGTGTGTTCCAAGCATGCCTCTACCTCTCATTGGTGCAATGACATAAACCATTCCCGCTCTTGCCTTCTATTTTGTTGTTGTTGATGGTTAGTGTTGCGGTTTTGGTTGTTGTTGTTATAACCTCCTTGGTCGTTTTCCCATTTTCTTTTGTTGTTGTTGATTTGGTTATCGTCGTTGTTGTTGTTGTTGTTTTGGTTATTGTGGTAGTTGGTGCGGTTGTTGGGGTTGTTGTTGTTTTGGTTGGTGTTGGTGTACTTACCTCTCTTCACTACCTGGGCCATGAGCTTTTGAGTCACCCTAATAGCTTCCTCGATTGTTTGTGGATCAAACGAAGTCACATCTCCTTGAATCACCTCGGAAGTCCCCAATGAAAGCCTCTAGCAACTTCTCATTATCGAAACCATGGACGGGCATAACGCGCCAATTCTTGGAATCTCCGAATGTAAGTGTCAATATCGCACCCAATAGTTACTAGTTCATAGAACTCGGTCTCCAACTTTTGACTTCCGTGACGAGGACAAAACTTCTTAGTCACCAAACCCTTAAATTGCTCCCAAGTAAGCTTGAAAGCATTCTCCATCCCAATCGGTTGAGCATAAGAATTCCACCACGATAATGCTCCATCGAGTAATGTGCTCGTAGCAAATTTAACCTTACTATCATCCGGAAAGTTACAAAGCAAAAACACTGACTCCAATTTTTCAAACCATCGAACCATTGCAGTAGCTCCCTCAGTACCTCGAAACTTAGTGGGTTCACCACTTTTGAAATCCTTGTACGAACATCTCTTAACTCCGGATCCTCCGGCATTTCCGAGAGTGACTAGCCTAGCGGCTTCAAAGAAGACCATGGCCTCAAGAAGCAGCAGCAGCCCACTGTTTCCTTTCGACTCTTAGAGCATTAGCAATGCTATCATTCACCAACTTTTGAATTCTTTGCTTGGGTCATTTCAACTATAGCTTTCTTGATTGCCATATCTTCTTCAAAACAAGAGGAAATGTGAGACGTAGCAAAATCCCATGTTAAAAATATGCGCTCTAAAGAGAGGTGATAAGAAATGATAAGTTTGAGGTTTTCTTTCAAAATAATCGACGGTTTTCTAAGAAATGGGTTATGAGATGTCGTAAGTGTTTCAAATGTATGATGGTTTAGTGACTTAGAGTGAATAGCGTGTAACTCGACATGTTAGTGATGAAACAAAGGAGTGAGAGTGACTTCGCCCTACTTAAAGATTTATCTCGGCATTCGACGTTATCGGTGATGAGTCAATTGATGTTGAAATTTTGATGGGGAATAACAAGGCATTCTCTACATTAGAGTATGAAGAAAGAATAATGGAATGGGCATTTAAAGGCATCCATGTGACAATCGATATGAAATGAAAGTAAATAACTCGAAAAATGTACGTAAAAACCGCATGTAAAGTGAACATGCACTTATGATGAAATGATGAGATGCTATGATGATGTAGTTATAGTCTAGGTCAATGATGCAACCTAGTTCTCTATAATCAAGCTCGATACCAATCATCACACCCCAAATTACATTTTGCGTGAATGGAATTCTCGGGATTGATCGTCATAGCATCACAATCACAGTTATATTGAACGACCTAAAGTGTCGTTTGGAAAATACATCGTTTGATTTAATAAAATAATCGAGTTACAACATAGGTCCCAAAAGCTTACAAAGTTTGCGGAAATATAAATATATTACTAGTCCAAACGATGGTTTTAAAAGAAAGTGCCATAATGTACAATGATGTAAGTCGGCGCCGCGACTCAATAGGTGGTTCCTTAACCATGCCATGATGATAATGCCTTAGATACCTGAGAATAAACATGCTAAAAAGGTCAACACAAAGGTTGAGTGAAATCCATAGGTTTAAGTAATTCGTTTGAACACAATAATCGTAGTGTGAGTTAAACGGTTTCACACTCATCGTTAAAAACAACAAAATCGTATTTATTTCACTAAGTTCATGACACCAAAGCGTAAACATCGCACCAATAAAAATTGGTAATCATCGTTTCATCGCCGCCCTAATAGGTAAACTTGCCAATTTACCTTAATGATTCAAATATAGTGCGCTCGATTTCCCTTAACTGGTCAATAAGAGCGGGAGTGTTAATTCCAATAGGCCTATTCACAATATTCGCGCTCACTCGCAAGTGACTAATGGTTCATGATGTAGGGACTTCGAACATGGCAAATACTTAGTGACAATAAAACATTCGGATATAGCATGTAGTTCAAAGCATTTGTGTTCGGTTAAAAATGTAGCATGTATCTCCCCCAAGAGTTTGTAAAACAATTAAAAGAGTAAAAGTGGGGCTATGAACTCACCTGGTACAACGAATATTATAATCAAAAGGAAACGTGCACGGGAAATGAGGCTCGGATACTACCCGCAACCTAATATGAATGATATGATTTAGGTCATGAAATATGTCGTGAATGCATTTTGTAAAAGTGTATCACCCGAATGTGTTTGTTTGTGAGTTTAGTTATAAAAATAACATCACTTGAATAAATACTGATTATACTCAAATATATACATGTGAACTTGTTGTGAAAATATATCGTAAAACTCAGATAATCGATTTTGTATAAATATATTTTGTAATAAATCGGACTCGACCAAAATATATATCTTGGAATACTACTTCATTTTTAAGGTCCGTTTCCCTGAACGTCCGGTTAGGCTCTCAAAACAACGTTTAAATTTCGACATCTTTCGCCAAAAGCTGTGAATAGTGTTTTCAAGATTTTCGACCAAAATTTCGTAAGTCATAACTTACTCGTTTTAAATCCGTTTTCGAGTTCTACCTATCCACCAAGGTATTTAAGTGTACTAACATATTTTGAAACTTAGGAGACTTGGTTAAAATTTTAAAGTCATGTTTTGGTTTGTTAAAATTTGGACAGATTACAAAAGTTGTCGGAAAATTAGTTTTCGACCGCAAACTTGAAAGTCTCGTATCTCCTTCGTTATAAACCGCTTTGACTCGCTCAAAAGGCTACGTTCTGATTAAAATATATTTTCCAAATCTTTAATAAAACTTGTAAAATAAATAACTTTTCAAAAGTTGTAAATTTCAAGAAGGCTCGCGCCCATTTTGAATTAGCCATTTTCCTAGTCTATTTAACCCCAAATCAACTCAACAAATCTAACCTACTCATCCACCAATTTTTCTATCAAAATATACTTCAAATGGTCATGACAAAAATGATGATCAAATATTTTTGGCCAAAAGTTCATATAAACCTTTATAAACATATATAAACTAATATATATCAATAATATCTAAAAATCATATCTAGCCTTGTATGTACTCTTTTCCAATTCCAATATTTTTATAAAACTTATTATATCATGATTTCATCATAAAAATTCACAAACATATTTATGGGTGATAGTTTGTAATTTATGAGTTTAAATAATCATTTAAACTCAATAAATACATAAAAATGCATAATAAATACATAAAGTGCAAAATAAAAGTATAAAAATTATTTTTATACTCACTTGATATAAGGATGTTCTTAGAAATATTTTGAACAATAGATCCCCAACGATGGCTCCAAATCAATTTGTAGCTTGTAAATAACCCGAAAATGATTATAAAACGCTTGAACTATCAAAACCGACTTTTCTTTCTTATTTTTTTCTTCCTTGCCGAAATATCACAGCCAAAGGGAGAGCTTTTGGTGAAAAATTTGCTAAATGAATATATGTGTATGTATTTTTTTTTTCTATTTATAGTTGTTAAAAGGGCAAAATAGTAATTTTACCACAAGGGTATTTTGGTAAATTCTATTTTGGACAAGATCCTTAAATTAGGGAAAATGGGGGGCTGAATTTCGGAATGGGGAGTGGGGGGATGATTGATTTGATTATTATTATTTTTTTTTTTATATATTATATATATATACATATATAATAATAATAAATAAATTAGATATTTATTTATTGAGTATTGAGTTAACTAAAAAATAATCTTAGCGGGACAAAATAAAGTTACAAAAATTATAAAAATATAATTTTCACAAGAATCGGGTGTTAAAATAATTATTGTTACGTAATTATTTAAATTACCGTAAACGTATATATTTAAAAATATATGTTATGAAACGAGTCTGAAACACTGGGTAAAATAATAATATTATTTTTATAATCTTATTATGAGTACAAAAATATATCGGAATAATTTTTGGAAGTGTCGGATCAAATGTTCAAATAATGTTTACGCGATAGCGTTTATTTATTAAGAAAATTATACGTTTAATGAAAAATGCAAAACCATGCATGAATTAATATGATGACAATGATGTTAATGAAATGTAGACTAAACTTAGTCTATATGAAATATCCTTGATGATATGATCATGAATTCGCCGCTAAACCTTTAAGGTTACGCGAATTTGAAACAAGTAAACCAAGTTTACGATAAATGTTGAAATAATGAGGCATAAATTGTTTCGAGAAATGACCTGAAATCGCGAGTTGTCACATGATGTCTCAATAGAGGTGGTAGACATGATGACTTGGTGGAGTAAGATGGGTAGGATGATGCAAGATTAGGAATATAAAAAAAACAATGTGCGAGTGAGCACAACTTGACTTGATGATGAAATCGACCATTGTCGTCCTACAAGAATCCAAAAGAGTTAGTACGAAAGGAAAACATTTATACAATAGGATAAATTGTTCACATAAAATCATGAAATGAAAAGAAAGAACACGTAAAGAATCATATAAATGAAATTCATTTATAAGCATACTAGAAACTGATAATCCTAAGTGTTGAACAAGTTCTTGTGTGGGAAAAAGGAAATTTGAAATGATTATCTAAAGAGATAAAGTACCTACCGTTCTACGGTTCCACCGGTTCCCTCACTAGAGGGATCCGGCTAGCTTAAGTCTAGGGATCCGGCTAACAGACGAGGTGAAAAAGAGGTGATTGGGTTCTACCAAGGTCTAGCACCTACATATCCTAGGTTACTCAGTCTATTAAGTGTCTTACATGAAGAAGGACTTAAATGATCAAGAGAAAATGATTGATGGTAGCTAATGATTTTTACAGCAAGCACACATGTATACACGTTAAGCAAAGCAAGGAGAGCATGTAGAGATCACATATAGGCAATCAAATGAGATCCAGCTCACAAATAACACAAAGGTTTAGCAAACTTAACAAGCACTATTCAAGAAGCCTAAAACAAATTTACGGTTTAGATTAGTAAATCATTTACACTAACAATGACATGCAAGGTATGTGTCTTGAAAGAAAAGATCACATGATGGTGTTCAAGACAAAAGAGTTGTGAGGTGCTAGTTTAGGACAATCTAGTTATTACGGATGATGATTAGCATATAATGAGCTTCGTCCATGAAGTCATGTAGCTCTTCTCAATCAAAGCAAGATAATCGCTTGATGAGGCAAGTGGTTGTGATTAACTAAAAGAAAAATTAATTTTACAACTTTTTTGATTAGTAATCCTAAAACAATGCAAAGTATTTCCATTGTAAACTTACTTTAGGAAAACATAGGAGTAGAAATTTCTCAAGTGAGAGAATGAATATGAGACTATTACTAGCAGTGCTCAATTACGGCTAAACACGACCATTTTTACGGGTGATTCCACATACCCAACTTCTATCAAGGAAGCAATTCAACCGTTAGGTCAAATTGAGTTTCTAGTGCAATAAGTTCTCCAGTATTCATTCTCAAGTTAGGAAAATTCATATTCCTACAATGGCCTATCGAAGAGTAACAATGATGATACTTTGCTTCGTTTTTTATTAATATTATACTTAAAACAACTAAGGTGACGAAGGTGTCATGTTAAAAACAAATTTAAAAGTTGTCCATATGGTGAACAAAAAAAATGGTTGGATGAGCTAGTTCAACATATGTTGTTGGAACGCTCGAGTTTGGACTTTCGGATATGAACAATTATATTTGCGTTGCAAAATAATTTACTTGAGTATAGCGGATGAAATAATCAAGTTTTCAATCCTACTATGAAGCTTGGAAAGCGATCATGAAAAGGAAAATGGGAGAGTACATCATCAACACAAGTGTAGGTTATGATCCGATGTACATTCTTGTTGTTCTTAGAAAACGATACAAGAAAACAAGAAATCATATAAGCACATAAAACATTTATGTTGCACACATGACAAACTCAATCAAAAAGCCATTTGGTGTATTACATGTTTTAAATATTTTTCAACTTATATGACTTATCTAAGTATTTAACCTAACATTTCCAACACAACTAGATGTTATCCCAAACACTCCTTCAAATATCACATTGATTAGTAGAATATTACTAAATCGACAAACAAGAGAATGAATAGAAAGGTAAGGAAACCACATATGTTATTCAATAAAACAAGCACAAAAGCTATTTGAGATAAGCAAATAATCAAGTAATGCAAGGAAGACAATTTATCATATAGCATAGCATACAAAAGTTTTTTTCATCGCTTTGTGTTAAATATAAACATGTATACCAAGCTTGATTAGTTTCTTTTATATTTATAAATATTATCAAAACCTTAATTTGAAAAGAGGACACATTGTTATTCAAAAACGAAAACATCCGTCTCCAATTAGATCAAAAGTTTGTGCAAAAGTTATGATCGAAAAATGACTTTCTATTATAAATCAATGATTCTGTAAATTTTTTTTTTGAATCAGTTTATGAAATCATTTTTAAATAAAAGTAGACTCAAATAACTTTAAAATGATAGGTGGCATGACTTCTAACGACTTACGGTTAATTAGTTATGAATTTTTGAAATTCAGACAAAAACTGTCTTCTATACCACGGATCCCTTGCTTGAGGGATCCGTCCAGTAATCCGAGGATCCGCGGATCGACACAGAAATACAAAAATGCATGTTTTGACCCAACAAAAAGTTTTAACCTTTGTATACTTTTTAGTGAAGTTATATTACCCATTTTTACCTTTATTCAAGCTTGATTAAGAAGATATCTAACAACAAAGCTTCAAAGAAAAAAATCAACAAAACACTTTTCATATTATGCTAGACTTCACCAAAAATTTGATACAAGGACCTTACTCGTTTTGAAAACCATTTGTTTTAAAAACTAGAGCCAACCTCTCTCGATACCAATTGTGAAAACGTAGGGGGGTGAATCGTTGCTTCAAACTTAAAACTTTAGTATCAAATATAGTATAAACCATTGCATTTGCTAATATCGACGCGAGGATGCATTTAACGCATTACGGCATTTAAGGCCAGCCCCTTAATATCACATAAGATTCCGCAAGATTAATGATTCATTATAAATCAAGTTTCACCATTATTAGTCCGGTTGCTTTTTCTTGATCAAGCGTGTCATAATATGTAAAGTGTTAAATATAGTTTATGACTATATGAAAGACCAAGTATGTATCACAAACTTAGACATCAACCACATAGAAAATAAACAGTGTAATGCAAGAATAAAAGTAAAGCGATAAGTAAAAGGATAGACAAACCAACGCGAGGATTTATAGTGGTTCGGCTACAAGGACACCTTCCTTGCCCTACTCCACTCCCCGAGTCACCTACTCGAGAGTTCGTAAACACTACACGACACCAACTCCTTATGGCGGAGAAGCCTTCACAACGTCGCCTACTCTTTTTCCGATACTAGGCTAACCACCGGGTTCTTTTCACAAAGGAGAACCACACCAACCACAACGTCGCCTACCCTTTATCCGGTACTAGGCTAAGTACCGAGTTCCATTACAATGGAGGAACTATTACCAAACACTACACGACACCTAACCCCAAAGGAGATCTACTCCTTATAACAACATCAACAAGGATATCAATATCCTTTGACCCAATACTAATCTATCTTGTACATCGAATCACACCATATCGAATGTACACCTTAGGCACCTTTCACTAATGCATTTGACTCGATCTCTAGGCACCCTTCACTAATGCCTTGTGACTTGACTTCTAGGCACCCGTTATGTTTTGTGGCCCAACATAACAAACCTTGTGTTTTATGGCACAAACACATAAACCATCTAGTCTAGTCATAGATGTACGACACATCTATGATACTCGTTATGTTTTGTGGCCCAACATAACAAACCTTGTGTTTTATGGCACAAACACATAAACCATCTAGTCTAGTCATAGATACAAGAATATGATACTAGACAATATCCAAGACAATGTGTCTAATGGATATGGAGTCCTAAACTAAACATCAAGAACACAAAGCATGATGTAGTTAGTCTTCTATGAATGAAGATGACAAGTTTCCCAAGCTTGTTGTAGAATATCCTCATGTGCTTGTATGCTTGTGATGGGTGATCACTTCAGTAGGTAATGGTGCAAGATCTCTAGGCTTGCTTTGAAGGATCACTTCGGGAGTATGCTTACAACAAATGAAAGTTAGAAGCATTATGATCATATGTGATGAGGGTGGATTACATGTTTTCTAATGATCTAAATATGCTAGAGATGGTGGAGAGAAACTATGTGTCGAGGTGTAAAGAAATGGTAAGAAGTGGCTTGCTATTTATAGGCCAAAAGGCCAAAACCATGTTACCCCAAGGATCCCTCCAGTGGGATCCGCCCTTGTAATTCCAAGGGATCCGTGGGACACTGAGGATCCGTGCACGCTCCTCTTTACCCATGGTTTATGAGTTAAAACTATGGGCTATGAGTCATGGATTTTGAGTGCCCACCAAGGTACAATGTATCTAGACATTGGGTATGGGTCTTGGGTCATGGGTCATGGGTTTTACCCAACACATTTACTTATGTTTATGTATTTTATAAAATGTAAGTAACTAAAATTACTTAAGTGTTTTATAAAATATTTAACTAAACATGTTTGATGGTTTGTTAGGGGTTTGATCATAACGCAATATAACAAACATGTACGAACCTGTGTTGTAGCATACAAGGACTTGAGTCGTCGAGAGGTGTTGAGAGTATGTTGAGATAAAATATAATTACAAGCAACTTATACATTTTACGTTATGTATTACAAGTTATATGTTTGTCATCAACAAAACAAATGGGAATGTATAGATTAAATATCGTAATATTTACACTAACAATCCAATTAACTCTTGTTTGAATTTATTGTAATTGTATTCACCTAGCCTCTTCCTAGGTTTTAAATGAATTGTCGTTTCAAAATAAATCATTTGAATAAAGCATATGTTAGGAAATAAAAATGGTTTTGATGTTCGTTAAAACAAATAAATCAATTGATGAGACAAGAGTATAGTTACGGGGCTTTGCTTTGAACGGATGCTACAAAATCTGCTAGTCAAGGAAGTTACCATGTGTTCTTGAAATTGATATATAAGAGAAAGAAGAAGAAAAGGAAAGAGATTGAAAAAAAATTATGTTCTCAAGATTTTTTTATGAGGAAGAAAAGAAAAGAAGTGGAAGGAAGTGAGAGGAAGATGTAGTGTTTTTGTAGTAAAATTTTCTTCTCACTTTTGAGAGGAAGATGAAGGAAGAGAATTTCTTTCCTCTCCTATCTCTTCTCTTCTTTTCATTTATAAAACTAGTTTAAGACCCGTGTAATACACGGGCAGTTAAATTTATTTAGTTTTAACTGTCTATATCATTAAAGTTATCTAATAAATTTTTATTTAATCAATAATCCTTTGACGTGGAGAGGAATATGGCTTATTTCTCTAATAAAACAATCAGTTTTGTGAAGCAATACACAAAAAAGAAGCACAACTTATAGTTGTCTTTATTTACCACGGAGTATATAAAAGAAAAGACCAAGTAGGTAAAATTATAAGTTGTGTTGCAATATAATTGTATAAGACTGGAAAATAGATTGACGTAAATGATCACTGAATAAAATTAAAAACTTTTAAGTAATTTTATAAAAGTGAGTTAACATAAAGAATTGGAAAATTTAAATATGGAGTATGCAAGTGATAGCTAAAATATCTCACTATAGAGTTTGATAATAGTGGTGTGTTTGGTATGATGTCATGAATGACAATGGGTATAAGTTTGATAGTAGTGGTGGGTCCCTCACCTATGAAAGATTCATATCTAGCTTATTTGATGTATATGGAGTATGAATTATATCTATCATTCATTACCATAGTGGTGGGCCCCCTCATCTTAAACAAACACTTTTAATCACTTTCATAGTTATAGTATCATTCTCATAGTGGGATACCAAGCGCACCCCCCAATTCTATGTGTAAACTAATACATTACTTGAACAATTAAGGGGGTGTTTGGGATTGCGTTTGCTAGTGGATTATTTGATTATCACAACTTGAAAACGCAAATAATCACTTTGAAGTGTTTGGGTGTGCGGTTGCAAACTGTGTTTTTATCCCTGAAAACGTGGTTTTTCAGCTGCTAGTAGGGTCTTACTTTTTGAAAACGTGGTTTTGTGATAAGCAATCCCAAACACCCCCTAACAATTAACAATACACATACTTATGTAGAAGCCAATATCAGACAACCACGCATCATCATAAAATTTACAAAATCCATCACTTGATGCAAGTAAATATTTATTTAGAAGGCTAAATAACTTAAAACAACACCAAGAATGAAGGCTAAACAAAGTAACCAGAAAGTACACTTCTCATAAAGTTAACAAAAAGGGGGTCTTTCACAGTAGTTTACTCACAATTGCTTATTGATGGGTGCCAAAAAAATATGTAGCTACACCTCTTTAACATTGAAATTACTCACAAATCGATCAACACGTACAAAGGAAATCCTTTTCTTTCTTTCTTTCTTTCTTTTTTATTTTTTTCTTTCTGTTTCTTATATATGGAGTTGCAAGCCTCGAGTGATTGCTCTTCACCTATTGGATTCATATTTTCTGACCAACCAAACACACCAGGACCAGCTGCTGTGTGCTTAAACGAACCAGCTTTTCATTTATTTTATTTTATTCCTAATCAGACTTTACCCACCAGCTCGGCTACTCATCTCTTTGCCACAATATAAAAAAAAACAACAAAAGGTTGCAGTTTAGTATGCATATTCACAATTACTTACTGAGTATTGAAGCGCCACAAAAATTGAACAAAAAAAAATGCACTGCATTCTTTTGTATCAAGAAACTAAAGTACACTAAGATCAACCAAAGGGCCAAATGCAAGTAAGGAATATTGTAATAGAATCAAACTGAAACCAAAATCCAATAATCCAGACCAAAACAAATAGCTATATTTTAACAGAATCAAACTAATAGAAGTAGGAAAATAAAAACTTTATAAGGACAAAAAGTAGCATTTAAAAGATTGTCAAGTCAAGTTATAGTGAAATCATATCCTTGTAGTAGATACAATTTATTTTGTATGAGAAGTTGACTTTAAATCCTTTTTTTATACAATGTCAGCACTATAGTAACCTTTAAGATATACTACTATTGCAAGAACATTTTTGTTTGGTTAAGGCTCATCCTTATAAACACTCCTATGGCAGCATGTAAAAAGATATAAGTATAAGTTTTAAGACCGTCAAGGGTAAGATACGCAAATAAATTAGTTTAAAGAAACATGTAATACGGGTCAATATTCGATCGAACGGGTCGGAATTAAACTCAAATAACGTAAGCTCTAACATAGGTATAGCTCAAAACTTTTATAACTAAACTTCGAAATTGTAGATAAAATTGTTCTAAAAACTAAGTTTGACGCTATTAAGTACAACAATTTAGCAGTTGTAGATGAATTGTTCTAAAAACTAAGTATGACTCTATTAAGTAAAGCAATTAAACAGATGATGTGAATGCTACTTAGAAAGAATGCAACCATACTTTATTTCCTGCATCAATACCTGTTGATGAAACTCTTCCCATAGCTCCGTTTCACGTCCATTTAACCAAATTTATTTTCTCTGCATAACAATTGGGAGTTGAAAGAAAATTCAAATAGTTCACAATCAGCCCTAATATAGATTGTCTAAGAACTGATAAGCGATGAAGAAGAAAACCCAAAAATCAATCTACCGTCATAAAAATGATTACACCATAATTACTTGTACCGTATATGTGTAATAGCTTTTCACCATCAGATTTGAAATAGCTAAATATCTTTATGAAAACATATGAAGACACATTCATGAAATCAAACTATGTATCAATGAGAACTATTATTTATTAATTTGTAGTTTAGGATTACATGAAAAATAGTGTAACTTAAGCTAATAATATACACTTTAAGTAGCAATCTCCTAAGATTACATCAAAACATGCTTATAATGTAAAATGACTTTCAATGCAGGCATGTCATCAAACATTAGGTTACCAATAAATAAACAAAAGACATCAACCAACTTTATTTCAAATGCTAAAATGATGTGAACAAAATAATATACATACTAACATCACTATCGCAAAAAGGTATATATTTTGGGAGATCATCAAACTCTTTCTTCTTTGCATATCTTTCTCCCAAAAATACAGTTTATCAATTGCTTGAAATACAAACTGGACCTTGGTTACTAACACAAATACTTGAATAAAAACTATCCCACCCAAAGAACTTACTTATCAAGGCACCTAAAAGAAACAAAAAGCAAATATAAAATCCTACTGTAAAGTGTCAACTATCAAGACATCATCTATCTACATGAAGATACTCACTTTTTGAATACAAAACATAGGTGTCTTATGGCCACGATCCCCAGTAAAAGAAGTTCATGAAAACTGATATGTTATGCAAAAATTTGTGCACAATCTCAAGAAAAGTATACAGAATTTTAATATTTACGCTTAGTTCGCGAGATGTTTATTAAAAGAAAAGAAAGGAAAGAAGATAACAGAAGTAATCCCACTTTCCTTCGTTCCTCTTCTTCCCAAATCTGGGCGGAAGATTTTGGTTCCAAAATAGCTTAATGTTCTTTTCTCTTCTCTTCTCTTCTCCGGTTAAGAGATCATGAGAACACCATCTTCTTCCCTCTTCTTTTCTTTTTTTCATTAAACCAAACTTGCGAACTAAGCGTTAAAGTCATAAACCAATTTTTAAATATGCAAGCTTAGCATGAAGCATATTGATAACCTAGTGGCAATGTAGGAGACAAAACTATAATATGCAGTAATAATTTTTCAAACGTGAAGTCATTAACCTATTGGTCCACACTGAAACCAAATAAAAATTGTATAATATGGATAAAGAAGATGAACTTCAAGAGTTTCCAGTTTCAAAACAATGTTAATTATTGAAAGATATATTGACAAACACTTGGATATTTATGCAAGTTTCTTTTAGGCATTTAATCAAACACATTACAGGCACTACCAAAATCACAGCTAAAGGCAGCAGCAAAACTACATGCTCAAAGATCATTAAGAGAATTAAACAGAAACAAAAAGCATAGACTTAGATATTTGAGCAAACTCACTAATAATGTTGTGACCTAATCATTCCAAATGAAATATAAAGTGACTTATATGTCGAAGTTTTAGAAATAAGTTGTCAAACACGTGGTGCACATAACCAAAATGTTAGCTAACAACCCAGTCAAACCAAAAAATCAGCAAAAGACAAAACAAAAGTAAAACCAAACATAAAGAATTGAATCATCGGTAAATAATGTCTTACCAACGCCTAGTGACCACATACCAACGCCGGAAAAGTCAGGATCTATCATAAAGAAGGGATTTCAGTATCTATTACAATCAATATCAAATTTTAAATTAAAATCGATTCGTACCTTAGAATCGATAAAAGTTATAAAAAGCAGTTTGGTGAAGAAACTTGAAAGAGACATGAAATTAAAGTGAGTTATATGAAGCAAGTTGAATAGGGGTAGCTGGATAATCAAAAGGAAGGATGCTTTGAATTTGAATTTTAAATTAGCAATTCAAGATTTGCAGCATTTCAAGAGCTGCTCGTGTTCCAATGTTGCATTTATTATGCTAATTTTATTAATTTTTTAATTAAAATTTGAAGATACATAAGTGACATCATCACTAATGGTATTAGCCAATAATCACATGACACATTAGCAAAATTACATCAGCAAAAACCCTCTTTTAATAGTATTAAATAGATTAACTCTAGAACACAGCGTTATAGAATGAAGATCTAACAATATACTTGTGACGGTTTAATTTTGCCCAATAATCAATGGTAAAAGTCACATTACTAACTTTTTTTAGGTTCAGAGTACTGTGATGTTATTTTTCACAGTTTAGGGTAATGAAATTCCAAATTTGGCGTAGCAAGAGACATTTTGCACATTTTCAAATTGTAAAACCAATCCACTGTGAATATGTTGCATCAAAAGAGTTGTGGTCTACTGGTACCATTAGATATTAGATAATGTAAGAGTGGGCGTAATAAGAGTGCCACGAGCGAATCTTGGACCCCGCAAGATGCGTCAACTTTACTACGGCTCGTCTTGAGCATGCATCTTCAACAAACAAAAACTGAAGACTCGGTTGATGCTAAGACCGAGTCGTGTAGTGTGCGCCTTTGTTTTTTTTAACAACATAATATATATTAAACAATGAGCCCCTTGATGAGTGTGCAAATACTCATTATTTTTATACCTTTACCGCTAAAACATCCGAAACACTCTAAATGCATCAAAATAATAAAATATCACAAATAAGTGTTTTATGTGTTTTAAATGCAAAATACCAAAATCGTGAAAACGATCAAGTTTGCATAATTGGCGCTTTAGTCCCCAAGTTTCAAAAGTTGTCAAAATAGTCCCTGGTAAATCAAAATAAAGCAAAATGTTATTTAAAGTCCCTAGGGATTCATAACTTGTCAAACTTGGTCCTTGAAATTTAAAATTGCAAAAATGGCAACTTAGGTCCCTGAAGTTTCAAAAATGACATAAAAGGTCCTTGGAAATTTAAAATGGAAAATAATTACATTCATGGTCCTTGGTTTATCATATTTGGCAGGATAGGTCCTTGTGATAACTTTGGGAAAGTTGCAATTCCAGTCCCTCAAAAATCAGCAAATTACAAATATGGTCCTTGTGTTAATACCAAACCAAACGGACCCTTTGTGTATTTTGAACCCCAGCCAAACCAAAAAGACCCCCTGTCAATATCCTGTGACCCCCCATTTTTGAACCCCCAGCTTTATTATTAAAAACGGGTCAACAAAAGTCAAATCCCGCCTCCACTGTTCACTTCCCTCTACCTCGCCTGCAACCCAAAACCAGGGTGGTTTTTCACCACCACCTCATCACCCCAGCTGTCTAAACCACTCATCACCACCCCCTTCCACCTATATACCAGCCCACCTTGCATTTAATGCATCCCCACCATAGCAGTTTCACTGCTACACTCACAAACCTGTTTTTGCTTCCACATCACACCAAATTCATTAAAACTTCACCTTTTGTGTCCCTTACACCTCCACAACATACCAAAGTGCATTAATTGCAGCAGAACTGCCTCAATCCACTACTATGACTTTTGGCGCCAAAAATGGTTTAAACGGAGAGGATGACTTTGACTCATCCAATGGTCAAGATTGTTGATGGGATATGATCAGAAGCATGTGGGGAGTCTCTAAAGTCTACAAAGAAAGAAGGAGAAGCAGAGGAGTGAGCAATCTAGTTTTAATTTAGTTAATATATGTCGTTTTAATTAATTTTCAAATTCCAGAGTATTTCTTAGCTTTCAAGTACTGTTTCTATTAATTTTAGTGTATTGTACATCTTTATCAATAAGCAATTTCAAGTTTCAAGTTCCAATTCAGTTTATGCAATTTTCATTTCAAAAATCTCATGTTATCTTAAAGTTGTTTGTAGTGGATGATAAGGACTCATAAGCTCACTTAAGCTCCTATTAAAGCTTTTCTAAGCTTTTAGAAACCTTAAAACTCTGTTTAGTATCAAAAAGAAAAAAAATACCAAAAATACAAAAAAATGTTGGAAAATCAAAAATCCATGGAAATGAAGATCAAAGTGGAGCAGGTGAATATTGATTGCCTTGGGTTTAGAGCTTTGGGAAGCTATAGGTTGAGTTCTCATCCTTGGTTCTCATTTTCACTTGGAATCCATTTTGTAAGCCTTTTGTTCCATTCTAGCATTTCACTGTTTAAGTCACTTATTAGCCTAAATCTTTGTATCTTTATGATTCTTAGTTGTAGTTAAGTAAAATTAAACAATAAAATAGTTTGCTTCTTCTCTTTAATTTGTATTTACTAAAAACCTTAGTTTAACAGTTAAATTAGCATAATTGTCATTTCTTAGTTTTATGTGCTGTTTAATGCTTATTTAGTCTTATTATATGATAATATAAGGTCTTTAATCAAGTGCATGGTCTTAATCTGTGAAGCCTTTTGAAAATCACAAGTTCACAGTTTTTAAGTGTTGTTTGGATTCACTGTATTATCTGTGTTAGAGGCTATCTGTGTTGTTTCTTGTTGTTGTTTAAAGTCACACTAGTACCTAATAGCTCATTACATCCATAAAATATTGTCCTCATTTGGTAAAAAGTCAAAATAGTCTTTAATCTCAAACCATTAGCTCACTGTTAGGATTTAGGATACAAAAATCATCACAGTGGCTTATAACTTAGTACTTTAGCTTAATCTCATCTTAACTTAGCTTAATACATCAAAATCATTAAGTATAATCAATCCAAAGTTCATATTAGTCAACCTTTAGTTCATCTTAAAAGTCAAAATTTTCGTTTAGTCGTTTTGAATAAAATAGATCATTTTCTATAGGATTTAATTTTGAGTTTCATGTTTTAAGCTTTTAGGTTTATAAACTTTAGTTGCTCATCTTTATCATAGTATTTTTATAATTTCTAGTTAGCTTATTTAACCGCTTATTTTTTAGTTTCTTTTAAGCCCTTGTCTCGAAAAAGTGCCACATGTACGTTTTACAAGCTTTTTCACAAGCTCATACAGAGCTCATTAGTTAGCTTTAGCTTATGTATTTTAGCTTTTTGTGTAGCTTATCTACCCATCTCTTTAGTCCATTACTTATTTCCAACTTTATAGCTTATTTGATAAGGCTGCAAGTAGCTTTTAGTTTGTCACATTTCTTGTACACACTGACTCAGTACATACTGAGTCATTGATCAGTGATTACAAGCTTTTTCAAAAGCTTGTCATAAGCTCATCAGTGGACCCTAGAGGTTGTTCTTGGTTCCTTTAAGCTCACAACCCAGCTGGCTATCTGTTTCAGCCAAGTTTGAGAGCTTAAGCTCTGTGGACCCCACTTGTTTTGTCCTTTAAACTTTGTCCCATAACTGTCTTAGAACATAAAGAAGTTAAAGTGCTTATTTGCTTATTAAAGCTTATCAGTGTGATTCTCTGTGTTTTCTAGCTTAATCTAAGTTCCTTTAGCTTATTTATACCTTATTTTATCTTTGGTTCCAGTTTGTAAGCTTGTTTGAGCTTAAAACATCAAAATAAGCCATAAGCTCCACTGTTGAGATCATAAGCTCTTAAATTGCTTATTTTTAAGTTGTAAAATTTTTGTTTTTATTAAAGTTGCTTATTTTAAGTAGTTAAATAGTTTTGTAAAAGAAAAATCACAAAAACATCATTTTAAAAATAGTGATAGCGTTTATTTAATATAAATTAGCTTTTTAATTTTCTTTTTCAACTTATTATTAAGCACTTTCTGTTTTTATAATTTTCTTAGTTTTCTGTCATCATAGGATAATTTTATAAAAACTTTTAGAATTTTCTTAGCTTGTTTAGTATTTATTAGAATTTAAAATAGTTAAAAGTATTTAATAATTAATAATAAATAAATAAAAGCATAAAAATATATTTTAGTTTTAAAATTAGTTTTATAATATTTTAGATTTTCTAAGTCATTATTCCACTTTTTAGCTTTATTTCATATTTTCTTATATTTTAGAGTATTATTAAATAGTTTAAAATAGTTTTAATTAATAATAATTAAATAAATAGTTATAAAAATAATTTTAATTTTCCAATAATTTTCTTTTATTATTAGGATTGTAAAAATATCATTTTCATATACATAGGTGTTTTATTCTTTTAAATTTACGTTTTATTTTGTACGTTTACATATAATTTAGCAAACATACGTATTTACGTTTGTTTAATCTGATTGTTGTACTTTATAATTTTGTATCCAAATACCATTCCAATCAATCAGTAGTGTAATTACCAATCAAAATCCTTACTGATCATTATCCTTAGTGATCATTCGACATCTGAACGTTTTTAAGCACCATTAATCCTCCGTGGGACTTAACGACCGGAATCCACTATATTCCAAGGAAATTGCATTGGTTTTAGACTGTTTGAATTTTATTACGGTTGACCATTCACAAGTGGTTGACTTGTGTACTAACCTTGACAGTTTGGAACGAATCAAATTTTGGTGTCACGCCGGGAGGCTTTAGCGTGTTTTAAGCCTTTTCGCACCCATACTGCACATATACCACCGCTTGTAAACAGTTTTTGTAAAGTTATCAAAATCAAAGTTCATTAACACTTTTCCTAAAGTGTTAACAAAACCAAAAAAATATAAAACAACAAAACAATCGTAACGTTTTCTATCTTGTATTTTCTTTAAGGTGATTCTTAAAGAGTACGATTTGGTTAAATGAGACGATACCAAAAATATTGTCCAAAAGTATTTAAACCCTTAGCACAAATCCATACCTACGCCTTTTCGGTGGTACTTAATAAATACATAAAATCAACCACCGCAAACCAAGGCGTAACACCTACCAACCTGGGGTGTGAACATTAATAAGTTCCCAATCTTAAAGATCAAAACTTACCTTTGTGTCCTTGTGATTTGGTATACCTTTTCAAAGAAGCCATCTCATTTGTGATTATTGGTTTAAGTTCACTTGTCATTTTGCCTCGCATTTGTTTTGAAAACCGATTTTTATACTTAGTGCATGCGCTGCTCTTCCAACTCTACAAGTCCACTTTCGAGCTTGCAAGTATTCCACGTAAATGTAGAGGACGCTCGCTCCTTCACCGCGATCGAGGAACGTCTAGCACAACCACCCCCTGTCGTAATGGCAGAAGATAAGCCGATGAATGAGCTTCTCCAAGCACCCATCGAGGGTTACGGAGATGCCATTATTGTCCCAGCCATCGTGGTTGATACCTTCGAGCTCAAAACCGGGTTGCTTAATCTTGTAACCCAAAGCCAATTTTATGGTTTTGAGCGGGATGATCCTCATGCTCATATTCGATGGTTTAACAAGATTGCATCTACCATCAAATACAAGAATGTCCCACATGAAGCAATTAAGCTCCTTATGTTCCCATTCTCTGAGGACAAGCCCCGAATTGGCTTGAGAAACAACCCCTCGCTCCATTGAGACATGGGAGGATTTAGTCACTAAGTTTGTTAACGAATTCTATCCTCCATCCCGAACTACAAGTCTTAAGAATGAGATAATGAAATTTTCTCAAAGATTTGATGAATCATTTGGTGAGGCATGGGATCGTTACAAAGAGTTGCTCGAAAGTGTCCACATCATGGTTTTACCGAGTTAATGCAAATGGATACTTTCTACAATGGTCTCGCGCCAAGTGACCAAGACTCTTTAAATGCCTCCGCTGGAGGTAATTTCTGAGCAAGACCACAAAAGAAGCCTTGCAAATCATTGAAAACAAGTCCCAGTCCGCCCTTTCCGAACAAAGACATATCGGTCTCGCCTAATGCCGGACCTTCTACTTCATCTCACGTGAGTACATCTAGCACCGATGCTAAGATTGACAAACTCAAGGATATTGTTCAAAGCTTTGGTTCTTGCTAACCAAAGAAAGTCACTTTCACACGACACCATCACATGGTGAAGTGAAGAAAGTCGAGGTCCGTGTTACTTGTGGTGGCCCTCATGCATACTACAACCTGATCGCCACATATGGTAGTCCGTTTGAAGCTAATGCTATAGCCGGTACTTCACATCGTGGAGGTAATCAATACCGTCCTCAAATGAACCAAATTACCGTGCTAATACTTATCGTGGACCACCGGTTTTAACCGTAATCATAACATGCAAAACCGAATCGAACCAACCTAGAATAAACCAAGGTTATCAAAACCAAGGTAATTTCTATCCGGACCAAATCAAGGTTTCCAACATCAAGGAACCTTAATCAAAACAATTTCAATCGAGGGAATCAATTTCGTGGAAATGTAAATCCTAACCAAGGAATTTTCGACAACAAGGTCATAATCAAAACATACGACCTCAAAATTTCCCCACATCCTCCAAGACCATCATCCGATGAGTTATTGAAGCAATTCATGAAATCCCAAGATGAAATGAACAGTTGTTGGTCGGTCGGATCGATCGATCTAAAGAAGTCTTTAAATGATCAACCTCGGCTCTGGAAAACTTCGAGCAACACGATCGCTAACCCGAGGAGCGATGCAAAGGCGATCACAACCGAAGTGGTGTTTCATACAATGGACCCGCTATTCCTACTACCTCTTCTTCTTCTCTCCGAAGGTAGTGGAAAGTGAACCCGAGGCGACAAAGGACAAGGAACTTCCTACTAATAACGAAGGTACCAACGATGTCCATCCTCAAGTTGTCCTCGAAACCCAAATCCAATCCAGAGTTGTTTTGAACCTCCAAGAGTAGCTCCATTGAAAACCCCAATCCAAATCTTCTATTCCTTACCCATCACGTTTGAATGAGCAAAGCTCGCGAAAAAGCTACCATCAAATGGACAAATTTTTCAAATTTTCCAAGAACTACATTTGACATAAGCTTTGCGGATGCTATCATGCTAATGCTCAAGTTTGCATCAACTCTCAAACACATGTTAAGCAACAAAGAAAACTGTTTGAGATGGCTAAAACTCCTCTTAACGAGAACCGCCGCGATTCATAAAGAAGCTTCCCGAGAAGCTTGGAGATCCCGGAAAATTTCTCTTACCTTGTGTATTTCCGTGAATGGTTGAATGCTTTGCCTTAGCCGATCTTTGTGCAAGCATTAACTTGATGCCTCTTTCAAGATGGAAGAAACTTTCTCTTCGGACCTTACTCCTACATGCATGACTCTCGAGCTTGCAGATCGTACAATATCCCGTCCACTTGGCATTGCCGAGGACGATTGTGAAAGTAGGAAAGTTCCATTTTCCACCGACTTTGTGGTTGTTGACTTGATGTCGATCATCGGGTTCCTCTCATTGTTGGACGAGGATTCCCGAGAATGGGCGTGCTTTCATTGATGTATTTGAGCAAGAAATCACATTACGTGTAGGTAATGAAGTCATCACCTTTAACCTTGATCAAACTTGAGGTACTCCGCAAACTATGATTCCGAGTCGGTTAACCGAATAGATATCATTGATGTTGCTTCTGAAGAGTACTCTCAAGAAGTTCTTGGTTATGATCATAATTCTTCGAGTGATAATGTCACTCATTCATCTCAACCCATCATTGCCAATTTTACTCCTTCTCTCACTCCGTTTGAGGAAAGTGACTTCATCTTGGAAGAGATTGAAGCATACTTGTCTAGTGATTCAGTTTCATGGGAAATTGATCATGCTCCCATCGACATCAAGGGGGACATACGTCTCATTGAGAAGATGCTCAACGATGATCCATCATCGCTCCCTCCCGTCAAGCTTCATAACAAGGAAGTCAAGTCAGTTGAGAAAACTGAAGAATTTCCTGAGGTAGAACTTAAGGACTTACCACCTCATCTCGAGTATGCATTCCTTGAGGGTGATGATAAATTACCCGTCATTATTGCTCGAGATTTGAGTAAAGATGAAAAGACTGCTCTCATAAAGGTCTTGAAGTCACACAAGCAAGCAATTACTTGGAAACTCTCCGACATTGTGGTATCAACCCCGAGTTTTGTACTCACAAAATCTTGATGGAGGATGACTTCAAGCCGCAGCTCAACATCGTAGAAGAGTAAATCCAAAAATCCATGATGTTATCAAATAGGAGGTTATCAAACTTCTTGATGCAGGATTAATTTACCCGATCTCAGATAGTCCTTGGGTTAGCCCAATTCACTGTGTTCCTAAAAAGGGTGGCATAACTGTTGTCACAAATGAAGAAAACGAGTTAATTCCAACTCGGTTGGTAACGGGATGGCGTGTTTGCATTGACTATCGTAAGTTGAATGACGCCACCCGAAAAGACCATCTTCCTCTACCCTTCACGGACCAAATGCTTGAGAGATTAGCAGGGAACGAATACTATTGTTTCCTTGATGGTTTCTCGGGTTATTTTCAGATCCCCATTGATCCACAGGATCAAGAAAAGACCACATTCACCTGCCTATACGGAACTTTTGCCTACAGACGTATGCCTTTTGGCCTATGTAATGCTCCTGGCACGTTCCGACGATGTATGATGGCCATTTTCCACGACATGATCGGGGAAACAATGGAGGTGTTTATGGATGACTTTTCGGTCATTGGGGACTCATTTCAAACATGTCTCTCCCATTTAGATAAAATGCTCAAACGGTGTGAAGACACCAATCTTTGTCTAAATTGGGAGAAGAGCCACTTTATGGTCAAAGAAGGCATAGTCCTTGGCCATAAGATTTCAAAAAATGGGATTGAGGTCGATAGAGCAAAAGTCGATGTTATTGCTAATTGCCTCATCCTACTACCGTCAAAGGTATTAGGAGTTTTTAGGTCATGCCGGTTTTATCGCAGATTCATACAAGATTTTTCTAAAATCGCTTGACCTATAACCCATCTTTTGAAAAGATGCTCCTTTTATCTTCTCACCGAGTGCATCAAGCTTTTGAAACATTAAAGAAAAATCTTCGAGGCACCCATTCTAGTTGCTCCCGATGGGATTTACCCTTTGAACTCATGTGCGATGCAAGTGATTTTGCTATCGGTGCGGTCTTAGGGCAACGCAGAAACAAGCATTTTCACCTATCCACTACGCGAGTAAGACTATGATCAAGCTCAAACCCATTACACCACCACGTAAAAAGAGCTACTAGTCGTGGTTTATGCGTTTGAGAAGTTTCGCCATACTTAATCTTGACCAAATGTGTGGTGTATACCGATCACTCGGCTCTCAAATATCTCTTTGCAAAACAAGATGCAAACCGAGATTGCTCCGTTGGGTTCTCCTCCTACAAGAATTTGATATCATTATACGTGATAAAAAGGAGCCGAGAACGTAGTCACGATCATCTCGTCCGATTAGAAAACCCTCACCAAGATGTTTTCGAGAAAAGGAAATAAATGAAACATTTCCTCTCGAGACACTCAATGCGGTTTCTTTTCGTGGAAACTCTACTACCCCATGGTTTGTCGACCGCAAATTACCATGCGGGTAACTTCATAGTGAAAGGAATGTCGACCCAACGTAAGAACAAATTCTTCAAGGATGTTAAACATTACTCGGGACGACCCTACTTATTCAAAATCATGCAGATCAAGTCATCCGATGGTGTGTTTATGGACGTGAAGCTATGGACATTCTCAAAGCTTGCCATGTTGGACCCACCGGGGGCCATCATAGTCCAAACTACAATGCCAAAAAGGTGTTTGATTCCGGGTTTTATTGGCCCACTATTTATAAGATGCCCATGAATTTGTCAAAACTTGTGACGCTTATCAACGTCACGGAAATATCTCTCAAAGAAATGAAATGCCGCAAAACGCCATTCAAGTATGTGAGATTTTTGACATCTGGGGCATTGACTTTATGGGGCCATTTCCATCATCTCAAGGAAACAAATACATACTTGTGGCTGTTGACTATTTTTCAAAATGGGTTGAAGCAAAAGCTTTACCTACCAATGATGCCCGAGTTGTTGTAAAATTCTTAAAATCTCTTTTTGCTAGGTTTGGAACTTGCGAGCTATAATCGTGATCGTGGTACGCATTTCGCAATGACCAATTTGATCGTGTCATGCAAAAGTATGGTGTAACTCACCGTCTCTCATCTGCGCACCACCCCAAACAAGTGGGCAAGTTGAAGTTTCTAACCGTGGTATAAAAGAATTCGAAAGGACAAGAGGCGAAAACCGTGCCTCCGGTCGGATAAACTAGATGACGACTCGGGCCTTCCGTACGACTTATAAAACACCCATCGGGTGTACTCCATACAAGCTAGTGTATGGAAAGGCATGTCATCTTCCGATTGAGCTAGAGCACAAAGCATACCGGGCATTGAAACATGCCAACTTCGATATTCAGACATTGGTGATCACGTAAAAGTTCAAATGAATGAACTAAATGAACTCCGTGATCAAGCATACGAGAACTCTTTAATCTACAAACAAAGACAAAGAAGATTCATGACTCCAAAATCAAGAACCGCGCTTTCAACGTCGGTGATCGAGTCCTTCTTTTCAATTCAAGATTGAAGATTTTCTCAAGAAAACTAAAATCCACCGGTCCGGACCATTCACCATCACTAAAGTATTTCCTTACGGAACCATTGAGTTATCTCAACCCGATGGTCCAAATTTTAAAGTGAATGGTCATCGATTGAAACACTATTTTGGAGAGGACATTCCACCCATGGTTGTCCCGGATCTACAAACATTCCCCATGAACCAATGAATGCGGGATCGAGTCAAGCTAGTGACTCAGTAATCAAAAACAAGAGCACACCACATGGGTTTTCACCGTGAGTACCACCCTAGTGTGGGGAGTTGCCCATTGTTGTATATAAGTTTTCATCCATATAAAAAAATGTGTATAAATCAAAATAAAATAATGGTCGTAATATTTCCCTTTACGTTCTAAGTTTCGCATAACAATGGTACTTTGAATATTGAGGACAATATTCATTTCTAGTGGGGGAATTCTCACGAATTTTATCATGTAATTATACCACCCAATTCCCCATTTTGGCCAAAATGTTTTTGGAGTAAGTGTTTTGCACTTACTCGACTTACTGATTATCATCCGCCATGTCTAATAAACATAAGGATTGGCTAATCCAGAGCAAACGGCTCTTGGTAAACATATCTCAAATCCGTTTATGGCTTGCAATTTGCCCAAAATTATATGGTGTTCAGCTCACCATATCTTTAATTAGTGAAGAGTTGGCTAGCCCGCAAGTTTAAGGCTTGTGGTAAAGGCGCTTGGAAAACCATTATTGGTAATCGACTCACCAAAGATATTTTATCTAAGAGTTGGCTAGTCCAGAAGCAAACGGCTTCTGGTAAAGACAAATCAAAACCGTTGAAAGCTGGTGATTTGCTCAAAATCATTTGGTTATCATTGTACCAAGGTTCTTACTTGAACTAAAACAATTGGCTACTCCAGAAGTAATAGCTTTTGGTAAAGAGATGAAATCCATTAATTTTTCTCAAAAGATTGCTAGGGACTAGCAATATCTTAGTGTGGGGGATTGATAAGTGTGCAAATACTCATCATTTTTATACCTTTTAGTCTGCCAAAAACATCTGAAAACACTCAGAAATGCATCAAAATAATAAAAATATCACAAATAAGTGTTTTATGTGTTTTAAATGCAAAATACCAAAATCGTGTGAAAACGATCAAGTTTGCATAATTGGCGCTTTAGTCCCCAAGTTTTAAAAGTTGTCAAAAATAGTCCCTGGTAAATCAAAATAAAGCAAAATGTTATTTAAAGTCCCTAGGGATTCATAAGTTGTCAAACTTGGTCCTTGAAATTTAAAATTGCAAAAACGGCAACTTAGGTCCCTAAGGTTTCAAAAATGACATAAAAGGTCCTTGGAAATTTAAAATGGAAAATAATTACATTCATGGTCCTTGGTTTATCATATTTGGCAGGATAGGTCCTTGTGTTAACTTTGGGAAAGTTGCAATTCCAGTCCCTCAAAAATCAGCAAATTACAAATATGGTCCTTGTGTTAATACCAAACCAAACGGACCCTTTGTGTATTTTGAACCCCAGCCAAACCCAAAAGACCCCCTGTCAATATCCTGTGACCCCATTTTGAACCCCACTTTATTATTAAAAACGGGTCAACAAAAGTCAAATCCCGCCTCCACTGTTCACTTCCCTCTACCTCGCCTGCAATCCAAAACCAGGGTGGTTTTTCACCACCACCTCATCACCCCAGCTGTCTAAACCACTCATCACCACACCCTTCCACCTATATACCAGCCCACCTTGCATTTAATGCATCCCCACCATAGCAGTTTCACTGCTACACTCACAAACCTGTTTTTGCTTCCACATCACACCAAATTCATTAAAACTTCACCTTTTGTGTCCCTTACACCTCCACAACAAACCAAAGTGCATTAATTGCGCAGAATCGCCTCAATCCACTACTATGACTTTTGGCGCCAAAATGGTTTAAACAGAGGATGACTTTGACTCATCCAATGGTCAAGATTGTTGATGGGATATGATCAAGCATGGGAGTCTCTAAAGTCTATAAAGAAAGAAGGAGAAGCGGAGGAGTGAGCAATCTAGTTTTAATTTAGTTAATATATGTCGCTTTAATTAATTTTCAAATTCCGAGTATTTCTTAGCTTTCAAGTCTTGTTTCTATTAATTTTAGTGTATTGTACATCTTTATCAATAAGCAATTTCAAGTTTCAAGTTCCAATTCAGTTTATGCAATTTTCATTTCAAAAATCTCATGTTATCTTAAAGTTGTTTGTAGTGGATGATAAGGACTCATAAGCTCACTTAAGCTCCTATTAAAGCTTTTCTAAGCTTTTAGAAACCTTAAAACTCTGTTTAGTATCAAAAAGAAAAAAAATACCAAAAATACAAAAAAATGTTGGAAAATCAAAAATCCATGGAAATGAAGATCAAAGCTGGAGCAGGGTGAATATTGGATTGCCCTTGGGTTTAGAGCTTCTTGGGAAGCTATAGGTTGAGTCCTCAGTCCTTGGTTCTCATTTTTCACTTGGAATCCATTTTGTAAGCCTTTTGTTCCATTCTAGCATTTCACTGTTTAAGTCACTTATTAGCCTAAATCTTTGTATCTTTATGATTCTTAGTTGTAGTTAAGTAAAATTAAACAATAAAACAGTTTGCTTCTTCTCTTTAATTTGTATTTACTAAAAACCTTAGTTTAACAGTTAAATTAGCATAATTGTCATTTCTTAGTTTTATGTGTTGTTTAATGCTTATTTAGTCTTATTATATGATAATATAAGGTCTTTAATCAAGTGCATGGTCTTAATCTGTGAAGCCTTTTGAAAATCACAAGTTCACAGTTTTTAAGTGTTGTTTGGATTCACCGTATTATCCGTGTTAGAGGCTATCGTGTTGTTTCTTGTTGTTGTTTAAAGTCACACTAGTACCTAATAGCTCATTACATCCATAAAATACCGCCCTCATTTGGTAAAAGTCAAAATAGTCTTTAATCTCAAACCATTAGCTCACCGTTAGGATTTAGGATACAAAATCATCACGGTGGCTTATAACTTAGTACTTTAGCTTAATCTCATCTTAACTTAGCTTAATACATCAAAATCATTAAGCGAATCAATCCAAAGTTCATATTAGTCAACCTTTAGTTCATCTTAAAAAGTCAAAATTTTCGTTTAGTCATTTTGAATAAAATAGATCATTTTCTATAGGATTTAATTTTGAGTTTCATGTTTTAAGCTTTTAGGTTTATAAACTTTAGTTGCTCATCTTTATCATAGTATTTTTATAATTTCTAGTTAGCTTATTTAATCGCTTATTTTTTTAGTTTCTTTTAAGCCCTTGTCTGAAAAAGTGCCTTGTGCACAGTTTTACAAGCTTTTTCACAAGCTCATACAGAGCTCATTAGTTAGCTTTAGCTTATGTATTTTAGCTTTTTGTGTAGCTTATCTACCCATCTCTTTAGTCCATTACTTATTTCCAACTTTATAGCTTATTTGATAAGGCTGCATGATGAGTGTCTAAATACTCATCATTTTTGTACTGTTTATAATGCCAAAAACATCTGAAAACACTTAGAAATGCATCAAAATGATGAAAATATCACAAACAAGTATTTTATGTGTTTTAAATGCAAAATATCAAAATCGGTGAAAAACGTATCAAGTTTGCATAATTGGCGCTTTAGTCCCCAAGTTTCAAAAGTTGTCAAAACAGTCCTCGTAAATCAAAATAAAGAAAATATCATTTTAAGTCCTTAGGATTCATAAAGTTGTCAAAACAAGTCCTTGAAATTTAAAATTGCAAAATTACAACTTATTAGCCTAAATCTTTGTATCTTTATGATTCTTAGTTGTAGTTAAGTAAAATTAAACAATAAAACAGTTTGCTTCTTCTCTTTAATTTGTATTTACTAAAAACCTTAGTTTAACAGTTAAATTAGCATAATTCTCATTTCTTAGTTTTATGTGTTGTTTAATGCTTATTTAGTCTTATTATATGATAATATAAGGTCTTTAATCAAGTGCATGGTCTTAATCTGTGAAGCCTTTTGAAAATCACAAGTTCACAGTTTTTAAGTGTTGTTTGGATTCACTGTATTATCTGTGTTAGAGGCTATCTGTGTTGTTTCTTGTTGTTGTTTAAAGTCACACTAGTACCTAATAGCTCATTACATCCATAAAATACTGTCCTCATTTGGTAAAAAGTCAAAATAGTCTTTAATCTCAAACCATTAGCTCCTTTGTTAGGATTTAGGATACAAAATCATCACAAAGTGGCTTATAACTTAGTACTTTAGCTTAATCTCATCTTAACTTAGCTTAATACATCAAAATCATTAAGCGTAATCAATCCAAAGTTCATATTAGTCAACCTTTAGTTCATCTTAAAAAGTCAAAATTTTCGGTTTAATCGTTTTGAATAAAATAGATCATTTTCTATAGGATTTAATTTTGAGTTTCATGTTTTAAGCTTTTAGGTTTATAAACTTTAGTTGCTCATCTTTATCATAGTATTTTTATAATTTCTAGTTAGCTTATTTAACTGCTTATTTTTTAGTTTCTTTTAAGCCCTTGTCTGAAAAAGTGCCCTGTGCACAGTTTTACAAGCTTTTTCACAAGATCATACAGAGCTCATTAGTTAGCTTTAGCTTATGTATTTTAGCTTTTTGTGTAGCTTATCTACCCATCTCTTTAGTCCATTACTTATTTCCAACTTTATAGCTTATTTGATAAGGCTGCATGATGAGTGTCTAAATACTCATCATTTTTGTACTGTTTATAATGCCAAAAACATCTGAAAACACTTAGAAATGCATCAAAATGATGAAAATATCACAAACAAGTGTTTTATGTGTTTTAAATGCAAAAATATCAAAATCTGGTGAAAAACGTATCAAGTTTGCATAATTGGCAGTTTTAGTCCCCCAAGTTTCAAAAGTTGTCAAAAACAGTCCCTGGTAAATCAAAATAAAGAAAAATATCATTTTAAGTCCTTAGGGATTCATAAAGTTGTCAAAACAAGTCCTTGAAATTTAAAATTGCAAAATTACAACTTATTAGCCTAAATCTTTGTATCTTTATGATTCTTAGTTGTAGTTAAGTAAAATTAAACAATAAAACAGTTTGCTTCTTCTCTTTAATTTGTATTTACTAAAAATCTTAGTTTAACAGTTAAATTAGCATAATTGTCATTTCTTAGTTTTATGTGATGTTTAATGCTTATTTAGTCTTATTATATGATAATATAAGGTCTTTAATCAAGTGCATGGTCTTAATCATGAAGCCTTTTGAAAATCACAAGTTCACGCTTTTAAGTGTTGTTTGGATTCACTGTATTATCTGTGTTAGAGGCTATCTGTGTTGTTTCTTGTTGTTGTTTAAAGTTACACTAGTACCTAATAGCTCATTACATCCATAAAATACTGTCCTCATTTGGTAAAAAGTCAAAATAGTCTTTAATCTCAAACCATTAGCTCACTGTTAGGATTTAGGATACAAAAATCATCACAGTGGCTTATAACTTAGTACTTTAGCTTAATCTCATCTTAACTTAGCTTAATACATCAAAATCATTAAGTAGAATCAATCCAAAGTTCATATTAGTCAACCTTTTAGTTCATCTTAAAAAGTCAAAATTTTCAGTTTAATCGTTTTTGAATAAAATAGATCATTTTCTATAGGATTTAATTTTGAGTTTCATGTTTTAAGCTTTTAGGTTTATAAACTTTAGTTGCTCATCTTTATCATAGTATTTTTTATAATTTCTAGTTAGCTTATTTAATCGCTTATTTTTTAGTTTCTTTTAAGCCCTTGTCGAAAAAGTGCCACCTGTACGCTTTTACAAGCTTTTTCACAAGCTCATACAGAGCTCATTAGTTAGCTTTAGCTTATGTATTTTAGCTTTTTGTGTAGCTTATCTACCCATCTCTTTAGTCCATTACTTATTTCCAACTTTATAGCTTATTTGATAAGGCTGCATGATGAGTGTCTAAATACTCATCATTTTTGTACTGTTTATAATGCCAAAAACATCTGAAAACGCTTAGAAATGCATCAAAATGATGAAAATATCACAAACAAGTGTTTTATGTGTTTTAAATGCAAAATATCAAAATCGGTGAAAACGTATCAAGTTTGCATAATTGGCGCTTTAGTCCCCAAGTTTCAAAAGTTGTCAAAAACAGTCCTGGTAAATCAAAATAAAGAAAATATCATTTTAAGTCCTTAGGGATTCATAAAGTTGTCAAAACAAGTCCTTGAAATTTAAAATTGCAAAATTACAACTTATTAGCCTAAATCTTTGTATCTTTATGATTCTTAGTTGTAGTTAAGTAAAATTAAACAATAAAACAGTTTGCTTCTTCTCTTTAATTTGTATTTACTAAAAATCTTAGTTTAACAGTTAAATTAGCATAATTGTCATTTCTTAGTTTTATGTGATGTTTAATGCTTATTTAGTCTTATTATATGATAATATAAGGTCTTTAATCAAGTGCATGGTCTTAATCTGTGAAGCCTTTTGAAAATCACAAGTTCACAGTTTTTAAGTGTTGTTTGGATTCACTGTATTATCTATGTTAGAGGCTATCTGTGTTGTTTCTTGTTGTTGTTTAAAGTCACACTAGTACCTAATAGCTCATTACATCCATAAAATACTGTCCTCATTTGGTAAAAAGTCAAAATAGTCTTTAATCTCAAACCATTAGCTCACTGTTAGGATTTAGGATACAAAAATCATCACAGTGGCTTATAACTTAGTACTTTAGCTTAATCTCATCTTAACTTAGCTTAATACATCAAAATCATTAAGTAGAATCAATCCAAAGTTCATATTAGTCAACCTTTTAGTTCATCTTAAAAAGTCAAAATTTTCAGTTTAGTCGTTTTTGAATAAAATAGATCATTTTCTATAGGATTTAATTTTGAGTTTCATGTTTTAAGCTTTTAGGTTTATAAACTTTAGTTGCTCATCTTTATCATAGTATTTTTTATAATTTCTAGTTAGCTTATTTAACTGCTTATTTTTTTAGTTTCTTTTAAGCCCTTGTCTGAAAAAGTGCCATGTGCACAGTTTTACAAGCTTTTTCACAAGCTCATACAGAGCTCATTAGTTAGCTTTAGCTTATGTATTTTAGCTTTTTGTGTAGCTTATCTACCCATCTCTTTAGTCCATTACTTATTTCCAACTTTATAGCTTATTTGATAAGGCTGCATGATGTGTGTCTAAATAGATACGTGAGAGTCATTAGGGACATGTACGAGGGTGCTAAGACTCGTGTACGGTCCACAGTGGGGACCTCAGAGTTTTTCCCTGTGGAAGTTGGGCTCCACCAGGGATCCGCCATTAGCCCCTACCTCTTCGCCTTGATTCTAGATGAGTTAACTAGAGGGGTACAAGAGGGCATCCCGTGGAACATGGTCTTTGCTGATGACATTGTGTTGGTGGCAGAATCGGTGGAAGGGTTAAACACCAGGCTTGAGCACTGGAGGAAGGCTCTTGAAGACAATGGCCTTCGGGTGAGCAGGGAGAAGACTGAATACCTGAGATGTGATAATTGGGAGGATTGAGCCAGGTCACCGCGAACAAATTGATATTCATATCGGTGATCAGATCCTGACACCCAAGGAGTCTTTTAGATACCTGGGATCGATAATACATAAATCAGGGAGGATAGATGAGGACGTAACCCACCGGATTAGAGCGGGGTGGGCGAGATGGAGGGCGGCTTCAGAGTCCTTTGCGACAGGAACATCCCATTTAAGTTAAAAGGGAAAATTCTATAAGGTGGCGATTAGACCGCTATCTTGTACGGCTCGAATGTTGGTCCATATTAAAGGCACATGCCAATGTGGTAGAGGTGGCGAGGCGAGGATGCTAAGATGGACTTGTGGTAAAACCTTGCTTGACATGATCCCGAACGGAGTTTTGAGCAAAACTTGAGGTCGGGAATATTGTTTCGAAAATGAGAGAAGGAAGGTTGAGGTGGTTCGGACATGTCGTGAGGAGGCCACGATCGGCGCCGATTAGAAGGGTCAAGCGCTAGATGTAGATGGCGTGGAAGGCGAGGCAGACCCAATATCGGATGGGAGGATAGACTAAAGCTTGACATGATGGAGCTTAGTTTGACCGAGGACATGATCTCAGATAGGAAGGGGTGGAGGGATAGAATTAGGATTTGCGGGTAGTGGCGCTAGGTGCTTGGCTTTTAGGTGCCCCCTTTTGCCTCCTTGCGTGTTTTGTTGTGTGGCCTCTTTTTACTTTTCCGTAGTCTTAGGCCCCGTGCGTGGTTTGCTTTGCTCTATTGTTGCTCCCTTAGGCTTTGCCTGCTTCGTTTTGCCCCCTGCGTTTTGGTTTTTTGGTGCTACGTGTTTTTTCTGCATTTGCTTTATGCCTCGTGTGCTACTTTGCTTTGCTCTGGGTTGCCCCCTTTGTTGGTATGCTTTTGGTGTGCCTGGGCTTTTGGTTTTATTTCTGTTGCGCTTTGATATTGGCTTATTTGTCGGTGTGCTTGTGCGTGGTTCTTTTCCGTCCGCCTGTTTGCTTGTTTGCTTGCTTTCTTTTACTACACTTTTGCCTATTGTTTTGTCGTATGCTATCTCTATCCTTTTGCACTAGCACACATGCACTCACGGAGGTCTCGTTGAAGCAGTCTCTACACACGGGTTTACCCCGTGTAGGGGTAGGATCTGTCTACATTCTACCTCCCCATACCGCCCAAGCGGGATTGGGTTTGTTGTTGTTGTTGTTGTTGTTGATGAGTGTCTAAATACTCATCATTTTTATCGCTTATAATGCCAAAACATCCGAAAACACTTAGAAATGCATCAAATGATGAAAATATCACAAACAAGTATTTTATGTGTTTTAAATGCAAAATATCAAAACTGTGAAAACGATCAAGTTTGCATAATTGGCGCTTTAGTCCCCAAGTTTCAAAAGTTGTCAAAACAGGTCCTGGTAAATCAAAATAAAGAAAAATATCATTTTAAGTCCTTAGGGATTCATAAAGTTGTCAAAACAAGTCCTTGAAATTTAAAATTGCAAAATTACAACTTTAGTCCCTCAAGTTTTGAAAATGACAAAAATAGTCCTTGGAATTGTTAAAAATAGAAAATAATCAACTATGGTCCTTGTACTATTGAAGATTGGCAGTTTTGGTCCTTTTGTTAACTTTTGGATAATTGCAGGTTTGGTCCTTCATGTTTGGCAGAATTACATCTTTAGTCCTTATATTAAAACAAGCCAATTGGACCCCCTTTGTATTTTAGAACCCCTGCCAATTCAAAAAGAACCCCTGTCAATACCCTTGACCCCCCAATTGTGAACCCTCTTTATAATATCCCACGGTCAAAACTAGTCAAAGCGCGCCCAAACCACCAGTACTGTTCATCGTGTTCACATAGCCTGTAATACCAAAACCAGAGCAGTTTTCCTCCAATTTTCCACCTTTCCACCTGTTTTTCCACTTGTATACATCCCCCCTCCACCTCCACAACCTCCCAAGTTTCTTTAATTGCCCAAACCTGCTTTTGACTATTTTGGCGCCAAAAATACAAATGGACGTATAGGATGACTTTGACCAATCCAATGGTTGGATTGAGGTGGGAAAGATTCAGGGACATAAACAGAGTCTCAAAAGTCTATAAAGAAGAGATGGGAAGCAAGGTGAAGATCTATCTAGTTTAACTTTAATTAGCTTATGTCGTTTTAACTTAATTTTGAATTTCAGTGTATCTTTGAGCCTTTAAGATTTATATTTCAAGTGTTTATTGTATATTAAAGCTTTCCTGAACATCAATTTCAGTTTTAATTTAAGTTCTCAGTTTATGCAAAATCTTACTTTTATTCAAAATCCCAATATGTTCCAATGATGTTGTTAGTTGTTGGTAAGGACTGAATAGGCTCATATAAGCTCCTCATATAGCTTATTAAAGCTATTAGAGACCTTTAAAAGCAGTTTAGAAGTAAAAAAGAAAAATACCAAAAATTCCAAATAAATAGTTGAAAAATCAAAAATCCATGGTGAAGGTTGTCAAGAAGATGGAGCAGGGTTGATTATGGATGGCCTTGGGTTTAGTGCTTGGGAAGCTATAGGATCCGTTCTCATCCTTGGTTATCATTTTCACTGGAATCCATTTGTAAGCCATTTTGATCCATTTTGGCTTTTCACCTGTAAGACAGTTATAAGCTTAAATCTCTGTGTTTACATGTTCATTAGTTGTGGTTAAGCATAATCAAACCATAAAAACAGTCACTTGTTCTTTAAAATTTATAGTTGCTAAAATCTCATTTGGACAGTTAAAATAGCATAATCATCATTCTTGTGATTTATGTTGTTAGTACTGTTGTTTTATGTTTATTCAGTCTTATTACATGATATTATAAGCTTCTTAATCAAGTTCATTGTCTTAATCTTTGTTAAGCTTTGAAAAGCTTCTTAACAGTCTTTAAAAATGGTGTTTGGATATACTTTGTTAACTGTGTTAGAGTTTGTTCCAGTCAGTATTAGTGCTTGTTGTTTGTCAAACTAGGTCTTAGTAACTCATATAAACAAAGAAAACCAGTGTTTGTTGAATCAAAAGTCAAAATTCCCTTTTATCAAATCTTGTTAACTCACTGTTTGATTTTCATGATCTATGATTATGATTTCTTGTTCATAAGTTGTTATAATTGCTCAATCTAGTTTTATTATAGCTTAACATAACATAATCAGTGCATAGAATTGATCTAAAGTTCATTTAAGTCAAACTTTAATTTTCTTAAAAAGTCAAAATAGTGCCCTGTGCACAGTTTTAAGCCCATAATCACAAGCTTGCAAAAAGCTCATTAGTTAATCATAGCTTGTGATTCTTGGTTCTTTGGGTAGCTGATATAGCCATCTTGAAGTTTCAACTTTAGCTTTTCAATTTATAGCTTGTTAGATAGGGCTGCAAGTGCTTTTTGTTTGTCCAAATATACTCAGTATACACTGAGAAATAACTCAGTGGTTTTCCATTTTTTAATAAGCTCATTAAAAGCTCTCTAGTGGACAACACTGTGAGAAATTTAGCTTTTTGGAAAGCTTAACTGGTCAACTAGCTAATCCAAGTATTTGTTTTCATTTTCTAGCTTATTACATTGCTTAAAATTAAGCCATAAAGTGCCTAGTGATTCAAAAAAGTGTCCTGAGCATACAGTTAACTAGTGCTTATTTTGGCTTAATCAGTGCTTATTTTCAAGTTTTTGTGCTTGTTCAGTTGTAATTCTAGCTTATTATTAGTATTTAGCTTATTTTCATTTTTCATTTTGCTTATTAAGTAGCTTTTAAGCCATTTGGCTTTAACTTTGGTCTTATTCCCATTTTAGCCAACTGTTGAGAAAATAAGCTCTCACTTAGCTTATTATTGGTTTTTAGAAAAAGTTGTAGTTATATAAAGTGCTTATTTTAAGTAGCTTAACAAGTTTGTAAAAGAAAATCAAAAAAATAAAATAGTTGCAAAAAGTCATTCTTTGGGATTCGAACCACGCCACCCACTCACCACACACACACACTACCACCGCCTTGGGTCTTTTTCTGCTTTTCTTTGCACTATTAAATACATAACCCTTGTTTTCATTTTAAGCTTATACGAGCTTATTTGCTTATTTCCACTTATTTATATCGACTTTTCATCTTTTGTATTTTCATAGATTTGTATTAATATAAAGTATTTTATAAAAAGTTTGATTTTTCCGAATAGTTTTAGTATTTTTAAACATTTATTTAGTCTAAATTAGTATTTAATTCATAATAAAAAATATAAAAGTCTAAAAAATATAAATCTTTTTTCTAAAATTTTCTTTTGTCATATAGTAGGTAAGAAAATTGTTTTTACACTTGTAGGTCTTTTATTTCATAAATTTTACGCTTTTGCTTGCGACTCGCGTAATTTTTATAAATAACGACGTTTCATTTTAAATCAAGTTTTTAGATAATTTAAGTTTACGTTTTAGTTAAAATAGTTTATTTAAGTTATTTTGTTTTATAAAATCAGAAAAACATCATTGTAAAAATAGTGATAGCGTTTATTTAATATACTTTAACTTTTTAATTTCCTTTAATTTGCATTTAAGCCCCTGTAATTTACAAAACTTTTCTTTAGGTATAAATAACTCAAAATCCTTACTGATCACTATCCTTAGTGATTATTCGACACCTGAAAGTGTTCAAACACCATTCATCCTCCGTGGGACTTAACGACCCAGGAATCCACTATATTCCTCTGATCTTAATTGCATTTGCCTTATGAGCTGTTTTAAGTTTGTTACGGTTGACCATTCACATGTGGTCAGCTTGAGTGATTAAACTTGACTGTTTGGGAGCGAATCACTGCAAGTAGCTTTTAGTTTGTCCCATTTCTTGTACACACTGACTCAGTACATACTGAGTCATTGATCAGTGATTACAAGCTTTTTCAAAAGCTTGTCATAAGCTCATCAGTGGACCCTAGAGGTTGTTCTGGGTTCCTTTAAGCTCACAACCCAGCTGGCTATCTGTTTCAGCCAAGTTTGAGAGCTTAAGCTCTGTGGACCCCACTTGTTTTGTCCTTTAAACTTTGTCCCATAACTGTCTTAGAACATAAAGAAGTTAAAGTGCTTATTAGCTTATTAAAGCTTATCAGTGTGATTCTCTGTGTTTTCTAGCTTAATCTAAGTTCCTTTAGCTTATTTATACCTTATTTTATATTTGGTTCCAGTTTGTAAGCTTGTTTGAGCTTAAAACATCAAAATAAGCCATAAGCTCCATTGTTGAGATCATAAGCTCTTAAACTGCTTATTTTAAGTTGTAAAATTTTTGTTTTTATTAAAGTTGCTTATTTTAAGTAGTTAAATAGTTTTGTAAAAGAAAAATCACAAAAACATCATTTTAAAAATAGTGATAGCGTTTATTTAATATAAATTAGCTTTTTAATTTTCTTTTTCAACTTATTATTAAGCACTTTCTGTTTTTATAATTTTCTTAGTTTTCTGTCATCATAGGATAATTTTATAAAAAATTTTAGAATTTTCTTAGCTTGTTTAGTATTTATTAGAATTTAAAATAGTTAAAAAGTATTTAATAATTAATAATAAATAAATAAAAAGCATAAAAAAATATATTTTTAGTTTTAAAATTAGTGTTATATTATTTTAGATTTTTCTAAGTCATTATTCCACTTTTTTAGCTTTATTTCATATTTTCTTATATTTTAGAGTATTATTAAATAGTTTAAAATAGTTTTTAATTAATAATAATTAAATAAATAGTTATAAAAATAATTTTAATTTTTCAATAATTTTCTTTTATTATTAGGATTGTAAAAATATCATTTTCATATACATAGGTGTTTTATTCTTTTAAATTTACGTTTTATTTTGTACGTTTACATATAATTTAGCAAACATACGTATTACGTTTGTTTAATCGATTGTTGTACTTTATAATTTCGTATCCAAATACCATTCCAATCAATCAAGAGTGTAATTACCAATCAAAATCCTTCATCGATCATTATCCTTAGTGATCATTCGACATCCGAACGTTTTAAGCACCATTAATCCTCCGGACTTAACGACCCGGAATCCACTATATTCCAAGGGAAATTGCATTGGTTTTAGACTGTTTGAATTTTATTACGGTTGACCATTCACAAGTGGTTGACTTGTGTAATAAACTTGACAGTTTGGAACGAATCACCCCTCTAGAAAGAAACTAGAGGAGTGAAACTTACAAAGAAACATTACAAGCACTTTTTGGATCATAAATCCAATTAATCCATGTTGGATTAGTTTTCCTATTCCTACTGGAAATCCAAGAATGAGATAAATTTTTATGTCATCAACCAACTTGTCCTTTCGAGGGGGTTTCAGGTCGAAGCAAATTTTATTTCTGTAGCTCCAGATGGTCCACGCCGTTGTTTGAATAACGGTATCGAATCACTCTTTTCGGGGGCTAGAAAAGTTTACCGTGTCAGCCCATTTGATTAAGTTACCCACATCCGTAGGGTGATCATCGAACCCCCACCATCTCGTAACCATGGACCACAACGATTTTGAAATGGTGCAGTCAACAAACAAATGCTGAGTTGTTTTGATTTCATCATCACATATTGCACATCTTACTGACTCTAAGTTGATTCCACGAGTGTCAAGATTGAATCTTGTAGGAAGATGGTCCAATGCCAAACGCCATGCAAAAATATTAACTTTAATAGGTAACGTACTATTCCATTTAGTCTTAACAGTAGTTGATCCCAAAGTTGATTCTTCAATGTGTTTCCTCATAGCATATACTACATAGATTCTAGAGTTGTGAAGGGTGAAGATCCAATTGTCTGGTGTGTTGGATGTGGCGAATTGTTGTAGTAATTCCAAGAGTCCACTAAATTGAGAAGCCTCTGATCCAAGAGTGGGAGATCTACACCATGCCCAACTGAAGTTATTAGGCCCATTTAAATAGTTGCACCTATCTTTAATGGTGCAATTTTTCCCGGTTTCCAGAAGGTACAATCGAGGGAAGTCATTTTTCAAGCATGAATCACCAACCCATAAATCCTTCCCAAATCTAATGGAAGAGCCATCCCTCACCTTTCTTCTAAATACACACTATAAATTGGCACATGAAAAGGACTTTGGGAGTTTCATTATAGACTTCCAAGGAATAAAAGAGAGCCTAGTGGAATTTCTGTCTAAACCGAGACCTCCATACTCTCCATGAATTGAAATAATGATGTTTTTCCATAGAGTGTTGTCTTCCGAGTGAAAACGCCACCACCATTTTCCCAACATAGCAAGATTGTAAGCATGAAGGCTACCAACTCCAAGACCACCATTTTTAGAAGATGAGCATATCCTATTCCATGGAATCCATGCCATTTTGTTACAATCCAAATAGCCTCCCCAAAAGAAATTTCTTCTAAGCTTTTCAAGATAGTTTATGACACATTTGGGAGCTTTAAAAAGAGAGAAGAAGTAAGTACACAAGGCTCCGAGAACCGACTTAAGGAGGGTTAATCTTCCATCGTAAGAGAGAGTTCTTGCTTTACATGAAGTGAGTTTTTTGTGGAATTTATCGATGATAGGCTTCCAATTGCTACTCTTATTCATATTTGATCCAATGGGGGATCCCAAGGTATGTACAAGGAAGGGTGGATGGTTGGAAACCAAGGATTGAAGCCAAGCTTTGTGTTTCGTTATAAGTCACACCAACACCAAAGAATTTTCTCTTGTGGAAGTTAATTTTCAACCCGGATGACATGTGAAAGCATTGTAAGATTCGACAAAGGTTTTTATCATTTTCAAGTGACCATTTTCCCATGATTAAAGCGTCATCCGCAAATTGAAGATGTGAAAGTATGTGAAAGCTTTGTGCGTCTTTGTATGTGTGTGTGTGTGTTTTGGTGAGTATATTTGTGTTTAAATGAGGTATGTTTTGGTTGTAAAGTTAATTGTCTTATTATACTAAGTTGGTGGTGAAGTTGGTTGTAGAAAGAGAAAGTTGATGTGACGTTGAGGTAGCGATGATGAATACGAACTTGGGGTCTCTTTATTACATCCAGCGAAAGATGCTCATCCACCAACATGTTGTGGTTCAAGTTCTCTCAGATATAGTATTGTTTATTTGCATTTATACGATTACTTTACCTTGCTAAAAACTAACAAAAATAAAATTGTTCCACTAAAAAAATTTATAGACTTAAAAATTAGTTGTTGCCTTACTTAGAGAGAGAGTAGAAAATATAAATCTTATGAATTAGAGTATGTTTGGCGCAAGGGGCTGGGGCTAGGGCTAGGGCTTGGGTTGGGGCTATGGCTAGGGCTTTTATTATAAGTCGAAGTTGAAATTTGTATTCTGGTAGACTTGTTTGGCAAATGGGCTGGGGCTAGGGCTTATTATTGCAAAATTACTAAAAAGGATATAATTAAATGAGTTTTATAGTATATGTTAGATATTGGGTAAATATCTAATTTATGGTTCATAAGCCCCGGAAAAAAGTTTTTAGCCCCTTTTATGGGGCTAAAGTTTTAAGCCCCTTTTAGGGGCTTATGATTTCATAAGCGCGCATGACAACGAGACTTAGGGTGTGTTTGGGGAGGGCTTATGGAGGGGCTTATGGGGCTTGGGCTTCTAATATAAGCCGACTTATAAAATAAGTCTTGTTTGTCATGCGAGCTTATGAAATCATAAGCCCTTAAAAGGGGCTTAAAATTTTAGCCCTATAAAATGGGCTAAAAACTTTAGCTCGGAGCTTATGAACCATAAATTACATATTTACCCACAAAAATATCAAACATATACCATAAAACTCATTTAATTATATATTTTTTAGTATTTTGCAATAATAAGCCCCAGCCCCAGCCCGTTTGCCAAACAAGTATACAAAAATACAAATTTTAAAGTTCAAACTTCGGCTTATAATAAAAACCTTAGCCCAAGCCCAAGCCCAAGCCCTAGCCTCAGCCCCAGCTCCAGCCCATTGCGTCAAACATACCCTTATTTTATAAGCCGACTTATTTTAGAAGCCCAAGCCCCATAAGCCCTCCCCAAACACACCCTAAATAAAAAAATCGAGACTTCAAGCCAACTAGGTATAATGAAACACATTCATAGAAGCTAATGGGTCTTTAATATTTATTTTTTGTAGAAGCATTGTCAATATATGTATGTCTGATTTGTGAAGTGAAGGACTAGCCCTTATCTTGTTGAACTAATTCCACGTAAGAAGTAGGTAGTGCTATTTCCTTCATGCACCTTCTTTTATTCTCGTGGCTTTGTTGGTACAAGTCGTGATTCCACGTCTTGTTAGCACGCTTCTATAACTTGTTCGTTAACACTAGGTCATTGGTGGCTCTGAATATGTTGGGGACGGGGATGTTAAAGCAAGACGCCCGGCCTAGCCGTCTTTTAGGAGTTCAAAAAGTCTTTTCAAAAGGATCCTTAAAACATAATAGAGAAGGGTAGGTAGGGCTTCCTCCAAACGTTTCACCCCTTTTCCTGGTTAGGAGATATTGGAAGGTACCGAAAGCAAGAAAGGAAAAGGTATCAAGCACAAAAGGTAGAGTTTTTATTTCTCTTTTTCTTTGTGACAATGGTTGAAAATGAAATGTGTTTGTTTTTGACAAAAAATGTGAAGCAATTTTTGTAATTAACAGAAGAAGTTTGAGTAATTTGATTATAAAAACTCTACCTTTTGTTCAAGATGGGGAAGAAAGGTATAATTATCCAAATATACGAAATGACCGTTATGCTCTTAACTAAAAACAAAACAAAACAGCAAATAACGGTGTTGACCAACGGATTACGGTCAAAAGGACTCAATCGGCCTCAAAAACCCAAGTTTTGGACTCACTGCGACTAAAATCCCAAGTTTGGGGCCCTGCGATGCTTTTGGACAAGTTTAGGGACCAACGATGTATTTTTGTCTATGGATACTATAAGCCCGCATATGCTTCTTTTCGTCAATCAAGTGGGCTAATTCAGTTGGCCACAAAGGATTTTTTTAATGTGCCTTGGGAGGGGATGTTTGGCTAGTGGATGTCTCAAGTTCGACTCTCAACCAAACTTTTACCCCTTCAAGCGGTAAAGAAAGAACATACGGGTCTCAAAGTCAGCATATTATCCAATTAAATATTACTGCTACATGTGAATCACTAACAACTAACAAACCGGTCTAAAAAAAATCTTCTTTTCGTCATCTAAGAAGATTGCGTCTCTTGGCATACAACTATACAAGTCGATATAAGTCCATGGTTGTAACAACTTCAGAGACTAGGTAGGTACATTTTTCTACCTATAAAGTTCCTTGTTGCATCTTTTTATTTCAAACATTTTAACTACCAAAGTCAATTACCCAAATACAATACGTGTCCTACATACATTGTTTCCTATCTTTTGCATTTTATAATGTTATATATTTTGATGATTCACTAAATTACTTGTTTTTCTTTTACAAAACTAAAACAAAATAGGCTAATGGCAAAACCATTTATTTTTTCCATCCTAAAGTTGTTCATGTACAGAAACTAAAAGTAAACAATTATCTTGAAATATAACAAAATGAATGGATACACAATAATATTGACATAGTAAGATATACTACTCCAAAGTTAATTCATCACACCAATGCATGCGTGACGGTTCCGATTTAACTCTGTTCAACCCGACCAACCAGTCAAACGGCCAGTCCAATCTCATTTTCTAAACACTAAGATGATGAGGCAATGATATATAAAGTTGTTTGATTAGTATTCTAGTGGCGTAGTACTGCCGAGCGGAAAACAACCAAAACGCGCCTTTTTACGTAATTTTGTAAGTTCTGTGCTGTGCGTACATGTTGTTGTGCATATCAGGTGTAATCTTAGAATACGAGTTGATGAAACAAGAGATTAATTTTCTAACAAAACAACAAGAAACATGACTCTTAATGACTGCCACCCCCGTTCTAATGATAAGAGAAAGTTAAACAATGATTGAATATTGTAGCTCCTATATTATGATGAGGCTATAAAAGGTTAATAATGTCAATGTGATGCCTTTTAGAGAAAAATTATGTGACCACCCCTACGCAATGTTGAAATGTCAAAGTGATCTCCCTCGCTTGACTAGTAATATGCCATTAAGTTGGATAAATAAAATAGCGTCCCCATGTTAAAATATTTCTATGTAAACTCAAATAGAGTTGTAGAATGAGTCTATCAAAGAAAACTTAAACACGTGAACGATAAAATATTTTTATTTTAGTGATTGACTGATTGTATATATAAAATGTATGCCGTTAAAAAGTAAACATCAATTTAAAATATTTATTTTTCTTTGCGGTTTCTTGTTTGTTTCTTGAAATGGCATTTTATTAAGCAAAAAGTAGCAAGATGTTAGTTGAAAAAGGGATTACAAAGAATTGTTACAAGCTGAATTTGGGACTTTGGGTTATAAACCCTTTTAATCCAATTTGGATTGATCTTGATCCTATCCTTATGTAAGACCTAAGAGAGTGAAAGTAATTTGATTTCCTCTTCTAGCTAGCACAATCTTTGTTGGTGGTTATTCGTCCCAAATCAGGGTGTAGATAATCAACTTCAGCAGAAACGATCAACTGTTTCAGCAGAAACAAACAATGGTCGTGATAATGATACCACCGGTGGTTACCGGATATCACTTGGAATCGTGTGATCACTTTCCAAAGTAAACTATTCGACCCTAATGCCCGGGTATCACGAATATCTACTTGGGATAAGACCAAATGCGGCTAGAGAATTAGGCACAATTCTTTAACCCTTGCGCTTATAAGTGTTTAGTGTTTTCGTGTGTTTTTCATGCATGTTCGGATCTCCTATTTATAGGAGGTTACTCTTGACCGCTCCAATGGAATTATAAGTATTAATCGCCCATTAATAGCCTCATAATTATCCCCATTATAGCCGTTAGTGGTTACATGACCAATTAAACGTGGTCATAATGATGCGCTTGTAATCGTCATTTATCAAGACTTATATCAAGACTTTCATAGTGCTTTCGGTGGTTACACCGCTTGGAAACGCCATCGCTTCAAGATAAACACAACTTCATGAGATACCACTTCGGTGGAAACACCACTCGGTGGAACATCGATCCCGGCTGGCATCGCTTCTGGAAACACCGATAATCGCAGTTAACCACAACAAGACTTTCACCAAGCACTACCAATACATACCACTATTAGAGTCGGTGTTCATGGACCTTATGGGTGTACACTCCGTACTCCTAACCTATTACAAGGTGTGAACCATCCCACAAATGCACTAAATTTTCCAACAATCCTCCCCAAATTTAGTTCACTCCTTTGCATGTAAAATAAACATTAAGCAAAACATGTGCATAAACGAAAATGTCCCGAGGATTGAATTTCCATCTTAGTAATTACACGCTCAAATATTCGAGAATCGGTGTTCTAAGAATTGAACCCTTCAACCCATTTGAATACCGAAGATAACTACACACAAGTTTTCAAACACTTAAAAGCTCCCGACACTATACAAGCCATGTGTCCATATCCAAATTCATAAATGTTGTAAAAGCTAAAGTCCAAAAGCTTCTCAAGCGGCAAAACTTCAACATTTACATAGGTGGTTCCTCTTTATTCATGCTCCCGCCAAGCACTTTTTCAAAGATAAGTTAACCATTAAGTAAAGACTTCATCCTCCTTTCAAGAGTTCCGAGCACAACCTTGGGATGTAAAATAAACATGTGCTCCAGTCCACCGAATGATCGACTTTCCACATTGAACTCGGCTCCTAAGTTTCCTCGGGAGGAGTTGGGTGTCCTAGCATTCGATGACTAAGTTGGACTTAAACCCATCCCTTTAGCAGACTTTATAACCAAGTCTCTAGCCATCCCTTCGCCAAGTGATCGCCTAAGTTACGTTGAGATCTAACAAACTCTATAGATACCACCCCATTCATGATAAGCTCACGAATCATGCTATGCCCGACACCTAAGTGTCTAGACTTACCATTGTACATCCGGCTATAAGCCCTAGCCAATGTAGTTGCACTATCACACCGGATAGAAATGGGTGCTATAGGTTTAGCCACAATGGAATCTCAAGAAGCAAGTTTTTCAACCATTCGACTTCTTTACCAAAGAAATGCTAAAGCCACAAATTCGATTCCATTGTTGAACCGGTGATGCAAGTTTGCTTCTTGGATGCCCAAGAAATTGCACCTCCACCAAGTAGGAATACCCACCCACCGGTAGACTAATTGTCTTGATGTTCTTCGATCCAACTTGCATCGGTGTAACCTTCCAACATCGATGGGTAACCAGATATGAGAGACTATAATCCATAGTTCTCTTCAAATACTTGATACTCTTTGAAGCGCTTGCGTTGATGAGCACTAGGATTACTAGTATACCGCTCAATTTTCCCACCGCAAAGCCAATATCGTGCCTTATACAGTCATGGCATACATCAGCAGACCAATTACCCTAGAATACTCAAGTTGAGATACGACCTTGCCATGATTAGGCATTAGCTTCTCACAGTATCCATAGGTGTACTCACGGAGTACAATCAAAGTAATTGAATTTTCTCAAGACCTTCTCAATATAATGAGACCGAGAGATAGAAATTCTTTACTTTCATGTTTAATCCTAATACCAAGGATAACATCAACCTCCCCATGTCCTTCATGGAGAACCTTGATGACAAAAATTCCTTTGTCGTCAACTCGATTTTGGTCGGTGCAAAGATCAACATGTCATCAACATATAGACAAATGATGACTCCTTTACCGATTCATCAAATTTGCTATATACACATTTGTCATCTTGGTTAAGAACATAACCACTAGACAAAACCACTTCATCAAACTTTTGATGCCATTGTTAGGTGCCCGCTTAAGTCCATAAAGAGACTTAATCGGTTTACACACCTTGTTTTCATTGCCGTGCAAGATGAAGCCCCGAGGTTGGTTCATATAAACCTCCTCTTCCAATTCACCATTCAAGAAAGTCGTCTTCACATCCATCCGATGAATAATCGATTGTGAATAGATGCCATAGCAATCGCTAGTCTTATGGTAATCGATACGAGCCACGGGGCATAAGTATCAAAATAGTCTATCCCCGACTTTTGTTTAAAGCCCGAATAACTAATCTAGCCTTAAACTTTTCAATAGTTCCATCTACCTTCATTTTCTTTTGAAAATCCATTTGCAACCCGTAGGTTTGCAACCTGGTGGTAGATCAACCAACACCAGTGTTGTTGCCCATGATGGAATCCATCTCATCATTGATTGCTTCTTTCCGAAAGCAATGTCCGGGACTTCATTGCTTCTTCAAATGTCTTGGGATCATCCTCAACAATGAAGCAATAGGAGTATTGGTCCGAGACCTCATCCTTGTACCTTCAACTAAGTATAGTTGAAACTCAGTCCAAATGACTTTGGAGTCCCGACCCTTTGCTCTTCCCGAGCACGTGTTCGATTGTTGAACCACAACCTCATCGAGGACCACCGATGGTTCATCATCGAGGACCTCGATACACCAAAGTGTCATGAGTTCCATTAAGAATCCTCGACTTGGTCTAGGGACCGATGTGAATCTATTCTCATCAAAAGTTACATCCCTTGATTCAATTATAGAGTTAATTGAAACATGTTCATTAGGTTCAATAACATAGAACCTATAAGCCTTGGAATACTCAAGATATCCAACAAAGATGCAATCAATGCCTCTTTCACCCAAAGTCTTTTGCTTTGGATCGGAGTCTTACAATGACCTCTACAACCCTGCACTCGAGATAGTTCAGGTTGGGTTTCCTTTTAGTCCGAGTTCATAAGGGTAACCTTGTTCCTTTTGTTGGGAACCCTATTTAATAAATAGCAAGTCGTTAACATAGCTTCACCCCGTAACCCTTGACTCATCTGAATAGGACAACATGGAATTAACCATCTCCTTCAAGACCTTGTTTTCCTTTCGAAATGCCATTTTGCCGAGGAGTATAAGGGCGATCGTTTCATGGATTATTCCAACAGATCGAAAATCTGAGTATCCATATACTCACCTCCCTATCGATCCTTAATCTTTTGATCAAAGACCCAGTTGTAATTCAACTTGATTTTAAACACTTTGAATTTATCTAATGCTTCATCCTTGGTATGTAATAGATAGACATAACAAAATCTAGAAGCATCATCAATAAATGTCACAAAGTACTTCTTATTCCCCAAAGAAGGAGTGGCATGCAAATCACATGTGTCATCGTGAATAAGCTCCAAGATCTTAGTCTCACGACTAACACCCCGAAAGGGTTTCTTGGTTATCTTGGTCAACATGCAAGTTTTACACTTTTGAGTGTCCATGTCAAAAGTGGATTAAACCATCCCTAGACATATCTTGCATTCTTTTATAGTGAACATGACCAAGTCTAGCATGCCAAAGGGTAGAATCGGTTTGATCATATGTGGTCACAAAAGTTGAAATAACACGTCGGTGGTAACATTAAGCCCGAACATTTGATTACATAAATAACCAAAACCAATAAAACACCATGCTTAGAAAGCACAAATTTATCGATTCAATAACTTGTTTATATCCATGATTATTCAAAACACTACTTGAAACCAAGTTTTTCCTTATATCGTGAACATGAATAACATTAAACAAAGTTACAATCTTTCCGAACTAAACCTTAGATCTACACAACCACGACCATGCACCAAGGCGGTTGACTCATTTCCCATGTGAAGAATAGAACCATCATTTAGTGACTCATAAGTCTTGAACCGCTTCTATCTTTACACACATGAACTGTTGCACCGAGTCAACCCACCACGCAACATCATCATCCCGCACATAAAAGATTCGAGATACATATGTAACATAATAAATCGAAAAGACTTATTAAACATATTCGACCTTTCGGTGAGTTGGTTGAACCACCACCCCCGAACCATTATTGCTCGATGCCTTGGCTTTACCACCAACTTTAACACCCTTGCAGTCCCTTTTAATGTGACCGGTCTTGCCACATTTCCAACAAGTAGGTGTTGCCTTCTTGTTAGGATCCGCCTTGTGTTATCATGAAATTTGCGTTTGCCTTTGTTTTCATTGTACGGTGGAGTTGTTATGCTCCACCATATTGACAACAGATGGTCTAAGAAGATTGCCACTCTTTGGCTTGTCATTATCCCGCACTTTGAGAGATTCCTCAATGTGCGATGACCGCCCAACTCAACAAGAGTTAACTCCTCCTTCATATGTTTCAAGGTATGCTTGAAATCTTTCCATGAAGGAGGAGTTTGTCAATGACACAAGAGACTTTGATAGCCTCATCCATGTTCATTTGGTGTTGTGTAAACCTTCCAAGTATTCCAAGAAGTTCATTGTATTGTTCCATAACCGGTCTTGAATCGGTCATTTTGTAATTTGTGAAATTACTAACAAGGAACTTCTTACTTGATGCATCCTCACCATATATTTGGCATCCAAGGAATCCCACGTTCTTTGGAAGATTCAAAGTTCGATACATATCAAACAAAGAATCGACATACCATTCGAATAAGACCTCTGCATATGTAGTCATCATTCTCCCACTTGCTCCTCCTCCCGATCCGCTCCACAAGAGCATCATCACCATCATCGAATTGGAGTAGTCAACACATAGACCACATTCATTCTTGACAAGAAGTGCATCTTCTTCGCCACCTCCTAAAGTCCACCCTTCAAACTTGTCCAATTTTAGCAAAGTTTGAAGCCATGTGTTTCATTGCGTAGTTGCCATTGATTATCACCGTTAGGAACATGTTTTATTATCAGTGTAGGTCATTTCATTTGTAATAGGTTGTTAATAATTATGGTTTATAATTGTTTGTAATTAGTTTCACAACTCATGTAGTAAGCCCATGAGTCGTGATAGAAGGTTCTTCTAGAACCAAGGGAAACACCCTACTTATGTAAACACTATAAATACCCCTCCCTAGAAGGGAGGGTTGTTGGTTCTAATTGCAATTATCGTTTTATTAATCATTCATTAGTTCATTCCACTTTCTCTCACTAAAACTTTTCTCTCTAGAAATACATATTGATGTGATAGAATGGTGACCTAACAAGTGGTATCAAGAGCGAGGATAGTTTAGGTTAATATTGATTAGATTTAATAGAAACCGTGACTTAAAAACGTGTTTTAGATTGAAATTTATGAATTTTTTGATTTGAATACGTGTTTCTCATGAGTTTCAAGATTTCTCATGAGTTTTGGCGAGTTTGGCGAGTTAGCCAAGAAGTTTGGCGAGTTTCTCATGAGTTTTAGCGAGTTTCTGCTTGAATTTCTGCGAGTTTGCAGTTTTTTGGCGAGTTTCTGTCTGAAGTTCTGCGAGTTTGCATTTTTTTTGCCGAGTTTCTGCTAAGTTTGGTGAGTTTCTGATAAGTTTGGCGAGTTTCTGCTAAGTTTGGCGAGTTTCTGATAAGTTTGGCGAGTTTCTTCTTAGTTTGGCGAGTTTCTGTTTAGTTTTGGCGAGTTTCTGTTGAATTCTGGCGAGTTTCTACTGAAATCTGGCGAGTTTCTTGAATTCTGGTGAGTTTCTGTTGAATTCTGGCGAGTTTTTGCTGAATTCTGGCGAGTTTCTTGAATTCTGGTGAGTTTTTGTTGGATTCTGGCGAGTTTCTGTTGAATTCTGGCGAGTTTCTTTAACTTCTGCGAGTTTCTTTTCAAGTTCTGCGAGTTTCTTCTGCGAGTTTCTTCGCAAGTTTCTTCCGTGAGTTTCTTCATGAGTTTCTTACGCAAGTTTCTTCATGAAGTTTCTTCTGAGTTTGATTTCGCCACTAATCTACCTAAATCTAAACAACCTTAACCTTAGTTATCCTTAAAGATCCATAACACATCATCAACAAATTATTTAAAAAAAAAAAAAAAGGGAAAATTTGAGCAAAATTTATTTTTTAGGGGAGACTAAACGTTCAATTTTTACGCGAAATTTAAATTTTGGTTCAACTGTGAAATTTTTGGTCAAAAATTCAAATTTTTGGGCCCAAATTCGAATTTTTCGGGTCAAATTTGGCGTCAACATTGTCAAACCTCAACTTTTTCTTACAACCTTAGAATTGCATTCTATAGTGAATTTCAAATTTTGGAGGGAAAATTAAAATTCACTATATCAATGTCTCTAATGCTTTCACAAATCTCCTCACCTTCCATCTACTGCTTAAAATCTTCTTCACCAAACCTTGCTACTGATGATTCTGAAGATGCAAATGCATTTGTGGAATTAAATAAAAGAATGATGTTACTGACTAAGATGTTCTCACAATTTAAGAATTCAAAGAGTCAGATTTCATCTGATCCCCGAAATCAACCAGTCATGCAATGTGAAAGAGTTGATGTACAAGGAAGGAATGCTCAAAGGCTTGTCAAGAATGATGAGAATACTGCAAATGTCAGTAATACGGACAATGAGGTTGTAGCATTGGGAAAGCAGGATGACAGCAGCAGATCTGGGGAAGATATCATACCCAACTATGACACCAAGCCCAACTTTGATGAAGAACAAATGGTTGAGGAAGATATCGTTCCCATCTATGACAATGAGCCGACATTTGACAAAGAACAGATGGTTGAGGTACACCCATCGTTGTTCATATCATCACGCAATTGCGAAACAAACCGAGCAACTCGAATTCGTAAATGAAGGAGAGGTTGACCAGTGTGTTGCACAATGTCCGTAAAACTGCCTCATGTCCGAGCCGTGCATTTGCAAACAATACAACCGAATCATCAAACCAAATTCTTGAATCAAAACATTCTTCTCAAAAGACCATTGCTCAATTTCAAAAGATTTTTCAAAACTAGAGGCACATTGCAAATCACTTGAACTTAAAATGCAAAGTAATCGTGTGGATACTTTAGTAAAAGAAAATGAGCATTTAAAGGCTCAAATTCAAGCAAAGGGGCTTGCACATGTTGCTTTACAAAACAAATTGAGAAGATTAACTGGCATGAGTGTGGATACTAAGTTTGCAAAACAAACAGTCTTGGGGAAATCGTCTTTAAAACCAATCAGAAACCAATCAGTAGTTAAACAACCAACTGCTTTTAAATCTGAACGATCAAAATCTTCAAAACCACGGTTTGCCTCCCAAGTTGTTGAGAATAATCATTTGTCAAAACATGTCACTCCACATTCTTGGCCTAAGAAAATGCTTCGCATTTCATTAAACCTGCTTCTATTAAATCATTTCATAAACCTCAACAAGTTGTTGCACCTAGCCCATCTAGGATTAGTTCGAACACCGTGTCTAAACCGAGCATTAAAATTAAAATTCATATGATTCAAATGACGCGACAAGAACTATGATCTAGAAAAGGCTAGAAAAGGGCACTACTCCAAAAATATGGAATCTTAGGTTCACGACCTAGTGTGATGCTTTCTAGTGTGTTGCATAACACCGCTTGTAGTAGCAAACCAAAACCTAAGTTTAATCAACAAACGATTAGAAATAAACCCGCTGAGCTAAACGTAAAATTTCAGAAACCTAATAGGTGGATCAATATAGGACGCAGACTCTTCCCAAAAGAAGTTTCAACATCCCCTAGATCTAACCTTAGATGGATTCCAACGGGTAGAGTTTTCAACACTGTTGGTCTTAAGGGGATTCCTACAGGCAAGATACTAAGTAGTTGCATCAAAACAAGTGTGAAACCCACAACATCTATCCCTGAGGTAGGAAAGGAAATCACCAAAATGGCATGTTCAGGTGTCAAGAAGATTATTGACACTACATCTTTATGCTTCTAACATCTGGAACCCAGTTACCCTTGGGGATCCATGTTTCTTCTATCTTGCCCCCTCCTATTTTCCTTATAGGTACAACAGCAATGGCTTCGGAATAAATCAGTTTCGGACCCGCACTTTTGCTATGGCTTCTACTTAGGACCCGTTTCTCACTGTCTAAAACATAATGATCCATCAGCTGCATCACCATTGTACTCAATCATCAAGAATTGGAAACTTTGTTTTGCTCCACTGTTTGGAGATTCTTTAGAAAGACGTGCTTCAGTTGTATCTAATATTTCCGCCGCACAACTTGATAATATTCTAATTCTAGATACACCCTGAATCTACAACAACAATCGTTGCTGGAGATGCACCTTCAATCGAATCTCTGATAACAGTAGATCAAACTGTTTCCAACAACAATGACACAGTTGATGATCAACTAAATAAATGAGTAGAGAAGTTTTATCAGCAGATGACTCTCACGAGATATTTATGGTACTTCACACCTATTCGATTAATTGAACATACACGGTTACGCTGTCTCCAATTTCATCATCAGCATACGTGGTGTATGTTTCGATTCATTGAAAACATCGAGGGGGGAGAGTGTAGGTGATCATTGGTTTCTTATTTTTCCACATGCTTCTTTGCGAAAACCCAATGCCTTCATGAATTTCTTCAATTAGAGGGAAGAAATGAGACGATCTGTGGTTAAAATTTCTCAAGTTGGTGTTATTGTCTCACTTTCACGGGTTATCTTGTGTGAAATTACCCAAATATGATGTTATGATGCCTCACACATGGTCATTTTATGGAGTATTTGCATATTCATAATTGATTAGTATTCCGATAGACCGCAACAATCAGGGGGGAGTCGTTTCATTTCGCCTTTCGTGGTTTGTTTGGTGTGATGTGTCTACATACGTGCGAAGACATTGTTGATTTCTGGCATGTTTCCCTCGAACGGACTTTCTGCAACAAGTCAGATTCTCTTGTGTGGTTTTCTGCTCTTCTACAAATTCCGCTGCATACTGAAAACTTCAAAAGTTAGAAGAAATGTCTACTACATCAAAGTTTCGAATCTGCGAAAAACGGTTGTCAGTTTGAGGGGGAGCTGATCTTGAAACATCTTCAATTAGGGAGAGGATTAATTTGTTTAATACTTATTACATCTTTTCCCTAAATGGATTGTGCACACATTACATTGTACAACCCATACTTGTAATGAAAGGACCCTATGGTACGCATCAGTGCCACATTCCTATAAAAGGTGCGAAAGCTTCTTACTGTTGAGTAAAACTTATCAAAACTTTCATTTTTCAAAGTTTTGCTCAACAGAACAAGTACTTCCCCTTATGTTTTCAAAACTTCAAAAGTTAGTATCACTTGTTGAGGGGGAGTATTTGCGAAAATCTTTGCTCAAAATCAAATGTTCTTGAAACTGTTTCTTCCTTCCAACACCTCAAAAGCATATTTTAATCAATATGTTTTCAAAACAACATTCATATGCTATTTTTGAGGGGGAGAAATGTGATTAAAATTGTTGATCAGGAAGTTATGGAATCTCATAACGTGCTCGACTCAGATATCACCAATGAATTGACGATCTTTGAATGTCAAGATCAAAAGATAAGTCTTCCAAGACTTATCTTAGTAGAATGTACCAATTCGAGACACTCTTGATTGACATGAACTTTGACGGGTCTAACCTCCTTTTCAAGGAGTGTTTACATCTTCAAGGTAGTTATTAGAGCTAGTTGTCACCTAAAAGTCGACAATGTAACTCTTTAACTATACAACGAATCGTGTCTCATGGGAATTGTCTATCAAGAGTCGATCAATTCAAAGTGCTAGCTCTTCCCTCTGCATGCGATTTCACCAATATTCATAAGCACATGTGGAGGGGAGTATTTCGAAAACCAAAACTCTCAAGGTGTTAGCAAAACATGTTTTTCATCATAAACGTCTTGAGAGATTTTTCTAGAAAAGGTTTTGTGGCAACATAGGATAGTCATGGAGTTAAAAGGTGACTAAGTTTAGGAATAAACGTCCTCTGATCCGCCAGAGCCGGAGGGATCTACCCAAGGACACCACAAATAGTTAGTATTTAGAAGTCCTTAGGTATGATTGAAAAAGGAGAAAATGAGAATCGGAGAAAGAAGGAGTTGAAGAATTAAAAGAAAAGTTAAAGAAAAGGGTGAAAAGAAATAGCCTCCAAATTATTCAACTTAGGGCGTATACACGGGTTCAATTCATATACTCTTGGTTGTCACAAGATGACACCGGTATTGAAGACAAGTCGTCATGGACCCAATGGACGCAATGCACTAAACCTTCTAAGCCACTCAAGTTCTCTCAAAAGAGCTTGTTTCATTCTCACAGGAACCCTACGTAATCTATCGACTCTCTTAGAGATTGTTGGTATTGAAGAAGGAGACCCTCTCCCTAGTCTCCGCCAGAAAGTCAAAACGCACTAATCGAGTCTAGAGCCATGAGATTCATCAAAAGATCTCTTAGAACACTTATATATTTCATCACTTGTTGTTCAAAAATAAGGACAAAAGTGACATTTTTCCAGAGTCCCACGCAGATCTTAGCAATCGCCGAACATTTATGAGGGATTCACAATTGTGATCCTCATCGATTGAATGGAAATTCTGCCGTGGTCAACATCAAACACCGACACAGTCACTCGGTAACTCCTTGTGGGTTACGCTTAGTGTGTCTCAAACGGTCTACGATCGTGGGGTGATACTTGTGTACCTCAAATGACTCATCCGAACTATAGGTGTATTTCGGTACATTCGTTATCTCACTTGTGGGACTCCAGTTCAGGAACAGCCTTTGTAAGAATTAGATATGTGTTTTCACACTATGCTGTTAACACTCTCGAAGTTCAAACTTGTAAGCGATGGATTATTTCTAACCCATGTTTTATGTTTTCTTCTTATGGATGCTCACGGGTGGAAAAGATCGTGCAGACTCTTCACATGCTCATACCAACATCAACACTAATTGAAGTTCTCTTAAAAAGCAAAGAAAATTTCAGAAAGATTCTACATCAAAGTCAAAGAATCTGCAAAGTTATGAGATAAAGATCAAAGTTAAAGAATGAGAGATTCAAATATATGAATCACAAACTTCACCAGAAGTATGAGCATGCTGGAAATGACTTTCATCACTAACAACAAAGATGTTGATAAAGGCAGATATCACAACTGATCACAACAACAAGAACAAAGATGCAAAGAATCAAAGACGTCACAAGCTATGAACGCCAAAGAAGTTCAAGACGTCTAACGACCTAAGCAAGACAACAAATGATGACCAACCCTTAGGGGGAGATTGTTAGGAGCATGTTTTATTATCAAGTGTAGGTCATTTCATTTGTAATAGGTTGTTAATAATTATGGTTTATAATTGTTTGTAATTAGTTTCACAGCTCATGTAGTAGGCCCATGAGCTGTGATAGAAGGTTCTTCTAGAACCAAGGGGAAACACCCCTACTTATGTAAACACTATAAATACCCCCTCCCTAGAAGGGAGAGGGTTGTTGGTTCTAATTGCAATTATCATTTTATTAATCATTCATTAGTTCCTTCCACTTTCTCTCACTAAAACTTTCTCTCTCTAGAAATACATATTGATGTGATAGAATGGTGACCTAACAATCACAAAATAGTTTACTTTGATTGTTGGTGGTTATTCGTCCCAAATCAGGGTGTAGATAATCAACTTCAAGAGAACGATCAACTGTTTCACAGAAACAAACAATGGTCACCGTGTGAGATACCACCGGTGGTTACCGGATATCACTTGAATCGTGTGATCACTTTCCAAAGTAAACTATTCGACCCTAATGCCCGGGTATCACGAATATCTACTTGGGATAAGACCAAATGCGTTAGAGAATTAGGCACAATTCTTTAACCCTTGCGCTTATAAGTGTTTAGTGTTTTCGTGTGTTTTCATGCATGTTCGGATCTCCTATTTATAGGAGGTTACTCTTGACCGCTCCAATGGAATTATGAGTATTAATCGCCCATTAATAGCCTCATAGTTATCCCCATTATAGCCGTTAGTGGTTACATGACCAATTAAACGTGGTCATAATGATGCGCTTGTAATCGTCATTTATCAAGACTTATATCAAGATTTCATAGTGCTTTCGGTGGTTACACCGCTTCATTGGAAACGCCACCGCTTCAAGATAAACACAACTTCGGTGAGATACCACTTCGGTGGAAACACCACCGGTGGAAACACCGATCCTATTTGAAATCTTGCTTGGAAACACCGATAATCGTGTTAACCACAATAGTACTTTCACCAAGCACTACCAATACATACCACTATTAGAGTCAGGGTGTTCATGGACCTTATGGGTGTACACTCCGTACCTCCTAACCCATTATAAGGTGTGAACCATCCCACAAGTGCACTAAATTTTCCAACAATCTTTTCGTGACGGTTTCATGTCAAAACAAAGCGGGTCTCGATATATGCAAATCACCCATGTTGTGGTTTGAATAACCGCGTCCAAGCAAATCTTTTTAGTTGTGCTTATATATTTTGAACCACTCCAAGCTAATGGCCGGGAGTGTTTTTCAGGTACTATTATTCAGCAGCTACCTTACAAACAGCACATCGAACCGAATGAACATCCATGCCTAACTCTTCCAAGTTACTTCAAGTAGGCAATCGTTGTTCGATAACCTACAAGTGTGAATATTAACCTTAATAGGGATGGAATCATTCCACCTGATTTTATAACCGATACAAATGAGAATGCAACCATCAATTTTCTCATGGTACATGCGCGAAATTTGTTGGATGTTTCAAGGGAGCAAATCCAACAATTATATAATAACATAGAAATACTGTTGAGCAACAATGGATTAAACATTTTTATGCTGTTCATTTAACTAAACACATTGTCATAATAATATACATTTATTTGTTAAGAAAATTAGAAGTTTTATTGTTACAACCTTAGTTAAATTAATTGACAAATGATGTGTTTAATTGGTTACAACCTCTTCTTGGCCATCAAAAAATTAAAAAAAAGGTCCCCAATATCAAATAAAAAAAAAATCGAAAACAAGTATTCAACACCACAATAAAACACAGGATCAAGAATAAAATAGTATAACAATTTGACCTTTTGAAATCCTTATTCGATAAATAATGATTAAAGTTAGTTAAATCAAATTTAGCTTGTACTTTTTTCTAAAAACTCTTGAGACCATTTAATTTATTTGTTGGCAAGCGAAGTTAATTTATAGAGTTAAATAAAAAGTGGACACGTTTCTCGTTGGGGGTTAGATCGATCATTTCTGTGATACTTTCTCGAATTCAAATCACATTAAATAACATCAACAAACTAAGACACTCTAGTTTAATTATCATGAAAGTTTTTTTATGCTTAATTTCAACATGAATTTTTGGCATTTACACGCATTTAAATAATTTTGACCATTGGAGGATGCCCCAACAATCAAAAGAAGATATTTAAGATGTAGTATATGTTGAAGGAAAAAAATATAACCAAAGTTACTAAAAAATATAAAAAAGTTCACAGTTCACAGTTCACATGCCAATGTAAAAAGAAATACAATCCCTGAGTTTTGCAGGAAGCTAGCATAAGATTCGGTGCAAAAGCATAATTTCACAAACCAGAATTAAATAATTGATTAATTATTTTATGCTTAAAGAAATACAGAATATATGTTGTTTCAAGAATTGAAGATGCAATGTTTTTAGTAAGATTCTAGTCAGATTATTAATCTGGATGCATTAGTATCTTCAGTTCCTTTATAAAGATGAATTTCTGATATACTCATGTTGCAAAAACAAAAATAAGAAAATCTTCTTGTGCAAAATGCTATAACCAGAAACGCTAACCGGTTACTTGTCATGGCTCAAAGACAACAAAAATCTTAATAAAGTTTGATGAGTTATCAAACATCTAACATTGAACATTGCACTTTAGAAGCTAAATTTAACCCACGTGACTTGATCCAAAGGATCAGATTAGCCAAGGAGATACAAAATGTTTTTAGGCCTATACCTACGTAGGCATGATTGGCATTTTTGGAGCCCCTTACGCTAACTCGATAGGGTATGGAGAGGGGGACAAATACTCCGTGACGGTTACTATACGTTAACGCTACGTAGTTGTTTTGGTTTGACAAAGGAATCGGATTTGTAAAAACTTTGTCAATCCAATTCAATGAGAATGTTTTCACATTTAATCACTGTCATTTTTATGATCATACTTTTCTCGTTTGTGAACTCAAATAAGAAGGGGCCCCTACTGAAGTTTAGAAAAGTAACGTTAAACAGCGCCGTGAGGGGTAACGTAATGGAATTGATAAAGAAATTCGTAGAGCTAGGTTGGTTGAATTTACCGAAGAGACTTGAATTATCCAGAGATGGATTGACAGCGGCTTAAAGATAAGAGTAATGTTGTTGCTTGATCAATCACTAATCTGCTCGCAACGTGGATTCATCCTGGAAGCAATCCTCATATGGGAAATTAATGTAGTTTTGGGACACAAACAATGTCAATATTTGATTGTAATTAATCAAATAATTTTGCTATATTATTTGTAGAGCCAGAAAACAACGTGCTTTATAGTCTCACAAGGTTACTTCATTGTGAAACTTCATTATCTAAAATACATTGTGTTAAAACAGAATTGTACCAAAAAATGAGGCTGCCACCTTAAAAAAATTCCATTTATGTTTCACTGTCTAATGTGAATACCAAGTTAGCTAATTAGAAATTGTTGCTAAGGTTAAACTAAAAAACAAGGAATGTGCACATTTAGTTCTTCATCTGCTCTAAAAAAACTCTAAACGTGATTAACTTTCTGATGCGAAAATAACTTTTAGATGCTAAGAGTAATTGAGATATATTAATCCAATTATTTTATATCTCAAAAAATATTTAAAACAATATAACTAACAGTATAAACTTTGCAAAATTAAATCTCGCGTCTATAGTTAGGTCTAACACTTTTCTTTTTACAGAGAGTTGATTGTTAAACATATTTTTATGTATAACTTAGGTCATAAAAAATATAGAAATACATGAAATGTACTATACTGTCTAACTTATCCAACATCAAAATTGTAGTAGTATGCATAAAATATTATATTAAAATTCAAATCACTCCCATCGGTTCACCTATTAAAAATACTGTAACTTAAATATGAAAAAATTTACAAAGGAAATAGTCAAGTGTTTGTAACATGTCAAATAGATGAATACGTCAATGTGTTCATAAATCAATTACCTTATATTTGTCCCGTTCAAAAGACAAAACCTAGCTTGTATTTATTTGATTTCGGTTTAATTAACTAAGGATGAATTAATGGTAAGTTGGAGAGACGAAATTAACTTGGATATGTAAAACCTAATAGAGTTTCTAACACTTTTTTTTCAAGTGTATGCACATTATGTATCTTCATCCTAGCTCCTTGCTAATTAAGTTCCATTTTACAATATAAAGGCCGCTAAAAACATACTCGGTAATATATTACTCCGTATTCATACTTATGTACATCCAAATGAGTTATAAACGTATGAGGTTAATTCTATTCAGACTCGGCCATCACAAATAACCTAAACAGGGATGTCCCATCCGTTTACCGGCCCGTACTTTGTATGTACATAAGTATAGAAATGTCGAGCTTTTATTAGTTTCCTCATTGTATACAATATGCTCACTTTTTGTAAGAACTGAGACACATTTCCATTCATAACTATTAATCTGTTATTGGATTTATAAGTGAATTTATAATCATTTGACTTGGTGTTCTTGGAGAAGGTTTATTAGAAGGAAACTTGGGTGAAGAGGGGAGGTTCTTTTTAGTATTTTACTATACCACACAACTAATAATTAACCAGATACTATTGAGGTTTGTGACTTTGTATTATGTAAAATAAAAAAATCTGTAAATATATATGATATGATTAGTTGATGAATTTAAATTATTAAACCATCATTATTATAACCCTAATCCTATATATTGACTTGTGTTACCTTTCTACTATCACATTAAATAAATATTTCTTATCTGACCTTCATCAGAACAAGTCTCTCACTCAATATATATTGCCAACTTGCTAACTCACCAAACACAATTGTCCTTTAACAGCACACACACACACAAACAAATTAGAGAGATCTAGACAGAGAGATTTCTTGTGCAAAAGGCCAATTTCTAAGTGAGATACAAACAATCAGAAGAAAACATGGGTAGGGCTCCATGTTGTGACAAAGATAATGTTAAAAGAGGGCCATGGTCTCCTGAAGAAGATGCAAAACTTAAGGGCTTTATTGACAAATATGGTACTGGTGGTAACTGGATTGCTCTTCCTCACAAAGCTGGTAAATACAAGAAAACATATTAGGGTTTTGTTTTTTTCTTCAATTCTTTCTGTTCTTGCTCTTGTTTTTCATTTTTGTGTGATGGATGTGATTTTTTTTTTCAGGTTTGAAAAGATGTGGAAAGAGCTGCAGATTGAGATGGTTAAACTATCTTAGGCCCAATATTAAACATGGTGAATTCACTGATGATGAAGATAGGATCATTTGTAGCTTGTATGCTAGCATTGGTAGCAGGTATACATCACTTAATTATATCTCTTCATATCATCAAATCTTGGATCTCTACTTTTGCCAAATTTGACTTTCATATAATCAATAAATATTTTACAAAAAGATTCTATAAATGTTAGAATTATGGATGCATGCATGCCAGTTCATTTGTATGTAATTTTTCTTTTTATAAATGTTATGATATGAAATGATTTGAATTATGCATATGCAGATGGTCAATAATAGCAGCTCAGCTACCAGGAAGAACTGATAATGATATCAAGAATTACTGGAACACCAAGCTCAAGAAGAAGCTCTTGGCTATGCTTCCTCCATCCTTTCAGAAAAGGCCTTCTTTTTTTCCATCTTTACCACTTCAATCAACACCTCTATACACACCAAACCACTTCTTGACAAATAACACTTCACCTTTTTATGGCTACAATACCACTAACTTTATGAGCATGAACATGAACAATCAAGACCATATGAATATTACACAGTTTCAACCACCACAGCCACAAGATCCAAACTCCTTGGTTGGCTTGATCACTAACAATATTGACAACAATGATAATAGTTTCTATTTAGGGTTTCAGGACACTCATCCAATGGAGTATAACTACCCTACATCAGATGTGAAAGAAGCCATGCTTATGTTTGGAAACTATAATAAAGAGCATCATGAAGTGAGTACAACTGGCTCTTCATCTGAAGGTGGTAGTTGTTTGAGTCAACTCAGCTTTGGAAATTATGATAATAAGCAGCAGCATATCAAGCAAGAAGACCAATTTGGCCTTCAGGGTACTTTTGGAGATCAAAACCAAAGTTTCATCATTAACAACATGAGCTATACTGATCAAAAACCAAAAGGGTATAGCTTAAAGAATAATTTTGAAAGCTTGTTGCAAAGTGATCTAGAAGAAGTGAAGCAACTTATTGGTAATAACACAAACAGTACTAATAGCAGCTACTTGTTGAATGATGATGATGAATACAAGACAACACATGATGATCATAAGGAGATATGCTATCATTACTGATCATGGATATGATGATGATACATTTGTAATTAAGGAAGAAGATACAGATGAAAGACTTCAAGACAGTTTCTTGGGGTTTGTGTTGATTGTAGTGGAAATCTATGTAAAAAATCACACCAATTTTTTCTTTGTTTTTAATATCTTTCTGTGTGACAGTATATGTACTAGCCTTTCTTTTTGTGCATTTCTTATTGGGTTTATTATAAATTGTACTACTATTCTGTCAGTAACTAACCCCACTCTCTCCTTTAGGTTCAATACTCAAGTGCCCAAAATATGTTATAGACTTGAAGCATCTCTTTAATGACTTGAAGCATTTAATGCATACTATGCTTATGAACTAAAGCTTTTGAGAAAGACTTGGTGTATGCTAAGTCTTTGTGTAAAGCTTTTAAAAAAGTTTTTAAAAAGCTATTGATGCAATGCTAAAAATACTACCAAAAGATTTCTTAGAATAGTAAAAAGCTTTTGCCCATTTGAAGCATTGTAGATAAGTTTTAAGTTTTTCTAATAATTGTTCCAGATTTCTAGTGCCTGTATTGTACTAATTTTATGCTTGCAACTATATATAACTTATATATTCGATCAATAAAGCTTTTAGTTTTTAACTTTTGTGATCATTTTAGTGATCCCATATGGCCATATTCTCATGTGATTCATCAACCAACTTTGATAGATGCTAGAATTAAAAAAAGAAAAGAAAAGAAAAGAAATCTCTAAAAATTGACAAATGATAACTAAAACCTATCAATTAAGCTTAACTTGAAATCTGAAAGTGTCATGCAATATAGAGTAAAATCTCGTTATGTCTGCAACTGTACTCTCAAATTGATCCGTAAGGTTTATACATTAAAATGATCTTAGATAGATTAAGATATATATATAAAGTTCTTGTTTGTTATTAGTCAATAACGACGCTTCAATATGATTGTATATTAACTACAAATATAGTCACCCTGTCTTTTTATATAATGTATCCTTTATATGTTCTTCGCGAGAACTTGAAGAAAACACGCACGTAACTAGATAGTTACCATGGAACTGAATTGAACACTCAAGGAACTGAATTGACCTATAAATCAAAAGTTTGTCTTTGACAAGTACGCGCGTATAGCATGTTTAGGTCATGGATCACATTATCACCTAAGGGGACTCATATATATGTTAAGCCATTTGCAAGCAACCTTGACAAAGTTTAAATCCAACTTATGTCAAACAATATTGTCATCAAGCATATAGTTAGAGGGTGTTTGGATTTGCCTATTTGATGGGATTATGAGTTTATCTGAAATTTGATAAGCTCACATTAGTTCCAAATTAGTGGATGCTGCCAAGAGGAGTGGCGAGGCCATACGCAAAAGGGAAGAGACTCGTGAATGGCTGAGGCAAATAGAGCTTTTGCCCATTTTCGTTAATCCATGAACAAGACTCATCGATCTTATATCAACCTAACTAGCCATCTTTGAATTTGCTAGCCAAGTCCGAGTTACTCAAACTTTCATATAATCGGTCTAGCATGCCTGGTGCTCATTACAAATATTTTTTTACCATTATATTATATAACTTAGAAATTTGACATACTATTTGAACATTTTCATCTTGTAAATAGAACTTTTTGCGTTGATTTATCATATTGATTGATTAAATATGATTTCATTGTTAAAATGTCATCTTCATGATCTTGCACGGGTCAAAGGTTGATATGTTGTTTTAAAAATAATGTATGTAAAAAAAAGCATAATGTCAATTTGAAAAAGTCATGCATATATACAAACACTCCATGTTAATATAGAAATAGATGTTGACAGAAAAATAATGAATTGGATGTGGTGGCAGGAAGAGGTTTGAAAACAACAACAATCAACTATGGGCTTATATTATAATCTCAGTAAACCATTATAGGCCAAATTTAATAACTATACTTTCAAACTTGTTTATTTGCATGGATATTATTTATGTTGTATTTTAAATGCAATTTCGAAGAGATTTTTCTAGAGGAAAACGTATATTTAAAGAATCGATCTACATGCAGAAATGATTATCATAGTTTAGATTCCGTTGTCATCTCAACAACAATTACACGTCTGTATGAGAAATTGATTTTTTTAATTGATGAACCATTAAAAAAGCTGTAAATTCGATGAGGATAGCATCAAAGCATATTAACAATATTCGTTGAATGTCTGCATTCTCTAAGAAACAAGTAATAGTTATGTCGGTAGCAAATCGAGCAAGAACTTAGCATGTGCTACGACTAAACTTCTTTCTTTTTGGTATTGCGTTACAACTTGTCGGTTTCAGTAAATGACTGAAATTTCCGTAAAACCTAGCGATATATGGAGAAGCTAAAACAAGTAAACATTTTTTTAAATGAACCAACATGTTAAGAAAAAGTAATCTGTGACAGTTTGACAAACTAGTGCATGTCTTTGGTACCTGTCAAACCGAAGGTTGTAACAGTATTTAAGTGCACAACAACTATAAACTCTATTAATTATCAATGTATTAATAGGACGAATGTTGAATATAAAACAAGCTGCTTGGTGTTTAGTGTTCTAAATAGTACAGACTTGTGCATCTCATGCGATTATATAATTGAGAAGAAAACAACTATATGAGTCTATCACGCTTAAGGTGAATGGGTTCCACACCTTCATATGATTGCACTTCTCAATTTGGTTCCCGAAGTTTAATCTGAGTAGGGTCCAAGAAACTAGAGTTGACTTGGTGAAGCATGGTTTGTCTTTAACCCTAATTCAATTGATTCCATATCAATAAGTTATTGCAATTTGATATTGTTTATTCCATACACAAAAATAAATAATTAGAACTTTAACAAGAGGACTTTTGGCAAGACAAAGAGGAGGAGAAAGAGAAAAGAAAACCCTTGGTTAGAAAAAAAATTAGATTATAAAATTATGTTACTTAGATCACTTTCACCAGTCGCATTATTTTACCTTTCATCTCAACATCATATCAGATTTCTCTCTCTTTTTTCATTTTCTTTCACTTTTCACTTCCAATAGTTACCACTATATCACCCTTTATTAAATACTCATTTTTATACAAGCATACCTCACTAAATACTCACACACACTTACAAACCAAATTATTAATAATATAAACATTGAAAAGAGACCCACTTGTACACAATCATATAAAGTGACCTGCTCACCTTCAGTTCCTTCTTTTTGGCCTCCTCACGCAACTCACCACACACTCCCAACAAGCTCACGTTGTCTCACTCCCTCTCACGATGCCTCACCAAGCATTAATGGGAGTAGTATTAGAGTAGAAATTGTGCACTCAGAATATAATATAGCAGTACTATAATACAGTATGTAGACTACGATAATGTGATTTACTTGATGCAAGGACGAAATCAAGATGGGTCTCGGTATTCACATGACACCCATAGAATTTTATAGTGTAGGATGTTATCTTTTTATGTAAACAATTTGATACTTTTAGATGCATTTTATTTATAAAAGTTATGTTTGTAGTCTTGTTTAGTTTCTCATAAATGTATTTGGTCAAGTTCTGCTTGTGTCCCTAACTTGATGGTTAACACGTATTGTAACGCTAACTTATCTCTTGTATGTGTTAGCTTAATAGTATTAACCTATATTAACGTATAACCGGCCTACTACCCTATAGTTAGCTTCTAGGGTTTTGCAATTTGTTTATTGTATAAATACACTATGTATGCTTCTCTTTTATTTATTAGTTCATTAAGATATGTTGAAATATGTTTGGTTTCCGTATGGTATCAGAGCTTCAAAGTTGTTAGTTATGCGAATCGAACTTTGTCTTTGGTAACCGGTTAGTTTGATTTGTTTATGCTTCTTCTATTTGATCTTATTTAGAGTTTCTTGTATTGGAATCTGTTTGTTACTCGTTATTTGTCTGTCATATGCTTCCACGATTTGTTATTAAGGTTTGTTTGTTCTTTGCTTGTTTGGCTGCTCGTATTAGGATTTAGTATTTGATTGTTAGTTAATTGTTATCATGGTTTCTTGTAAAGATGATTCGTTGCAATCAATTAGTGTTCAGTTAAATAGTAAAAATTATTTGTATTGGGGCTAGGTTATGAAATAAAATTGCGCGGAAAGTCTATGTGTGGTTATGTATCGAGTACAAAGACAAAACATGTTGATGGATTATTGGTTGAAAATGTTGTTAGGAATGAAAAGTTGATAATTTTGAGATTATAACATAATTAATAATTCTATAACGCCACATATAGTTGCTCAATTGGCATAATATGATACCACTTAGGCAGTGTGGGACCATCTTGCTAGATTGTACAAATAGTCTAACTTTTTCAAGCAATATCAGCTTAAGACGGATATTCATGCACTTCAGCGGAATGATATGAGCATACAAGATTTTTATTCGTTTATGCTTGCTTTATGGGATCAATTGGCACCGACAGAACCGATGAAATTGAGCAGTTTTGCGCCTTATATTACTAGTAGAGGCTTGCATGGTTTTGTTTAGTTCCTTATGGCATTACACCATGAATTTGAAGAACTGAAAGACTCGACCTAGTCTCCATCGTGATCATTTACCATATGTTTATTGCTAGTAAATTGCTTGTAGAAAAGATTCGTTTGAAGGCTCAGGATGATAAGAAGATAGTTGGTCCTTCTATTTTTGCCTATTCACATCGTATCACGACATCCAGTTGCACTCAAAATAGGCCTAATTCCAAAGTCTCTATTGATTAGTGTGCCTATTACAAATATAAAGGTCATTGAAAGTCTCAATGTCCTAATATCCTAAAGGCAAAACAACAGCCACATCAACCACTACAAAATCGGCCACCACAACAGCAATGTGTAGGAACTTTTGTGTGCGTACGGTACAATACATAACTAATAATATTGATTATGTCATAGACCTACGGGGTCACACATTGACACAAATAAGAAACCAAATACAATATATACATGTAGTATGTATATTATCACAAGTAAACTTTCACGGCACATGTTTTCGATTAATTAAGTAACGAGTTTAACACGTCCAAAACGGAAGAAAGGAAAATCAAATTGTTTGATTTTTTTTTTGTCATTAAGGAAATTCCTTATGACTAGCTAATGACATAATGGTGAATGATGGTGTTATGGTTATATAATCAAATCATAATCAACTTATGAACTAGTCATGTGATGTTCTTTCTTTCCCTAGCTCTTGTGTGTTTTGGCCTAACCAAAACCACCACCACAACCATCCGTGGTGGTCTAGTGGTGTGTCTCTCTTGTTTTGTTGCTTTGTGTTGAATAGTAATGATGCAAGTTTTACTAACCAGGTTTTAATATTTATAATGTCTCGTTATAACTATGGTCTACCCTAATGCACTAACGGGCAGTGTACCCGGTCGCGTGTAGTGTAGTATTTGGTAAAACCGAGGTCGTCCCAAGAGCTATGTGTGTTGGATTATTACTAAGTCTAGGTGTCACAGATTTTAATATGATTTCGATAAGGAATTAACTAATTAAAGCAGATAAAAGGCAAAGGTGTAATCAATAGAGGAGAGTGGTGCTAACCTAGTTAATCATCCTAGCTAGTAATGTCTACGTCTAATTACTTAAGGTGGGGTCAAAGTCGAGAGGACAACATTTGGTCAATTCGCCCAAACCTATCGAAAGATGCCACCACCGAGAAGTCAGTGTCCCTCATAAGTCCATTGTTCCCGGTCCCTGCCGAGTCATTAAGCACCGCTACATGCTAGACTTATAATAGTGAGTGCCGGGCGTTAGCAACATAAACACTCACCCCTAATTCTTAAGTTCATCCAAACGGTAGGTGATCGGTTGGTCAAATCGCACAAGTAGAAAGTGGTCGGTTGGTCGATCTTACTCTTCCCGTCTCGATCTACTCACTTAGGGTCAGCTTGGTCATATCTCCTAAGCAACTAGCCTCTACCGCCATTCAAAACAACCGAAATAAGGGTAGCTACCAATAAACTATGCATGCATACACTTAGAAATAATTAAACGGAAGTAATGTAAACGCAAACAAAACAATTAAGGAATCATAACTAGGCCATCACCAAGAGGTTCTTAGCCGCTCATATTAACCATACAAATCAATTCAATATTCAATATTACGAAATACATGAATTGAAAGTAAAGAAAAGATAAAATGCTAATGCTTATCGTAGGGGAGTGATTTATCCCTTGGAGACAGCTCCGTATGCTCCTCTAGACCTGCCAATGGCTTCTTCCCACGTTCTTTGGTTGTGGTGTGTGAAATGGGATGCTTTGAAATGCTAGAAATCGTGGGGTATTTATAGGCCAGATCTGGGTTACGGCGTAACTAATAGAATAGTTACGCCGTAATCTTCTATTTCATCATAATTTGCACTAGATCTGCTGGTTACGGTGTAACCTTATAAGTAGTTACGCCGTATCTTCAATATTTCTTGGTTACGCCGGAGTTTATGTGATGTGTTATTTCATCCTGCTTTTAATATTTATAAAACTTTGATAACTTAGGATAGACACATGCTAACGGGCAAAGTACCCTATCAGATGTAGTAAAGCCTTAGGTAAATCCGAGTATCGTCCCAAGAGAGCTGTGACCTTGAAAGAACTAAGATGATTAGATAATATATTGATAATGTATGGGTAAGACAAAGTTGATATAATCCATAGATATGATATTATTCTACTTACACAGACACCAGAAATTTAGGGAAAGGAGATACATAAACGAAGCTTAATAAAGACTACAAATATGAATTGATTCCCGATACCAAGATTCAATATAGTGGTTAATTATCACCAGACTCCTTTGGTCGATTTGTCATGGCCTATGGTTCTTAGATTCCTCACCAAGATGATCAGGTCACCCGGGATCATTCGGCAACCTAATAGTAGTCATTAAGCACCAAATCTACTAGATCTAGACGGTGGGAACCCGACCGTTAGGAACTTAGATTCCCCCTAACCTCTTAAATACCTCTACTTGATAAGTGATCATTTGGTCAATTCGCACACGAAGAGTGGTCGTACTATGTCCAATTCTCCCATACTTCGCTACCTATCAGACTGGGGTCAGTTGGTCATATCTCCCAGCCCTTAAGATACTACCAAGCTTATAATACTACCAAGGCTAGTGATCTATGAAAAGACTAGAAAATGTCTATAAAGAATTATAGAGAATAAAAATAACATAAATCCAAACTTTAATTAATGACATGAATTCATAATAAAAGATCTAGAAAAATATAAAAAGAATCCAAACTCGAATACAAAGGAAATCATAGACGAGGACTTCGTTATTCATGCTCCTAAACCATGCTTCTTCTTCTGTGTTTTGATCTCCCCAAACCCTAGAAGGTTTGGGAAAGGAGAGATATCTCAAACTGATAAAACCATCGACTATTTATAGGCTTCGAACTAGTTACGGCGTAACCTTATTAGGTAGTTACGCCGTAACTTCCTTCAATCTTCAGTGCTTATCCATTGGTTACGGCGTAACCTTAATCTAGTGTAAATATTTATTACGGCGTAGCCTAAGCTGAGGGCTACGCCGTAGTCTTTGTTGATTTAGTACATATCAGTAGTTACGGCATAACCTGAGCTGAGGGTTACACCGTATCCTTCGTAATCTTTAGTTGCGTCGTAACTTCATCACTTGGTTAAGCCGTAATTAAGAGACAGTTGAATCAATAGGGCTTAAAAACGTCCAATTGCAGCTTCCTTATTTTGAAAGTGTCCTGAAATGAAATAATAAGGAATAAAGATGTTTTCACTAATAATTAACTCAAAATGTGATGATAAAGAGGGAAATTAACGCTTAGAAACTCAGGACTATTTTATGTTATCAAATATCCCCCCACTTAAACTCTACTTGCCCTCAAGTAGACCAATTTAGACTGCAAAAGATACATCCTTGAAGAATGCGCAATTTTAATTTCCATGCTAGAATATTAATAAAAGCCGAACACCTCACGAAATGGGAACGAAAACACTCTCACTCATCCTATTTTAAGTGTTAATTTCGGGGTGATCACTCAATTGCACGGACATAGTAAGTATTCTATCATAAGCTTGGCAATTACACACAACTCCACCACTAGAGCTAAGGTTAAGACAAATTCTAGAAAGCAATGTTGGGTTGAGTTTCAAAGGCTTAGGGGTGGTGTCATTACTAACGTGTCACGCGAAGTGGACAAAATCAATGATACATGACCAAATCCATGGCCAAGACATCAAGGATTGCTCGCTGCATCACCTAGACACGCTTCACGACAAAAAGGGTAAGGATAGGCATGGGATATATAATGGGTGAAAAGGAAAAAGAAAACAAATAGTTTTAGCTTAAAACCGAGTTGCCATCGTCCAACCAATAATTTAAGGTTCATCTTCATATGGTCAGTACATGTCTCCGGAATCCACCATTATTTATTCTTGAACTTATTCTTCCAACCTTTGAATGTGATCGAGAAGATTATTCTCAATGCCAATTTCTTCATGTAGTGCTTATAATTTTTCGCACTAGTAACAATCATACTTCAAATTTTTATTTTATTTTATTTTATTATTATTTTTTTTTGCATAAATGCAACGATATGCTTTAGAGTTTAGATGCAATGATATATTTCCCCCCAATTGAACTGAACATAAGGTGATTACTTAGGGTCTTTGACGATCTTTAGCGAGATGTAGATGATGAGATACGCTTCTTTATTTGAACCTCAAACTAGGGTGAACATTGGCTTCTAGGTAAAAAGGTAAAACTACACGGTAGGCTAAGGTGTAAGGTTGTAACGAAAATAAGGGTTAGAAAATGAAAGGATAGGCTCAAAAAGAGTGTAACTAGGGGTATCTTGCACTAAAGGTGAGTGCAACAAAAAGGGTTAACACGGGGGTCAAAAAGCCATTGCGACTAATCGATGAACGCACACAAGTGAACACATATGGGCTTTTGGGTTTAATCCTAAAACATTTACTTTTTTCAAATCGCCTTTTTCAAATGCACCAAGCTAACTTGATACACTACTCGTTTATGATCTCGAAGTGATGTAAAAGCCAAGTTCTAAAGTTTACAATACTATCGGCACACTCAATTTATGGTAGATTTGGGTAAAATGGGGGAAACGGAAAGGCTAAATCTCACCAATGGCAATAAGGGTTATAGTGTGCTCGGCTTTATGTGATTCTAGATTGGTTAAAAATATGACCCAAAAAAAAAATTAAATAAGCTTAAAATTTTGAAAGCAACTAGAAAATTAGGGCAAGTAAGCTAAGTAATCATACACTTCATTTCTATTCCTATCCCCCCCCCCACTTGAAGTGTACAAAGTCCCATTTGTACGAAGAAAAAGGAAAAATAAAATAGAAATGAAAATAATCAAGAAAGAAATAAACTCCCTCTCGAATGGTTGCTCAAGATGTCTCACTAAAGGTTGAAGGTGGGTCATGGGGTGGCTAATGCGCGATCGCTTCCGGAGACGGCCTTAACTATTTGTGTTGCTTCAAAATTGTCTCATCGATCGGGGTTACGGCGTAACTAATCCTAAAGTTACGCCGTAACTGCATCACAGAACCAAAACCTGCACAGCAAATCAGGAAAATTTTGTACCCGGCGGGTACAATTAACGATAGAACAAGCCAATATCCACATAGTTAAGTTATTACATACATGAGTTTCAAATTGTTTTAAAACTGTTTCAGATTGTTTTATCAAATAGGGAAATCACTCGTCTCCAAGAAGATCATGTTCCATGGAGTGGAATTGGGAGGGCTCATATGGAGTGCTCGTGGTACTTCCAGGAGTTGTGCCGGGCTGCATGAATGCCACTCCTCCTTGGACTCCGATATCGGGGATGTTAGGCTGGTACACGTACTCCAGACCTTCCCACCTAGGGTGGCTCAAATGCATGTGTTGTAGCATCTCGCTAGTCCGATCCGCACTCCAATGAAAGAAATCACTGGAGTCCGCCGACCGATCTAATGTACTTGTAAAACCCTCAAACTGGTTACTAAGACCATAAAGACCCACTTTGAGGTTTTCGATCTCCTTGTTGAAGTGGGATGACATTCCCTTAAGCCTCTCATCAATGATCTGCAACCTCTCCCCAACATTTACATGAGCCCTTCTTCGTCCCCTGGGCACCTGCTCCTCGACTTCTTCCTCAGCTTCACCACCTGCACCACTAGCCTCCCCGACTTCCCTCCTCGGGGCTGTCCCAGCTAGTTCAATTGCACCATAAACATCCTGGACGCAAATCCCTAACTCCACTAGCTTAGGCAGGCCAATAAAATAAGTATCCCTACCACGGGTCAATCGGGCCAAAGCTGCATCGGTCATAAGATCAAAACTCCTAGCCAATCTCCCGATGAAATGAGCCTCCTGCAAAGGACTCCTGGAGGAAAACCCCTTAGCACCCACATCCATAAATCTCGCCAAATAGAAAAGAACATCAATGTTGTTCCCCCTTCCATTCCTTGCATCAGGTAAAGATCATCCATGGTCATCTTCTCTTTGGCTGAGTGCCTTGCTCGAATAGAGCAAGAAAGAAGGCGGTGCATCAATCGACGGATAGGGTTCCTCACCATCACGTATGATGGTGGGCTCTTAGGATCATAACCACCGAGACAACGATCCGGGTCGAAATAAGCAAAGAAGGTCTTGGGACTCATCCCTTCTTCTCCAAAGACGTGTTATAGAACCGCTTAAAAGACTCCGCCCATCTCCTCCTCGGTACAACCCCATCCTCATAATAAACTGGTTAAGAGTCAAACTTCTCCAAACGCCCCCAAGCTGGAAAAACATCGACTCCGTGTCATCATCACCAATATCAGTACAGAATTCCACACTAGCAAGGAATTCACGGACGTACTTCGGAATGACCGGCTCCATGATCCTGAATAGCCTCAACCATGCACTACACGTGAACTCCCCAGCATTACACGTAAACTTAATCTTGCAAAACTTCCTTAATCTCCTACTAGCTTTACCGTTTGCCAAAGTACCAAATGCATCAAAATCAAGAGCCTCGGGTTGATTGATATTCTTTCCCCTTAATTTCTCGTATTCTTCTATGCATAATTGCCTCATACCAGCATTAGGGTGTGCCAAAAACCTAGGCCAATTCGTGGGACTGTTTACACCTAAAAATAAGACAAGAAACAGTAAGTGCAGACCTTACTGATGTCAAGTTAGGCGTAACCAAAACAAGAGTTACGCCGTAATTAGGATATTTCAATGGCTACGGCGTAGCTATGTAAAACTGCTACGTCGTAATTACATATATAATGGTTACGGCGTAACTAAACCCCCGCCACGCCTGAACTTCCCGTAAACTCAAAGACCTCAGATGTTTCAATTACCCAATAGATTACGCCGGAACCATCAATTTTTTACAAGAGGTTAAAGGTTTTGATAAATTTTTAACCTATTAGTGTTGAGGGATCGCGCCTAACCCACTAAGTTTGCGTTTGACCCAAAACCCATTTAAATAAAGCCAAAACACCTAAATCGAACCATAGTGATAGGACACGAATCAAAATAACATGAGAAAATCATCAAAATTATCAATTAATCAAACCAATATCAATAATCAATTTAAATAGGCAAAATCCCTAAAATATTAAAATATAAACCCTAATTAAAATATTTGACATAAACAAGCCAAAAAGAGTAGTGATAGATCTTACCAGCCATGGAGAATGATTAGATGAATAGGTCTTGATGAAAAAAAATTCAGAGAAAATTTTTACTGTTTGTGTGGGCGGTGAAAGTGCATGAGTAAAACCTAGTTTTTATTACGTAAGGTTTTTATACCGCCAAGATAGTTACGGCGTAATTCGATAAATTAGTTACGCCGTAACTAATATTTTTAGAATATTAAATGGTTGTGAAAGGGTTACGTCGTAATCCTTTTAAAGGCTACGTCGTAATTAAATTTTTAATTTTAATCAAAGTTCAGATTTTATATATCTGATTGTATAGTGGTTACATTGTAACTCTAAAAGGAGGTTATGTCGTAACTAATTAGTCAAAAAGATTTTATAATAATTTTAATAAATTGCAATACGGTTACGTCGTAACTCAAGAAAGTAGTTACGCCGTAACTAATAGCGTCAGAATATGCAATAAGAGAGATTTAGAAACGTACCTTATCTAAGTGCTCAAATCTCTTAATTAGGTGAATATGAAATACCTTAGATCTTTCATTAAATGCTCCCTGGTAGCGGCGCCAAAAAGCTGATGTGCTATTTCATCCTGGTTTTAATATTTATAAAACTTAGATAACTTAGGATAGACACATGCTAACGGGCAGAGTACCCGATCAGATGTAGTAAAGCCTTAGGTAAATCCGAGTATCGTCCCAAGAGAGCTGTGACCTTGAAAGAACTAAGATGATTAGATAATATATTGATAATGTATGGATAAGACAAAGTTGATATAATCCATAGATATGCTATTATTCTACTTACACAGACACCGGAAATTTAGGGAAAAGAGATAGATAAACGAAGCTTAATAAAGACTACAAATATGAATTGATTCCCGATACCAAGATTCAATATAGTGGTTAATTATCACCAGACTTCTTTGGTCGATTCGTCATGGCCTATGGTTCTTAGATTCCTCACCAAGATGAGCAGGTCACCCAGGATCATTCGGCAACCTAATAGCAGTCATTAAGCACCAAATCTACTAGATCTAGACGGTGGGAACCCGGACGTTAGGAACTTAGATTCCCCCTAACCTCTTAAATACCTCTACTTGATAAGTGATCATTTGGTCAATTCGCACAAGAAGAGTGGTCGTACTATGGCCAATTCTCCCATACTACGCTACCTATCAGACTGGGGTCAGTTGGTCATATCTCCCAGCCCTTAAGATACTACCAATCTTATAATACTACCAAGGCTAGCGATCTATGAAAAGACTAGAAAATGTCTATAAATAATTATAGAGAATAACAATAACATAAATGCAAACTTTAATTAATGACATGAATTTATAATATAAGATCTAGAAAAATATAAAAAGAATCCAAACTCGAATACAAAGGAAATCATAGACGAGGACTTCGTTATTCATGCTCCTAAACCATGCTTCTTCTTCTGTGTTTTGATCTCCCCAAACCCTAGAAGGTTTGGGAAAGGAGAGATATCTCAAACTGATAAAACCATCGATTATTTATAGGCTTCAAACTAGTTACGGCATAACCTTATTAGGTAGTTACGCCGTAACTTCCTTCAATCTTCAGTGCTTATCCATTGGTTACGGCGTAACCTTTGCTGGGGTTACGCCGTAGCTTGTGTAATCCAGTGTAAATCTTTATTACGGCGTAGCCTAAGCTGAGGGCTACGCTGTAGTCTTTGTTGATTTAGTACATATCAGTAGTTACGGCGTAACCTGAGCTGAGGGTTACGCCGTAGCCTTTGTAATCTTTAGTTGCGTCGTAACTTCATCACTTGGTTACGCCGTAATTAAGAGACAGTTGAATCAATAGGGCTTCAAAACGTCCAATTGCAGCTTCCTTATTTCGAAAGTGTCCTTAAATTAAATAATAAGGAATAAAGATATTTTCACTAATAATTAACTCAAAATGTGATGATAAATGGGGAAATTAACGCTTAGAAACTCTGGACTATTTGATGTTATCATTATGCAAGAGTTACGGCGTAGTTTTCAGCGGCGCGGAACGTCATTTGACCTAATATAGTTACGTCGTAATCTTTTGGGAGAGTTACGCCGTAATCTTTCGATGAGTTGGCTCGAGTTACGCTTTAGTTACGGCGAATGTGAGAGATGAGTTACGCCGTAACTTCTTCAAAGTGAACATACTCTGATAAATCTTTGATAATTCTCCAATTCCACGTCTCTTTAGCTCTAATGCTCGTAATTTACCTGAAAGTGGAAAACAGTGGAAAACAAGCGTAAATCCATATAAAATATATAAATTACAAGCATTATTGGGGGGAAATTGACACTTAATATTCAGGATTATTTGATGTTATCAAATATCCCCACACTTGAACTCTACTTGCCCTCAAGTAGACCTTATTAGAAAGATTCCTAAAAAGATATCTCCCATAACCTGGAAAATATAAGTATACAAATCCCTTATGCTAGAATAAAACAAAGCCGAACACCTCACGAAATGGGAACGAAACACTCAAATCTCTCAACTATTCTAAGTGTCAATTTCGGGGTGATCACTCAATCGCACAGTCATAGCATGTATTCCATCATAAGCTTGGCAGTTACACAAATCTCCACCACTAAAGTTAAGGGCTAAACAATATTCGAAGGCAATATGGGTAGACACGACAAAGGTTAAGGGTGACTCGTCATTACTAACATGCCATGGTAAAGGGGACAAAATCAATGATACATGACCAAATCCATGGCCAATACACCAAAGATTGCCCGCTGCATCGCCTAGATACGCTTCATGACTAAAGGGTAGGATAAGACATGGGATATATAAATGGTGTAAAATAAAAATCAAGCAGATAGTCTAAATCTACAACCAAGTCATCACCACTTACCGTCCGCCCAAAGTTCAAGCTTTGAAGTTAAGAAACCGGATCATGAAATACTAGGTAGATGTGTCATTAGAGGATGTCATGATGGGCACACTACCTTTTCTCCAACTGTTGGCACACTAACCAACTCCAATCTTCGAATGTGACTGAGGTGGCCTCCTCGATACTAAATCTATATAAAGCTCATAACATAGTGCTTATAACATTGCACTTAACAATAACATAACTTTTTTTTTCGAATCATTTTTTTTCAACATAACTATAACAACTAAACATAATATCCCCCGACTTGAGATGAATGGGAATTTCGGGGGGTCTTCAATGATCTTTTAAGAATATGTCGTTGACGAAAGCGTGATTTCCGAACCTTTCCACTTGAACCTTGAACTTAGGCAAATGATGACTTCCCAATCACAAATAAAGACTACAGGGTAGGCTAAGGTGTATAGGTGTATCGAAACAATATAATGGGTTAACAAAATGAAAGGAATGGCTCATAAGGGTGTTTTTAGGGGTATCTTGCACTAAAGGTGAGTGCAACAAAAGGGTTTCACATGGGGGTCGAGAAGTCGAGGTGACTAATCGATAGACACACAATGGTAGGCTATTTGGGTGATAATCCTATAATATTGCCTTCTTAAACTGAAAAGTCCAAATACATTGAGCTAACTCAACATACCTCATATATGGTCTCTAAATGATGCAAAGGCCAAGTTCTAAAGTTTACAAGCTACCTGCACACTCATAATTTGGTGGATTTGGGGTAAAATATTTGAAACGGATAAGGCTAATCTCACCATATAATATCAAGGATTATATGTGCTCGGCTAAGGTTTAATCTAGTTAGGTTAAGAAAAACATGTAAAAATTTTAAAAATGGCATAATTTTTCAAAATAAACTAGAAAAACGAGGGCAAAATAACGTTCAAGAGATAATTCTACTCCCGTCCCCCCACTTGAATTGTACAAAGTCCCTTTTGTACTAAGCTTTAAATAAAGGTGAAGAGAAAAGTAAAATTAGAGGGAGAACTTCCCTGAAATTTGCTCCAAAAAGAAAGAAGGCCCACGAAAAAGAGTCGTTCCTTCGTATAAGCACCATGAGCAAAATTCAATCCCTGAAATCACACTACCGACAAGCGTAATTCTAAAAGAAAAAAATGAAAAAATGAAAAACAAACCTAACTCACTTTCGTAGGAAACACTGTTGCATTTAGCATATGCAACAAGCCTTTTAAACCACTTAGTGTCCCAAGTGGACGAGTGAAGTCTCGTGAGGGTTTACAGGGAACACACCCACAAAGTTCATTTAAAAAAACTAATACAAGGTTATTGTGTTTAAAATGAAAGAAGTAAAGTAGAGAGAGTTACGTCGAACTCTTATAGGGAGTTACGCCGAACTAGGCAAAACTCGCGTCTGTTGCAAGAGTGTAGCTACGGCGTACCCATTGAGATGGAATTACGCCGAAATTGGTGATGCATTCGAAATTCTACTGCAAAAGGTTTAGTTATAGCGTAACCACTGAGATGAGTTATGTCGTAACTATAGTCAGATCAGCATACTGCAACAGCAATTACTCTTTGTTTTCCTGCAAAAATGGTTAAAAACACAAAACCCTGCAGAAATGAAAAAAGAAAAGAAAAGAAAAGGATAATTCGGGTTGTCTCCCGAAAGAGCACTTTTATTTATTTACGAGTCTTTAAGTTAGACTCAGAGCCTCGGTGCTTTATGGTGGCCTTTGGACTTGGCCAACCTCCTCAACTAGTTGGTGACAATCATTCATCCATTTGATGAATACCTTTTTTCTTGCAGTGTTACCGATGCTACATGTTCCAAATTTTTGTGAGAGCCTCTCATTAAATGATATACATGACTTTCCCCAAGCATCATCTTCAGCTATAAGACTGCTTGTTGTACTCATGATCGATCTTTAATCATTAGTAAGACGATAGTTGTTGTACTTGCATTTCAATTGTTTTACCAATCCCTTATTGATTTCTGAGTCTCCAAATCTTATTTTGTACCAATCTTCAAATGCTAATTTCCCAAATTTAATATCATGTCTATCAGCCTCATGAGGGTATATCCATGCGTCCGCCTTTCCTTCACAAGATTCTCGAAAAGGATTACAGGAGGGCCATGCTGTCACTGATTTGTTATCCTTGGTTAATATCGTGTTGCAGAAATGTTTGTTTGGAATCGGAGCTTCCTTAATACCTTGGACCTGGACAGTCTTTTCCTGTTTCTGCTTGCAACTATCAACATTCTCTCCACTATTATTAGTACTAGGATCATAATGTAGAGGTGGATCGAGTGATTGAACATTAACAACATCAGCATTATTTGAAATTTCTAGTTTTTGTTTTAAGTGCTCTTTCATACTGAAAGTTATTCGTTCATTTTCAGTTCCCAAAGAAATTTGTTTTTCAAAAACCTTAATTTGAGCTCTACAAGTGGCCAGAAAAGGTATTCCAACAATTAAGTTGTAAGTCTCCCGCTTTCCTATGTCAATAACCACAAAATCAGTGGGAAAAAGAATTTTCCAATTTTAAGGAGCACATTATTTACTACTCCCTAGGTACAAATTTTTAGAGGAATCAACCATTTCTATCATCATTGTTGTTTCTTTTAAATTGGTAAGTTTTATTTTATCAAATAGAGTGGTAGAAATAAGGTTTACCCCGCCCCAAATCGCCTAATGCGGAATCTTAATATTACCGATAGTGCATGGAAGAAGAAAACTTTCCGGTATTGTTGCTTCTCGTGAAGTTGGCTTGGCAGGACCTCGTCGTCTTCCGATTTATCATCTTCTTTTAGGTAGTTAATCCCGAACAGATCATTGGTGATAGAGGATGTGCACTGCTCTTTCTTCGCCTTATCTTGCGCAAATATGGCTTTGCAAGCAATAGCTTTGGCATTACTGGCCTCAAGGTTTTTAGCCAATTGCCCAATTTGTGTTTTGAGGTTTTTAATTGTAGCATCTTGGTTCCTCAGGTTCATGTTGGTGTCTTCTTTCACCTTGACCATCCATTCCTTGAGTTTATCTCCCTTTTTTGTAGATTCTTCGATGTGCCTATGAATTATTTCTTCAAGGCTTGGTCTAGGAGGATTGTTGTTGATTCTTGAGTAGAATCCTGGGGACTTTTCTCGATATTTGGGCCTGTTATCATTGTATCCGTTTAAAGGGCTCCCACTTCCATATTTTACTTCTTCGATCCTTTTAACTTCCTCGTTGGAGGAACATTCCTTAGTAGGGGGAGCTCCATTTCGTTCCACTTGAACGGAATGCACATTTTCCTTGAGCTTCTTCATGTCTCTTCCGAGACTTTCTAATTTGTTGTTTATTGCTGTAAGGCCTTCCATATTTCCATTCTTACTTCGTTTGCTCCCCCCATTGTGCCATTTATGAGAGTGGTCAGTCATCTTTTGAATAGTTTCCAAAGCCAATGTTGGAGATGTTCAGACCTTTGTAAAAGACGTTCACCTTTTGTTGGCTGTTGAGTTCGTGAGTAGGGCATTTGTGTAATAATTCGTTATACCTTTCCCATGCCTGGTACAACGTTTCATCACCTTCTTGCTTGAAGTTATGGATTTCTTCTAATTGTTTCGCAGTCCTGGATGGAGGACAGTATCTCTGAATGAAATACTTTTTTAGGATAGGGCAGGTGTTGACTGTTCCGGCAGGTAATCGATCAATCCACCTTTTAGCAGCTCTAGTAAGAGAAATAGGGAACACCCGTAACATGACAGCATCGTTTGAGACTCTAGGAATTTTGAATAGGCTGACAATGTATTCTACGTTGTCTATATGCTCATGAGCATCATCGGTAATGCTTCCAGAGAAAGGATTTGCACGCAATTCCCTCATAAATTGAGGTTTTATTTCGAATTGAGCATCTTCTGCGATAGCCGACCTAACAATCCCTGGTCCTTATTCATCTCTTGTTAACGCCAAATATTCCTCAAGAGTGAGGTTATCAATGTTAACAACTTCCATGGTACCTGAAATCTTGAATAGTGATCGTGAGAATTTGAGAAATTTTAAAACAAAACAAAAATGAAATTAAAAGACTAAATAGCAATCCTAATATAACTCCCCAGCAACGGCGCCAAAAACTTGATGCAGGTTTTACTGACCAGGTTTTAATATTTATAATGTCTCGTTATACCTATGGTCTACCCTAATGAACTAATGGGCAGTGTACCCGGTCGCGTGTAGTGTAGTATTCGGTAAAACCGAGGTCGTCCCAAGAGCTATGTGTGTTGGATTATTACTAAGTCTAGGTGTCACAGATTTTAATATGATTTCAATAAGGAATTAACTAATTAAAGCAGATAAAAGGCAAAGATGTAATCAATAGAGGAGAGTGGTGCTAACCTAGTTAATCATCCTTGTAACACCCCCAAATCTCGGTACAGCGGAAGACTTAATCAAGTTTTCGGGGCGTTACTATTGGATTGGTATCGCACACAAGTATAGCAAAAAGATAGTCATTTAACATTCAAAACCAATCCCAAATTTAGTTATTCAAAACATTTAATCCAAAAGTGTAAATATTAGGCCCAAAACATTATTTAATAAAATAGTCCCCATAGTTTATCAGAGTCAGAAATGATCCTTAAATCCCGCCTTCTTGCCAAGCTTCCACCAAATCAAGTATTCTAAACATCTCTCAAATACCTGAGAAATCATGCTAAAAGGTCAGCTTACGCTGGTGAGTCCATAGGTTTAAGTTCAGCAAAATCATAGTGGACCTGTAAGAGTTGATTTGCTATGCAAGACCTAGATAGATAAATACCGTTTCACACACTGATCCTACCTGGATCTCCAATCGTATCTCGCATCCAGGGATTACTCGGGCCTCGCGACTCTAGTCCAGCACTGTCGTGGCAACCTCTAGAACAGTTGCCAACCCCGGACTAGGTCGATGTAGAAGTCTATTCTTGGCTAGGCACGGTTAAACCTAGACTAAGGCAACAACTACCGCACATCTATCTAAACAGTCAGGCATATGAGCAAATCCAAATAGTTTTAACAGTCCAAAAATAGTAGCATGATTCTCACCCCAATATAGTATAAAACGTAGATAAAAGTGGGGCTATGAACTCACCTCAAACAATCAACGCACAAATAAACACTAGCAGAAGATAACGGAAATCACGGCACATCAACTATCGACTTGGCACAACCTATTAATGTAGACCAAACTTAATGTATATATTCCTCGAAATCAATATTATCTACCCCAATGTATTCCATTTCGTTATTTCCAAAAATGTTTCGTTTCACCATTTAATCCTAGTGTTTGGTATTCTCATGTGGGTGTATCGACTCAATATGATGCTATGAATGCAGTCAAACAACCAATATATAACTCAATGCGACACAATGAGACCTCTAAACGATAAACTCCATAGTCCAATAAGTTTCAGATTAAATAGTAGACCTTATCGAATTCGTCAACTCGATAAACTCATTTATTACTCATGTCGCTTATTATCCCATAAATCAATCGTATCCTAAAGAGTCATAAGGATAATTCACCCATTAATAAGGTTACCCAACGTACCTAGCGGGCTCTTATTATATTCGTCAACCTAATAAGTCCGCTACCCACGTGGATCAACACTATTAACGTTAGGTTATCCGTAACCCATGCACACAACGTAAGTAAATAAATACTTAACTAGTATTAAATGTCCACAATTGACATTTATTGATAAACGTGTACTCGAAATATTAATTACTTATTTATTACAAAACATTTCCAATTTAGTCGTTAGTTTCCATTTAAAAATAGTAAATAACAAGATAAAACTTGTTATCAACATTTTTGGTACAAAAGCCTATTTATTATTTATATTTCATAGTTTATTAGCATTTTCATGTTTATATATATATTTCGTCAAATTCCAATATTAATCTCATATCGTTATTCTTTTCGAGTCCACAAGCACGAGTCATAACTTCTCGGCTTTTAATCAATCAACAGTCCAAATTATACTAAAGTCCATGTTACGGCTTTGTCGGACTCAACTATTGACTAAAAAGTCAAAGTACCGCCGACGTAGCTCAAAGTCAACAATATATATATATCAAGTCCAAATTTAAAAGTCATAATAGCGCAATTCAATCCTAAACCAACTCAAAACAATCTCGCCAACCAATTAACCAACCAAGTATGCCTGAAACCAATGTTATGACCCTAATGGTCATGACACGGTCGTGGTTAAGACCACGTGAACCAAACAAGCTCTAGAAGCTTTTCGGCTCCATGCGTCTCATCCAAACCTCAACTACATAAACCAACAAGCTACCAAAATGACCCGTCCCGGACCCAAGGTCCATGTGGGTCTCGTACGACATCCAATCCATGACCATCGTGGTCATGGTGTCTCGTACACCATGCCAATCCAACCAAACATCACCCAAATCAATTCCACAACATCCAAATCCAATCATTCAAGCTCCAATCATTAACCAAACACAAAACCCATCATCTCTTCTAACCAAAAAGATGAAACTAAACCTAAAATGCATAAACCCATCAAATTGATACACCACACACTTACCAAACACTAATTACTTGTTTATTTAGACATTAATTAGACTTAATTCCATGTTTCACCCAAAAGCCCCAAATTTCATCATAGGGTCGAAACCCTAGAATGCCATTTGTGGCTTATAATAGCTCAAACAAGCTCTAATCTTGTTCCATTTACCTTATTCAAGCACCAATTGCAAAACCTACTTGAAACCCTAAAAATCCAAATCTTAATCTTTAAATTTGAGGGTGTTAATGAAGGTTTTAGTATGAGTATTATATATGGATGAAAAGAGGATGAAAATATCTTTGATTTGGTGGTAGAGGTGGGGGGTGACGTGCCGTCATGTGGCGGTGGTGGCCGGCGGCCAAGGTGGTGGTGGCTAGGGTTTTTAGAGAGAGAAAGGGGAGAGAGAAGGTGCTAGTATGTGTGTTTTAGAGAGAGAAATAAAGAGTGGAAATGAGGTAGGGAGGGCCTTTATATACTAGAGCATGCGGGACTCAAAAATAAATAGGGAGTGGGGAGGGGGTGGCCCGTCATAGGGTTTTAGAGGGGCCGAAGCCGTAATTTTTCATAAACTATCCCGTTTACCCATTCCCAAGCTCATATATTGTCCCTCGAGTGTCCCACAACATTCATTCGACTTTCTAACATCGTTATTTACGTTTTTCCACGAGTTTTGACTATTTATTTGTCAATTTTCGAGTTACGGTCTAAAAGTTACAATAATTCTCGTTTTAGGCTTTTCAAGCGCCGAATCGAACAGTGCTTACCAAATTGAGTTAAAACTCATACGATAACTCATTTAATAATAAAATAAACCATAAAACCCAATAGACGATATAAAATCAAGTCATGGTTTATAAAAATAGTGATAATAGCAAAAGCTCGGTTTAGTTTAACGTAATGCGGTTACCTAAAATAGACTCCCTAAATTGCCAGTTGTCACAATCCTAGCTAGTAATGTCTACGTCTAATTACTTCCAATTACTTTAGGTGGGGTCAAAGTCGAGAGGACAATATTTCGTCAATTCGCCCAAACCTATCAAAGAAAGATGCCACCACCGAGAAGTCGTATCCTCATAAGTCCAGCTTGTTCCCGGTCCCCTGCCGAGTCATTAAGTACCACTACATGCTAGACTTATAATAGTGAGTTCCTGACGTTAGCAACTTAAACACTCATCCCCAATTCTTAAGTTCATCTAAACGGTAGGTGATCAATTGGTCAAATCGCACAAGTAGAAAGGGTCGTCGGTTGGTCATATCTTACCCTTCCTGTCTCGGCCATCGACTTAGGGTCGATTGGTCATATCTCCTAAGCAACTAGCCTCTACCGCCATTCAAAACTACCAAACAAGGGTAGCTACCAATAAACTATGCATGCATAAACTTAGAAATAATTATATACGGAAGTAATGTAAACACAAACAAAACAATTATGAATCATAACTAGGCCAAGACCAAGAGGTGCTTAGCGCTCATATTAACCATACAAATCAATTCAATATTCAATGTTATGAAATACATGAATCAAAAGTAAAGAAAAGATAAAATGCTAATGCTTATCGTAGGGGAGTGATTTCTCCCTCGAGACACTCCGTATGCTCCTCTAGACCTGCCTTTGGCTTCTTCCCACGTTCTTTGGTTGTGGTGTGTGAAATGGGATGCTTTGAAATGCTGGAAATCGTGGGGTATTTATAGGCCAGATCTGGGTTACTGGGTAACTAATAGAATAGTTACACCGTAATCTTCTATTTCATCGTAATTTGCATTAGATCTGCTGGTTACGGCGTAACCTTATAAGTAGTTACGCCGTATCTTCAATATTTCTTGGTTACTCCGGAGTTTATGCAAGAGTTACGGCATAGTTATCAGCGGCGCGGAACCTCATTTGACCTAATATAGTTACGTCGTAATCTTTTGGGAGAGTTACGCCGTAATCTTCTGATGAGTTGGCTTTCTGAGTCACGCTTTAGTTACGGCGTAAAGTGAGAGATGAGTTACGCCATAACTTCTTCAAAGTGAACTTACTCTGATAAATCTTTGATAATTCTCCAATTCCGCGTCTCTTTAGCTCCAATGCTCGTAATTTACCTGAAAGTGGAAAACAATGGAAAAAAGCGTAAATCCATATAAAAGATACAAATTAAAAGCATTATTGGGGGAAATTGACACTTAATATTCAGGATTATTTGATGTTATCAAGTAATAACAAGGGTACTTGTGGTGTGAATTAGCTATCTACTTTCAACCAAAGTACGTATTGGTGTAGATTTCCTTAGAGGATATTATATATTGATTACCTAGTTGGTGCTCTTGTGATTGTTGTGGTGGTGTAATCGGTTTTAGGTTTAGTGCCCGTATACAACCGATTACTAGTTCACTCTTCCAGGTATGTGTTCTTCATTATCTTCTAACAATTATGTTGTAATTATTACTTAGTTTGATTGATTATCATTGATACATAATAAATCGTATCTTGGATATCATGTGTTGTTAAATTCAGATGATTACCATGCTTCGGTTTCTTTATGTTTATTACTTTTATCAAAAGAGTTTTGATTATTTATACGATTATCCAATAGTGCCATTAGAGGGTTTATGTATCTTGTTGATTGTCATAATTATTACATATTATTGATATGAATCCATGGTTGAATTTGATGTTTGGTAAAACCCCAAGAGGGATTGTTTTGATCACATCACAATAAACATAATAGAGTAGAAGCATGGATTACATATTTAAATCATAAACACGATAAGATCTTCAGGTATCAAGTTAATTAATCATTTGCAAAATTATACTCAGTACATAACTATTTATATGTTCATCTTATAATTAAAATATAATTATAAATGAAAAAATTGAAATAAGAACTTACTTATCTTTTGTACGATGATGAATTGGTTACCCGTAACACTCGCCTAAACCAATTATAATTCCAATAACCCCAAGCACAACAACAGGTGATTCAAATGCAAAAATTTCTAAGTCGAAACACCCTAACACTTTGTAGTGAAACTTATTATTTCTAGTCAATACCACAACACTTGTATGATCAATAGACAACTATTAATGATCAATACAAACCAAGAAACAAGAAAACAAAAGCGTTGTTTTGGTGGTTTTTGTTCGGTTGAGCAAAGGGAGAAGGTGAATGGAGAGAGCAAATTAAGTTTTTACACATAAAAATGAGAATCGTCTCATTCCTTTTATTATAGAAAGTTGAAAGGATAACATGAAAAGACACAACATCTTTCACAATTGGCCTTTACAAAAAATGCCGAAGGGTGACACCGATGCACACTAAACAGGTAAGGCAAGTAGAAATGAGAAACGAGTTACGAAATAAATTAAGAGTATTAAGGAAATGAAAATACTAAAGTATTAGTATTTTCATTGAGGGGTAAAACGGTAATTATCCTGAGTAAATAATATTTATCGTGAGATAAATTTTAAAGTAATAAAAGGCAAAACCAAACCCTAAGGGTTTAGGGTTTCGACCAAACCCCTTATGAGGCAAGTTTGACACTTTGTAAAACTTGTATAACTTAGTAGACAAGTTTAGAGATTCTTAGTCAATCTAGGAATGTGTGACAACTGGCAATTTAAAGAGTCTATTTTAGGTAACCGCATTAAGTTAAACTAAACCGAGCTTTTGCCTTTATCACTATTTGCATCGACCATGACTTGATTTGATATCGTTTATTGGTTTTTATGATTTATTTTATTATTGGATGAGTTATCGTGTGAGTTTTAACTCTTTTTTATAGGCAATATTCGATTCGGCACTATAAAAGCCTAAAACGAGAAATGATGTAACTTTTAGACCGTAACTCGAAAATTGGCAAATAAATAGTCAAAACTCGTGGAAAAACATAAATAATGATAATAGAAAGTCGAATGAATGTCGTGGGACACTCGTGTGACAATATATGAGATCGGGAATGGGTAAACGGGATAGTTTACGAAAAATTATGGCTTCGGCCCATCTCTTTTGCTTGAGCCGGCGCCCCCCTTCCTCCCCAAAATAATTATTTTTAAGTCCCTAGCTCCTATGTATATAAACCTACTCACCCTCATTTTTACTTCCACTTTCTCTCACTAAAAACACACACACTAACCTACTTTCTCTCTCCACTCTCTCTCTCCTCCACCAAACAAAACCCTAACCCTAAAATACCACCACCACCGCCGCCCCACTTCCAGCCAAATTCCGGCCACATTTCGGCGAGTGACACTACACCTCCACCACCATCTTGTAGATCTCTCTTTCCTCTTTCCATCTATATATAAAACTCTCACAAAAGCCTACATTAACATCTCCAAATCTTGAAAATAAGATTCGTGATTCTATGGTTTTCATTAAATTATGTAGACCGGGTTGTGTTAGGTCACCATGTTTGTAACACAAGCATCAATATAAGAAATGAGATAAGAAAGTGATCGGTTGAACAATAACAAACACACACGAATATAATATAAGAAATTTTATGCGTAGAGAGTGAAAGTAAATGAACAACCAACCTTCTAAGGAAGGTTTACAATACTATTTATAGGGAAAGGAACTAGGGCAACACACAAGTTCCCTTCCTTTCCTTATTGGGCTTGGGCCAAGGCTTATGGGCTTTCTACATAATTCTTGGCATTAATACTAACTTAAAAGCCTTAATTAAGCTAGCTATTACATGTTAATTACTAACACTTGTAATTAGTTTAGGAGTGATTCCAACAATCCCCCCTTAAGTGTTAGTAATTAATGATTAGAGTGAAAACCGTTGTAGGTGCTGATGTAATAGTTGCTTTGACGTCTTCTGACATTCTCCTTTCTTGTGAGAAGAAGTGTCTTGATTCCAACAATCTCCTCAGTGTAGGGATATTGTTTACTTTGAAGTTTTTCAGCTTTGACGTCTTCATTTTCTTTGTTCTTTGATCTTTGTTCTTTGTGGTGGTAGTGATAGTATGTTGTGGTTATCGCATCCGTCCGCCCGTTGATCGAGTGTCTCCACGCCTTTCTCCAACATGCTCACACGCCTTTAATGTTGAATTTCAAGATCGATGTAGTTCTCTTAGTCTTTAGACTTTGTAGATTCTTTGACTTTGACGAAGAATCATTCGACTTTGTGTTGCCTTTTGAGAGAACTTCAATTAGTGTTGTTGTTGGTATGAGCATGTGAAAATCGCACGATCTTTTCTTCCCGCGAGCATCCATAAGAAGAAAACATAAAACTTGGGTTAGAAATAATCCAGCTTATAAGTTTGAACTTGAATGTGTTAACAAAGATAGTGTGAAAACACGCCTCTAATTCTCACAAAGGTTGTTTCGAACTGGATTCCCACAAGTGAGATAACGCGATGTACCGGAGTACACCTACAGCCTGTGTGAGTCGCCGAGGTACACCAAGCATCACCCCACAATGAGACCGTTTGAGACACACTAAGCGTAACCACAAGGAGTTACCGAAGTGACCCACCGTCGTGGTCGTTTGATGTTGACCGGCAGAGTTTTCATTCAATCACCGAGGATCACATGTGAACCTCTTATAAATGTTCTCGACAGATTGCTAAGATCCGTGTAGGACTCGATAATGTATCACCGGGCGCCCTTAATGTTGAGAAGTGATGAGATGTCAAGTGTACCTAAGAGATCTTTTAATGAATCTCGTGGCTCTAGACTCAATAGTGCGCTTTGGTTTTCCCGAGCGGAGACCGTGAGAGGGTCTCCTTCTTCAATACCAAGAATCTCTAAGAGAAGGCCGATAGTTTACGAGGGTTCCCTGTGAGAATGAAACAAGCTCGTTGAGAGAAACTTGAGTGGCTAAGAAGGTTTAGTGCATACGTCACTAGGTCCATGACGATTTTGATCTTCAATACGGTGTCATCAAATGACAACCAAGAGTATATGAATTGAACCCGGTGTCTGCCCTAAGTTGAATAATTTGGAGGGCTATTTCTTTTTACCCTTTACTTTACTTTTCTTTTTAATTCTTCAACTCATTCTTTCTCCGATTCTCATTTTCTCCTTTTTATAATCATACCTAAGGACTTCTAAATACTAACTATTGGTGGTGTCCTTGGGTAGATCCCTCCGGCTCTGGCGGATCATAGGACGGTTATTCCTAACCTTAGTCACCTTATAACTCCATGACTAACCTATGTTGCCATAAAACCATTTTCATGAAAAATCTCTCAAAGTGGTTATGATTAAAACATTTTGTACCACTGAAAGAGTTTTACATTTTGCAGAAATACTCCCCCTCAACCCGTGCTTAAATGTTTAGATGTAAATGCACGTGAGAGAAGAGCGACTTTGAATCGATTAACTCAAGATAGACAATTCCTCATGAGACACGGTTACATCATCGACTAGGTCACTTGAAGTTGTAAACACTCCTTGGTGAGGAGGTTTGACCGTCAAGGTTCATGTCTACCAAGAATTTCTCGAATGGTACATTCTACTAGGACAAGTCCTTTATGAGACCTGCTTACATCACTAGCGAGCTAGCTTGAAATTATTACCCGTCCCGGACAAGTATTTTCTAGTTACTAACATTTAAGAGCTCATCAATTCATTGGTTAAGTCTTTATCACGAAGATTCTATAGCAATTCACAACATATTTCTTATCACATAATTTTTCTCCCCCTAAAAAATGACATATAAATGTTATTTTTGACAAAATTTAGATATCGAATATGACCATTTCGAGTTTTGTGGGAAGATTACCATGAAGAATAATTTGTGAACAAAGTTTTAATCAAATACTCCCCCTCAACAAGTGATATTAACTTTTGAGGTTTTGAAAATCATAAGGGGAAGTAATTGTTCTTTTGAGCAAAACTTTGAATGTGAAAGTTTTGATTAGTTTTACTCAAAAGTAAGAAGCTTTCGCTCCTTTTATAGGATTGTGGCACTGATGCGTACCACAGGGTCCTTTCATTACAAGTACGGGTTGTACACTGTTATGTGTGCACAAGCCATAACAAACAAAATCATAATCAAGAATGTACCCAATGATTACAGACAATCAGTAACTTTCTGAGGACGTTGGTAAGTCAGAATCAGAAAGTTTGGTCATCCTCCCACATAGCTCTCCAACCGTAGCATCTGATCCCGATGAATCAACCTTTCATCAATCCTAATGATAAATCAAGGTACATCCTTGCGATCCTTTGAAATTCCATCTCTTCGTCTGAATTTTACCGAACTTAATGTCCTTCAATCGATATGCCAATCCATCTCTAACCATCTCCAGGGTGGTGTCATAGATCATTGTGAATTTCATCGAAAGCCATGAAGCAAGTATGATGATTTTCACTTCGGTAAACAAACCCAAACTTTGGTTTATGAATGATTTTGTACTGAGGTTCTTGATTGATTTCGTTGTAGTGTAGAATTTTGGTAAGATTCGACCCCGAGGTGGAGATCTTCAACACGCTCTTTGATTTGATGCGTATGAAAACAAGGAGTGCAGTAATGTACTTGATCTGACTCTCGGTTGAGGTTTAGGTTGGGGCTCAGGTATGTCATGATCCTCACCACCAGTGTATGTAGAGTGATTACCGGTTTATTTTCATTGGTGGTGTGGTTTCTAAAACCCTTGGTTGATCAGATGGTGGTGGTTGTGTAGCATGTTGTGTAGTGGTGATAACCTGCTTAACTATTTGTCGAATCATCGGATGGAGTTGCCTTCTTAACAGATTTTGTTGTTAACTTAGTTGTTTCTTTTGTTGATGGAGGTGATGATTGAGATGATGATTTGGGTTTGGTGGAAGTGTTAAGAGGTGGTTCAGAAGACTGTTGAGGTTTGTGTATTGATTTGTCAACTAAGTAGTTGTCTGATTCCTTCTTTAACTTTTCCTCTTCAGCTCTAGCAGCTTCTTCAGCCTCTTTTCTCATCATTTCCTTTTCAGCCACCAAATTATCATCATCAGTAACTCTTTCATCCTTATCATGATTGTAATCTCCTGCGTCATATATTTCCACATCTTCACCATGCTTTTCTTATTGCGGTTGTTTTAGTTGTTGTTGTGGTTGCTTCATTTCAACAGTTGTAGTGACAGTGACACCCTGATCCTTACCGGGTTGATTAACCGGATCGGATGGGGTAAGAGTTGTTTGAAATGGATCTTCCATAAGTGGAGTGTGGAAAACTAGAAGGGGGGTTGAATAGTTTTACCAATTTAAAACTTCCTTTTAAATATTTAGATCGACTTATGTCAATCTATTTGGTTGTTTATGTTGGACGTTGATAGATAGATATATAAACGTGTAATGAAAGATAAAGAGTAAGAAGCACATCACCATGACACAAGTATTTATAGTGGTTCGGCTACAAGTACACCTTCCTTGCCCTACTCCACTCCCCGAGTCACCTACTCGAGAGTTCATAAACACTACACCAACTCCTTATGACGGAGAAGCCTTCACAACGTCGCTTAACCTTTTTCCGATACAAAGCTAAATACCGAGTTCCTTTACACCAAGGCGAACCACACCTAACACAACGTCACCTACCCTTTATACGGTGCTAGGCTAACCACTGAGTTCTTTCACACCAAAGAGAACTAATCCTATCACAACGTCGCCTACCCTTTATTAGGTACTAGGCTAAGCACCTAGTTCCATTACTATGGAGGAACTACTACCCTTCACAACACAACACCTAATATCAAGGAGATCCAATCCTTGTTACAACACCATCAAGGATATCACCATCCTTGGAAATAAACAAATACTTATATGTATAACGATGCACCTCATCGATTACACGACCTAGGCATTCTTCCCAAATGCTACTTGATTTGATTCATATGCATCCTTCACTAACGCCCTTGACACAACGCTTGGCACTTTCACTAATGCCTTCATCTTGACACCTTTAGCATTCTTCACTAATGCTTTGACATGGACGATAAGCACCTTTCACTAATGCTTTCATCTTGACACTTTCGGCATCCTTCACTAATGCCTTCAACCCAACATCTACGGTGGAAGAGAGAACTATCAACAAGAGAACCTTAGTTGTCTTGATGATGACGAAGAATGGCAACTCATGGACTTGAGCTTGCTCGTCTTCAAGAAGTGGTGATCTCGCCTTTAAGAGGAACCTAGAAAATCACACAAAAACAAAAGACAAACTACATAGATCACTTGGATCTGAGGTTAGAGGGTTATAATACTTGGGGAAGTATGTGTGTAAAGTGGTGAGTAGAAAGGAAGAAATGGCTCTCTATTTATAGAGGAAATTTTCTACTGTTCCCCAGATCACACGGATCCCTCCCACAAGGGATCTGGCTAGCACAAAGCTAGGGATCCGTGGGACGCTCCTCTTTGCCCATGGGTATTTTTGGTTATGGGTCATGGGTTATGGGTTGATCCATGGTTTTCTTTCTAGATACAATGTATCTTAAGGATACAATGAACTTGGTTAAGTGGTATATATAAAACCATGGGTTATGGGTCAATACCATTTGCTAGTTTTTACCCATTTAGTATATACTTGTTTTTACCCATTTTAGTATATACTTGTTTTTACCCATTTTAGTATACTTAGTTTAAGTATATGCTAATTCAATATGTAAACACTAGTTGTTTGTACATATGTATCTAAATCATAAAATCACTTATACTTGTTTTAGTGTTTTATGTGAAAACGTAAGTGTGTTAGGAAACTATTGACTCAAACTATTTACGTATTCTATTTGTTTCGTTAAAATGATTTTACGTTTGTTATCGACAAAACATTAGAAGATCGTAAAATATAAATAAACGTTTTACGGCTTATTTGTATTAACAATCTCCGCTTTTGTTGATGACAAAACATAAAATTATTTTAAGAAAACTAAAATTGTAGCAAATTTGAGTTAGTAGTTTTACTTTCTTCTCCCCTTTTGTCGAAACAAAAGTGTTAAAGATACTAACACAATTTTTATAAGAAAAATATGTAAAATGTAAAGAGAGCAAGTGATTGGAATGGTACTGTCTTGACTCCCCTTGACGAGTCCATCCCTTTGAGAGGCGTCAAGGACATGACGTAAATTAAACTAATTGTGTTTGCAAATATGTTTGCAAATGGTTCGCCTAAGTGAAAAACGTGCTCCCCTGAAGATTGCAAAGTTGCAATGGGGTGTCATGAAGTATATTCCAAAATCGGATTAAGTTGCAAATGTTTTACAATATCGCTTGACACAAAGCTCCCTAGCTTTATGGTGTCAAAATCTTCATATGTATTTTGAAAATCTACAAAGTACATGTTAGAAAACAAGAGTATAGTGCATAATTTCCGCAAATAAACTCAAGTTAGTAGAAATTTGTGCTCGTACACGGATCCCATGGTTCCCTTCTTGGAGGGATCCGCTAGGCATTTTGAGGATCCTACCGTCTGCTGACAGCTTCTCAAGATGAAGATGTGTCAAACAATGCTAATGAAGAGATGATATATGTGTGCAAATAACAAACATAACGCACAAAATAATCATAGCATATAAATATTCATTCAATAAAACAAGAGATAACCAAACGAATCTCTAAAACTAAGAGAATGAACTAGGACATACAAGTACCACTTAATGCTAACTAGTTACTAGACTTAAAACGCTACAATATGCTTGAGCCTAGGGATGAGTGGACTTGTTAATTTGATCCAACTTTGCAAGAAGATGATTAAACATGAAATGTATCTCATTTTGTGCTTCTTGAACAAGTCCTTGAGTGTTTAGACAATTTGGACAATTATTGTCTTGGTTTGGACCCGGAGGGAAATGGATATTTTGAGGAGGCTCTATGTGTGATTGTGGCTCTTCATTTTGAGAAGTAGGAAGAGGTTCTAAAAATGAGGGTGGTAATGGAACTTCTTCCATATGATCAAGATTGTTCCTTGTCTCTCATGATGGGCTAGTTGGTGTTGTTGGTGGTTCCCTATTTAATGAAAAGGTTGGTGAATGGGAGGTTCTTGGTGGTGAATGATCCAATGAGTATATGTTTGGGTGAGGGAGAGGGAGAGGCTCATTCAAGGAGTGTATTCCATGCTTAATGAATGAGGGTTTTGATGGCTTGCTAGAACTAGTCAAGTTTGGTTTTGAACTAGATGATCCTTTTTCTAGTCCGAAAGGTTTGATGCTAATTCTTGCGGTTTTCTTAGCCTTTGTTGGATGAGATTGGTGAGATGGTGTTCTAGTATCATTATTCCTAATGGGGGATGTTTCGGTGGATGAGATTTCATGGATCATTTGACCCTTTCTTTTGGATGATCCTAAGGTTGAGGAGTTGTTGCTAAGAGCCTTAGTCATGGTGATGATGATGCTAATGTAAGCTTCTACTTGCTGATTGTTGAAAGATAAGTGAGGATGATGCCTTAAGCCTAAGGTTGTTTGGTTTATAAGGGATAATTTTGAATTAGGAAATTAAATTCTTGGCCACTTAGATGATTAAGCATGCTCTTAAGATTTTGATCAGCTCTAGGAGGATAATAAATGAATGCTATAGGTGGTTAGAGAACCAAAAGGTGACTTAAAATTGAATATGGAAGCTGATTGAGGCTTTCTGCAGCTACGGATCCCGTGGATCCTCTCAGCAGGGATCCGCCTGGTTAAAGACCAGGAATCCGGCTGTCAGACAGGTTTTAAGTGAAATGATTATGCTTTTCTAAGGTTTATTATCAATGTATTTTGAGGTTTTGACTTAATTTTGAAGTATTTACCTGTTGGATATCTCAAATTCTCAACCATAATAACTGATGGTGCTTAATGATGGTTTTGGGCAAGAAAATTGACTGTGTGTAGTCTAACTATGTGTTTGACAAGGATACCATATAATTTGATGTGGAGAAATGATGGTAACAAGTCCTAGAAGTCAGATGATGACCTAAGAAGAATTTACTAAAGTCTTTAAAAATAAATAAAAAATGAAAAACTATTTTTGAGCCTAATTTTGAGTCAAAGATGATTAAGATCAATTTGAAAAAATTGAAGGATAGACCAAACTAAGTGCTATCAGACGTGATAGACAATGTGCGAGTGTTGGAGCCGAATTATGGTGAGTTTTGACGAGTTGATAAATCAAAAAATATTTCCAAATCTATCCTAGGTAAGCCATGGATGAGAGTGAGGTTTTCAACTATTTGAGGAAGACTTAGTTGGCTCTAGTATATTATGTTTGACTCGTGTGAGGTGATCTAGTAGACTATTTTGATGTAATCAAATCTGTATTGCATATCAGATGCCGCGGATCCCTTGGTTCCCTCTCAGGATGGATCCGCTAGTTCAATCTTGGGATCCGCCATCGCAGATCGTAGAGCTTTCAAGAATTGTGCAACTTTGCACTTTATAGTAAATGCTTCTCCTAGTTGTTTCTATAGGGACTAAATGCAAGAACACAACTAATATAATGTATATCAAAGTAGGAAGAGCTAAAATTCCTACAATGAGTGACGACGACCACTCAAGGGGTCGTAAAATCTCATTTTCCAAATACCTAAGTTATGATTGTTTAGTGCCAAGATATGGCGATACCTACATACTAAGAGCATAGTTTAAAGTGTTACAAACCATTGTTTTAAATTGTTCATCATACATTTGGGTCCTTACCTCTCTTCTCCTCCCCATCTCATCTTCACCCGTCCTCCACTCTACCTCTTTTTCTTCAAGAAGTTGGCAAAGCACTTGAAGATTCCCTTGGTTTGTTGCCATTCGGGGTGATGCACCAGGAACATCCGGCAATTGGTTGATATACTCCAAGGGGTCAAGTTCGGTATTTCTGAGTGGGTTGCTACTTCCTTCACCTTCTCCTGGTCTCTCCCTTTCTTCCGAGGAATCCATGGGTGGGTGAGGCCTCTTGCCATCTACCATAAACCTTGTGGTTCTTCCCTCGGCCAATGGTACCATAACCTTGTTGCAAAAGCTATGGTCATAGGTTTGTGGAGAAGGATCTAATGCAAAGATGAATTTAGCAAGACGGGTTAGGAGCATTGCATACGGGAGCACCATCTTGTCCATGCTTCTTACACTTGCCATTCTCTTGACCATGTAGTAGGCAATGTTGAAGCGAGTCTCGGTCACTAGATAATAGATCATGAAGCTTAGACATACGTTGGGGTAATCCTTGTTTCCTACTAGACATACCACATTCTCCCTTATCACATCTTCCCATTTTCTATACAACGCGTACATCTCCGAGAGCTCCATTTGGAAAGGATCCCTATAGATCACTTTCGACTTCCTAGTAACCCTTGATGGAGATGCTCTTGGCATAAACACGGTGTGCCTTACCGTGGTTGCTTCCAGGATTGTCGCGTGATAAATTTCGTGATGATCAACCATAGAGTGTATCTCCTCCAACGACCACTCATTAGAATTCATGCAAACCCTGTCATATGGAACCCTTATTATTCTTCCAAACTCCTCAAGTGAAAGAGTGTACTCATGTCCATTTATGGTGAATTCAATTGAGATGGACCCATCATCATTTCTAATTATACCCATTGTCTTGTAGAACTCAAGCACAAAGACCGGGCAAATTTGCTCGTTTATATCCAATAAACAATCAAACCCAATAGTTCCAAATACTTCCCTTATGTCGGTATTTGCAAGAAATGATGGATCAACAACTCGCCTTCATGAAAGAGTCTCCTTTCAAGCAACTTAAAGGCTTTCCTATCGTCCGGACTTAATCCATCTTTCCTATGGTACATGGGTATGTAGTAGCGGTGTCTTGGTAATCTTGTTGCTTGTTGCTTGGCATGATGTTCCTAAACAATACAACTACAATGTGGTGTTAATTGTGAATAGTAACCTAGAGGGTTTGATCACAACTTTGCTCTCATCATCTTTGTTGAGTTCAAGAAATGTGTTTAATTTGTATTAACAATGTTAATTCTTTGATTTAGATTATCTTAGAAAACAATGTGGTGACAAATTATGATAAACCCATTTGAACCCAACTCTTAAAGATGAAGAAATTGTAATCTTAGAAATCAAGGAATTAAATTAACAATGTAGTGAAGATTGTACTTACACAAGTGATTGTTAAACTTGAGATGAATGATCAAATTGCTCCTATGAACAGTACCTGAGTTCTTGTTCGTGAGTCTTTGAGGTGAGTATAATTGTGGAACATCCACAGTGATCATTCTTTAGCTTATATTGTCTTCTGTTGCACAGATCCCGCGGATCCCTCTCATTTGAGATCCGGCTAGTATAAACGAAGGGATCTGGCATGACAGCAAAAGTCAGCTTCAAACATTCCTTGATAACTTTGGTTTGGGAGTTCTAAAATGTGTAGTGTTTTGATGTTAAGGTTCTAAAACATGTGGTTTGAGATTTTGAAGATTTAATACTATTCATATTAGACGAGGTTCCCTTTTTAAGAATTAGTCATAATTCTTGGGAAGCTTTTCAAACATTATAATAAAATCCTATTTTATCATAATATAAGAAGTTTCACATGGATATTTATTGACATAGATGAGATGTCAATAAATCCTTTATGATGAATAATGATTGAGGTTATCGAATAACCAAGATATCATTATTACGAGTTGGTAATGTAGTCTATACAAATTAGTCGAAGAATACAACTTTAATGATGACTATAATATGGATAACTACTTGAACAATTACTAATAAATCATGCAACTAAGATTTCAATAATAAAAATAAAAGTATGTAATTAACGATCATACCTTTGCTAAATATTCTTTTTAAGAAAAGAAGAATTTAGATGTTTTGTGATCCTCTTGGAATCTCCAGATTTATGTTGTGAGAATGACAACACTAAACATTCTTTTTGCGAAAAGAAATATATAGATAGATTTTTCATAATCTTCTTGGTAACTCCAAATCCAAGTATGGATAATGCTTAAAAAAAATGTTAGAGCATTCTATCATTATCCAACAATAAACAATATAATGATTTTTAGGATATGACAAAAAGAATCCTTCTTTGTAGCTTTCAAACATACATGGATCGTATCAAGTTTTTAAAGTACAACATACTCTAAAAAACTTGGTAACGAAGCTCTGATGCTAATTGTGGAAAACTAGAAGGGGGGTTGAATAGTTTTACCAATTTAAAACTTCCTTTTAAATATTTAGATCGACTTATGTCAATCTATTTGGTTGTTTATGTTGGACGTTGATAGATAGATATATAAACGTGTAATGAAAGATAAAGAGTAAGAAGTACATCACCACGACACAAGTATTTATAGTGGTTCGGCTACAAGGACACCTTCCTTGCCCTACTCCACTCCCCGAGTCACCTACTCGAGAGTTCGTAAACACTACACCAACTCCTTATGGCGGAGAAGCCTTCACAACGTCGCTTAACCTTTTTCCGGTACAAAGCTAAATACCGAGTTCCTTCACACCAAGGCGAACCACACCTAACAAGACGTCGCCTACCCTTTATACGGTGCTAGGCTAACCACCGAGTTCTTTCACACCAGGGAGAACTAATCCTATCACAACGTCGCCTACCCTTTATTAAGTACTAGGCTAAGCACCTAGTTCCATTACTATGGAGGAACTACAACCCTTCACAAAACAACACCTAATATCAAGGAGATCCACTCCTTGTTACAACACCATCAAGGATATCACCATCCTTGGAAATAAAAAAAATACTTATATGTATAACGATGCACCTCATCGATTACACGACCTAGGCATTCTTCCCAAATGCTACTTTATTTGATTCATAGGCATCCTTCACTAACGCCCTTGACACAACGCTTGGCACTCTTCACTAATGCCTTCATCTTGACACCTTTAGCATTCTTCACTAATGCTTTGACATGGACGATAAGCACCTTTCACTAATGCCTTCAACCCAACATCTACTGAGGAAGAGAGAACTATCAACAAGAGAACCTTAGTTGTCTTGATGATGACGAAGCATGGCAACTCATGGACTTGAGCTTGCTCGTCTTCAAGAAGTGGTGATCTCGCCTTTAAGAAGAACCTAGAGAATCACACAAAAACAAAAGACAAACTACATAGATCACTTGGATCTGAGGTTAGAGGGTTATAATACTTGGGGAATTATGTGTGTAAAGTGGTGAGTAGAAAGGAAGAAATGGCTCTCTATTTATAGAGGAAATTTTCTACTGTTCTCCGGATCCCACGGATCCCTCCTACAAGGGATCCGGCTAGCACAAAGCTAGGGATCCGTGGGACGCTCCTCTTTGCCCATGGGTATTTTTGGTTATAGGTCATGGGTCATGGTTTATGGGTTGATCCATGGTTTTCTTTCTTGATACAATGTATCTTAAGGATACAATGAACTTGGTTAAGTGGTATATATAAAACCATGGGTTATGGGTCAATACCATTTGCTAGTTTTTACCCATTTAGTATATACTTGTTTTTACCCATTTTAGTATATACTTGTTTTTACTCATTTTAGTATACTTAGTTTAAGTATATGCTAACTCAATATGTAAACACTAGTTTTTTGTACATATGTATCTAAATCATAAAATCACTTATACTTGTTTTAGTGTTTTATGTGAAAACGTAAGTGTGTTAGGAAACTATTGACTCAAACTATTTACGTATTCTATTTGTTTCGTTAAAATGATTTTACGTTTGTTATCGACAAAACACTAGAAGATCGTAAAATATAAATAAACGTTTTTACGGCTTATTTGTATTAACATGGAGGACTACTGCTTGACCCTCCTACCCCACCGGGTTGATTAACCAAAAAGGTTGAATCATGGTATTCCATCCTTTTCTGCTTTAATGTCTTACGAAATTGTATTTCCTCATCCATTGAATCATACTCATCATCAGGATGACTTTGTGAGCATGTATTTGAATAGATGTTGCAGAAGGATGACCACATCAATTCTGCTGGATGATTATGAGCATATGAAGTTGTTAAAGATGACACGGAGATTGTTCTTGCCAATTGTTTTGTCGTATCCAGTTGGGAATGTGTTTGCCATCGTGAGCTCAGCTGGGGCATTGATGTTTGCTTGATTTGCAGCCATTTTGTGATCTGAAATTCATTAGACAAAGAGACAGACATATGGAAACACAATGTGTTTGTTTTAGTCTGATTTATTATCTAATTACTTGTTTGATGGTAACAAGTTTATGTTAGTTACAAGTCCTAAGTCACATTTGTCCAATTGATTGACGTTGATGCGAAAAGTTATGTGAACGTGTTAATTTTGAAATTTCAAAGTCTAATTTTTCACTTAACACACAACATATTAACTTTTAAGCTTATAAGAAACATCATGTATTTGTGACTTATGCGTAACATTTAACAAGTAACATATGCGTAACATGCCAAAATGTAGTGAACAGTGGGTTATGAGTACCAAGGATCCTTATGCGTAAGAAAGGAGCTTATGCGTAAGAGTAAGCTAAAGCGTAAGACCAAGCTTATGCGTAAGAGTTTCTTACACGTAAGGCAAGTTCAAAGGCTTTAGGCTTACGCGTAGGAATAAGCTAGATGCTACACTTAAAGTTTACTCATAAGAGTAAAGCTTATGTGTAGCAAGCCTTGTTTACGAATATCTTTCCAAGATGCACGTAATCCACTGTAGACCTCTTATGCGTAAGAGTTACGCGTAAGATTTCTCTTAGGCGTTACCTTTATGCATAAAAGTAATCTTTAAGCGTAACGGTTTGAACACCTGAATATTCTGACATTATGAATAATTAACCTGTTAAATATAAACATGAAAACTTGATTGCAGTTTATTCCAAACATCTTTTAGATCATAAAATAAGCACAAGAACATATCAGATACACACAAAAAGACTTAGGCGTAAAATTACTTAAACCCTAAACCCTTAATCTATGCGTAAGAGATATAGCCACACAAATCAAACAAGAATGTTTCTGGAGTGTCCTAGATGTCATATGAGTGCAATGGAACAAGATTTAACACATTTCCACCACAGAATCAGAAGATTCATGGGAGATGAACCCTAAAAACCTAAAACTTAAATTCTTACAGTTTAGATGTTTCTGTGCTAATTTAAAGGTTCAAATCATGCATATATACTTATTCTAACACTTTCTTGACCACCTAATAACATATCACAGAATAGAAAAAACCCTGAATGAGCGCAAGAACCCTAGAAATCAAATTAATGAAATTTAAGATTCTGGATGGTTTTGGATGATGGAAACAAGTTTAATAGACACTAAGAAAGGTTTTAACATAACTCATTTCAATCCAAACACATTTATGCATAAACACCCAATTCGTTCGAGTGAACAATTTTCCAAAATCAGTTTAAAGAGTTTTAACCGTTGGATTTGAAAGATTTTTGAAATACTTGTTTAGAATCTTGATCAAAACAATTTAGAACTTACAGATTATGAAAAACTTGAACGGATTTTGAAGATTTGATTTAGGCCGTTTGATCTTAGTGGTTTAGGAGTAAATGCATATGAAGTGGTGCATATAATGTGTAAGGTTCCAACCAATATCCTTTAGTATCCATTTTGGTTACACAAAACATAATTAGGCAAGAAACCTAACGATACTCCCCCTCGACTTTTGAAATAATGAATTTTGAAAAACATTTGAGTCCGAGGAGAGTATTTGACAAGATACATATCCACCATTTTAGAAGAAACAACATATTTAGGTAATATGCAAGTACAAGGTTTTGTGAAACTTAAAAATATTTACTTTCTCCCCCTCAACACTTGTTCGGGAAAATTGTGAAAAGTTTGATAGAACAAAGTGTTGACTGAAGTTTTGTACTTGCAATGTTTGAAAGAAATTAGATAGAAGAATATTTTTGTATGTTATCAGATTTTATATTTTTCTATTTTTGTTTTTGAAAAATTTATTTACAAAAGAGGTTTTGGTGTTTGGTGGTTTTAAGAATGTGTCAAAGTTCGTCCGGTTCCTCCGAGTCAAACACCTCATACCAATCCGGTGGACCAACTCAAGAAACCTAGCAGGAGCTAAGGCTTTGGTGAGAAGGTGCATGATTGATATTTAGTACCCACAAAATATAATTCAACAGTACCCTTTTCCACATGCTCCTTGATGAAATGATAATGAAGATCGATGTGCTTAGACTTTGAATGTTGGACTGAGTTGCACGAGATCTCAATAGCACTTCGATTATCGTAGTACATCGGGATTCTATCAAATACGTAACCATAGTTTTGAGTTGTGTTCTCATCCAAATGACTTGAGCACAACATGCCGACATGGCTACATATTCTGCTTCGGTTGAGGACAGTGATGTATAATCCTGCTTCTTTGATTGCCATGACACCAGTTTATCACCAAGAAATTGTAGAGCTCCTGAAGTACTTTTCCGTGAATCTAAGCAACCTGCGTGATCAGCGTCTGAAAAAGCTATTAGTTCAAAACCGAATCCTTGGATACCGATTCCCAAGTTAATGGTTCCCTTGATGTATCGAGGATTCTTTAGCCTCGAGAGGTGATTTTCGATTGGTCTCGACCGATAACGGAGCAAAGATATCTGATAAATACAATATCAGGTCTCTTGGTGTTAGATACATGAGAGACCCAATAATACTTCGGTACTTGGTAGGGTCAACCAATTTCCCATGCAAATCAGCGTCCAGTTTCTTAGTATGTGCCATCGGTGTGGCATAGGTATCACAGGTTTGGATACCATGTTTGTTTAAAATTTCAAGAGCATATTTGGACTGACTCAAGAAAATACCACGGGGTGATTGATGAACTTGCAGTCCTAGAAATAACGTAAGTTCACCCATCATGGACATTTTAAAAGTATTTTTTCATAAGTTTTGAAAAAGCGTTTGAGTACTTTAGATGTGTTGACCCACAAAATGATGTCATCCACATAAATTTGAACGATTAAAATGTGTTCCCCGTGATATTGTATGAAAAGTGTTGGGTCGACCGATCCTTTAGAGAAATTATTGGCAGTAAGAAAGGACGATAACTTATCATACCACGCCCGAGGGGCTTGTTTGAGACCGTAGATAGCCTTTTTCAGTTTGAAGGCGTGATTCGGGAACTCGGATCAACAAATCCTTCCGGTGACTAACATATACCGTTTCCTTGATTACCATTTAAAAAGCGATTGACGTCCATCGAAGACCGTGATGTTCATGTGAGCGCGAATGCCGAAAAATCCGTGCGACCTCAAGTCTAGCAACCGATGCGAATGATTCCTCGTAGTCAATCCCTTCTTCTTGTCTATAACCCTTAGCCACCAGACGTGACTTATTTCTTATAAGCGTACCTTCAGCATCCAACTTGTTTTTCCAAATCCATTTCAAACCAATAACATAGACCCATGTTGGTTTTTCAACCAATTCCCATACTTCAAGACGTTTAAACTGATTAAGTTCTTCTATGGATTCAATCCAATTGTCGTGAGTCATTGCTTCTTTAATGTTTTTGGGTTCAGATTGGCAAACGGTAAGTGCAAAAATGCAATGTTCACCGTCTGCATCGAAGGCGTTGTCTAATTACGATGGTTGATTTGGGTTTCCAATGATGTTCGCAAGAGGATGGTCTTTAGTCCAACGATGTGTGGAGGGTTGATGTTGATAAACATTGTGCAGATTGGGAGGATTCAAATGGCTTGTAGATGATTCCGCAATATCAGAAGTGGCAGAATCCTTTGCAAAAGGGTTGAAGAACGCATTTGGATCATAATCTGCAGGTTGGGGTACTTCATTGTTCAGAAGATCATCAGCTGGTTCAGCGTTATTGGATGCGGTTTGTTCGACTGTTGTTGTTGAATCAATTAGTGGTGCTTCCTCAACAGTAGTTGTTGTGGCAGGTGTATCAGGTATTGGATTATTATCAGGTTGAGCAGCGGAAATATTTGATACATCTAGAGCACGTTCATCAAGATCATCGTTAAACAGAGGAGCAAATAGATGTTCCATTTGACGTCGAGTAAGTTGTACACTTGGTTCAGCTGATGATGGGGTTTGGGGAAAGTTTAGACGGTTATGTCCGGGTTCCAATATGTTATGCTCAGAAGCCATTTTGAATATAAACAGAGAAATGATGTAATAAGTATGAAGCGATTAGCTTCCCCGATTGATTGTGAAGTTTCAATCGACTTCCCCAAACTGACAACTATCTTTAGCAGATTTGAAACTTTGATGGAGTCGACATTTCCTCTAACTTTAGAAGTTTTCAGTACGCAGCGGAATTTGTAAATGAGCAGTAAACCACACAATGTAAATATGACTTATTGCGGAAAATCCGTTCGGGGGTAACATACAAGAAATCATCAAAATCTTCTCACGAATATAGATGCTTCACACCAAACAAACCATGAAAGACGAAATATAAAGACTTCCCCCAGAATGTTGCGGTCTATCGAAATAATAATTACCTGTGAGTATGCAATTTCTTGATAAAATGACCTTTTGTGAGGCATCATATCATCATATTTAGGTAACTTCACACACGATAACCATGAGAAAGTGAGACGATAACACCAAAGTGAGACGTATGAACCACATATCGTCTCATTTCTCCCCCCTAATTGAAGAAATCTAAGAAGAGATGGGGTTTTCGCAAACGACATCAAGGAAACAATGAACACCTACACTATCTTCCCCCTGATGTTTTCATTGAATCAGAATCATACACTACGTATGTTGATGATGAATTGGAGACAGCGAAACCATGTATAAGGAGACAGCAAAACCATGTATGTCTGATTAATCGAACAAGTGTGAAGTACCATAAATATCACGAGAGAATCAACTGCTGATAAATCTTCTTTGTTCATTATGTTGATCATCAGTTGTGTCATTATTGTAGGAAGCATTTTGTTCTTCTGTTGTCAGAGATTCGATTGGAGGTGCAGCTACAGCAACGGTTGTTGTGGTAGTTTCAGGTGTATCTAAAATTAGAGTATAGTCAGGTTGTGTAGCGGAAACATTCGATACATATGAAGCACAACGTTTGACAGAATCTTTAACCAGAGGAGCAAGCAATGTTTCCAATTCTTGACGATTAAGTACAATGGTGGAGCAGCTGATGGATCATTAAACTTTAGATGGTGAGAAATGGGTCCTAAGCTGTTGTACTTAGAAGCCATAGTTGTTGTACCTGAAAAGAAAATAGGAGGGGGCAAGATAGAAGAAACATGGATCCCCAAGTGTAACTGGGTTCCAGATGTTAGAAGCATAAAGATGTAGTGTCAATAATCTTCTTGACACCTGAACATGACATTTTGATGATTTCCTTTCCTACCTCAGGGATGGATGTTGTGGGTTTCACACTTGTTTTGATGCAACTACTTAGTATCTTGCCTGTAGGAATCCACCTAAGACCAACAGTGTGGAAAACTCTACCCGTTGGAATCTATCTACGGTTAGATCTAGGGGATGTTGAAACTTCTTTTAGGAAGAGTCTGCAACCTATATTGATCCACCTATTAGGTTTCAGAAATTTTACATTTAGATCAACGGGTTTATTTCTAACTATTTGTTGATTAAACTTAGGTTTTGGTTTTCTACTACAAGCAGTGTTATGCAACACACTAGAAGGCATCACACTAGGTAGTGAACCTAGGATTCCATCTTTTTGGAGTAGTGCCCTTTTCCTAGCCTTTTCTATATCATAGTTCTTGTGCAAGTCATTTGTATCATATGAATATTGAATTTTGATGGTTGGTTTAAACCTTGTTTTCGAACTAATCCTATACTGGCCAGGAGCAGCCACTTGTTGAGGTTTAACAGAAACAGGTATAACAGAAACAGAAGCATTATTCATTGGCCCGAAATGTGGAGTGACAGGTTTTGTCAAATGATTATTCTCAACAACTTGGAAGGGAAATCGTGGTTTTGAAGATTTTGAACGTTCAAATTTAAATGCAGTTGGTTGTCTAACAACTAATTGGTTTCTGATAGGTTGAAGAGACAATTTCCCCAAGATTGTTGGTTTTGCAAACTTAGTATCCACACTAGTATTTGGTAACTAGTGCTAGTACTTTTTACCTATTATTCTCATCTTGCAGTATAAATTTATTATTGATGGTAAGTGACTTAATCTTACTATTTTTTGTCCCCAAAAAAACACTATATACACTTTCTAAAGTAGCAATGTATTTTAGTGTTTTGACCTCTGATGATCTTTTTGTATGTGTGTGTATAAAGGATGTTCATACTGAACTTATTCAGCACAGACGGTTATGGATGCTAAAACGTGGAATTGTCAAAGCCAATCTTACTGTGGATTCAAATGCACAACGTCTAAATGGTTCTTGTCCACTTATGCCAGAAGAGGTAAATATTTGAAAAACTATTTTCTTTCAGAAACCATAGTACTAAAACTCTAAAAGTTTGGCATTTCTTGCAGAAATAAAAGAGTGCCCAATATGATATCTTTTACATTCCTATAAGTTATTTTGGTATTTTCCACAATAGTGAGTTAGTGACTGTAGAAACAAGTATGATGGTTTATGGTTGATCATATTTTATAGAATAGTTATCAATTGATGGAGTAAAAATATATTAAAAAATGAATAGGATATTAGTAGGTTTGAAGATCTTTCAGGACTCCCATAATAAATTCGTAATTATACAAGGAAATTTTAGTAATTTTAACCACTTGTGTTGAGTATATGGCCACGCATAAGGACACTATGAGTTTTCTGACAATAATAGTCAGATTATAGTCAAAAGTGTACCTTTTTTACTAATAAGTGACTTTCATTTTTACAGATTGGTATAATTCTACGTGCTTATGGGTATTCATGGGACACAATAATCTACATATCCGGAGGTGAATTCTTCGGTGGTCAAAAGAAATTGATCCCATTTCATGCAATGTTTGAAAACGTAGTCGATAGGACATCCCTTACAACACCTTGGGAGCTAAACAAAATATATGGCCGTGAAGCCAACCTTGTTGACAAATATCCAAAAGCTCCACCATCTGCTGAAAAGGAAATGAAATATGAAGCATGGAAAGCATCAGGCCAATGCCCACGTCCACTACCACCACCTCCCGCCAGGCCAAAGTCCTATCATATTGAAGGATGGTGGGGTTGGGTGGCAGAGAGTGATAATGAGCCTGAGAGTACAGTGATTGAGTTAAGGACTAATGCTCACAAGCTGCTATGGAAGCAATTGATTACATGGTGTGTGTTGAAGCTGATGTTTTTGTTCCTGGTTTTGATCGTGATGGTAAAGGCCGGCCTAGTTTTGCAAGTTTGGTGATGGGGCATAGGCTATATCAATCTGCTATTCTGCTACAGCTAAATCTTTCGGGCTAGACAGGTGACTTTCCTTTCAAGAAACTGTCATCTATTTATATTTCTGGATTCTAAAAATGACTACTAGTTGCAATCTTTAGTCTTTATGGGATTGGACTAAATTTTGTGGTAATGTCGATTATGACCTTATAACCGTATTACTCTAACAAAAATAGGAATCTAGTGATAATGATAACTGGTATCCAAAACTCTTAATCGACCAACACTCTCTGTTGGTAGCCAAAAATAATTTATGTTTGAAAAATTAGCATGTGATTTTATGGCAACATTGACGAATTCTGGATATTGGCTATTTGTTAGATGTCTGATACCCTTCTATATTACAAGATTGACTGATTGAGTAATCTTTTAACAAAGATAAGGTCAAATAAGTACTTTTATCTAAAAATTTTAGAGCAAAAGTAAATAATGCGAATATGTGGTGATGTTGAGTTGTTGACCGTTCTATCTGAAAGAGTTTAGTATTTGTGATAAGATTGACGATTCCTTCTCGTCGATTACAATTGCAATTCCTGGCAGTTTCTGGTAGTAAAATAAAGGCATAGGGCTTCAAAGATGAAGAGTTTTTCATAAGTTCAGTGCCAACAAATCAAGTAAGTTGTCATTCGTTCATGTTGTAATACATATTAGTTTGGCAACACCTTTAGGATGTCAAGCACATGTTAAATATAGCTTCAAAATTCAAACATCGGTATCTTTGTCAGTTTTATCTCTTGGCCCCTGTTTGTTCTATTGAGTTATAATAAAAAATCATAGGGTATTAATATCTTTATCTCGTGTCATTTGTTTCAACATTTTAAGGCAGGCCTCTCAGTCAGAGGTAACCAAGGATTTTCTTCCAACAGGTATGATAAATCAATAGATAATGATCATTTTCGTGTGGGTAACTAACATGCTGAGAATTATTACAACTGACAGAGTACTAGATAGATTGCATGAGTTTTTGGTTCCCACTTCTTTGTTATAGAGACTTATCTTTATTATGGAAGTGCTAAATGTTTCTTTCTTTCTTTCTTTTTTCCTTTTGTATTCGTCATGTTGCCTGCAAATTAAAAAATGCACATATTTCATAGAAAGGCTTGCGACATTGAAGTTCAGTTTTGTCATGACAAGTCACTTATTTGAATCTTTGTTGTCCTTTGTATCTTCTTGGTAGTTCATTATAACATGAAAAAACGCTGTCACTTCGAGGGAACTACGAATGCATAGGTTTCCTATAAGTTAGCAATAATAGTGACATAAAACTTTTTAGTTTAACCACTGATATGGGGTACCTGTGTTACTTGATGGATAGATTGGAGTCTGATGTTCTAAACCTAGCTGCAGATGATAGATGGTCGAGGTTCTCATTAGCCCCCTCTCTCTATCTATATATGTGTGTATATGAACTTATATATCAAGATATTGTTTCTCTGTTCTGACTTCTGACCAAGTATCTCTGGTATGTAAATGGTACTCCATACGAAAATGGTGTATTTCAGATGAAATTGATTCTGTCTCGTGACTTCCCACACTCACCACCGAAAGGTTTGTCAAAAGCTCATACAATTTTGATTACATTTTTACTGATATTCATCGTATATCTTACTCCTTTTACTGATATTCATCTTCATTCTGTTTGTGTTTATAGGTTATTTTTTGACCAAGATCTTCCACCCAAACATAGCACTAAATGGTGAAATATGTGTCAACACGTTAAAAAGGGATTGGAACCCTAGTCTTGGCCTACGTCATGTTCTAGTTGTAAGTTTCTAGAATCTTATTTTCGGCTTATAAATTGAGACTTGGTTAGAATAAAGTTACTAAACTTGTGGTGATGCATCCCTTAGGTGGTCAGATGCTTATTGATCGAGCCATTTCCAGAATCTGCTTTGAATGAGCAGGCCGGCAAAATGCTGCTCGATAACTATGCCAGGTTAGCTGATCAGGACAATCTCAACCCATTTTAGTAAAAATGATCAATTTAGGTATCTTACATATTTTTCAACTTGTTAATGGCTTTTTGTGACTTGATCACAGGCTATATACTGGAATTCATGCTCTGAAGCCAAAACCTAAGTTTAAGACTGGAGCTATAACTGAGTCAACCACTGGTCTAAAGGTAGACCAAACAAAGACCTCGGTTTGTATCATTGACCCAAAGATAGCTGTTTCTGGAGCCGTGGTCCAGACAACACCTTTGGACCCTACGTTGAACACCATGAAAGGGGCAAGTGGACAGGAGCCACCACTTACCACCCTGAACTCGGTGGTTGATATAAGCAGCGCATCTACTATTGCACCACCTATGGTGGCAACCCATAAGAAGGATGGCCGGCTGGTAAAACCTCAAGCCGACAAAAAGAAGATTGACGCTAGAAAGAAAATCCTGAAAAGATTGTAATCTTTGTGTTTGTTGTTTAAATTCATGTATGGTTGAATTTGATAAATGCATATGCTTGGTTTAAGTGACTTGATGATGGATAGAATCTGATTTCCTGCTGTGTTAATTCAGATTCTTTAGATTCTTTAAATGAACTATCAGTCGACATGGAATTGTTGAGAGATTGCTTAAAGTTAACGCATGATTTTGCTGAGGCTTTTCACCTGGATGTGAGCTACTGAAACTTGCTAATCTAAAGGATTATGAGACCAATTAACACATAATAAAGGTGCATCAAAATAATATAAATGAAACTTACAGTAGTTTTTTGCATTTTTTGGCTCATGACTGTCTACAACTGTGATTTGTAGGATTTAGAAGTAGAATCATGCATTATTTTTGGAAACACTGTACCATGTTCAACGCAATTAAAATTGAGACTCACATAATTATGCAGTAGACATGTAATATTGAATTTGTTTTAATATCTTAAGAGTTGCGATTGTAATGCACACAGATTCGAAACTGTGGATAGGTCACGGTATCCCTATTATCAAATTCAAAGCCATATAAACACCATCAGTTATATGTAATCATGATAAATTATTAACCATTGTGCCTTTATATGTGATATTATACAAGAAAAAGCTTCATGCTTGCCTTATTTTTACTCTAGGGTATTCCAATTCCAAGCATCTAAGATCATTATCCAAACCATGACCTACGAGAATCCTTGCCTTCCCGCCTCTTGGACGGATCTTCCATATGGGTTCCCCGTTACATAAAAAATCTTGAATCTTTCTTTTTACCGGCCTAAGTGGCATTGCATCCCTGAGGTATTCTGGCTGAATTCTTGTTGTCTCATACCTATGATCGATTTTCAAACTTCTATTAATAAAAGATTATTATAAAAATTTGTGTGATACTTGCTTAAGTCTTTCGTGGCACATAAAATGAATTAGGAGAAGAAGGCCAAAAGTTATACCTGTAGTGTGTAACAGGAAGGTGTGGCTTGACATAAGACCGAAATAGTATGTTCTCATATTCATCAATGATGCAAACTTTTGCACATAGATCCAGTGAGCCATCGCTGCCTCCACCAACCATTTTGCAGGCAAGTGCAACTGCTCTTGTTTTTCCACTATCGATTCTTAGTTCATCTTGGATGCCTAAGCTAGCAAATCGGTGTAACAAAACCTGGAGTAAGAAGAGTTTAAGAAATTCAGTTAAGAAACACATATATTCAATATATAGAGAGAACAAGGATAACAGCCCGCTGCGTTGCAGCGGGTATTATATTTTATATACGAATTTAAGTTTAGGTGGTAGTATGTATTGTTAGTGCATTGACGAAGTTGTATCAGTCTCTGGTGTCTAATATCGTAAACTGCCTAATTCGAAATTAAGAACTATGGGTGTTCTTAATCTCGCTGCAATAACCAACATAACAATCGGTAAGCGTGCATAATAGAAAGTGGCCGGGAAGACAGTACTAACTGTCGCACAAAAGCATTACCTCCAACGACCGTATGAAGCTGCAATTAACGCTCTGACCAAATGGTTGTATAGTATCATTATACTCGATGTTAACCCGCCTCTTGTCCCGTCTGCGAGCACACTCCCCAATTTGGGTACACGGTCCTCTGGTCTATACCCCGGCAGCATGATCTGGCTAACCATTGTACGCGAGTTGAAGTCAAGGTTCAGAGGTACACACTCAGTTGCTGCAATAATCAGGAAATGCGTAAGTCACAATAATCAGCAAATTCGGTAGTCACCCATTAGAAAGAAACACTGATAATAAAAGTACACAAGTTTAGAAAAGAAGATTACCTCATCACTTGCCAAACCGTTGCACAAAAGGCATCTTCTAGCACCTTGTTTCTCCTACGCGAACCACACATTACAGCCCCCAAGTCGGTCCCAAAGGCACCCAATTCAGTCCCATTTCGGCATCCAAATGCACCCAACTCAGGCCCGATTCCAGCACCCAAGGCCATCCTTTTCAGCCCCCGGTGTAGCACTCACACACACCGATTTCAGCCCTCAAACCCACCCATTTTATCCTACAAACCCACACCCAGTTGAGCCCCCAAGGTCACCCATTTCAGACTCCAAACCTACCCATTTCATCCCCTAAACCCAAATGTCCCAATTAGAATACACAGAGCATCTGTTTAGGAGGAAAAAACCAAAAAGTATTATAAGTAAGACACTTTTTCCCCTTATCCATTTGACCCAATAAATTCATTTTTTATATATATCTATTTTTTTAACATTGACATGATAAAGATCAACTCAAATCAAATCAAACAATCTCAAACCTTAAACAAAAAAAAAAAAAAAAAAAAAAAAAAAAAAAAAAGGCACTTACAGTTGCAAGTGCAGCTTAAGCTACAAATCTTGCCCTCATGACCTCTGTAGAATCTAAAGAATGGCAAAACATGAATATATAGAGATTGACACATAGGTCTAAGTTCTTCGTAATTCACTTGAGCAGAAATTGCGTCACGGTTTGATTCAGCCAGTTGACAGATCTGTTATTTGACGAAACAAAAACACATTACTAAAAAAGAAACTTTATAAATCTTACTGTAATGGATGTGCTATTAAATATGTTCCTACCTTTGGATGTAATGCTTTACAGCCACCACAACCAGGGGAATGAAACTAGACAATGACCAATTTACTCCCTGCATTTGCTAGTGTATTTATCAATTGTTGAGCTAAATTTATCTCAATCATGTTGGGTTTAAGTGTCTTTTCCCACCATCTCATGGATTTACTCACACATAGTGATGCATGTGCCTATATCAACATCAAAACAAACACTAAAATGTCAAAAAAAAAAATCCAAACTCCATTAGTAAAAAAAACGTTAAACAAAATTTAAAAATATAACATACACGAACAGGGGTTTTAGCACTCCAAGAACTTGAATTCAAACTCTTGTGATCCAAGAAAAGAGTAGATCTTTTTTGTCAAATATGATGAAATAGCTGAATTTGAAAAATACCCATTTGAGTTTATTTGTGTTTCTTTAGAATTAGCAAAATAAGCAGGTAAACTAATGGTGTTTAGTGAAGAAGCCATTGGAGATATGTTCTTGAGCTTTGGAGATGATGTCTTTATGATAATAAATAGTGGGTTTTATTAAGTGCAGATAATAAGAATCCAAAGAACATAAGTTGAGAAGATTGATGTGTAAAGAAAAAGATCAAGAAAACAGATAAAGATGTGATGAGAGAGAAAATAGATATGAGGTTTTGGATGAAAGCAAAAGTGATGAGTTTGGTGGGGTGTTTTATGTGCTTCCATTTGTGTGCTTTCAGTTTGAAATTGTAAGGCAGTTACAACATGACGTGTTTCAGTCCCCAACGCCTCATTCGTTCCGCTACGTTACTTCATTCAGTTTGTAATTGTAACGCCTCTGTGCCTGGCAAACTTCTGAATATATAAGAAGAGTCGACCAAGTGTATAAACAAAAAAAAGGCCGGGGTTGATCGCACCCCGTGTAGGCTGAAAACATTTTTAGGCGTGTGCCAATGCAGGAAGCCATCGATTACTTTGCAGCTGCATGCTCGACATTTGTTATAGTACCAGCCTTTGGGTGTGCCTACAAACATTCACAAACAAATAGACGTCAGCAGATCATTTAAGTTGGTGCCTGCTAATTTTTCATCGTTACCAAAAGTAAATAATAAAGAGTAAATCGCTTACCTCGTATTCTGTAAACACCATTTCTCAAAAAAAGCTCCATCGCCGCCTACTACAATAATATCAGAGTAGAAAGAATCACTCTGAGTTGCTTCTTTCGCCTGCAGAACCACTGTAACACATACGTGAACATCATGTAACTCCAACTGACTTGTAATAATGTAATCATAAAAATTAAAACATCCTACAACCGCTAGCGTCGCCATATTAGTTCGGAAGTTGACAAACATATGTGAAAAGGGTTCTTTTTGGCTTGATTTTGCGTACTTTTACTCGTAATAAACAGAATATTTCAGTCACAACTCACAAATAAGCAAAGCAACTGATTATCCAACGTCTTAAAACACAATAAGTTGAATAAGTATCTTTGATATCCAACTTCAATTCACATATATCGAAAACATCTTATGTCAAATGTATTGTCATATCAAAACAAAATAAACACATAAACAGTTTCAACTAACCAATCCCAAACACCCCCTGATATAGGAATGGTGCGGTATTGAGATTATTTTTTTATCTGATTATTTCATTTAAATAATACTTTACTAAACGGAATCGCAATACAAAAACCACAATTCTCATAAAAAATAAAACGAAAGGGAAAATAGAGAATACTTTGGGGCCCATAGTAAAGCCTTGTAAAGAAATTCAGGCTTAGACCACAATCAAAAGACAAAGAAAAAAAAGAATAAGTTATGTATAATTATAAAATACAATCACTTACATGCACTGGTCTAACAGATTCTGTGATAACCTTACTGCGATTTTGTATCACAATCGCTTTAGGTCTATCGCCACTTGAGACCCTCATAAACTTCCGATACGATCTGAATCAAGAGTAATCCAAATCCAATAAAACCTACAAAAAAATAACGAATTGTATGAGTAAACAAAAACTGAAAACATGATTTACAAAGAACCCCTAAACTCAAGAATCTTTAATCACAATAAGCTAATAAAAAATAAAAATAAGTACGACATCAACAAAATATAGCGAAGTTTAGCAAGTTAGCAAACACCCCCCTTAAGTGCAGAAAATAAGCAACCTAAACAGCCTTTGTTGGGCTGCAAATAAGCAGAAACAAATGCCCTCTTTGGGGTTGCATTGCAGCAAAACCAACACCCCTGTTGGGGCTGAAAAATCAGCAACAAAATGCCCTCCATGGGCTGAAAATAATCAGTACCAAACACTCGTGTATGTGCAGAAAATTCAGCAGGAAAACGCACCCCTTTAGGGCTGAATAAGCAGGTCCAAACGCACGCTCTTGGGGGGTGATACACAAGAACAAACACCCCTTCGGGGTGGGCTGCAATAGCAGGAAAATAAACACATCTTGGGTGTTTCGATGGTAGGTCGAGGTAAGCAAAAACAAACACTACCTTATCAAAATAAGCCGCAAATTAAATAAGCTAAACAAATGATTTAACGATTAAGCCAAATAATAAGCTCGAACAAATACCCCTAGGCTGTGGTGTGGGTTGATAAGCAGGTTTCTTAGACGGAAGGTTCTTAGTCTAATCGAAAATAGAACCCGTATGTAACCACAAAACCTTATTTCAGCTCAGCATCATATTATCTGTTGCTGGTCAGGGCCTACAATAACGACGCCAGTATCCAAAAGCATCAGAAAGACCAGTATCGGCTCCACTCATTAGCCGCAAGCATTAGCAAACACACTCAAATATCCGCAAAAAGAGAATACATCCGCCGTGGCTGCAACCGTAGTAAGTTGCCCCGCCAAGGCGCAGACAATCTCATCTTTCATCAGATCCACTTAAACCCATCCCCGCAACCTGTTATAATCAATATCACCATAAAGCTCATCTCTTAAAAACTCATTGAAAGCGCTATAAACACTATTTTGAATTTAATTTTACGTCGCCTAAGCATAGGCACAAAATATAAACAGTCATAGTTCCTGTCCTTTTCAAGCCAAAGAATCTATGGTGTCATAAGCTCAAGTTAGCAACCCCGTAAGCTCAAAAAAGAAACCTTATTAGCCTTACAAAATTACAAACAACAAACACATATTGGATCAATGAATAAATAATCACAAAATTAACAAATTCAAGCATTTATACCGAAAAAGAAAACCCATATCACAAAAGCTTCAAACTAAAAAACCCATGGTTACTCAGATCTGGTAAGTTATTTTTGTTTCTATAGCTTTTGGATTGTACTTCACAAACTACAACATGTCTCATAAGACGGAAAAAGTAAGCTTATGAAAATCTTAGAAAGCGAAAACATTATCCAGGTGAAACTTCCAGCTGTTCTAAAGCTTCCCATGTTAACAACTTATAATTAATCTTCAAACAATAAAGTTAACGAAAATAATGATTACAGCTAACCCATATCACCAAATTAATCCAAGTATAAAGTAGCACAAAAACGCAAAAATCTAGGATAACTAAAATGACACCATAAGGCTACCTAATTCTTAATCCTGAAACAACTTATGGTTAATCCTCAGACAACAACCTTAACCAAAATCGTCATCGCAAGTAACCTATATTACCAAACGAATCCAAGTCGAACAATAAAGTCAGAAATCATAAAGAAAATCCGTTCAATTAAATTAAATTTTTGGAAAACGATACTAACCTCCACAACCTCCTTTCTGATTAGCGGCAAGAAAATTAACACCATCGAAGGTCAGAACAGATTCCCCACCTCAAAAACGATCTCATCGATTCCCCATGGATATTATTTGTGTGTGTTTCTACACACATATACACATATGTCGATTGAGATAAGTTGGAAGATGGATAACAGGTGGTGGCATAAAATTTAAATTAGAATAGAAGAAGCAGTATTATGAAGAAGCAGTGTTTGTCAAATGAAGAAGCAGTTTATAGAATAATTTATTTATGTAAAAAGTATATGTACTTGACAAGTATTATGTAAAATGATCAAAAAACCCTTTTTAAAAATACGGTTGCCCAGCGCTTTTTAGTTGCCCAAAAAACAATACCTTACACATACGGGACACTTGTCACAATTTCGATGAGTTCTTAACGACACGGTTCCCTCGGTCCATTTTCAAATAAAAATAAAAGTGGTGCGGAAAGTCACTAGCCTCGTACATGGTCTATTGCATCATTTTCCCATATATAAATTGTCAACTTTGAGCAACGTCGGTGTTACTTTGACTTTTTAGTCAATAGTTGACCCCGACAACATTGTAATATGGACTTTAGTATAGTTTGGACTATTGATTTATTAAAAGTCGAGAAGTCACGACTCGTGCTTGTGGACTCAAAGCTAATAACGATACGAGACTTATATTGATTTGATTATAGACTTATATATATATATATATATATATATATATATATATATATATATATATATATATATATATATATATATATATATATATATATATATATATATATATATATATATATATATATATATATATATATATGTGTGTGTGTGTGTGTGTGTGTGTGTGTGTGAAAATGTTAATAAACTATGAAACATAAATAATAAAAAGGTTTTTATACCAAAAATATCGATAACAAGACTTGTCTTGTTATTTACTATTTTAAATGGAAACTAACGACTAAAACGGAAAGGTTTTCTAATAAATAAGTAACTAATGTTTCGAGTGCATGTTTATCGAAATATTCCAATTATGGGTTTTAATACTATTTTCAAGTATTTATTTACTTATGTTGTCTGCATGGGTTACGGATGACCTAACATTAATAGCGTCGATCCACGTGGGTAGCGGACTTATTAGGTTGACGAATCTAATAAGAGACCGCTAGGTACGTAGGATAACGTTATTAATGGGTGAATTATCCTTATGACTCATTAGGATGCGACTTGTTTATGGGATAGTAAGCGACACGAATAAATAATTGAGTTTATCAAGTTGACGAATTCGATAAGGTCTACTATTTATTCCGAAACTTATTGGACTATGGAGCTTATCTCTTAGATGTCTCATTGTGTTGCATTGAGTCACATATTGGTTGTTTGAGTGCATTCATGGCATCATATTGAGTCGATACACCCACATGAGGATACCAAACACTAGGACTAAATGGTGAAACAAGACATTTTTGGAGATAACGAAAAGGAATACATTGGGGTAGATAACGTTGATTTTGAAAAATATATATTAAAATTGGTTTAAATTAATAGGTTGTGCCGAGTCGATAGTTGATGTGTGGTGATTAGCTGTTATCTTCTGCTAGTGTTTATTTGTGCGTTGCTTGCTTGAGGTGAGTTTCATATCCCCACTTTTATCTACGTTTTTAACTAAATTGGGGTGAGAATCATGCTACTGTTTTTGGACCTTTAAAACTATTTTGATTTGCTTATGTGCTTGACTATTTAGATAGATATGTGGTAGTTGTTGCCTTAGTCTAGGGTAGCAATCCTAATTGCTATAACACGTTGCCTAGCTAAGAGTAGACTTCTACCTCGACCTAGTCCAGGGTTAGCAATCGTTCTAGACTTTGCTACGACAGTGCTGGCTAGAGTCGTTGGGGCCCGTTGTGATATGGTTTGTGATTGATGTATATCTATCTTAGGTCTCGCATAGAAAATTAACTCCTACGGGTCCACTAATTTTTACTTGAATTTAAACCTATGAACTCACCAGCGTTAGCTGACCCTTTTAGCATGCTTTCTCAGGTATTTAAGTGATGTTTGGAGTGCGTGTCCGGTGGAAGCTTTGCAAGGAGGCATGGTCAAGGATCATAATCAAACTCTGATAATTTATGGGGACCTATTTTTATTAATCATGTTTGGGCCTAATATTTACATTTTGGGATTAATGTTTTGAATATTTAAATTTGGGATTGGTTTTGAATGATAATGACTATCTTGTTTGCTATACTTGTGTGAGATACCAATCCAATTGTAACGCCCCGAAAACTTGATTAAGTCTTCTGATGTACCGAGATTTGGGGGTGTTACAGATTGGTATTAGAGCCAGGTTATAGAGAACTAGGTATTTAATAAAACCTAAACTATAACCACTTTTAAGAAAAATTGATCCTCGACCGACGCTTGCCCGCCTGCCAAGCCGAAGCTTCTTATTTGATTATGGTATGAACTGCGATTTGATTTATGAGATATTATGAATTGCGGATTGTTTATAGAGATGTTATGTTTTGAGATATGATTATTGGTGTTGGGTAAATGTGATCCAATTGTCAACATATTATGGATTTGATTTGGATTATCGACATGTTATGATTTTGGGATTTTGAGCTTGATTATATGATTGATTTGATCTGGGATTATGTGATAGAACTGAACTTACGTGTTTTATTTAAAGGCATATTTTGAGTAATGCGGTACCTCTATTTTAAAGCTTTCATTATGTGATATACATTTTTGTTGAGTTGATGCGCTTATTAGAACCAGTTGTTTTCGAACACTTATACCTACCATATGCCATTGTCACAGACTATGCCTTCACTAGCTTTTGATGTGTCTGAGGATGTCCTTTCACGCTAGTTCCCAAAGATTGACTCTCATGATGCTATGCAGGTGATCCTATGTGATTACCCGTCAATCTAGTTCATCGTCATCATCAGATCGCCCTAGCTCATCTAGGCAGCTCACTTTACATCAGGTCTTAGCACGAGCCCAGACTCCTAGAATTGCTCGTAGTACTACCCGCATGTCCGTGCGACCACCATCATCACCTATTCACCTAGTAGCTCACTCTCTTCTGTCATTACCACCAGCATCACCATGTCTTAGAAGACCTAGATCCCCTACTATACCACCTCAGGATTCACCCGCACAGAGACTACGACTCATGGACTCTCCCTCTGAGGATGAGGGCGAGGAGGAGTATGAGATCGAGGAGGAGCATAGGATTGAGGAGCAGTATGTAGATAAGGATGAGGATCCTCAGAAGGAGGATGATGAGGATTTCCCAGATGTGGGTACTCCTCTGTTGCGGAGTCCTGCACATTCTCAAGGAACAGGCTCTCCTTTACCTTTGCCTGAGCCTGATTCTCCTGGGCAGCCTTTTGATTTTGATTCACCTCCACATTCACCTGGGAAAGGTAGCCTATTAGGATCTGAGATACAATCAGAGATTACTTCAGAGCCCGAGGAGTATGGGGAGACGGGTCTGATGTGGGAGAGAATTACATCTCAGGGTATTAGGCTTAGTAGGTTGACAGATCGGTTGGTTGGAGTATCGAGGGCTAGTATAGAGGATCTGAGAGCTGATATGGGTGTTGTAGTCAGGAGGACTATGGTTCTGCGAGAGGGTATGTCAGAGCTCCAGGAGCAGGTTGGGGACCTGCTGAGAGGGTTCGCGACAGCCCGAGATACGGACAGAGCGATATGGCGCAGGATAAGGGAGTTAGAGAGAGAGGTCGTGGATCTGAAGAGTGATCGCGACGCTCGGCGTGTTGAGCTTGCGTCTTTGTGGAGAGAGGTTGACGATGTTAGGAGATCTGTTAATGGTATTCGTGATCGTGGCTAGATAGTGTTAGATTTATGGCTTTGTACCATCTTGAAACTGATTAGTCTCTAGTTTGAGATGTAGATCTATCCTAGTTATCTTATTAGTATCATTGTTAGGTTCATTTTTGATTTCTCCATATCCTTTCATGTATTCCACTTTGGAACCTATGAGTTATGGTTATTGGAACGTGCATCCTTTGGTTATGATTCGGTCTCTGATGGTCTTGTTATGGTATAACATTATCCTTGTTGACCTTGATTATGTATTCGAGCGTTATTTAGTGATCTTTGGAACCCAACTCTATCTTTTAGAGTGTGAATTGTGAACTTATGAAACTGTTATTCTTGCCTTCAAAGTGATGGCACCAAGACGAAACCCGCCTAGGAACAACCGAGCAGCCCCTGCTGTTGTGGTTGCCCACTGTCCCTCGAGGTCGTCGTCCGACCCCGACCACTCCACCTATTGAGAACCTGAACACTGATAACCCAGCTGTAGAGAACCCGAATGTGAATGACCATGCTGAGAATGGTTCTGTTCCACAAAACCCTCCACCTTTGAACCCAGCCCACATTGACCAGCTTGTGACGCAGCATGTAGCTGAACTGCTAGCTGAGTCTAATCTCTCTAATACCTCTGGTTGGACCCCACTGTTGAATCGAACTTGAGGTTGTACCTACAAAGAGTTCCGATTCTGTGGTCCCATCGAGTTCGGAGGAACCGAGGGAGTAGTTTACCTAACTAGGTGGATGGAGAAAACTGAGTCTGTATTTACCATTAGCAACTGTGAAGAGGATTGTAAGGTTAAGTATGCAACATTACCTTGAAGGACGAAGCGTTGACCTGGTGGAACAACTATCACAGATTCGTAGGAAGTAATGTAGCTTATAGCATGACTTGGACCCAGTTTAAGGCTCTCTTGATCAAGACTTACTGTCCTAGGAATGAAGTTAAGAAGCTAGAAATTGAATTCTGGAACCATAAGGTTAAGGGTACCGACATGACGACTTACAATCGTCGTTTCCAAGAGTTGTCATTGCTTTGCCCTGATATGGTTCGCACTGGAGCCCTTAAGATTGAGAGGTATACCGATGGATTGCCTTTAGCTACTCGAAATGATGTCAAAGGAAATGGCAACAAACGGTAAGAGTGATAGGAGTGATAAGAGGAAGAGGAATGTAGTTGTTAAAGGAAATGGCAACAAACGGCAAGAGACAGCCAAGGTGTTCGCCATAGAAAATGGAGAGAAGAAGGGTGCACACATCATCTACGATGAGAAGTTTTGACGTCATTATCGGAATGGATTGGATGTCGAAGAACGGTGCACACATCATCTGCGATGAGAAGATCGTGCGTGTACCATATGGCGAAAACGTTCTGAGCATACAAGGAGATCGGATCGACTGTGGAAGTCCTTCCCGGTTGAGCATCATCTCTTGTATTAAGGCCCAGAAGTACATCGATAGAGGAGGTTGTCTTTTCTTGGCTCGAATTTATGAAAAGAAAGGCGAGGAGAAGAGTGAAAGAAACCTTAATGATGTACCCGTCGTTAGAGAGTTTCCAGATGTGTTTCCCGATGATTTTCCAGGGATTCCACCTGTCCGACAAGTGGAATTTCAAATCGAGTTGATACCCAGTGATGCACCCATAGCCCGGGCACCCTATCGACTTGCTCCAAGAGAATTGGAGGAACTGTCTAAATAGTTGGCAGAATTGTTAGATAAGGGATTCATTCGACCAAGTTCGTCACCGTGGGGAGCACCGGTGTTGTTTGTAAAGAAAAAGGATAGATCGTTTCGGATGTGTATCGACTACAGGGAGCTGAATAAGTTGACGGTGAAGAATCGATATCCGTTACCTAGAATAGATGACCTATTCGACCAACTCCAAGGAGCTAGTGTCTTTTCCAAAATCGATTTATGATCTGGTTATCACCAGCTTAGAGTTCGAGAGGAGGATATCCCTAAGACGGCGTTTAGGACTCGTTATGGGCACTATGAATTCCAAGTGATGTCGTTTGGTTTGACTAACGCGCCAGCGGTTTTCATGGATCTCATGAACCGAGTATGTAAGCCATATCTGGATAAGTTTGTGATAGTATTCATAGACGACATCTTGATATACTCTAGGAGTAGAGAGGAGCACGAAGAGCATTTTAGGCTCATTTTAGAATTGTTACGAGGAGAGAAGCTGTATGCCAAATTCTCTAAGTGTGAATTTTGGATACAGTCCATGCAATTCTTAGGTCACATGATAGATAGTCGAGGAGTTCATGTTGACCCAACTAAGATTGAGGCCATTAAGGAATGGGCAGCCCCTAAGAACCCGTCAGAAGTCCGCCAGTTTCTAGGTTTAGCAGGCTATTACCGGAGGTTCATTGAAGGATTCTCCAAAGTAGCTAAGTCGACCAGTCGATACGGAAGGACGTTAAGTATGAATGGGGAGAAAGGAAGAAGAAGCATTCCAACTTCAAGGAGAAGTTGTGTAGTGCGCCCATCCTAGCTTTGCTCAAGGAAGCGAAGACTTTGTCGTGTCATCGCGACGCTCACATAAAGGTTTAGGTGTTGTTTTGATACAACGGGAGAAGGTGATTGCTTATGCATCCCAACAACTTAAGAAGCATGAGAAAAACTACACCACCCATGATCTTGAGTTAGGTGCTGTAGTGTTTGCTCTTAGAATCTGGAGATATTATCTGTATGGAACCAAGTGTGTAGTGTTTACCGACCATAAGAGCTTGAAGCATATCTTAGATCAGAAGGATCTGAATATGAGACAGCGTCGTTGGTTAGAGTTGCTCAGTGATTATGACTGTGAGATTCGTTATCATCCTGGTAAGGCCAATGTTGCTGCTGATGCACTTAGTCGTAAGGAGAACATTCCACCTTTACTCGTTCGATACCTAGGAATGACCATTATTTCGCCTCTACCATCTCAAATCTTAGCCGCCCAAGCTGTGGTATTGATGGAAGAGAACCGTCCTTATGAGAATCTACATGGAATGGTAGAAAATGAAAACGGCTTCTTGAAGCGTTCTGACGGAACCTTATACTTCAAAGACAGAAGCTGGATACCATTTCATGGTGGAATCCGTTAGTTGATTATGCACGAGTCGCATAAGTCAAAATACTCTATTCATCCCGGAGCCGATAAGATGTATCAGGACTTGAAGAAACTCTAATGGTGGCCTAACATGAAAGCCGACATAGCTCAGTATGTCAGTTGGTGCTTGACTTGTTCTAAGGTAAAGACCAAACACCAGAAACCCTCAGGACTCTTAGTTCAACCCGAACTCCCAGAATGGAAATGGGAGCGAATCACCATGGAATTTATCACCAAATTACCGAGAACAGCTAGCGGAAATGACGCTATCTGGGTAATTGTTGATCGTTTGACTAAGTCTGCTCACTTCAGCCATTAGCGAGGTCGATAGTCTCAACAAGCTCGCTCGGCTATACATTAAGGAGATAGTATCGCGTCATGGAGTATCGGTATCTATCATTTCCAATCGAGATAGCTATTTTGCATCCCATTTTTAGAGATCCTTACAGTCAGCGTTAGGAACAAACTTGGATATGAGCACTGCATATCATCCTCAAACCGATGGTCAGAGCGATAGAACCATTCAGACCTTAGAGGATATGCTTAGAGCCTGTGTTATCGATTTTGGCAAAGGCTGGAAGAGACATCTCCCTTTGGCCAAATTCTCCTACAACAATAGTTATCATGCTAGCATTAAGGCCGCTACATTTGAAGCACTGTATGGCCGAAAATGTTGTTCTCCTGTTTGTTGGGCTGAAGTTGGCGAGAGTCAACTTACCGGTCCCGAACTTGTCCTAGAAACCACTGAGAAGATAGTTCAGATTCGTAACCGTTTGCAAACCGCTCGAGATAGACAAAAGACTTATGCCGATAGGAGATGTAAACCTTTAGAATTTCAGGTTGGAGATCGTGTTATGTTAAAGGTTTCTCCTTGGAAAGGTTTGATTCATTTTGGAAATCATGGAAAACTCAATCTCTGATTTATTTTGTCCCTTTCCAATCCTGGAAAGAATCGGACCAGTAGCTTACCGCCTTGAGCTACCATCGGAATTGAGCAGTGTACACAATATCTTTCATGTTAGTAATCTTAAGAAGTGTCTTTCGGAGGAAAACATAGTTGTGTCTTTAAGAGATATCCATATCGACGAGAAATTGAATTTCATTGAGGAACCGATTGAGATCATTGATCGTGAGATTAAACGGCTGAAGTGATAACGCTACACGCGTCGTTCGGGGTCAAAGGAACTTCCTTTCGTCGAGAAGTTTTTCAACACCCTAGGCGTTGAACCTAATCGTTGTAGTGTAGTATTAGGGTAAGCCACGGGTATTGATATCGCTCTCTAGGGAATAGGAATGCTAGTGAGAAGTTACTACGCTAAGGTTGGGGTTGAGGAAGATTATTTTTATCTTTTTATATTTTTAAGGAAAGGAAAGGTACGAATCTCGGGGTTTGATTTGGGGGTTGGTATTGCTACCAATTACTCTACTTATCTAATTATCTAATCTAAGGTGTATGTAGTCTATGTCTAATTATTGTGTGCTCGTATGATAGTTTAAAGATGTCTTTACTTAGGTTTTACTACCCTTAATTATCTCCTATTGGTGTTTGAATTGTCACGCCCTTATTCTTAGTTGCGTTGTGTGTCTAAGGTTGTAGGGTATGCGTTTCTCCCTAACTCTTTGAACTTACCAAAGGGTCTCGTCTACAAAACCCACTAGGGGTAATAAACTCTTACTCTAAGGCACTCTTTGGATGGTTTAGCTTACAACTACTCAAGGAGTTATATTCTAAGGGTCACAAAGATTTAATCAAGCATTAAGTACACAATAAATGACCTATCGCATTACTAGATCATTAATCAACTAAGATAAGAGACAACCAATCAATATTCAATAATTAAGTTTCATATTCCCTAAGCAAACACACAAGTAAATTAGCCGGACATGGAGAACATGCAAGCATACACACAAATAATCAAATACAAAATTGTATTAATGAAGTAAAACACTTATCTTGGTGTAAGATAGGGTTTGGAACCCTAAAATATTGTACAAGATGCCTTTGGTTCGGTTTAGGTTTTTACCCAAAAGACTACACACCAATATCGAAAAATTCGGATTCTATATATAAGATTACATCCGCGACGGCGCCACCTTATATTTTGTGACGCCGTCGTCGCCGTCATTAGGGTTTCGTCTTGGCCACGTTAGACTTGCGACGGCGTCCTCTTGACCGACGCCGTCGGATTGCATCTAGGCCGCCCGAGTTGCGACGGCCTACTCTTTTATAACTTGACGTCGTCACTTGAAAATAGGAGTTTTGGCTTCGTCCGTCACAAAATCCTCCGACGGCGTATCAGTTAAGCAAAGGACGCCGTCACCTTGTGTTTTCAGCACTTTGACCTGTCTTGATTCGACTTTGGCCATTTTCTTCAGATATTCGCCTTTTCGTCCAAATAAGTGCCATTCCAGCATTTTGCCTTCAAGAGACCTAAAAAGTGAAAAGGAACGATATTAAGCAATAACGGATACAAAAGTGATCAAATAAGGGCTTAAACGACCTCTCAAAAAGGTACCTTTTAAAACCTTATCATATACCCCTACACTTGGTATTTGCTTGTCCTCAAGCAAATGTGCTTTTATCCAATTAATTTATAAGTTAGGGGTCATGAAGCATTGGTTTAAAACGGTCCACAACATATATAAGCCCCGCAAAAGTCATAACAAGCACAGAAATTACATACTAGCACCTCACATGGGGTGTTTGGATACTCACATCTCTCTCGGGTGTATATGAAATATAACAAATTGGAAATGGAAGATAAACACTCATTAACCGATCCTAGTACATAGATTGCCATAGGCTTGAGAATAGATCAAACCTCCATCGCTTTGGTGTAAGCACCTAGGAAAGACTATCAAAGCGGTCTTTAAAGGGTTGTAATGTTAGGCTTACGGTAGGGAAACAAAGGGTTTGGTGGGATAGGCTATATAGTGGTGGCAAGTCAAAAATCTCTATGTTAAATGCATACGAAGAATGGCGTTGCTAAGCCAAGACTCGACACTCTAGACTCTAGCTAACTGAAATAAATAAACATAAATTTAAATGATAGATGTAGGATGGTAGCCCGTATGGTTTTTTTTTTTTTTTTTTTTTTTTTTTTTCACTCTATTTTTTCTTTTCTCTTTTCTCTTTTTTTTTCGATTTTTTTTCATACACTTTTACTCTACCATCCTCTACGGTAACATCAAAATGATAGGGATTTATAGGCACATCCCTACACTTGATTTTTAATACTCTAACACTAATTTGACCCGAATTGAAAAGATCAAAACACTTGGGGTACATTATTATGCAAACAAAGGGAATTTGAATTTAACGCCCTTCCGTCATTTCATAAACTTTAACTTTTCCCATGAATCCCAATCGTCCCAAAATCAGATACAAAATATATGACTCGACTTAGCAACTCATGCAAGCAACTAGATAATTGAACTAAGGGTTTAGAGTGATAACAATAATGCACTAAAAGTGAGTGCATATAGGGTAGGCTAAGGCGATTTGGGTGTATATTTGGGAGTGGGGTGTAAACAATGTTTTCATTGATATTTCGAAAACCGAAACATCACGAGAACCGCGAAAAGGATAGGCTCGAGGGGTTAACTAGGGTATCGTGTACTAAAATGAGTACAACGCAGGGTGTGGGGAATTACTCAACCGAGGTGGAAGAAGTGATTATATTACGGGTATCAAACAAGGTTTATCCTAATGCCTCTTATCATTTAGTTATTCCTAACTACACAAGTGTAGTCTTACTAGCGATCTCGGAATGCATCACAAAACAAGTTCTAGAATCTAATATACTACCGGTTCACACACTAAGCATTAAAGATGAATGCTTTAATTCCTACTAATCTAAGGGCGATCCTCACATTTTGGGTGGAATTTAGGTGGTAAAGGGTTTTTTGTGCTAGTCATGCAACTTCCTATCCGTGAGACGCTTTTCTTAAGACTAATGGCCCACTCCTATATGTCATGAAAACTTTAAATTTGGTGCCAAATTTACCCTAACCGACATTTTCTCATGGTTTATTACACAAATACAATTGGACAAAGCAAATATTCAAGGATAAGCATAGTTTCAAAGTTTCCGTTTTATTTTCCTTCCCTACACTTAAACTGAACATTGTCCCCAATGTTCCCCGAAAGTATCAAAGTTATGAAAATAGAAGGTAATGAAAAACGAAAGAAACTAACACTCCCCTGATTAGCTCGGTAGGATCCGTGTGTGAAGTAGTGGTTAAATCCTATCCAAGAAGAATGTGTGCGTGAAAAGATCCTTACAATCTTATGTAACTTCTTCTTGATAAATTAAACCTGCACACTTGAAGAAAACAAACAAAACCTTCGCGTAAAATTGGTGGTAATAATATATATAAGACTCGATTTAAACTAGGATATAATGCTTGTGGAATGGATGTTTACTGCACTTCGGAAAATTAAGACTGAAAAATTCCAAAATTTATAAGTAGCTCGAAAACGAGAAAAAGTAATCATTGTTTTACTCCTTCCCGACGTCGTCAGTTGCGATCCGACGCCGCAAAGTTATCCCGACAAAAGCGGTGCGATTTTGGAAAAATTCTGGAAAATTTACATCTTTAGAATCTGAAAACATTTCTGCAAAACATTCATTATGACTCGATACAAGCATTTGACTCGAACAAACACACATATATATATCTTTTAGTTAATTGTTATTCTCATGTTTACGTTTCTTTTGAAAACGTGTGTAATCCTCCCTACACTTATCCCTTATGTAAAATACCTTTATATGCAATTAAGACGAGGTTAAAAACAAAATAAAGCATTTTTACAAATTTAAACATGAGAATAAACAATCAATAAAAGACATATGACACTAACAAGCAAACAATTAAGCATGGGTTGCCTCCCACGAAGCGCTTTTCTTTATTTAAGAGTCTTGTAGCTAGACTCGTAGTCGTGCTCCTACGTTGCCTCACTTTGCATTCTCAATGAGAATTCTATCATGTTGACAAAATTTTCATCGACTCTATACCTAGGCCCTAGGGTCAAGCAATCCTTATAATAATGCCTCCTTCTTTCCCACATAAATTTATAACCTTTTTCAACATCGTCCTTGCTTTTGTCCTCAAAAGCTTTGATGTTGTCTCGTTCATAAATGGGTAGGTGGCCATATTCATTTGTTTTCCAAGGCATCCTATAAGTGATCTCATCGGTTCCTTCCTTAAACCTAACCGTTCCATCATGCTTGTTATGGCTCATTTTAGATGTTTCAACAAACGGTTTCCCTAGCACTACTTGGGATAAGCTATAGTCAATGACGCATCCTACATCTTCTAGGACCATAAAATCAACTAGGTAGGTGAAATTTCCTATAAAGACATGCACATCCTTGGCTCTTCCCACAAAGTTGCAAACTCCACCTGGATACTTAGGGTCTCTCCTTATATTAAGTCGCTCATTCATAATGTCATTGTAAACAGCAGATGACATCACATTAATGGGAGACTCCGTATCTATGTAAGCGTGGTCGACACTCCTATATCCGATAATACAAGGGATTTTTAGGTTCCAGGGATTTCCTCTCCTAATCTTTGAGCATATTCTAATGATAGGTGATCGTGGATTATCGATTATGTATTGATGGTAAGCAACCTCTTCCTTAGTGGGGTAAAGATTGAAGTAAGCACTATCTTCCACATTCATATTTTTGTTCATCATGCCATCTTCCGACCATCGTTAATCATAGAGCCAACTACGAGGCTACCGACTACTTTCTCAACAGACTTCCCTAATTGTACTATCGAATATTTTCGCAAACTCAAGGTCGGTGTTTCTACTCACATAACGGCTTTCGCGGTTGTGTTGGTCATTGGTTTGGGTTTTGAGTGTGGTGATTTATTTGGTGTTGGGTTATCGAGTGGTGGTTGGTTATCACCTTCCATGATGAAAAGTGATGGGATTACGAACAAAGGTCACGAAGAAGGGGATAGACAAGAGAAAGCTAAAAATGAGAAAAATTTACTTGATAGGAATCAACAAAGGAAACCTAAACGAAGTGGACTACTAACTAGTTGTTCTATTCCCGCGCGCGCCAAAACTTGATAACGCTACACGCGTCGTTCGGGGTCAAAGGAACTTCCTTTTCGTCGAGCAAGTTTTTTCAACACCCTAGGCGGTGAACCTAATCGTTGTAGTGTAGTATTAGGGTAAGCCACGGGTATTGATATCGTTCTCAGAGAATAGGAATGCTAGTGAGAAGTTACTACGCTAAGGTTGGGGTTGAGGAAGATTATTTTTATCTTTTATATTTTTAAGGAAAGGAAAGGTACGAATCTCGGGTTTGGATTTGGGGGTTGGTATTGCTACCGATTACTCTAGTTATCTAATTATCTAATCTAAGGTGTATGTAGTCTATGTCTAATTATTGTGTGCTCGTATGATAGTTTAAAGATGTGTTTACTTAGGTTTTACTACTCCTTAATTATCTCCTATTGGTGGTTGAATTGTCACGTCCTTATTCTTAGTTGCGTTGTGTGTCTAAGGTTGTAGGGTATGCGTTTCTCCCTAACTCTTTGAACTTACCAAAGGGTCTCGTCTACAAAACCCACTAGGGGTAATAAACTCTTACTCTAAGGCACTCTTTGGATGGTTTAGCTTACAACTACTCAAGGAGTTATATTCTAAGGGTCACAAAGATTTAATCAAGCATTAAGTACACAACGAATGACCTATCGCATTACTAGATCATTAATCAACTAAGATAAGAGACAACCAATCAATATTCAATGATTAAGTTTCATATTCCCTAAGCAAACACACAAGTAAATTAGCCGGACATGGAGAACATGCAAGCATACACACAAATAATCAAAGACATAATTGTATTAATGAAGTAAAACACTTATCTTGGTGTAAGATAGGGTTTGGAACCCTAAAATCTTGTACAAGACAGCCTTGGTTCGCTTTAGGTTTTACTCCAAAAGACTACACACCAATATCGAAAAATTAGCGTCACCTTATATTTTTGCGCCGCCTTGTCGCCATTATTAGACTTGCGACGGCGTCCTCTTCGACTTCTCGACGCCGTCGGATTGCATCTAGGCCGCCCGAGTTGCGACGGCCTACTCTTTTATAACTTGACGTCGTCACTTGAAAATAGGAGTTTGGCTTCGTCCGTCACAAAATCCTCCGACGGCGTCATAGCTAAAGCGACGCAGCCACCTTGTGTTTTAGAAGCTTTGAGTGTCTTGATTATGACTTTGCCATTTTCTTCAGATATTCACGCCTTCGTCCAAATAAGTGCCATTCCAAAGATTTTGCCTTCAAGAGACCTAAAAAGTGAAAAGGAACGATATTAAGCAATAACGGATACAAAAGTGATCAAATAAGGGCTTAAATGACCCCTCAAAAAGGTACCTTTTAAAACCTTATCATGAAGCATAGCCGTATTCCGATTGTCAAAGTTCGTTGGAACTCCCGACATGGACCGGAGTTCACTTGGGAACGTGAGGACGTATTCCGTAGGAAGTATCCTAAACTCTTCATGACATCAAGCAACTCGGAGTGAAACCCGGGACGGGTTTCTTTCGAGGCCGGGAGGCTGTGACAACTGGCAATTTAGGGAGTTTATTTTAGGTAACCGCATTACGTTAAACTAAACCGAGCTTTTGCCTTTATCACTATTTTCAACGACCATGACTTGATTTGATATCGTTTATTGGTTTTTATGATTTAGTTTATTATTGGATGAGTTATCGTGTGAGTTTTAACTCTTTTTGATAGGCACTATTCGATTCGGCACTATAAAAGCCTAAAACGAGAAATGATGTAACTTTTAGACCGTAACTTGAAAATTGGCAAATAAATAGTCAAAACTCGTGGAAAAACATAAATAACGATAATATAAAGTCGAATGAACGTCGTGGGACACTCGTGGGACAATATATGAGCTCGGGAATGGGTAAACGTGATAGTTTACAAACAATGACGGCTTCGGCCCCTCTCTTTTGCTTGAGCCGGCGCCCCCTCCTCCTCCCCAAAATAATTATTTTCAAGTCCCTAGCTCCTATGTATATAAACCCACTGAACCTCATTTTTACTTCTACTTTCTCTCACTAAAAACACACACACTAACCTATTTTCTATCTCTACTCTCTCTCTCTCCTACACCAAACAAAACCCTAACCCTAAAATACCACCACTACCATCGCCCCACTTCCGGCCAAATTTTGGCCACATTCCGACGAGTGACACTACACCTCTACCACCATCTTGTAGATCTCTCTTTCCTCTTTCCATCCATATATAAAACTCTCACAAAAGCCTACATTAACACCTTTAAATCTTGAAAATAAGATTTGTGATTCTAGGGTTTCCATTAAATCTTGTAGATCAGGTTGTACAAAGTTAAATGGAACATGGGTCAAGCTTGTTTTGGTCTTGAAAATCCTCATATGACTTTATTTTAGCTCGACCATGGTGGGTTTTGGGTGAAACTTGGGATTAAAACTAATTTATACTTAAATAAACATGTAGCTAGTGATTTGGTATCATGTGGTGTATCATATTGTTGGTTTTTGCATTTTAGGTCCTATTTTATGTTTCTGATTAGGAATAGATGATGGGTTTGATGTTTGGTTAATGATTGGAGGTTGATTGATTGTGTTTGGTTGTAGTGGAAGTGATTTGGGGAGTGTTTGGTTGTCTTTATGGGGCGTATGAGCCACAAGACCCACGATGGGTCATTGTGGTTTGGCGTACGTGACCCACTTGGACCAAGGGTCTGGGTCGGGTCCTTGTGGTAGCTTGTGGGTTGATGTTGTTGGTGTTTGGATGAGACGCGTGGAGCCGAAAAACTTCTAGAGCTTGTTTGGTTCACGTGGTATTAATTGTGACCGTGTCATGACCATTAGGGTCATAACATTGGTTTCGGGTATATTTGGTTGGTTGATTGGTTGGCGAGATTGAATTGGGTTGATTTGAGATTGAATTGCGCTATTAGGACTTTTATTTGGACTTAATATATAAATTGTCAACTTTGAGCAACGTTGGTGATACTTTGACATTTTAGTCAACAGTTGACCCCGACAACTCCGTAACATGGACTTTAGTATAGTTTGGACTATTGATTGATTAAAAGCCGAGAAGTCATGACTCGTGCTTGTGGACTCGAAACGAATAACGATACGAGACTTATATTGGATTTGACGTAATAAATATATTTATATGAAAATGTTAATAAACTATGAAACATAAATAATAAAAAGGTTTTTATACCAAAAATATCGATAACAAGACTTGTCTTGTTATTTACTACTTTAAATGGAAACTAACGACTAAAATGGAAAGGTTTTCTAATAAATAAGTAATTAATGTTTTGAGTGCATGTTTATCGAAATATTCCAATTATAGGCATTTAATACTATTTTCAAGTATTTATTTACTTATGTTGTGTGCATGGGTTACAGATGACCTAACATTAATAGTGTCGATCCACGTTGGTAGCGGACTTATTAGGTTGACGAATCTAATAAGAGACCGCTAGGTACGTAGGATAACGTTATTAATGGGTGAATTATCCTTATGACTCGTTAGGATGCGACTGCTTATGGGATAATAGTTTACACGAATAAATAATTGAGTTTATCGAGTTGACGAATTCGATAAGGTCTACTATTTATTCTGAAACTTATTGGACTATGGAGCTTATCGCTTAGATGTCTCATTGTGTTGCATTGACTCACATATTGGTTGTTTGAGTGCATTCATGGCATCATATTGAGTCGATACACCCAGATGAGGATACCAAACACTATGACTAAATGGTGAAACAAGACATTTTTGGAGATAACGAAAAGGAATACATTGGGGTAGATAACGTTGATTTTGGAAAATATATATTAAAATTGGTTTAGATTAACAGGTTGTGCCGAGTCGATAGTTGTTGTGCCGTGATTAGCTGTTATCTTCTGCTAGTGTTTATTTGTGCGTTGCTTGCTTGAGGTGAGTTTCATAGCCCCACTTTTATCTACGTTTTTAACTAAATTGGGGTGAGAATCATGCTACTGTTTTTGGACCTTTAAAACTATTTTGATTTGCTTATATGTTTGACAGTTTAGATAGATATGTGGTAGTTGTTGCCTTAGTCTAGGGTAACAATCCTAATTGCTATAACATGTTTCCTTGCTAAGATTAGACTTCTACCTCAACCTAGTCCTGGGTTAGCAATCGTTCTAGACTTTGCTACGACAGTGCTGGCTAGAGTCGCTGGGGCCCGTTGTGATATCGGATATGATATGGTTTCTGATTGATGTGTATCTATCTTAGGTCTCGCATAGCAAATTAACTCCTACAGGTCCACTACTTTTTAGTTGAATTTAAACCTATGAACTTACCAGCGTTAGCTGACCCTTTTAGCATGATTTCTCAGGTATTTAAGTGATGTTTGGAGTGCGTGTCCGGTGGAAGCTTGGCAAAGAGGCATGGTCCATGATCATAATCAAACTCTGATAATTTATGGGGACCTATTTTTATTCATAATGTTTGGGCCTAATATTTACATTTTGGGATTAATGTTTTGAATATTTAAATTTGGGATTGGTTTTGAATGATAATGACTATCTTGTTTGCTATAATTGTGTGAGATACCAATCCAATTGTAACGCCTCAAAAACTTGATTAAGTCTTCCGCTGTACCGAGATTTGGGGGTGTTACAAAATGTTCTATGGAAGCCTATATCCTCAAACCCTAAAACTCTCCCCTCACCTTCTCCTTTGATCGATCGGTCAACCAACCCACACAAAGGGTCAAAAACTTTTGTGACTGATCCAAGTCGACACTAAGTAGACCTCCCAAGTCAACTTCTTAGTAGATTATAGTTTTACCCAATCCGTACTCATCAACTTGCATAGGTTCGTACCCCTAGTTCTATCTGTGTAGTACCTGTGGATACCTGACGTAGTCCAAGTGGTGGTTTTTTTCTAAGAAACCTTAAAGAAGTTCGTGAAGCATCAAAATCAAGAAGAAGGCATTCCGTGCTGTCAAAGAAAGGTCAAGGAGCTTACGCAGTGATGGATTAATAAGTAAGTATCCCTAAATACCCTTCTTATGTGTTAGTTAGGTTATATCCTTGATCAGGACATCTGACCAATTAGGGTTTTGGCTACATGATTTTTGTCTGATTATTTTCTTATGTACATGTTTATACGGCATGGGGTTAACCACCAAACCCTCACAGCGGTATCAGAGCCATCCTAATCATTTATAATCTAGTTTGGGTTCTTAGTAATTACTTATATTGCCATAAAGTTTGATTCTTCAGGTAGGTATTACTTGGTTTGGTCAATTTACGTAATTAAGTTTTTCTAGGGTTTTTGTTTTGTGACAACTAGGGTTTGATCACTCTTGTGATTGAAATTAGGGTTTAAGATTTTGATTGGAAAAAATTGACCCATTAAGGTTTTTTCTAAACTTTAAAGGTGTCAACTTTATGGGATATGTGAATATTCGGGATCAATCTTGGAAACCATAATGCATGTTGTTACGATTACAAAAATCTAGGGTTTTCTTAGAATTGTTTTTATTTTATTGCAAGTTATTTTATTTCCCTTTAATAATTTAGAGTTTTGGGTATTTTTTGTAAGATGCAAATCTTCATAAAAATAGGCTAAAACCATTATTGGAAACCCTATGTTTTCAAAGTTAATCATATGGAAACAAAATTACTTGAGGAACAAGAAATATTTATCTGAGATTACCAAAACCCTTGTGTAGGTCGATTTCTTGTATCGCCGCCAGATGGGGTTTTAAAATCTTGACCAACACAAATCTTGGTGATCGAATTGCAAATTTCCATAAATTGTCCTTTTTACAGTTTTACTCTTTTTGAAATCTTTGACTCCCAAATATGGAAACTAGTGTTTTAAAATATTTTGAGCATACCCAAGAAAATTATTTTTTAAAAGGCCAGAGTAAGTTTCTGTCTAAAAACTAATATCTGGTGACTTAGGGTTTCTTATTACCTAAGTCGTATGCTTTTAAAATATGATAAATGAAAACCCTTATTAGGGTTTGTGAATTTTTAAAGTAAAGCTTTTTTTTCCCTAAATTGGCAATATATAGGCAAGAATCACCATTTCTAAAGAATGACATGTCGTACTGGTGTGCAACAGTGCAGTGAATCTTTTTGTTTACATATACTTTTAGGATGGGCTATATATGCGGTGCATGTGCATATATAGTATGTCCTAGCAAAACATAGCTTAAGTATTTTATCCTGCAATTTTATTTTAGTACTTTTCTACTTTTATTATTAATCATGCTTGATACGAGCCTAAGTAATTGACCAAAAATATAAACTATGTGATTGTGATGTAGTTTAAATCTGTTTATATTTTTTTTACTGTTTTTTAGTTTATGGGAGGCGTGCATGCCATTGTTTATTCCCTCTTGTAATTTACTTTTACATATAGTAGCTTTAAATTAAATGTAAACCAAGGCGGGTGTAACGCAAGAAAGCCCACACAAGGTAGGAGAACCTACATAGTACGAAGAAAGATGGGATCCAGTAAGAGCACGGAGGATTGAAGATCAACCAGGAGCAAAGAGAAAACCCACGGGAGATATTGCGAAGACACGGATCTAGAAGTTGCCTTCTTGCCTTGTGCCATGTTTTAACCCTTAGGATAGACCCAAGTTGATTCCCGAAGTGGCTCTCGGGATCAACATAGATTATGGCTTGACTGTGTCAGTGTTTTTTTATTGTGTTATATGCAGGCTATCTGTTAAATAATATGTCAACTAGTATTATTTAGAGACATAATAAAACGAGGCATCGCTGCTTTGATCATGGGAAGGAGTGTACTTAAGCACTAAGTCCCAGTCCGCGAGTTCGCGTAATAAAATGAGTAAAGTCTATGAATTTAGTCAACCTATCTAAAAAAGGATTGGGAATGGTAAAACTAAGTTTAGAAACTCTTTATTACAAAAGATTTTTTTATAAAATTAATAAATCGTAGTAGGAATTCATGCATAGTTCATACGTAAAACGACTTTTTGTAGAAAATCATTTTTAATACTAGATATTAAAATATAAGACTGGTAAACCGATGGGTTTAAGATCTTTCCCAATGTTAATCTTAGACTAATTCGCCATCCATAATTGTTGCACTCTTTTAGCTCAGACCTTGCAGGCAAGTAAATCCAAAGCTTTGTGTCTGTGGGTACATGGCTAACGCATGATGAGGTGGCCATTGGGTATGTTGGTCACATGCCAAAGCATAAGAGAACAAATTTCCAAAGTCACTGGCATTTACGATATAGTCTAATGGTATTCCGCCAAAGCGGCCCCAAGGTTGCATGTAGATACTAAATATGCCCGATTGGTATCAGAATCTCGGCCCTAAGAGTTACCCCTAATGGGCAATTGGTGGTGGTAAAATAACCTAACTTAAAACTATCACAAGGTAGGTTATGCCAAAGTGTGGTGCCTTGTAGTAGTATAATATGGATCTTAGTGTAATATGCAAAATGATAGGGTTTAATAGCTATTACAATAAAATGATTGAAATCTTTGATTGTCTTTATTAAACTGTAGATGGCATACTACAACATGATGCATCATCGGTCTGAGCCTTATGGCTCATCTAACTAGTCAAGTCATGAATGATACAGTTTCATCAACAAGGTTTTAACCGATGAAAAACCCATAATGCCTGATCACCCGATTTATTGCGGTGAGGGGTGACTAGATCACCTCACGTCCATAATAGTTGGAAACCTGACGCTCCTTGGAATATTCATCCTGAATCAAGGAATGTTGAGATGTTTGCCTTAATGTATGAGTTAAAAAATTATCGAATATGATATGGCACATCTGCTAGGTTTTACTTTCTATGATGGAAGGGTTTCTCAATCGTCTCCTGAAGATTAGAAATCCTGTAAGTGAGGCATTTGAGGTATTCTGTATCATACAGTCTCTACCAGCAGAATATGGTTCATACATGTTTACGTAAGGTACGTATTGGGGTTTGGGGTGAGTCGATCATTTGGTTTCCCATGTTCGGAAAGGACCCCAAGGTGTGACTGCAGTTACGAATTGGGGTAACACTCACGAGTCAACTTAGTTGGGTTTGTGTATTAGTCGTGAGAGAATAATATAGTTTAGTGTAGCTTGGCCTAGATCGACCTTAGCTATTTTAAGGAAATGACTAAGTATTTATAGGGGAACCCTTAGTGTTGTGAGTAACCTGTAAGGCAATCTGATGACCCGGTATGACCCAAGAGACGGTCATCAAGGGGAAAGGATCAGGAGGACACGTGGTGCTTCATCTTTGGATGAGCCGGGTGCATGGAGGGATTCATGCATGGCTGTAGCACTACCTTTCCAATAATGAGGTAGCGACGTATAATGTTTGTTGTAACGGTCCTGGCTTAGCTGCCAGGCATGCCCATTTCCTAGAAATAATCTTCAGACACGGTTTATTCCAAGCATAACCTTGGGAAGTGTTTTCTAGGCCTTTTGCTAAATTATGGCCTCTGTGGGCTCATGTTAGACTGATATATAGTGTATGGGCCTTAGCCTGTTGGGTTAAAGCTCTCATACGCTATCCAATCCCCCTAGTCCATTAGTGTATTTGACTGCTTTCAGGGAAATGCGATGATGGACTTATGCTAAGGAAATGAGGCATCTCGGGGTTCCCTTGATGTGCCTTCCTGGGTTCAACGATTCTTACTTGTTTTTCTCTACCTAGGTACGCGTGAAATCAGGTTTATTTATTGTGACTTTTGATTGTTTAGAGAATATTTTCATTTCCAATACTACTACATGTTGAATGCGCGTGCTGCCTTTTAGTGTGAATATTTGTGAAGAGTTATTGTTACGATTGTGTAGTTGTGAGGCTTTCCTATCATAGGCATGCGCCGCTTTAAATGTTTATGTGGCCTGGGATTTTGTTTCACTCGTAAACAGTCTCTCTCTTAGTCATTTCAAGGTCTTCCTGACTGAATAATTTGAGATTTTCCTTGATTTGTGTTGTCCGCTATCAGTTAGCCGTTTTAGTGTCTAATGTCTGACACTTCAAAGTACGTAACTTTTGTATGAGGTTCACGTGTTCAAAACGGTTCGACTTCGCAAAGTTTTTGGATGCGTGTCCATTGGGCCCCCATTTATGTTTTCTATAAAAAAGGAGTACCCAAATTCTTTTGAGGATCACTCCAAAATTTACCTTTTTCAAAGAAATTTTAAAAGTATTTTTTCCTTTGAAATCCTTTTGCTTTCTCCTATTTTGTGAGGAGTGTAAGCAACAAGAGCGTGTGTTTGTGTAGGTTTTGTTGTTCTAAAGTTTTTTGCTCTCTTCTGTTTGCAAGAGTTTACAAAATCTTTCTATCATTTACTAGCGTAGTTTGTCGAGGCTCAGGTCAAGCGTATGAGTTTATTTAAGGTTGTTCCACCCTCTTTAGGTTGGATTCCTTCGAATGTTCCCTCGGGGGAGGTTTTTGGTAGCTTCATGTTCAAAACTTCAACTGCCCATTTGGGGGAATGTGCGTCTTGTCAAATGTTTCCTTGGGGTTAATGGGTGTTTCGAGGACATTTTGTCCTTTGGTGATTTTTTCCAAGTTCATCTTTAAGGAGGCTGGTCATCAGGATATGACCGAACATCTAGGAGTAGTTTGCTTAGCTACCCTCGATGAAGTTTTTCTCGGTGCCACGAAAGGGAGGTGTGTTACCATTGTGAATGATAACGCACACGAGGATGATGTTGTCTTAACTACGAGCTCGTCACCGCTCATTGGTAAGTTTACTTTTTCTTTTCTTGACATTTTCTGGCTTTATTCAAAGTATATTTACTTGTGTTTTGCCCTAATTGCCAGGTAGCGTATTTGGTGTGGCGTGACAGGAGCTGAGTTAGCTATGTCCTGCCACCCTAATCTAGAATCTGATGACCTAATCTTTAGGTTCTCATCTTAACGAGCCTATTTTAGGATCACTGTTCTTGCTTATATAAGGGTATCTAGGATTTCTGTTAGTCTTATGCCCTTGTATTTGATCTGAGAGTCTCTAGATTGGACCCTGGTGGTTTTTTCCTGTGATTATTATTAACTTAACGGTTCTTGCCCGCGATTACGTCAACCAAGAAAATGTTGTCAAGCTGTGTCGTTTTGGGGTAATTAAACCAAAAGATTGGCATGGGTCGGCCTGACGGGCTCTCTCAGAATTTTAGTGAGAGAGGATCCCGTTTCCCAATTTCACGTTGCCCTTGGTCAAAAGAGCCTATGGGCAGGACTCATAAGGACCTTGGAGGAGAAGTATATCGACCTATTCAGAAAATGGTAGGGCTGAGTACAGATGATCAACTTTCAGGGTGTTTTTGGATGAGGCTGAGAGTTAAAGATTTTGCTTAATCCTGTTTTCTCAGTCTTCTTAATCATACTAATAATAACATTATAGGTGAAAATACTTAAGCTATAGTTTGCTAGGACCTACTACATATGCACATGCACCATATATGTAGCCCATCCTAATAGTACATGAAAACCACGAGTTTCACCTGTATCGTTTCACTTCAATGCAACTTGTCATTCCTGGAATGACAGTTCTTACCTTGTTGTTATCTATTGCCAGTTTAGGAAACTTAATCTTTTGAAATTAGGGTTTCAAAGCCTTAAAATTTTAAAAGTGCATGACTTAGGTAACAAGAAATCCTAAGTTACCATGTTTATGTTTTAGAAAAATTTATTATGTATTTTTAGTAAAAAAAAATTTTTCCTAAAACCCAATCATGCACTTAACTCAAAACTCTAGTTTACATATTCAAGGATCTCATATTCTAATTTAGGTAAACTGAAGTCACAGCAGTTTATGAAAACCCTTTGCTTCTTCACCAGGATTTTGTATTTGTCAAATATTATATTCCCATACGTCTAGGACATATAAATTCGACCTACATAGGGTTTTCATAAACTTACAATAATTATTTCTTGTTTCTTAAGCAATATGTTTTCCATGTGATTATTTTTGGTAACCTCAGGTTTCCAAAAATAGTTTTAGTGTATTTTAGTAAAGTTTGCACTTTAAAAAATATCTAAAATCCTAAATCACAAAAAAAATTAGCTTTTACCGAAAAGAAGACAACTAAGTAAACCCTAGTTTTATTATCATAAATTAGGTTTTTTTCATGTTTAATCCCGGATACCCTCGTATCCTCATAAAGTCGACAACTTTAGGATTTAGAAAACCCTATTGGCTCGACTTTATGTGATCTCAACACACGAAATCCTAATTTGATTACAAGAATCAAGTTATGTAATCTTTATGACAACACGAATTAGGGTTTTCCAGGTTTGATCCTAGATACTCGATATCTATGCAGAATCGACATCATTATGGTTTAGAAAACCCTAATGGGTCGATCCTAAGTGATCAACACCAACAAACCCTATTTTAATTCCAAGGGTGATAAAACCCTAGTTGTTAGAAAAAGCAAAAAACCCCTAATAACACAAAATCGGCCAAACTGTGCATAACCAAAATTAAAGTTTTCTTTTTAATGACAATACTAGCAACTACTAACAACCCTATGAATATGGAGGCTCTGATACCGACTGATAAACATGTAGCAACGGAAGTAAACAGATAATGGTCATGCAGCCAAAACCCTAATAGTCAGATCTTCCTAAACATTGATATAACCTAATCAAGTATAAAGGGTGTTTATAAAAGACTTAATTGTTTCTTGCAGTCGTGTAAGCTTCTTTTCTAATCATGTGCGCGGGTCCACCTTCTTTCTGCTTGGATCGACCAATTTAGGGTTTTCGGGAAGAAAACCCACCAGTACTGCACGGGAAGGACTAGGGCTTTGAAACTACGCAATTTAGGTGAGCACAAACCGGGTAAAGCTAATCGACTATGTGGAAAACTATAAGGGGGGTTGAATAGTTTTACCGATTAAAACTTCGTTTTAAAATATTTAGATTAACTTATGTCAATCTATTTGGTATGTGTGTTGGATATTGATTATTAAGCATATAAGTAAGCAATGCAAAGGTAAAGAGTAAAGGAACACAAAACCACGACACGAGTATTTATAGTGGTTCGGCTACAAGGACGCCTTCTTTGCCCTACTACACTCCCTGAGTACCCCACTCGAGAGTTTGTAAGCACTACACAACACAAGCTCCTTAATGTGGCGGAGAATCCTTCACAACGTGCCTACTCTTTATCCGATACAAGGCTAGACACCGAGTTCTTCCATGAGGTAGAACCAAACCTATCACAACGTCACCTACACTTTATCCAATACAAGGCTAGATACCGAGTTCCATTACAAATGAGGAACTACTACCCAACACTACACCACAACACAACTACCCCAAAGAGACACAATCCTTGTTACAACACTAGAAGGATATCAACATCCTTTAACCCAAACTACCTAACTTTTACATTGATGCACTATATCGAATGTACACCTTTGGCACCATTCACTAATGCCTTCAACACGACCCTTCGACACCTTTCACTAATGCCTTCAACACAACACTTCTATGGAGGGAGGAAAGAACTATCAACAAGATGCACTTCAGTGGTCTTGATGATGTCGAAGCTTAGCAACTCATGACTTGAGCTTGCACGTCTTTAAGAGGTGGTGATCTCGCCTTTAAGAGGAACCTAGAGAATCACACAAACATAAACTACAGAGAATGATCATTTGGATCTGTGGTTAGTTAGGTTAGAATACTGAGAGAAAGTATATCTAAGAGTGGTAGTGCGCAAGAGAGAAATGGCTCACTATTTATAGACAAAAACATGTCCATTGTCCCACAGTTCCTACGCATCCCTCACCAGAGGGATCCGGCTAGTGCAAAACCTAGGATCCGGCTACTAGGTCAGTTTAGTCCAGATTTCGGGTTGCAAACTGGTTTATGGGTTATGGGTTATGAACCATGGGTTATGGGTATTGGATTATGGATACTCAACAAGATGAAATGTACCTAGTCATTGGGTTATGGATCTTGGGTCATGGGTCATATACTTTGGGTCATTGATCATGGATAATATCTAACATGACTTCATGCATGATGTCATGCAATGGGTCATGGGTTATGGATCATGTTCCATGGGTATTGGTTATGGACTTTGGTTTTTACCCAAAAATATTCATTGTACCTAGTCAATGGATCATGGATCATGGATCATGGGTCATGGGTCATGGGTCATGTGTCATAGGTTATGGACTTTCGTTTTTACCCATTACTTACCCATTACAACATATACAAAGTACATATATATTTCTATAAAATGTAAACACTAGTTTTTATACATATTCATTTCTATAAGATATAAACAATATTACTTGTTAGTGTTTTATAAAATGTCTTTGGTTTTATATAACTTATTTACTAAACATGTTCTGATATAGTTTTAATATGTTTAGTAAAAGTGTGTTAGTAAACTATTGGCTCAAACCTTTTACGTATTTTATTTGTTTCGTTAAAATGATTTTACGTTTGTTATCGACAAAACATTAGAAGATCGTAAATATAAATAAACGTTTTTATGGTTTATTTGTATTAATAGACTAGAATTCGATTAGCACAAGTCGACTTGGTCATCAGTCAAAGGGTTTAAAATCCTTTGATCGATTAATCGCGGAGAGGAAATGAAATGGAGAAGGTTTTTAGGGTTTGATTGCAAGTTATGAGGATCCCTTGAATCCCCTTTGTATTTATATGATACAATGGAAGATTCTAGAGGCTTTAACTTGTTCACCAAGTTGCCAGGTTTAACAAGAAGTCAAACTTCTCCCCTCATGGGAGTTTCGGCTGAACTCACCACCACAAACCTTTGGGTTTGTGTTTCTTCCTTTTATTTCCCTTAATATTTATCTCAGTTAAATATTATACTTTGGGTAATTAATATTTAACCCCTTAATGAAAATATTATCATATTTTCATTTCCTCACTACTCTCATTTTATTTCGTGACTCGTTTCTTATTTCCACTTGCATGTTCTGTTTGTGTGTGCACTGGTGTGACCTTTTGGCATGTGTAGACCAAAGATGAAACACTCATTGTGTCTTTGAACGTAATCCTTTTAGTTAGAGCACAAAAAGTGTATATCATTCTTTATGGTCATATATGTAAAAATGGAAATAGATTAAGGTTTGGATGTAGGTTTATGATTGTATTGTTCACGTTAGGTTCTAGATCTTTTGACTATTATATAGTCACGAGATACTCGTATAACCTCATAAGCTCACGAGATCTATATGTAAGGTGGGTATAAATATCTCCAAGACCTCAGCTGTTGAGGTGTGTCTCAAGGTCCTCTCAAGATAACAAAAGTCATTTTCTCTCCACTTTCTATGCTTAAAGGTGTATCTCTCTAGTTTATCATGTCCTTAGCTTGATTTATTAGGACAATACGGTCTTTTTATACCAAATCAAGTCTGGAGGCCGCCTCTCTTTACTAGGCCATCGGGTGTAATCCAGGCGGCGTCTAAGCTCGCATCCACAAATGTAAAATCTTTTTTCTTCTGTTTTTTAGCCGATTTTGAGCATATCTTCACTTTTAAGTCCAGAATCATCAACAACCCAATTATCAACATTTGGGCAAGTGAACTAGGAAAACTAATTGAATTTCATATAAAACAGTGCTGAAATGCCCCAAAAATTAGTGCATTTTTTGGCTCGTCAAGTATCATTGTCAGTTTGCAAGTGTGCTATTGGCTCTCGTTGGGTCTACAAGATTAAAACTAAATTTTTTCGGTTCATTGAATGATATAAGGCTCGTTTTGTTGCTAATGGTTATGTTCAAGAGTATGGTATGGATTATTAGGAGACATTTGCTCATGTAGGAAAAATGACAAACGTTAGAACTTTGATTGAAGTTGTTTCTAGTTTTAAATGAAAAATATGTTAGTTTGATGTCAAAAATGCCTTCTTGAATGGTGACCTAAATGAAGAAGTTTAACACCACTACTGGTGTCTCTCACGAACAAGGTTAAGTTTGCAAGCTTCAAAAAGATTTTTATGGTCTCAAACAAGCACAACGTGCTAGGTATGAGAAATTTGCAACTGTTGTTACTTCTTGGGTTTGTTTCTAGCCATCGTGATTATGCATTGTTTGTAAAACATTCAAGTGTTGGGCGTATACTTTTTTCATTATATGTTGATGATGTGATTATTGAGGATGATTGTGTTGCAACTAAATCGTCGAAATATGAGTTATCTCATAATTTTGCTATGAAGGATTTGGTTTACTGAGTTATTTTCTATGTATTGAGGTTGCTTCTTCCCCAAAAGGTTATCTTTTGTCGTAGTCTAAGATTACAATTGATTTACTTGATCGTGCAAGAATTACAGATAAAATGGTTGAAGGTAATTTTATTGATGGTAAAGTAAAATACAATTTAATAGACGGTAATCATTTGGCAGACCCAAGTTTGTATCATAATATTGTGGGAAGTTTGGGTTATCTTACAGTTACTCGTCCAGATGTTGCTTATGCAATTCATATTTTTAATCAGTTTGTTTATGCTCCCATGACAGTTCATTGGGCTGATGTCTTATACATTATGAGGTATCTTCGGGGCACTCAGTTTCAGACACTCTTATTTCCTTCTACATTCGCCTTAGACTTAGGTGCTTATTATGATTCTGAATGAGCTGGTGATTCCGTCTCTCATACGTCAACTACTATGTTTTGTAACTTTTTGGTGATTCTCTCATTATGTGAAAAGGTAAGAAACAATATTTTTTTTCTAAATCTTCTACTAAAAGTTGACTATCGTGCTAAGGTTGTCACTACTAGTCAGGTTGTGTGGTTACAACGGTTACTTGCATATATAGATGTTCGTATTAATAGCCCCACTCGATTACATTGTGATAATCGTAGTGCTATTCAGATTATGCGCAACTCGGTATTTCATAACGCACCCAAGCATATTGAGATAGATTGTCATTTCACTCGCCATCATCTCCAGGCTGGCACTATCTCTCTACCATGTGTTTCGTCTGTTAAACAGATTGCAAATGTATTTACAAAGTACACACTTTGTACAACGCTTTCATTTTTTGACTGACATACTCTCAATGTTTGTTGCTGCAGCATTGTGAGTTTAAGTGAGATGTTAGCATAATAGTATTAGCATGTATTAGCCCGTAAACGGCCTATTAGCCCAGAGTTAACTAAAAAGGTTTTACCATTTTGTGTATTGTATAAATACTCTATGTGTGAAATTTTATTTTATTTTTTATTTTATTTTATTTTTTTTTTTTATCAATTCAATAAAGTGTGTTGAGCTTCTCCAATATGCTCAGGAATAGTTGGTATGGGTTTGTACTAGGGAGTAAATTTAGATAATCATTCCTATATAATCATGCCTATAACGTCTCATGAGGAAATTCATAATCCAAATGTGTTTGCTTGGCCCTCTAAATCTAATCATAACATAGTGACACTTGATAAATTGAAAGAATCATATGAGAATTGAGATTGATGGAAGAATATAACCGATTTGATTATTTTGTAAGGATGGGCTTACAACTATAAATTAGTCAAGCAAAAATTCGAATACTATCGTAACCAAAAAAATAACGTAACGTGTAGTACTATTGATAGATTGTTAAAACACATAAATGAGAAATGTGGATCCACTTGGAAAGGATAAGGATTTTTTTTATCGTATTCAACATGAGGTGATGTTGTCATTGTTAGTGTGTTCACAGTGCAAGTGGCGGTTCGACTCGGTTCGGTTAGAGATTTTAACTATCCATCGTGGGCGGTAGTTCATTTTACTATCCGAAACCGAACAGATTAGGCGGGTAACCGGACATACGGTACACGAAATGAGCGTTCACATCGTGGTTCGGTCACGGTTAACCATTTTAAAAATTAATCGAATTGAATCGGACGAACAATAACATAAATTAGAACATAATATGTCAATTGTAGTAAAATTAAATAATATTTAAAAAATTTAAGTCATAATAACGTTGTTTTGTCGCAATAAAAGCATTCAAATTATCATATGTAACAAAATAACTAATACTATTTATTTGACGTTTATAAGTACAATCACTTTAATTATATGTAATCCATGGCGTTAGTAAATGATCACATTAGTTAAGTAAAATGCGTTTTACGATAAAAGTAATGCTGATAAGATAGTTAATATCAGACATTTTAAGAATGGTTTGTTAAACCTACATATATTATAAGCGGTTCGGTTCGCAGAATCATGATAACTAAAATTAAAACCGAAACCGAACCATGATAAGCGGGTTTTTCCGGTTTCGGTTTTTCTCGGTTTCGGTTATCGGTTTTTTGCGGTTTCGGATTGAGCGGATCGGCTTGGTTCGTCGGTTTCTCGGATTTTTTGAACACCCCTAGTGCTTGTTATGATTGTATATTGTCATTATCGCAAATTATTTATTTTATTTTATTCAAATATACAATCACATCAAGCATAACAGTACGTCTCACGATCAAATGAACATGAGAAAATCCTTATCCAAAAATAATTACAACACCTGAAGACAAGACAAATCTTCCTTTATCACTTTAAATATTCATCATCTTATGCCTATTTTGCCCTGTTGTATGGAGTAATTGATATTTGTTTTTCTTGGCAAATGTTGTTTTTAATTTCAGTTGGCTAAACTGTAAAAACTAAAAAGAAAGAGTAGTTAAGAAAGTGTTAAATCTGGATCTACATGAAAGATCCAATTCAAAAATCTCGAAACACTTACTTGGATTAACGGAAAGATAGAAAGAACGAGAAGCCTATGTTTCTAGCGAAATATGCAAATTGTTTAACAGTCTATAAGGTACAGGTAAATCGCGTAACACATGATCTTCACTCTATGTTGTATGTGTTCGCTATCAGGGTAGTCGTTTAATTTTTAAAGGTCCTGAATGAAATTACATAATGAGAGATTTCTACAAGAAATATATAAATTGTCGCCGTTTATAAGATATAATGAAATTAATTATCTAAATGTTCAACATATTACTCATTTAAGATATTTCTCATCTAAATACTTTTTCTTCGTCAAAAATATGTGTACACATGCATTTAATTGTTAACGGGACAAATTTTGAAGCCTCTAAAAATTGTGAGACTCTAAACGATCGCCCACCTTACATACTCTTAAAAATGGCACTGTTCGCTATTACACTATCACGGCGGAAACAAGTGGCAGCAAATATCGAGTTTTAGATTTGTATTTAGCGAGCATTATACATTATATGGAAAAAGATTGGGAGACTTAAAAGGCATGACTAATTTTGTGACTAACTTATGTGTCATTACTTAATTTGATTGTGAAAGAGTGGGTCCGGTTAATACAACCAATAAATTATTGACACACATATTTAGTCACAAAATTAGGCATAACTTTTAGATCTCCCAATCATTTCTCTATCAAATATTGGCATAGGTTGATATGAAATTTTAGTTCCAAAAAAACGAAATAAAATATTTGGGGAAAAAATAAGACACGGAATCCTCTTTCAGAAGCAAGCCTTCAAATACCTCCAAAATTGCATCATTTTTTTTACATATATCTTGTCAACTAAGATAAATATATTCAAATGTTCTGAATAATATATTTTGCAGTGTAGAAGTCTACTATTTGCAATTGACTACAACAATATTCCAAGTTTCATTGTTGTTTTCTCTATTTTTATATTATTTGAGGTAAAAAAAAAGGTTTTCCAGTAACAGAGGTGTTATGTTGTTACTATATTGAACAAGATTACTCTGTCAATGAGAGAGTATTGAAGTTTTACTGAGGTCAATTCAAATGGCTGTATGGAGAGGCTGACACAAGATACAATATCAAATCTTTAACCATCAATTTCATTGACATTTTACTTTTGAATACATAATTGACAGTTTGAATGTTATATATTACTAAACTTTCTATATCTCATGTATGTATTTTACAAATGACTCATTTCTTACTCACTTTTAAATGATTAACACGTGACACTAGGAAGATAAATAAAAATAAAAGGATAACAAAAGTATATACTTTTCTCTTAATAAAGTTCTGGTACTTCACTGATTAACTTGGATTATTAGGAAAATAAAAAAGAACCAAATACAATGATTTATTGAAGGACAATCTATGTATCGTTAATTGAAAGCTCTACTGCTTAAATTGTTCCTTGTAGAGTTGTAGTAATCTCATAGCGTAGGCTTTGGTGCAGCTGGTTGCAGTTTTGTTGCATCATTTTTTGTCATTGTGTCATTGTATTACAATTGATAGTTGTTACATTTCCTTGCAAGCTTCACAGTGCTCCAATCTTAGTACAATTTTTGCTAGTGTACTAGCCTAGAGTGCACGGCATCACTAAAGTTCAATATTGTAGTCTAAGTTATGTAGCTGTTTTTATGGCGAAAATTCTACCTTGAGTGGCCATATTTTTGGTAAAGTACCAAAATCACGATTAGGCAAAAGGGTCAAATGGGTTTGTTTAAGCCTTTATGGGCCTCAAACTATTTTATGGGCCGATATAACTTTAGCTAATATACTCGTGACAAGTGACAACGAAATTATCACAGATACAGATACATAAGATCCATAGATCCTCTGATTACTTCCAACAGATGAATGAGAGAACACAAATACAATTGTGATCGATGTAGTTAACGCGAAAACATCTGTCTGTATATTAAAAAATAAGTTGATTGATGACTAAATGTATAACAAGGCAACAAGTGACATATCAAGCCAATTTTGATCTCAAATTTAACACATCAAAAAGAGGCCCAAATCTCCAATCTACACATAACAGTACCAAAATTATTGTGATCAACACTTTTTCCGTCGCATTTACTCTTGATGATCTACACGAATTCATAATAACGGAGCTTTTTAAGCAAACATGTTATTATCTTTCAAACATAAGATCAAATGGGTCGCGTGTCACGGACGGCTTATACGCTTATTAATAAAAAAAGCCATAAGCTCAAGCTCATAGACTCATATCATGCCTATCGGCATTTCTAAATAAGCTAAAGCAAACACACCCATAATCAACCCAAATGACTAATATCAAACGCCTCTCACCCTGATTGCGAAGCGTCATTATCCTCATCTAGAATAAGCTTAACTCCATTATTCTTAAGAGAATTGATAACAGCCCAGACTTTAGTCCGGTTTTTGAAATCCTTTTTCTCGAGCTCTTTGTTTACGTCTACATGAATACCTCTTTCTTGACCCGACTCAAGACCTTCAACCTTAAGCCGCATAGCCAACACCTCACCCACAACCGTCGCAGCCTTAGCATTACACGTCCTACCACACTCGAGCGAATTTTTTATCGAATGCTCAACCGTAGAAGCAGTTGCGACAATTCGGCCATTGTTCCTGTCTACTACATTAGCCGTAACGTATTTTAATGACATGAACAACCTCAACACGTATCTCTTCAACACTGTCATCCTTATTAACTAGATTTCCTTATATCCTCCTACATAGAATAAAAAATGATATTAACAAGAATAAACGCTGGAAAGTGGAAACAATAAGCCCGAAACCAAATAAGCCATAAGCCGGCTATATGAGCTGAAACAAACGCCCCCTTAAACTCTAAAAAACAATATAAAATATTTCAAAAATGACCAAATTGAACAAAACCCAAATTAAATAAATTGATCCTTTGCAAGGAAGAATGAATAATACTACTAAAAATGATTGAATTAGAGTATAAACTTACAAATGAAAGCAGTGGCTAAAGAGATGCGATGACCAGAAAAAGAGGAAGATGCTGCGTTGAGGGAGATAAGGCGTCAGGGGTTTCAATCGGGATACTGAGCTGGGCAGGTGTGCTGCCAGGGGCAAGGGGGTGATTTGATTAGGGGGTGTTTGGAAATGTATTTTTTAGACAGCAATTTCTATTGTGGGTGCGTTTGGTTTCAAATGGGTTTGGATTTGGTTTATATTTGAAGTAATCTTAGGGGTGTTTGGGAGTGCGTTATGATATAGGTTATCTGATTATTTTTCGAAAACGCAATAATCTGTTTTATAGTGTTTGACAAATACAATCCGAAAATCACTCTTTTGGATTTCAATACCTTCAAAAAGTGATTTTAGATAAATAAGTTGGTAAATGCTTTTGTAAAATGCATGTTTACAATTTTATTTTGTTGAATGTGAAATTACCATATTAATCTCATACAAACCTCATCTTCTTCTCTGCAACTTCATATGTTACCTTCCATCATTCTTTAGTGATCTTGTTCTTTATAAACATCCAAATTAAAAATTAAGTAAAATAAGTAATAAGCCGGTAAGATATCTTTACTGGAGTGATGTTGATCACAAATAATTAAGTGGTTGAATTGTTGATGATCAATAATAAATTTGTATAATTTGTGTAGTAAAGGTTTAGATTCAATGAAATGTTTATGTGATCTGTTTTATTTGTTTCATTAATGACTTTTGAGGATAAGTTGAAGAAGTCAAAGGATAAAGTGATGCTTCAGTTGTGTAAATCTCTTTTATGGGTCTCCGGAGTAATTTATTTACTTTATAGAATAAGAGTATTTTTATTAGAAAAAAGAGTATTCTCAATGAAAAATGATTGTTAGGCCTACTAATTATGCTTATAAGTGAATCTAATGATTTGATTGGTTGATTTAAAAATTTGATTGGTGAGAATTTAGAGGGAGAAATTATTTAATGCAATTATACAAATGATTTATGCATTAGGTATATATTTAGGTTTGTTTTGTAGGTATAAAGCATAACTCATTCTCAATTGACAAATAAATATGATCACTATAAAATTGTTATATGCTACTCCTTTTTAAACAATCGTTTTAAATTATGCTTATAAAATACATATATGTAAATGTCTTTTATAATAATTTTACTTGTTAACTTAATAAACAATTTGATTTGTCAAATGCTAAAAAATTTGATTATTTTATTGTCGCAATATCAAACAGCATAATCTAATCCAAACACTATATTATACAATCACGTTTTATAGCAGTTGATTATCTGATTATCCATTGCATAATCTATTTTCAATAAGTAATCAAACATCCCCTTAGAAGCAAGGAAAGTCGTGATGATGTTATAAATTGTTTGTTTAACAGTTTTTGTCAGGCATTGAACTGAAGCTTTATTGATATATTATACACATAGCTAGTGGTGAGTGAATTTATCTTATTAAATAAACACAAAGTAAGTGAAAAATAAAATAACAAAATATGTTTTTGTAGACTTGATGACTTAAGTTTTAAGGAAAGTTAGCTTAAATTTGACAAATAAGAGAGGATTTAAAAAATCCTTGATTTTTGGTATCATAACTTATTCTCAAACATATCCGTATCAATTAAACTTGCTTTTTCACTCTGGTCTCATTCCTTCAACCAAAACCAAGCACACTTTTAATCATACCTCTGATGTAAAAAAAAAAAAAAAAAAAAAAAATCTCGCTATTTCAAAACTTTTAAACATAATAGACTTGATTCCGCGACCACTAGGCTATAAATCACTTGTAGAATTCAGGTACAAACTGATTAGTTTTAGTCATTGCAAGAGTAAATTGCAAGCGTCGTCTAGCGTTTTAAAAAATACACTTGTAGCACCAAGGGAGAAATTTGAATTTGACTTTAATCTTTATCCAAAGTGGAATGACTACAGGTCTGTTTGTTATTAAACCTTTTATTGAAATGAATATAATGAAATGCATAAAACAAAGGTTGTCAAGATCGGGATCTTACTCAAGATCGTTTTCGTCTTTGCAAGATCGTGATAGTAAGATCGGATCGGGATCTTAAGATCATACTCTAATGTTATTTCTTAATACTTTATGTAATTTTATACAAATCTACAAATTCTAATACATTATAACCATAAAATACTATGAATGTTTCATATAAATGTTGTCCTAAATTATGATTATAAAATGTTTAAAAAGATTAACATGTTGTTTTTTGAATTCTACAAACAAACAACCCATAAATTTGTAGTTTTTTAGTTTGTAATCCGAGAAAAGTAAGATCGGATCGGATTAGATCGTAAGATCGTATGGTTAAGATCGGGATCCTATAAGATCTTAAGCTTGCAAAGATCCTATGTAGGATCCGGATCGTTTTTGCTTTGCAGTATCGTAAAATCGTAAGATCTTAAGATCAGGATCGAGATCCTGACAACCATGCATAAAACTATTTGTTACGTGGGGTTGGGTTTCAAAGTTATATGTGACACCTCTAAAGAAAGGGTTTAACGAAACAGTTTTGCACAAAACTAATGATGTGTTCTCGAGTTTGAATCGAGAGGAATGGAAATAAAAGGTCGAGATAGAAAAACAAAAGAAAAAAAACAATGGACGATAATTATTTCGATCTTGTTTTGAAGATGAAGAAAAATGTCTCAAGATCTTGATTAAAAAAGAAGATATAGAACTTAACAACTTTACATTTCTATCCTTCTTGTTCTTATAGATACTAGCAAATAGTTTAAATGGTAGTTTACACTCTGTTTCCAAGTTTTTAAGATGAAAAGAAAGAAAAGAAAAGTTAAAAATAAGTAGAAAAGAATAGAAGATAAATGAAATTTAATATTTTTATGTTATGTTCCCAAGTTAAAAGAGAAAAGAAATAAATAACCGATGATTTTACAATTATACCCTTTATTATATTCAAAAGTTATGTTTTATATTAGGTTATTTAAGTAATTACATTTATTAAAAGCTTCCAAATATAACTTCTCTCCAAATAATCTCACTTTTGGGAAGAAAGTTTTGGAGAGAAGTTTAGCCAAATTTCCTCTCCTCTTCTATTCTCTTCTCTCATAAAAAAGTTTAGGAACACAAATTTATCTTATTTTCTTCCCACTTCTTTTCTCTTCTTTCAAAAATAAAACTCAGGAACGCAGCGTTAGTATCCCGAACTTGGCTAAATTTTCAGTATGTTAAACTTTTAAAGGTGCAACATTGTAAGCTGAACTTGCCTAAGTAGATTTTTTGTTGCCTTATATTCACTTAACAATTAACTTGTTAAAAGCTTAACGAATGCTATCCTTAAATTAAAATATTCATAATATAACTTCTGTATAAGAGTAGATAAAAGTCGAGTCGAGATCAAGGTTGTCAAAACTCGAGCTTAGCTCGTTTACGATCATAAGTCTTGAGCTTGAGCTCATTTCAAGCCTTATGCTTGTTTCTATTATGTGTTCCTTATTTGTTTGTTACACAATGAATATTGTAACTTTGAAGATAGCGTGTTAATACAAATAAGCTATAAAAACGTTTATTTATATTTTACGATCTTTTAATGTTTTGTCGATAACAAAAGTAAAATCATTTTAACGAAACAAATAAAATACGTAAAAGGTTTAAGCTAATAGTTTACTAACACACTTTTTCTATACATATTAAAACTATATCAAAACATGTTTAGTAAATAAGTTATATAAAATCAAAGACATTTTTATGTAAACACTAACAAGTAATATTGTTTACATCTTATAGAAATATATATGTATAATAACTAGTGTTTACATAATATAGAAATATATATATACTTTGTATATATTGTAATGGGTAAAGTAATGGGTAAAAACCAAAGTCCATAACCCATGACCAAAAACCCATGATCTATTGACTAGGTACAATGAATGTTGTTGGGTAAAAACCAATGTCCATAACCCATACCCATGGAGCATGATCCATAACCCATGACCCATTATAAGAAGTCATGTTGGGTATTATCCATGATCCATGACCCAAAGTCCATAACCCATGACCGAAGATCCATAGCCCAAACATTGCATCTTGTTGGGTATCCATAATCCATTACCCATAACCCATGGATCATAACCCATAACCCATAACCCGGTTTGCAACCCGAAATCCGGACTAAACTGACCCAGTAGCCGGATCCCTGGTTTTACACTAGCCGGATCCCTCTAAGGAGGGATCCGTGGGAACCGTGGGACAATAGACAAGTTTTGTCTATAAATAGTGAGTCATTTCTCTCTTGCTCACTACCACTTCACATATACTTTCTCTCAGTATTCTAACATCTCTAACCTCTGATCCAAAGGATCATTCCTCTTAAAGGCGAGATCACCACCTCTTGAAGACGTGCAAGCTCAAGGTCATGAGTTGCTAAGCTTCGTCATCATCAAGACCACTGAAGTGTATCTTGTTGATAGTTATTTCCTCCCTCCATAGAAGTGTTGTGTTGAAGGCATTAGTGAAAGGTTCCAAAGGGTCGTGTCGAAGGCATTAGTGAAAGATGCCAAGGGTGTACATTCGATATGATGCATCGATATGCAAGATAGATAGTTTGGGTTGAAGGATATTGATATCTGATGCAGGTTTTACTAACCAGGTCTTAATATTTATAGTGTCTCGCTATACCTATGGTCTACCCTAGTGCACTAACGGGCAGTGTACCCGGTCGCGTGTAGTGTAGTAATCGGTAAAGCCGAGGTCGTCCCAAGAGCTATGTGTGTTGGATTATTACTAAGTCTAGTGTCACAGATTTAATAAAGGTTTCGATAGGGATTTAATTAATCAAACTACTAATGCAGAATAAAGTAAATAAAAGCAGATAAATAGTAAAGGGAAATCAATAGAGAGAAGTGGTGCTAACCTAGTTAATCATCCTAGCTAGTTATGTCTACGTCTACTTACTTCCAATTACTTCAGGTGGGGTCAAATTTGAGAGGACAACATTTGGTCAATTCGCCCTAACCTATCAGCAAAGATGCCACCACAAGAGAAATCAGGTGCACCGTCATGAGTCCTGTTGTTCCTGGTCCCCTAAGCCAAGTCATTAAGTACCGCTACATGCTAGATTCATAATAGTGAGTGCCCGGCCGTTAGGAACTTAGACACTACACCCCCCAATTCTTAAGTTCATCCAAACGATAGGTGATCAGTTGGTCAAGGTCAGTTGGTCATATCTTACCCTTCCCGTCTCAGTCTGCTCACCTAGGGTCAGTTGGTCATATCTTTTAGGCAATTGGCCTCTACCGCCATTCAAAACTACCGAACCAAGGGTGGCTACCAATGAACTATGCATGCATACACTTAGAAATAATTGTACGGAAGTAAAGGTAAACGCAAAGAAAACAATTAAGGAATCATAACTAGGCTAGCACCAAAAGGTGCTTAGCCGCTCATATTAATCATGAAAATCAATTCAATATTCAAAGGTACGAAATTCATGAATTGAAAGTAAAGAAATATAAACGCTAATGCTTATCGTAATGGAGTGACTTCTCCTTGAAACAGCTCCGTATGCTCCCTGGACCCGCCTTGAGCTTTTTCCCGCTCGTCAGTGTTATGTGTGGAATGGGATGATTAGAAATTTGGAATTCGTGGGGTATTTATAGGCGGATCCGGGTTACGGCGTAACCAATATAGGAGTTACGCCGTAACCTTCTATTCCTTCATAAAATGCACTAGATCTGCTGGTTACGGCGTAACCTTATTAGTGGTTACGTTGTAGTCTTCAATAAACTCGGTTACGTCGTAAGTGATGCAGTTGTTACGGCGTAAGTATCAGCGGCGTGGAACCTCATTTGACCTAATGTGGTTACGTCGTAACCTTTGGAAAGAGTTACGCCGTAACCTTATGATAAGTTGGCATACTGAGTCACGCAATAGTTACGGCGTAATGTGAGAGATGAGTTACACCGTAACTTCTTCAAAATAGCATACTGTGATAAATCTTTAGATATATTTCCAGTTCCGCGTCTCTTCAGCTCCAATGCTCTTAATTTACCTGAAAGTGGAAAACAATGGAAAACAAGCGTAGATCCATATAAATAATATAAATAACGAGCATTATCGGGGGAATTGACACTTAATATTCATGACTATTTGATGTTATCAAATATCCCCCCACTTGAACTCTACTTGCCCTCAAGTAGACCTTATTAGATAGATTCCAAAAGATATCTCCTATAACCTGGAAAATATGAGTTTACAAATCCCTTATGCTAGAATAAAACTGGTATGTGCTAAAACACATACCTTTTCTATATCAAAACCGACCCAAAATAACCAAGAAAGAGCCGTTTATTGCTAATATTTGTGGTTTTCTTGAGTTTGTGCTTGTGCGGTATGGATATGTAAAACACGCAAAAGGAACCAAATCGACGTAAACCGAGCACGAGAGATTAAGAGAGCTTAAGTCGAGTTAGGAAGGTCAAAATTATGCATTTATGAAGATTTTATTCTCGAGGATGATTTGTGAAGATTTGATTCAAGTTTGAAGAAATGTCAAAAATGGCCCCTCAAGTTTGAGCAATTGGCAAAATTGACCCTTGAAGATTCAGAAATTTGCAAATTAGCCCTTGGTCTATTTGAAGATTGTCAAGAGTGGTCCTTGGAGGATGATTTCAGAATTACATGTTTGGTCCCTCAGAATTCTGAATTGACAACTTTGGTCCCTTGAATATATCATGGGTCTCATATTAGTCCTAGTCCATTACATTATCCAAATCCATAATCCATTATCCAACACAAACCAAATGTCTCGGCCCAATACAAAAACCCAACCCGGCTAAACAACCCGTCCATTATCCTTACCCGAATACACCTCAAACCCGAGTTACTTACCCAGGTCAACGCTAGAACCCGGTCAACCAAGTTTGAACAATAATAAAATATCCCACCCGCGCCCCAAACAAGTACCTTTCTTCCTCTCTCCCAAACGCACCCATTCACCACCCAAACACCACCAATTACCAATCCCAAACATCATACCTCGTACTAGAATCTATCTAAACCTTATCCCACCGACATGTCGGATAGAGTGCCACGTGGACAAATGGCAAGCTATCTATTGACGAAACACCTCATTGAATGAATTGGAAGGCTTTGATTGGACAAGGTGACAATGGAAGGAATGTGTGGCTCAAAATAGCTTCTAGGCTCTTCTCCAAGGCATCCCAAGACCTCCTCCTCAAGGCTATATAATGGGACCCTTTGGCTCACATTGAATTCGTGCAATCCTTTAGTTTTCATTTAGCTTATTGTTATTGTTTTAGTAGTTTTTAAATGTTTTCTTAAAGCTTTTATTGTATTTTCATTTTCTTGTAATCCTTTTCGCTTTTAATAAAAAGTTCCAAGCTTTTCATTTTATCTTGCAAATCTTATTTAAAGTAATCAATAAGCTTATTTGAATAATGGAGTAGGCTCATCTTAGCTTATTATAGCTTTTGTGAGCTTATATTGCACCCCCATTCATTTACATTCACAAAATACTCAAGTCAACGAAAGTCAACTGTGGTGGTGATCTTGGTTCAAAAATGGTTATGGTTTGATTTGATGATGGATATGGGTTGAATAGGTTAGGTTAGTGGTCCTTATTCGGTTTGCAAGCCATTGTGGCTATGGATTTCTTGTAAGTGTGCTTTTAATCTCATCTCTAGCTTATATAAAGTAGCATTGTTCATTTCAATTAGATCCGTTATAAAGTTGTGTATTTGTTGTCATTAGCTTTAATTTAATGTATTAAATCTGTTTTTGATGTTGGAATAGAGCTTGTCATATTGTTTTAGATAGAGTTGATTGCATAAACTCATCTGATAAAGGGGTGTTTGGATTGCTTGATATAACTGTTTTAGAGGTTTCTTGGTGGAGTAGAATGTGTTGCATTTAGATCTTTCTAACAGTTGTTTGCATTCATATCAATCACCATTTTGCCTCGTTTTTCATCAAAAGTCAAAATAATTTGATAACCGCTCTTATGTGCAAATCTGTTAAAATCGTTAACTAAAATCAATTCATATGGGTTAAGAACTTGATAAGCTAGCTTGATATAGTTTCATTTCATCATATTTCATCTTCATCAATCCTAAATTTGATCTCAAATCTCAAGAAAGTCAAAGTTATCAAACTGTTTTAAAAAGTCAAAATGGTGTTAAAATCATATTTATGCAGAACTTGCGACAATTGCATGTGGTTCAATAGAGATAGTTAGGGTCTCATTTTTGGTCTATAAGTAGTTTGCTAGGTGGTCTATAAGACCTCATATCTTTTTTAGCTAAAGCTTCTCGATAAGCTAGTGCATAAGCTCAAAGTAGGGTCCGTGTTCTTTGTTTCTTTGTTAAATCGGTTAGCTTATAATCTAGTGAATCGCTTATTTGAGATTAGGAGTAGCTATATTTAGTTGATATTAGCTTATTTGAGTATAATCTAGCTTATGTAGAAGTTTGGTGGCTTGATTTGTAGTTTAGCTTATTTGAAAGTGCTTATTTTATCCATTTACATTGCGCACTCTTAATTCTCACACATAAGCATCACATTTCTTATTTTTCATAGAACTAGATTAACATTTTAGAATTTTCCTGAGATTTTCATTAATTTTGGTCATTGTTTAGTATTTTTCTTAATTTAAAATAGTTTTAATCACTTTTAATTAGCTTTTATTGCAAATAATTAAGAAAAGTTCAAAAAATAATTTTTCAATTTTCTCAGTTTAAGAAAAATATAAAAGCATAAAAAGATTTTTCCTTATTTTTCCCTTTTATTTGGTATTTTCACAATTTAAATTAGATTAAAATAGTTTTAAATTAGTAGAAAATAGGAAATTAATCGAAAAATAAAAAATAGTTTTGAAAAGTCTCTTATGATATTTTAGATTTTATAAAAATAGTTTCACATTTTTCTCTTTGATTTTCATAATTTTAGTATTTTAATTTAGTTTAAAAGGTTAAAAATTAGTTTTTAATTTAAATAAAATTCAGAAAAATCCAAAAAAATAGTTTTAATTCTAAATTAGTTTTTAAATATCATTTCTAGAGTAAAAGTAATTTTAGGCATTTTTAGGATATAATTTAGACGTAGTTGCATTTTAATTACGTTTTATTAATTACGTTTTAGTTAATTCGCACTTAGGATTTCCGTAAAATAGATTCCTTAATTACTTTCCCCATTCCCGTAGTTTAATAAAATCAAAATCAAACAAATCAAAACATCGAGCATTAAATTCCAAACCAAGAACGACGTTATAATTCACGCCTCGTTGGGAAACGATTCGGGTTGTCTAATCCGTATACACAATCACACACGGATTTGATTTATTATTCTTTTCCTAAAGGAATTTGAATCTATCTTCGTGATTATTTTTGATATCGATATTGAGGTTTTATCCATACACATAACCCCTAAGCCTTCATTATCAAAGAATCGATTGTCCGAGCCGTTTTAAGTTTCTTACGGTTAGTCATTCACAAGTGGCTAGCTTGTGTGAGTTAAACTTGAGCGTGTTTTGACACTAATCAAATTTTGGCACCTTGCGGGAGGTTGTGTCACGACAATATCGTTTGAGGTTTGACGATTAGTGACTCGAGATCCTTCATTCGTGAAGTTACTATTTTTCTATAAAATAAAAAGTAAAAATATTTTCCTTTTTCTTTTGTATATATATATATCATATTAAAAATACAAAAGATTTTCTCTTGTGTTTTGCTAATAAATAGAAGACACCAATTATATAACATTCTCAACGGAGGTGTTATCATTATAAGTTCCCGAACTAAAGATCAAAAACTTGCCTTTGTGTCGCTTGTGGATTTATTTATCTCTATCGGACAAACAAAGCGTGTGGTGGGTATAAGGACGGCCCGACATTAAATTGCGGTCAGAAGAAGCGGGTTTTAATAAGCTTCACACGACCTACAAAGCTTCTCCGCCGCTTGTGCGTTTGTCTTGTAGAGGTGATTTATTCACTTGGGATTATTGGTTAAGTTCACCGTGTTTTCGAATACCGCTCTCTTTAATTGCCTTGGTTTTGAAAGTGCATGCGCACTCGTTCTAATAACTACAGACCGATACTTGAAACCGCTACAATTCCGAGAAGGCGAAATAGACGTGGTCCATTAGTCGAACCCGAGATTCGAACTAATCAGATCCCGCCCATCATCGAAATGGCGGAGGACAACCGATCCATGCTAGAGCAACTCCAGGCACCCACCGAGGGTTATGGAGAAGCCATCGTCGTCCCGGCAATCGTTGCCGATAACTTTGAGCTTAAACATGGCTTGATCAACTTGGTATCATCGAGCCAATTTTACGGATTTGAGAGGGACGATCCTCACTCTCATATCCGACGGTTTAACAAGCTCACGTCTACGATCAAGTACCGTAACGTTCCGGAAGAGGCTATCAAGCTACTACTCTTCCCATTTTCACTCGAGGGGGCCGCCCGGATTTGGCTCGAAAAACTACCCCCTCGATCGATAACCACATGGGAGGATTTAGTTTCAAAATTCGTGAACGAATTCTTCCCACCGTCTAAAACAACAAGCTTAAAAAATGAAATAACAAAATTCACACAAAGATTTGATGAATCATTTAGTGAGGCATGGGACCGATTCAAAGATTTGCTTAGGCAATGTCCCCATCATGGTTTTTCTGAGTTGCACCAACTTGATACGTTTTATAACGGTTTGAATGAGAATGATCAAGACTCTCTCAATGCCGCCGCGGGTGGTAATTTGTTGACCCGATCAACGAGAGATGCCTTGTCGATTATTGAGAACAAATCTAAAGTTCAGTACCTCACGTAGCAAATCGGTTGCTGCCCGAGTGAATGGTACACCATCGTCCTCGTCTCACGGAAATACGTCTAGCACCGATGCTAAGATTGATAAGCTTACGGATATGATCCAAGCTTTGGTTAAGATTAATTCTTCTCCACCCGCTCAAGTCAAAGCGGTGGAAACGACTTGTACTACTTGTGGTGGCCCGCATGCCTACTACAATTGTACCGCCACCGATGGCAATCCTTTCGCAGCTAATGCCATAACCGGAGGTAACCAATACCGTCCTCAAGTTGAAACAAACCCTCGTGTTAGTAATCAAATGGGACCTCCGGGATTTTCTCCATCGAACAATCATAATCGTTTTAATCAGAATCAAGTTCGTGGACCAAATGTTCAAAACCAATTCAAAGCTCCACCAAATCAATACCCAAACCAAGGAGTTAACTACAATCAAGTATATCACAACCCAAGCTATCAAGCTTCACCTTTGCCTTCAAATGAATTCACAACTTACGTTCAAAACACCAATTCTACCATCCACACTATGCAAAATCAGATTACAAGTTTGAGGAACGAGTTTCAATCTTCGTTAACTAGACAAAGCAATGAGTTTAGGAATGAGATTCGACTTCAGAACAACAAATTGGAGACTTCACAGAATAAACTCGAAAACATGTTGAATGCTGTGTTGTGTAAGGTCAGCCAACCCTCATCTTCGGGTTCTCTTCCGAGTGATACTATTCCCAACCCGAAGGGTGAGTTGAAAGCTATAACCACACGGAGTGGTAAGGCTATTGATGGACCCTCGTCTCCTACTCCGCTGATAAGGGAGGAGGAACAAGAAACCGAGGTTATTGAAGAAAATGTGCAACCCGCACCCGTACCACCTCCGGTCGTTCAGACTCGATTCCGAACCCGATGTTCAAGACTACTCTTAAACCTTCACTTCCTTATCCTTCAAGACTTCATAATCAAAAGCTTCGTGATAAAACCGAAAATCAAATGGAGAAATTTGCTGAAATCGTTCAATCCTTGAATTTTAACATCAGTTTCACCGATGCTTTACTCCTCATGCCGAAGTTTGCTGCTATGATCAAAAATTTAGTGAGTAATAAGGAAAAGTTGGCAGAAATAGCAAAAACACCGTTGAATGAGAATTGCTCGGAGGTGCTCCTCAAGAAACTTCTCGAAAAATTAGGAGACCCCGGCAAATTTCTTATCCCTTGTGAGTTTCCGAGAATAGTGAAATGCTCCGCCTTGGCCGATCTTGGTGCGAGTATTAACTTAATGCCTCTTTCGATTTATAACAAACTTTCTCTCCCGGAACTCACACCTACTAAGATGACTCTTGAACTCGCGGACCGTTCAACCTCTATTCCGAGAGGAATCGCCGAGGACGTCTATGTGAAAGTAGGACCACTTCATTTTCCCGCCGACTTCGTTGTCGTTGACTTTGATGCTGACCCCCGAGTACCTCTTATTCTCGGGAGGCCTTTTCTAAGAACGGGTCGTGCGATGATTGATGTTTATGAAGGAGAAATCACTTTACGAGCTAACAAGGAAACCGTCTCGTTTAATATTAACCATCCTTCGAGATACTCCTCCAACTATGATGATGCTTCTATTAATCGAATCGACGTTCTCGATATTGCTACGGAGGAGTATGCTCAAGAGCTTCTTGATTTTATGGGTGGCAATCCCACCATTCCTTCTGAAAATGTTGAACCATCTTCTGAGCCTATTATTGCCGACTCTTCCCCCTCTCTCACTCCGTTCGAGGGAGGTGATTTCGTTTGGAAGGAGATCGATGAGTTTCTTGCTGATGATGAATCGATTCCACCGGGAATTGATGATGGTGTTTATGATTCGGAGGGAGATATCCGTTATCTTGAGCAATTGTTAAATGAAGATCCATTACCGTCACTCCCTCCGAAAGAAATTACGATTGACGAAATCAAAGAAGTACAAACGTCGATGAAAATCCTCCGAGCCCGAGCTCAAGGATTTACCTCCTCATCTTGAATACGCTTTTCTTGAAAACCGAACAAATTTCCGTCATCATTGCTAAAACTTGAAAGATGAGGAGAAAACCGCACTTTGGATGTCCTACGAAAACACAAAATGCAATTGCTTGGCAAATTTCGACATCAAAGGAATCAATCCTCGTTTCGTACTCCACAAAATTCGATGGAGGATGATTGTAAACCCGTGATTCAACAACAACGTAGGGTTAACCCAAAGATTCATGATGTTATCAAAAAGGAAGTTCTTAAACTCCTCGACGCCGGAATCATTTATCCAATCTCCGATAGCTCATGGGTTAGCCCTATCCATTGTGTCCCTAAGAAGGGAGGAATGACCGTCATTGCTAACGATGAAAATGAGTTGATTTCCACACGCCTCGTCACCGGATGGAGGGTGTGTATTGATTATCGAAAGTTGAACGATGCTACTCGTAAGGACCATTTCCCGCTACCTTTTATGGATCAGATGCTCGAACGTTTAGCGGGAAATGAGTTCTATTGCTTTCTTGATGGTTTCTCCGGTTATTTTCAAATCCCGATCGATCCAAAGGATCAGGAGAAAACCACTTTCACATGCCCTTATGGAACCTTTGCTTACCGACGCATGCCTTTTGGGCTATGCAATGCTCCGATGACGCTCCAAAGGTGCATGATGGCTATTTTCATGACATGATCGAAAAGTCTATGGAAGTTTTATGGATGATTTCTCGGTTTATGGAGATTCTTTCACTTCTTGCCTCTCTCATCTAGACCACATGCTCAAAAGGTGTGAAGACACCAACTTGGTCTTGAATTGGGAGAAGTGCCATTTCATGGTTCGAGAGGGCATTGTCCTCGGCCATAAGATTTCAAAATCGGGATTGAGGTCGACCGAGCTAAAGTCGACGTTATAGCTAAACTCCTCATCCCACTACCGCCAAAGGTATTCGAGTTTTGGGTCATGCCGGTTTCTATCGCCGTTTCATCCAAGATTTCTCTAAGATAGCCCGCCCTCTGACCCATCTCCTTGAAAAGGATGCTCCGTTTATCTTCACCAACGAATGTGTTGAAGCGTTTAATATTCTTAAAAAGAAATTAACTGAGGCACCGATCTTAGTTGCCCCCGACTGGGATTTGCCCTTTGAACTCATGTGTGATGCAAGTGATTACGCAATTGGGGCAGTCTTGGGGCAACGTAAGTCGAAACATTTTCAACCCATACACTATGCGAGTAAGACATTGTCTGAGGCCCAACACAATTACACGACTACTGAAAAGGAATTATTGGCCGTTGTTTATGCTTTTGAGAAATTTCGACCCTACCTTGTCTTGTCGAAGACCATAGTGTATACCGACCATTCTGCCCTAAAGTATCTTTTGGCAAAGCAAGATGCTAAGCCACGATTACTTCGGTGGGTTCTCCTCCTTCAAGAGTTTGATGTTACTATTCTTGACAAAAAAGGAGCGGAGAACCCGTTGCCGATCACCTTTCTAGACTTGAGAATCCCCATCAAAGTGTGCTCGAGAAAAAGGAGATTACGGAAACATTTCCTCTTGAGACACTTGGGATGGTTTCTAAGAAAGACCCGAACACCCCATGGTTTGCCGACTTTGCAAATTACCATGCGGGCAATTTCATCGTGAAAGGGATGTCGTCCCAACAAAAGAACAAGTTTTTCAAAGATGTTAAGCATTATTTCTGGGACGACCCCTACTTGTTTAAGATTTGTGCGGATCAAGTAATCCGGCGGTGTGTTCATGGCCAAGAGGCTATTGATATTCTCAATGCTTGCCATAACGGACCCACTGGTGGCCATCATGGTGCAAGCTACACCGCTAAGAAGGTTTTTGATTCCGGATTCTATTGGCCTACCATATATCGAGATGCTCATGATTTAGTCAAATCTTGTGATTCTTGCCAACGTCAAGGGAAAATTTCACAGAAGGATGAAATGCCACAAAATGCTATTCAAGTCTGTGAGATTTTTGACGTGTGGGGCATCGATTTTATGGGGCCATTTCCATCATCTAAAGGAAATAAGTATATCCTCGTGGCCGTCGACTACTTGTCCAAATGGGTTGAAGCGAAGGCGCTCCCCACCAATGACGCCCGAGTGGTTGTTAAGTTCTTGAAGAATTTGTTTTCCCGATTCGGAGCACCTCGTGCTATCATCAGTGATCGCGGTACCCATTTCTGTAATGAACAATTTGCTAAAGTTATGGCTAAATATGGAGTTACCCATCGTCTTTCTACCGCGTATCACCCGCAAACGAGCGGACAAGTTGAGGTCTCGAATCGTGGTTTGAAAAGGATTTTAGAAAGAACCGTAGGAGAAAATCGAGCTTCATGGGTCGATAAGTTAGATGATGCATTATGGGCTTTCCGCACCGCATACAAGACACCCATCGGTGCACCCCATTTAAGTTGGTGTATGGAAAAGCTTGTCACTTGCCCATCGAGCTCGAGCATAAGGCATTCTGGGCCTTGAAACATGCTAATTTTGATCTTAAGACCGCGGGTGATCACCGAAAAGTTCAATTGAATGAATTAAATGAGCTTAGGGATCAGGCCTACGAGAATTCTTTGATTTTCAAAGAGAAGACTAAGAGGATTCATGATGCTAAAATCAAAAACCGCGTTTTCAACGTTGGTGATCAAGTTCTCCTCTTTAACTCTCGATTGAAGATATTCTCGGGCAAACTCAAATCCCGTTGGTCAGGACCATTCACCATCGCTCAAGTTTTCCCGTATGGAACGGTGGAGCTTTCTCAGCCCGATGGCCCAAATTTCAAGGTGAATGGTCATCGTGTGAAACATTATTTTGGAGGGGACATCCCATCTATGGTTGTCCCGGATCTCCAAACTTTCTTCCCCATGGACAAATGAATTCGGGGATCGAGTCAAGCTAGCGACTCGGTAATCAAAAATAGTAGCGCTTCGTGGGAGGCACCCCATGCTTATCCATCTATCTTCTTTCTATTTTCTAATAAGTGACGCCGAAGGGTCTCGCCTCTTCGATTTCTCGTGTTTGGTTGTTTGTGATGTTGTGTGTAGGATGTTCCCGATATGAAGACTCTCGTGCTCAAGTTTGTCATTTCTCCACTCGAGTTTCATGATCGATCTTGATGGAAATCCGATATCCTAATCTTATCGACTAACGTTTATCTTCTAGCATACTTAATAAACGGCTTTTAGATTTTCGTGATACCTTGCTTTAAACATTGAGGACAATGTTTCGTTCTAGTCTGGGGTAGGGTAATCTTCGATTTGATTTGACCGCACTTGCTTATTTTTGTTGTGTTTCTCTCAACCCGTTTTCCTTAGAAAATGAAAAATTGTGCAAAATGAGCAAAATTTAAAAATTTTGTAAGCTTTTGTTAAGTCTTTTGATTGAAAAGTTGGCTAGTCTCTTAGACAAGAAGCTATAAAATGCTAATTCTAGCTCACAAGGCCAAGATTTTGCAAGTTTCCGAGTGACTTTAAATATGCATAACTTGATTTCATTAGACGAAGCATTTGCTAAGTTAATATATGTTTTGACACCTTGTTGACTTTCATTGGTGAGAGTAGGAATAGAATTCGACTTGACCGGGCGTGTTGAGCCCTAGCTTGTTCCCTTAACCATAGGTAATCTAAAAATTATCGGCTAAGCATCTGCGGATCTCATTATTTGGGATTTTAAATTTGCGAGATCGAGAAATGATAGAGTTACTTATGAGTTTAGATGCTAAGCGTGGAGTAGTTGGTTCTCTTTAGAGCCCATCGAAGGTACTTATGGCTTTTGTTCCCACAAAATTGTTTCACCCCATATCTCTCTAAATAATTAGAGATGTTGAGTTTTTGGCGATAGTTAGTTCTTTATCTTCTTAAAAGAATCTTTGTTTTAAAAATTGGGTACACATCAAGGATCCGTAATAAATAAATGAGTAATAAGTGATAAGTGAAAAGTAATAAGTAAAGTTGTGAGTCATGTGTCGAGATCGGACCCTTGGATCTTTAGCCGGATTGAGTGAGGTCTTAGCCTAGCCACCGGGATCCTCATTTCATGAAGCCTATAGTCTTGGAATTACCCGTGAAGCTCCGTGGTTCATACTCATATAAGTAAAGGTATAAGTGCAATAAAAAAAAAAAAAAAAAAAAAATTTGAAAATGAAAATGATGAAAATTGAAAAAGTCAAAAGTTAGTGAATAAAAATTCCTTGATGTGGACCTCATTTTTACGACAATGGTTCTTGAGAGAAGGCGGATAACTAATTATCGACTTAGCTTTATATCTTTATCGGAATAAAAGTTATCGAAACGAGAATTTGAAGAAATTCATTTCTCACAAAAATAAAAAATCTAGAGGAAAATAGGAAAATGGGAACAAAAGGTAATTACATAAGTAACTTCCATGGGTAGTGTTAGCATCTAGAATCATATTTAACAATGATTTCGGTTTTACGCTTAGTTTGGGACTTGTGAAAATCGGGACGATGTATTCTATCCGTATGGTCACTTCACGTGTTGTGTTTTCTACTCCGTGATCCTAACGTGTCGTTTGAAAAATGTTGGAGTTATTGATCGACATGAAAGTTCAACAAACCGTCATTCATAACCGGAATGTGCTTAATCGTAATATCTATATATGTGAATTAAAAGGTAAACGGGGCGTTTTTAGAATTAAGGCTTTCTTAATCTCTTTTGAGGAATCTTTACTACTTCTTCTCTTAATTGGTTTGTCTGAACTGTTTTAAGTTTCTTACGGTTAGTCATTCACAAGTGGCTAGCTTGTGTGAGATAACTTGACGGTTTGGACATATCAATGGTTTAGTAGAAAGAGATTGAAATCCTTGGTTTTAGAAGCGTGAGTTGATTGCATTGCGTGAGGACACGACAATGGTTTCGTCTGGGGTATTTTGGTATGTGCTAAAACACATACCTTTTCATTATCAAAACTGACCCAAAATAACCAAGAAAGAGCCGTTTATTGCTAATATTTGTGGTTTTCTTGAGTTTGTGCTTGTGCAGGTATGGATATGTAAAACACGCAAAAGGAACCAAATCGGACGTAAACCGAGCACGAGAGATTAAGAGAGCTTAAGTCGAGTAGGAAGGTCAAAATTATGCATTTATGAAGATTTTATTCTCGAGGATGATTTTGAAGATTTGATCCAAGTTTGAAGAAATGTCGAAATATGACCCCTCAAGTTTGAGCAATTGGCAAAATTGACCTTGAAGATTCAAAAGTTGCAAATTGGCCCTTGGTCTATTTGAAGATTGTCAAGAATGATCCTTGGAAGATGATTTCAGATTTACATGTTTGGTCCTTGGAATTTCGAATTTACAACTTTGGTCCCTATGGTTGCCATGGATCTCATATTAGTCCTAGTCCATTACATTATCCAAATCCATTATCCATTAAACAACACGGCCCAAATGTCATACCCAATCCAAACCCAATCCAACTAAACAACCCAACACCATTACCCTTACCCGAATAAACCATTTTACCCATTTATCATCTTACCCAAGTCAACTATAACCCGGTCAACCAAGTTTGAACAATAATAAAATAAACCAACGCGCCCCAAATAGTACCCTTTGTCCTCCCCAAACACCCATTTACCACCCAAACACCACCAATTACCAATCCCAAACACCAAACCTCGTACTAGAATCTATCTATAAACCTTATAGAAGATGACTTGTCGATAGAATGCCACGTGGACAAATGGCACATTCTATTGGCGAAACACCTCATTGAATGAATTGGAAGGCTTTGATTGGCTAAGGTGACAATGGAATGAATGTGTGGCTCAAAATGGCTTCTAGGCTCTTCTATCAAGGATCCCAAGACCTCCCTCAAGGCTATATAAAGGACCCTCTTGGCTCACATTTGAATTCGTGCAATCCTTTAGTTTTCATTTAGCTTATTGTTATTTGTTTTCATTAGTTTTATAAATGTTTTCTTAAGCTTTTATTGTATTTTCATTTTCTTGTAATCCTTTTTCGCTTTTAATAAAAGTTCCAAGTTTTAGATTTTATCTTGCAAATCTTATTTAAAGTAATCAATAAGCTTATTTGAATAATGGAGTAGGCTCATTTAGCTTATTATAGCTTTTGTGAGCTTATATTGCACCCCAACGTCCACTTTCATTTACATTCACAAAATATTCAAGTCAACGAAAGTCAACTGTGGTGGTGATCTTGGTTCAAAAATGGTTATGGTTTGATTTGATGATGGATATGGGTTGATTTGATGTTAAATGGGTTAGGTTAGTGGTTCCTTATTCGGTTTGCAAGCCATTGTGGCTATGGATTTCTTGTAAGTGTGCTCTAATTTCATATCTAGCTTATAAAAAGTAGCATTAGTCATTTCTATTAGATCTGTTATAATATTGTTATATTTGTCATATTAGCTTTAATTTAATGTATAAATCTGTTTTGATGTTGGAATGAGCTTGTCATATTGAATTTGATAGATTTGATTGCATAATCATCATAAAGGGGTGTTTGGATTGCTTGATAAAAGCGAGTTTAGAGGTAATCTTGGTCTAAGCTTTGTGTTGCATTTTTCTTAGTTGTTTGCATATCATATCAATCACCATTTTGCACAAGTTTCATCAAAAGTCAAAATAATTTGATAATCGCTCTTATTTGCAAATCTGTTAAAATCGGTTAACTAAAATCAATTCATATAGGGTTAAGAACTTGATAAGCTAGCTTGATATAGTTTCATTTCATCATATTTCATCTTCATCATCCTAAATTTGATCTCAAATCTCAAGAAAGTCAAATATCAAACTGTTTTAAAAAGTCAAAACCATGTCAAAATCAATTTTATGCAGAACTTGCGAGAATTGCACAGAGGTTCAATAAAGCTAGTTAGGGTCTCATTTTTGGTCTATAAGTAGTTTGCTAGGTGGTCTTTAAGACCACATATCTGCTTTTAGCTAAAGCTTTCTCGATAAGCTAGTGCATAAGCTCAAAGTTGGGTCCCGATCTTCGTTTCTTTGTTAAAATCGTTAGCTTATAATCTAGTGAATCTGCTTATTTGAGGTTAGGAGTAGCTATATTTAGTTGATTTTAGCTTATTTGAGTATAATCTAGCTTATGTAGAAGTTTGGTGGCTTATTTGTGCTGTTTAGCTTATTTGAAAGTGCTTATTTGCATATCCATTTACACTGCACTCACAATTCTCACACATAAGCATCACATTTCTTATTTTTCATAGAATTAGATTAACATTTTAGAATTTTCCTGAATTTTCATTAATTTTGGTCATTGTTTAGTATTTTTCTTAATTTAAAATAGTTTTTAATCACTTTTAATTAGCTTTTATTGCAAATAATTAAGAAAAGTTCAAAAAATAATTTTTCAATTTTCTCAGTTTAAGAAAAATATAAAAGCATAAAAAGATTTTTCCTTATTTTTCCCTTTTATTTGGTATTTTCACAATTTAAATTAGATTAAAATAGTTTTAAATTAGTAGAAAATAGGAAATTAATCTGAAAAAATAAAAAATAGTTTTGAAAAGTCTCTTATGATATTTTAGATTTTATAAAAATAGTTTCACATTTTTCTCCTTGATTTTCATAATTTTAGTATTTTAATTTAGTTTAAAAGGTTAAAATTAGTTTTAATTTAAATAAAATCCAGAAAAATCCAAAAAATAGTTTTAATTCTAAATTAGTTTTTAAATATCATTTCTAGAGTAAAAGTAATTTTAGGCATTTTTAGGATATAATTTAGACGTAGTTGCATTTTAATTACGTTTTATTATTTACATTTTAGTTAATTCGCACTTAGGATTTCCCGTAAAATAGATTCCCTTAATTACTTTCCCCATTCCCGTAGTTTAATAATCAAAATCAAACAAATCAAAACATCGAGCATTAAATTCCAAACCAAGAACGACGTTGGCAATTCACGCCTCGATGGGAAAACGATTCGGGTTGTCTAATCCGTATACACAATCACACACGGATTTGATTTATTATTCTTTTCCTAAAGGAATTTGAATCTATCTTCGTGATTATTTTGATATCGATATTGAGGTTTTATCCATACACATAATCAAAGAATCCCGTTTTAAGCCTTCATTATCAAAGAATCGATACGGTCAACGTAAGCCGTTTTTAAGTTTCTTACGGTTAGTCATTCACAAGTGGCTAGCTTGTGTGAGTATAAAAGCCTACTCACTAAGCATAGCAAACCAACACATAGCAATTAATTCAATAAAAATAAGCATAACTATTATACTAAAATTAATAACTAGTAAAGATTCAAATAGTAAAGAAAGTGGAACCCGGATGATGAAACGAGAGGAATAAAACCACCCGATCAAATAAGCACAAATTAACACAAAAGTTTACAACTTTATTAATCTTATCCACTAATTAGTAAGTAAAGTTTAAAACTTTATTCACCAACAAGCTTAAAAATTACTAAAGCTTCAAACTTTATGTATTAAAAATGCTTAAAGACCCTTAAGCTCCGGCCTTAGCGGTAGAGATGATGATAAACACAAAAAGATACAAACTTTAACAAGGGTTAATCAATAATAAGCAATAATAAGCACTACTACTAAATGTAAATAAGCTAAAAATGATCTAAAAATTAAAAAGATTCAAACTTTATAACAAAAACTATTAGGTCTAAGTCCACCCGAAGCTAAGTTGTTCCATCCGAAGATTAAACGCGAATCGGGTATATTTAAGGACTAGATCTACATGAACAAGCTAATAAATAGCTTATTGTTCAATAAAAACTGAAAAAGTTACAACCTTTTTATGAAAAACTTGATAAAACTAATAGATCTAATTAATGATCTACATAAAAAAAAAGCTAAAAATAAAGAAAAGTGCTCTCAAACTTAAGAGATGTCAAGACTTATTTTTGTTTATTAAACTACGGGAATGGGGAAAGTAATTAAGGGAATCTATTTTACGGGAAATCCTAAGTGCGAATATAACTAAAACGTAATAAATAAAACGTAATAAAAATGCAACTACGTCTAAATTATAACCTAAAAATGCCTAAAATTACTTTTACTCTAGAAATGATATTTAAAAACTAATTTAGAATTAAAACTATTTTTTTGGATTTTTCTGGATTTTATTTAAATTAAAACTAATTTTTAACTATTTAAACTAAATTAAAATTATAAAAATTATAAAAATCAAAGGGAAAATTATGGAATTACTTTTCAAAAATCTAAAATATCATAAAATACTTTTCTAAACTATTTTTTTATTTTTCAGATTAATTTCCTATTTTCTATGAATTTAAATCTATTTAAATCTAATTTAAATTGAGAAAAATACCAAATAAAAGGGGAAAAATAGGGAAAAATATTTTTTATGCTTTTTACATTTATCTTAAACTGTTAAAATTGAAAAATTATTTTTTGGAACTTTTTCTTAATTATTTGCAATTAAAGCTATTTAAATATGACTAAAAACTGATTTAAATAAAGAAAAATAGTGAACAGTAGCTAAAAATTATGAAAAATTCAGGGAAATTCTAAAATGATATTCTAAAGCTATGAAAAATAAGAAAACATGAGCTTATGTGGAAGAAATCAGAGCTGCAGTGTAAATGGATATGAAATAAGCTATAGAAAATAAGCAAATAAGCTATAAAATGCACCAACTGATAACATAAGCTAGATAATTCTAAAACTACTCTAAGGCAACTAATTAAAGCTACTCCTAACACTTAATAAGCATTCTACTAAGAAATGAGCTAACTGCCATAATAAGCAAAACTGCTAATTGATCCTACTGTTTGAGCTTATGCACCAGCTTATGTAATAAGCTAAACTGAAAACCAAGACTATGGTTCTCAAGACCACCAACCAGAGACTATTTATCCAAAATTTCAGATCATAAGGACTAGAGATGAAGAAGTTACAGATCACAAACTAAATGGCAATTTTGGACAGTAGGCTGCTGATGTGCAGTTTAATGGACAGAAGAAAACAAAAGTTGCAGGCCAAAAATAAGCACTAGAATAAGCTCTACTGCCTTCATAAAAGTGAAAATGAATGAACAAGCTACCTAATCTACTGAGGGAATCAATACTTAAACAGAATCATCAACTGAATAAGTAGCAAAGCTAAACAAATAAAATGCTCAATAAGACAGATATCAAGAGATGACAGCAGATAAGTACTAAGGGAGCTATGAGCAGACCTAAATAAGCACTAAGTCTAAACTCCAAATTATGGCCAAGCAAATTCAAACTACACTAATACTATCTACATGGTCAGAAGCTCTGACTATGAGGTTCTAAGCATGAAGCTGATCTATACAAAAAATACCTGTTAACACAAAAGTGAAAGCACCTACTGAGATAGAAAAGAAATGCAGCAAGACAGGAAAGTATGAGACCTCCAAACTAAATGTAAACTAAGAAATTTTGAAACTATGATTGAGAGGACTTCATAACAGATTTCTAAGGTTGTACACATCAAATTCTACTAAACCATTCAACTTAAACCACAAAATTAAGTCTCATCCAAACACTCATTTTAAAAACTCTTTTCAAGACAAGAACAGTAACAATGTAATACCAAAACTGATACTGATTAAAATCCACATACAAGACAGATTAAGAACAATTCTTAATCCTAAAACTGATTTTGACTACCAAATTTAACCCGTTTGACTTATGTTGACTTTTTTTCAAAACTTGAGATTTAAGCAGATTTTTAGACTAAGACAAACTCAAATCAGATGCAAAAGCTCAAAAGAGCTTATAAAACAGATAGAAATGAACTTATAACAGGTGAACTCAGAGATTAATGACAAAATGAAAAGACAATTTATAAAATTCTTATCAATAACTTTTGAACATACAAAACCTGAAATTGAAATTACAATGAGAAATGAGCTTGTTACACTACTAAAACAATTAAATAGCAAGAAATTAAAGTGGTCAAAACTTCTCTAAGACCTAAGGAATTGGACGAATTGCTATTGTGACTTGAAAGGGCTTATATAGCTTAGAAGAGAGGCCTTGGGATCCTTTCAGAAGCTCCTAGAGAGCTATCCACAGCCACACATCAATCCATGAATCATTATCTCCAATCAGAATGCTCCATATCATCCTATGATGTGTTTCGGCCAATCAAATGCTTCCATTTGTCCACGTGGCAGTTTATCTGACAAGTCATAGATGGATAAGGTTGGGAAAGATGCTAAGTACTCTGTTTGGTGTTTGGGTGGTGGTAAAATGGTGGAAAACGGGTGTTTGGGAAGAAGGGAAGGTACACTCGCTTAAAGCGCTTGGTTTAATTATAATATTTCAAATGGCTTTGACCGGTGCAAATGGTTCGACTTGGGTAAATATATCGGGTAAGTGGCGGGTCACGGTAAATGGGTTGGGGTTTTAATAATAGGGTGGCGGGTTTATTTGGGTTATTAAAGGGCGGGTGAACGTTTTTGGTTTGGGCGAGGAATTGTGAAATGGATAATGGATTGAGGACTAGCTTATGATCCAAAGGTATATTCGAGGACCAATAATGTAAATCTTGAAATTCCAAGGACCATAAGTGCAAATCTGAAAATGTCTTCCAAGGACCGATTTTGTCATTCTTCAATAGATCGTGGACTGAATTTGCAACTTTGAAGCCCGAGGGTGTTTTCGTCATTTTTGAAACTTGAGGGGCCATTTCGACATTTCTTCAAACTTTGATCAAATTTTCACAAATCATCCTCGAGATTAGAAATCTTCATAAATGCATAATTCGACCTTCCTACCAAATTTTAAGCTCTCTTGATCTCTCGTGTTCGGATTTACGCCCCGATTTGGTTCCTTTTGTGTTTTACATATCTCGTACTGACATGCATAAACTCAAGAAAACAGCAAATATTAGCAATAAACGGCTCTTTCTTGGTTATTTTGGGTCAGTTTTGATATAGAAAAGGTATGTGTTTTAGCACATACCAAAATTCAAAAATTGATTTGTCAGAATCCAAAACAACGTCAAGCTTAACTCACACAAGCTAGCCACTTGTGAATGACTAACCGTAAGAAACTTAAAACGGCTCGGACACTGATCAATAATAAGAGAAGAAGTAGTATACGGGTAACTCAAACGTATTAGGTTTGAGCACCGAGATCGTTCCGAACGAGGGTTGAATGGAATTTCCAACTCACGTCTCAATTATCGGGATTCGAATGAGAAAAGGGGATGATATGATATATTCTAACCTACGGGATAAGGAAAGCATAAAGGAACATCTAATCTACGGGAAATCCTAAGAATAAAGGCAACTACTCAATTCTACGCTAAAACGCAAATACGGGATTAAAAGGAAACGCGAATTAAAAAGCAAGAACGACTATTCTAACTCCTAAAAATAACCTAAAGTTACTTTTACTCTAAAAATGATAATAGAAAACTATTTAAGAATTAAAACTATTTTTTAGGAATTTTCTTGATTTTATTTTAATTAAAAACTAATTTTTAACTTTAAAAATAAAACTAATTATCTAAAAATTATGAAAAAGAAAGAGAAAATTATGGAATTACTTTTCAAAAATCTAAAATATCATAAAAGACTTTTCTAAACTATTTTTTTATTTTTCAGATTAATTTCCTATTTTCTATGAATTTAAATCTATTTAAATCTAATTTAAATTGAGAAAAATACCAAATAAAAGGGGAAAAATAGGGAAAAATATTTTTTATGCTTTTTATATTTATCTTAAACTGTTAAAATTGAAAAATTATTTTTTGGAACTTTTTCTTAATTATTTGCAATTAAAGCTATTTAAATATGACTAAAAACTGATTTAAATAAAGAAAAATAGTGAACAGTAGCTAAAAATTATGAAAAATTCAGGGAAATTCTAAAATGATATTCTAAAGCTATGAAAAATAAGAAAACATGAGCTTATATGGAAGAAATTAGAGCTGCAGTGTAAATGGATATGGAATAAGCTATAGAAAATAAGCAAATAAGCTATAAAATGCACCAACTGATAACATAAGTTAGATAATTCTAAAACTACTCTAAGGCAACTAATTAAAGCTACTCCTAACACCTAATAAGCATTCTACTAAGAAATGAGCTAACTGCCATAATAAGCAAAACTGCTAATTGATCCTACTGTTTGAGCTTATGCACCAGCTTATGTAATAAGCTAAACTGAAAACCAAGACTATGGTTCTCAAGACCACCAACCAGAGACTATTTATCCAAAATTTCAGATCATAAGGACTAGAGATGAAGAAGTTCTGAGATCACAAACTAAATGGCAATTTTGGACAAGAGGGTCATATGCGGATTTAATGGATGTAAGAAAACAAAAGTTCGAGGCCAAAAATAAGCACTAGAATAAGCTCCATCGCCTTCATAAAAGTGAAAATGAATGAACAAGCTACCTAATCTACTGAGGGAATCAATACTTAAACAGAATCATCAACTGAATAAGTAGCAAAGCTAAACAAATAAAATGCTCAATAGGACAGATATCAAGAGATGACAGCAGATAAGTACTAAGGGAGCTATGAGCAGACCTAAATAAGCACTAAGTCTAAACTCCAAATTATGGCCAAGAAAATTCAAACTACACTAATACTATCTACATGGTCAGAAGCTCTGACTATGAGGTTCTAAGCATGAAGCTGATCTATAAAAAAAATACCTGTTAACACAAAAGTGAAAGCACCTACTGAGATAGAAAAGAAATGCAACAAGACAGGAAAGTATGAGACCTCCAAACTAAATGTAAACTAAGAAATTTTGAAACTATGACTGAGAGGACTTCATAACAGATTTCTAAGGTTGTACACATCAAATTCTACTAAACCATTCAACTTAAACCACAAAATTAAGTCTCATCCAAACACTCATTTTAAAAACTCTTTTCAAGACAAGAACAGTAACAATGTAATACCAAAACTGATACTGATTAAAATCCACATACAAGACAGATTAAGAACAATTCTTAATCCTAAAACTGATTTTGACTACCAAATTTAACCCGTTTGACTTATGTTGACTTTTTTTCAAAACTTGAGATTTAAGTAGATTTTTAGACTAAGACAAACTCAAATCAGATGCAAAAGCTCAAAAGAGCTTATAAAACAGATAGAAATGAACTTATAACAGGTGAACTCAGAGATTAATGACAAAATGAAAAGACAATTTATAAAATTCTTATCAATAACTTTTGAACATACAAAACCTGAAATTGAAATTACAATGCGAAATGAGCTTGTTACACTACTAAAACAATTAAATAGCAAGAAATTAAAGTGGTCAAAACTCCTCTAAGACCTAAGGAATTGGACGAATTGCTATTGTGACTTGAAAGGGCTTATATAGCTGAGAAGAGAGGCCTTGGGATCCTTTCAGAAGCTCCTAGAGAGCAATCCACAGCCACACATCAATCCATGAATCATTAGCTCCAATCAGAATGCTCCATATCATCCTATGATGTGTTTCGGCCAATCAAATGCTTCCATTTGTCCACGTGGCAGTTTATCTGACAAGTCATAGATGGATAAGGTTGGGAAAGATGCTAAGTACTATGTTTGGTGTTTGGGTGGTGGTAAAATGGTGGAAAACGGGGTGTTTGGGGAAGAAGGGGAAGGTACACTGTTTAAGGCGCGTTTGGTTTAATTATAATATTTCAAATGGCTTTGACCGGGTGCAAATGGTTTGACTTGGGTAAATATATCGGGTAAGTGGCGGGTCACGGGTAAATGGGTTGGGGGTTTTAATAATAGGGTGGCCGGGTTTATTTGGGTTATTAAAGGGCCGGGTGAACGTTTTTTGGTTTGGGCCGAGGGAATTGTGAAATGGATAATGGATTTGAGGACTAGCTTATGATCCAAAGGTATATTCAAGGGACCAATAATGTAAATGCTGAAATTCCAAGGACCATAAGTGCAAATCTGAAAATGTCTTCCAAGGACTGATTTTGTCATTCTTCAATAGATCAGGGACTGAATTTGCAACTTTTGAAGCCCGAGGGTGTTTTCTATCATTTGCTGAAACTTGAGGGGCCATTTCTGACATTTCTTCAAACTTTGATCAAATTTTCACAAATCATCCTCAGAGATTAGAAATCTTCATAAATGGATAATTCTGACCTTCCGGCTCAGCTTAAGCTCTCTTGATCTCTCGTGCTCGATTTACGTCGATTTGGTTCCTTTTGCGTGTTTTACATATCCGCACTGCACATGCATAAACTCAAGAAAACAAACAAATATTAGCAATAAACGGCTCTTTCTTGGTTATTTTGGGTCAATTTTGATATAGAAAAGGTATGTATTTTAGCACATACCAAAATACCCCAGACGAGACTATTGTCGTGTCCTCACGCAATGCAATCAACTCACGCTTCTAAAACCAAGGATTTCAATCTCTTTCTACTAAACCATTGATATGTCCAAACCGTCAAGTTATCTCACACAAGCTAGCCACTTGTGAATGACTAACCGTAAGAAACTTAAAACAGTTCAGACAAACCAATTAGAAGAAGTAGTCAATGTTCCTCAAAGAGATTAAGAAAGCCTTAATTCTAAAACGCCCGCTTACCTTTTAATTCTCATGTATAGATATTACGGTTAAGCATATTCCGATTATGAATGACGGTTTGTTGAACTTTCATGTCGATCAATAACTCCAACATTTTTCAAACGACACGTTAGGATCACGGAGTAGAAAACACAACACAGCAGTGAAGTGACCATACGGATAGAATACATCGCCACGATTTTCACAAGTCCCAAACTAAGCGTAAAACCGAAATCATTGTTAAATATGACTCTAGATGCTAACACTACCCATGGAAGTTACTTATGTAATTACCTTTTGTTCTCATTTTCCTATTTTCCTCTAGATTTTTTATTTTTGTGAGAAATGAATTTCTTCAAATTCTCATTTCGATAAGAATTATTCCGATAAAGATACAAAGCTAAGTCGATAATTAGTTATCCAACTTCTCTCAAGAACCATTGTCGTAAAAATGAGGTCCACATCAAGGAATTTTTATTCACTTATATTTTTGACTTTTTCATTTTTTTCATTTTTTCATCATACAACAATTTTTTTTTTTTTTTTTTTTTTTTTTTTTTTTTTTGTATTGCACTTATACCTTTACTTATATGAGTGTGAACCACGGAGCTTCACGGGTAATTCCAAGACTATAGGCTTCATGAAATGAGGATCCTACTGGCTAGGCTAAGACCTCACTCAATCCGGCTAAAGATCCAAGGGTCCGATCTCGACACGCAGCTCACAACTTTACTTATTACATTTCACATATCACTGATTACTCATTTATTCATTACGGATCCTTGATGTGTACCCAATTTTTAAAACAAAGATTCTTTTAAGAAGATAAAGAACTAATTATCGCCAAAAACTCAACATCTCTAATTATTATTAGACATATATGGGGTAAAACAATTTTGTGGGAACAAAAAGCCATAAGTACCTTCGATGGGCTCTAAAGAGAACCAACTACTCCACGCTTAGCATCTAAACTCATAAGTAACTCTATCATTTCTCGATCTCTGCAAATTTAAAATCCCAAATAATGAGATCCGCAGATGCTTAGCCGATAATTTTAGATTATCTATGGTTAAGGAACAAGCTAGAGCTCAACACGCCCCAGAAAGTCGAATTCTATTCCTACTCTCACCGTGGAAAGTCAACAAGATGTTAAACATATATAAACTTAGCAAATGCTTCGTCTAATGAAATCAAGTCATGCATATTTAAAGTCACTCAGGAAACTTGCAAAATCTTGGCCTTGTGAGCTAGAATTAGCATTTTATAGCTTCTTGTTCTAAGAGACTAGCCAACTTTTCAATCAAAAGACTTAACAAAAGCTTAAAAATTTTAAATTTTTCACATTTTGCACAATTTTCATTTTCTAAGGAAAACGGGTTACGAGAGAAACACAATGAAATAAGCAAGTGCGGTCAAATCAAATCGAAGATTACCCTACCCAGACTAGAACGGAACATTGTCCTCAATGTTTAAAGCAAGGTATCACGAAAATCTAAAAGCCGTTTATTAAGTATGCTAGAAGATAAACGTTAGTCGATAAGATTAGGATATCGGATTTCTATCAAGATCGATCATGAAACTCGAGTGGAGAAAACAAACTTCGAGCACGAGAGTCTTCATATCGGGAACATCCTACACACAACATCACAAACAACCAAACACGAGAAATCAAGAGGCGGACCCCTTGGCGCCACTTATTAGAAAATAGAAAGAAGATAGATGGATAAGCATGGGGTGCCTCCCACGAAGCGCCATCGTTTTTATTACCGAGTCGCTAGCTTGACTCGATCCCCGAATTCAATTGTCCATGGGGAAGAAAGTTTGGAGATCCGGACAACCATAGATGGATGTCCCTCCAAAATAATGTTTCACACGATGACCATTCACCTTGAAATTTGGGCCATCGGGCTGAGAGAGCTCCACCGTTCCATACGGGAAAACTTGAGCGATGGTGAATGGTCCTGACCAAAGGGTTTTGAGTTTGCCCGAGAATATCTTCAATCGAGTTAAAAGGAGAACTTGATCACCAACGTTGAAAACGCGGTTTTGATTTTGCATCATGAATCCTCTTAGTCTTCTCTTTGAAAATCAAAGAATTCTCGTAGGCCCGATCCTAAGCTCATTTAATTCATTCAATTGAACTTTTCGGTGATCACCCGCGGTCTTAAGATCGAAATTAGCATGTTTCAAGGCCCGAATGCCTTATGTTCGAGCTTGATGGGCAAGTGACAAGCTTTTCCATACACCAACTTAATGGGTGCACCGATGGGTGTCTTGTATGCGGTGCGGAAAGCCCATAATGCATCATCTAACTTATCAGCCCATGAAGCTCGATTTTCTCCTACGGTTCTCTCTAAAATCCTTTTCAAACCACGATTCGAGACCTCAACTTGTCCGCTCGTTTGCGGGTGATACGCGGTAGAAAGACGATGGGTAACTCCATATTTAGCCATAACTTTAGCAAATTGTTCATTACAGAAATGGGTACCGCGATCACTGATGATAGCACGAGGTGCTCCGAATCGGGAAAACAAATTCTTCAAGAACTTAACAACCACTCGGGCGTCATTGGTGGGGCGCCTCGCTTCAACCCATTTGGACAAGTAGTCGACGGCCACGAGGATATACTTATTTCCTTTAGATGATGGAAATGGCCCCATAAAATCGATGCCCCACACGTCAAAAATCTCACAGACTTGAATAGCATTTTGTGGCATTTCATCCTTCTGTAAAATTTTCCCTTGACGTTGGCAAGAATCACAAGATTTGACTAAATTATGAGCATCTCGATATATGGTAGGCCAATAGAATCCGGAATCAAAAACCTTCTTAGCGGTGTAGCTTGCACCATGATGGCCACCAGTGGGTCCGTTATGGCAAGCATTGAGAATGTCAATAGCCTCTTGGCCATGAACACACCGCCAAGAAGGTTTTTGATAGGAAATTAAGATTTCGACTGATGAGCTTGTTGATTCAGAGGTCCCACACTATTTTTTATCCGAGAGTGATTCCTATTCTCGTGAGGATTTTCACGTAGATGATACGTTGATTTCGTTCCTTTCCGAGGACAAGATTTTTAACCCTGGGATACTTATCAGAGAGGACATTCATAAAACCAAAGTTATTCGGAAAAAGGATCCTATCTTGGATGCCTTCATGTTTGAACCTTTGAAATACACCTTTCTGTACCATGGACTCCTTTCTTTTATGGAGTATTTCTATTGTGATCCGTCATCCTTTCGTCCGCCCGCAAAACCGCCGGATGATGGATCACTCTTTCTTGAAAAACCTTTTGTGAATTCGGGAGGATTTAACCTTTATGTGCTGATGCCCGACATTTTCTTTCCCACCCAACCCACCCAGTTTCATTCCTTCGGGAATGAAGACACCGTTTTGACCACGGTATCTCTACCACTTTCTTCCCAAGGACAAATGAATTCGGGGACGAGTCGGGGCTAGCGACTCGGTGATCAAAACAAGAGCGCTTAGTGGGAGGCACCCCATGCTTATCCATCTATCTTCTTTCTATTTTCTAATAAGTGACGCGAAGGGGTTAGCCTCTTCGATTTCTCGTGTTTTGGTTGTTTGTGATGTTGTGTTTAGGATGTTCCCGATATGAAGACTCTCGTGCTCGAAGTTTATCTTTTCTCCACTCGAGTTTCATGATCGATGCTGATGGAAATCCAATACCCTAATCTTATCGACTAACGTTTATCTTTGAGCATACTTAATAAACGGCTTTTAGATTTTCGTGATACCCTTGCTTTAAACATTGAGGACAATGTTTCGCTCTAGTCTGGGGTAGGGTAATCTTCGATTTGATTTGACCGCACTTGCTTATTTCATTGTGTTTCTCTCAATGACCCGCTTTTCCTTAGAAATATAAAAATTTTGCAAAATGAGAAAAATTTAAAATTTTGTAAGCTTTTGTTAAGTCTTTTGATTGAAAAGTTGGCTAGTCTCTTAGACAAGAAGCTATAAAATGCAATTCTAGCTCACAAGGCCAAGATTTTGCAAGTTTCCTGAGTGACTTTAAATATGCATAACTTGATTTCATTAAACGAAGCATTTGCTAAGTTAATATATGTTTTGACACCTTGATTGACTTTCATTGGTGAGAGTAGGAATGGAATTTGACTTGACCGGCGTGTTGAGCCCTAGCTTGTTCCCTTAACCATAGATAATCTAAAATTATCGGCTAAGCATATGCGGATCTCATTATTTGGGATTTTAAATTTGCAGAGATCGAGAAATGATAGAGTTACTTATGAGTTTAGATGCTAAGCGTGGATTAGTTGGTTCTCTTTAGAGCCCATCGAAGGTACTTATGGCTTTTTGTTCCCACAAAATTGTTTCACCCCATATATGTCTAATAATAATTAGAGATGTTGAGTTTTTGGCGATAGTAGTTCTTTATCTTCTTAAAAGAATCTTTGTTTTAAAAATTGGGTACACATCAAGGATCCGTAATGAATAAATGAGTAATCAGTGATATGTGAAATGTAATAAGTAAAGTTGTGAGCTGCGGTGTCGAGATCGGACCCTTGGATCTTTAGCCGGGATTGAGTGAGGTCTTAGCCTAGCCAGCCGGGATCCTCATTTCATGAAGCCTATAGTCTTGGAATTACCCCGTGAAGCTCCGTGGTTCACAGCTCATATAAGTAAAAGTTCATGTGAAAAAAAAAAAAAAATGAAAATGTTGAAAAATTGAAAAAGTCAAAAGTATAAGTGAATAAAAATTCCTTGATGTGGACCTCATTTTTACGACAATGGTTCTTGAGAGAAGACGGATAACTAATTATCGACTTAGCTTTATATCTTTATCGGAATAATTCTTATCGAAACGAGAATTTGGAGAAATTCATTTCTCACAAAATATAAAAAAATCTAGAGGAAAATAGGAAAATGGGAGCAAAAGGTAATTACATAAGTAACTTCCATGGGTAGTGTTAGCATCTAGAATCATTTGTAACAATGATTTCGATTTTACGCTTAGTTTGGGACTTGTGAAAAATCAGGGACGATGTATTCTATCCGTATGGTCACTTCACGCTGTGTTTTGTTTTCTACTCCGTGATCCTAACGTGTCGTTTGAAAAATGTTGGAGTTATTGATCGACATGAAAGTTCAACAAACCGTCATTCATAACCGGAATGTGCTTAACCGTAATATCTATACATGTGAATTAAAAGGTAAACGGGGCGTTTTTAGAATTAAGTCTTTCTTAATCTCTTTTGAGAAACATTGACTACTTCTTCTCTAATTGGTTTGTCTGAACGTTTTAAGTTTCTTACGGTTAGTCATTCACAAGTGGCTAGCTTGTGTAAGATAACTTGACGGTTTGGACATATCAATGGTTTAGTAGAAAGAGATTGAAATCCTTGGTTTTAGAAACGTGAGTTGATTGCATTGCGTGAGGACACGACAATGGTCTCGTCTGGGGTATTTTGATATGTGCTTAAACACATATCTTTTCATTAATAAATCTGACCCAAAACAACCAAGGAAAAGCCGTTTATTGCTAATATTTGTGGTTTTCTTGAGTTTGTGCTTGTGCAGGTACGGATATGTAAAAACACACAAAAAGGAACCAAATCAGACGTAAATCCGAGCACGAGAGATCAAGAGAGTTTTAGCTGAGCCGGAAGGTCGGGATTATGCATTTTGGAAGATTTTATTCTCTAAGGATGATTTTTGAAGTTTCAGTTAAGTTTGAAGAAAAGTCAAGATTAGTCCTTGCACTTTCAGTATTTGGCAGAATTGATCCCTGAAGTTTCAGATTTTACAGATTTCACCCTTGGATTATTTGAGATTGACATGATTGGCCCTTGATAAATATTTTTAGAAGTTGCACGTTTGGTCCTTGGAATTTCAACTTTTACATGTTTAGTCCTTATGATTACCAAATGGATCCAATAATAGTTCAAGTCTTTTATCCAATCCAACAAACAAACCTTCGGTCCAATAACATCAAGCCCAATCCATTTCCAACCTTTACCCGCCCAACAACAAGACCCGGCCACGTTATTAATACTATCCAACCCGAATGATACCTTTGACCCGGTATTTAACCCAAGTCAAAGACTAGAACCCGGTCAACCATATTCAAAGAATAATTAAATAAACAAACGCGCCCCAAACAGTAGTACCTTTCTTCCCCAAACACCCTTTTACCTCCAAATTACCTCCAAGTACCAATCCCAAACACTGTACCTCGTACTAGAATCTATCCATCCATCTAGACCCAGCTGACTTGTCAGATATATCTGCCACGTGGCCAAATGGCACAATGTAATTGGCCGAAACACCTCATCAAAGGATTTGGAAGGCTCTGATTGGTGCTTATGACAATGGATGATTGAGTGGCTGCAAATTGCTTCTAGGTTCTTCTCAAAGGCATCCCAAGACCTCTTCATGACTATAAAAGGACCCTTTGGCTCTCATTTCGGTGTATGTAATCCTTTAATTTCATTTAGCTTATTGTTATTGATTTTTTAGTTTTCTAAATGTTTTAGTAAGCTTTTATTGTATTTTCATTTCCTTGTAACCCCTTTTCAGATTTAATAAAATTTCCAAGTCTTTAAATTTCATCTTGCAAATCTTATTTAAGGAGATCAATAAGCTTATTTGAATAATGGAGTAGGTTCATCTTAGCTTATCATAGCTTTTGTGAGCTTATCTTGCACCCTCACTGTCCCTCATTCACTTACATTCACAAAATATTCAAGTCAACAAAAGTCAACTGTGTTGGTGATTATGGTTCAGAAATGGTGATGGTTTGATTGTGATGGTGTGATTAGATGTTAAATGGGTTAGATTAGTGGTCCTTTTATAGGTTACTTGTAAGTGCAACTTCAATCTCATTATTAGCTTAATACACAATAGTAGTTTTAATATCTATTAGATCTGATCAAGTCTTGTTATTTGTTGTCTCACTAGCTCTATTTAGGTATTTTAAATCTGTTTTAATGGTGGAGTAGGTTTAAGTTGTTGTTTTAGTTTGGCTTGATTGCATAACAGTAGTGAAAGGGGTGTTTGGATTGCTTGATACAACTGAGTTTAAGGATTTCTTGGTCTGAGTTTTGAGTTGCATTAAGTCTTTAATACACTAGTATCATCATTTACATACTAGTTTACACCAGATTTTCATCAATAGTCAAAATAATTTGATAACTGCTCTTATGTGCAAATCTGTTAAAATCAGTCACCATAATCAATTCAATTAGGTTTAAAACTTGATAAGCTAGCTTGCCCTTGTTACATTATCTCATATTTCATCTAAATCAGTAAATTATTTGATCTCAAATCTCAAGAAAGTCAAAACACCAAACTGTTTTTAAAAGTCAAATCATGTCAAAGCAGTTTTTATGCAGATCTTGCAGCATCTGCACAGAGTTCATTTTAAGTAGTTAAGGTCTGATTTTTGGTCTACTTGTAGTCTTCTAGGTGGTCTTCAAGGCCACATATCTGTTTTTGGCTCTAGCTTATCTGATAAGTTGGTGAATAAGCTCAAACTGGGGCCAGTTCACTGATTTGCTGTCCAAAACAGTAGCTTATAATCTATTATAGACTGCTTATTTTAGGATAGTAGTAGCTTAATCTAGTTGATTTTATCTTATTTTAGTATAATTTAGCTGGTGTAGAAGATTGGTGGCTTAATTTGCTTGTTTGCTTATTTCTTAGTGCTTATTTTAGCTCCAATTACACTGCAGCTCTGATATTTCATACATAAGCATTACATTTGATATTTTTCATAGAACCAGAATAGCTTTTTAGAATTTTCCTGAGATTTTCATGACTTTTGGTCATTGTTAGCTATTTTTCTAGATTTAAAATAGTTTTTATTCACTTTTAATTAGCTTTTATTACAAATAATTAAGAAAAAGTTCAAAAAAATAATTTTTCAATTTTAATAGTTTAAGATAAATATAAAAAGCATAAAAAAGATTTTTCCATATTTTACCCCTTTTATTTTGTATTTTTCACAAATTAAATTAGATTAAAATAGTTTTAAATTAGTAGAAAATAGAAAATTAATCTGAAAAATAAAAAAAATAGTTTTAAAAAAGTCTCTTATGACATTTTAGATTTTATAAAAATAGTTTCATATTTTTCTCCTTAAATTTTATAATTTTTAGTATTTTAATTTAGTTTAAAAGGTTAAAAATTAGTTTTTAATTTAAATTAAATCCAGAAAAATCCTAAAAAATAGTTTTAATTCTAAAATAGTTTTCTTATATCATTTCTAGAGTAAAAGTAATTTTAGGCATTTTTAGGGTATAATTTAGACGTAGTTGCATTTTAATTACGCTTTATTATTTACATTTTAGTTAATTCGACTTAGATTTCCGTAAAATAGATTCCTTAATTACTTTCCCCATTCCCGTAGTTTAATAATCAAAATCAAACAAATCAAAACATCGAGCATTAAATTCCAAACCAAGAACGACGTTGGCAATTCACGCCTCGATGGGAAAACGATTCGGGTTGTCTAATCCGTATACACAATCACACACGGGATTTGATTTATTATTCTTTTTCCTAAGAGAATTTGAATCTATCTTCGTGATTATTTTTGATATCGATATTGAGGTTTTTATCCATACACATAACCCCTAAGCCTTCATTATCAAAGACTCAGTGTCCGAGCCGTTTTAAGTTTCTTACGGTTAGTCATTCACAAGTGGCTAGCTTGTGTGAGTCAAACTTGACGTTGCTTTGGCATTGAAATCAAATTTTGAATTTTGATATGTGCTTAAACACATATCTTTTCATTAATAAATCTGACCCAAAACAACCAAGGAAAAGCCGTTTATTGCTAATATTTGTGGTTTTCTTGAGTTTGTGCTTGTGCAGTACGGATATGTAAAACACACAAAAGGAACCAAATCGACGTAAATCCGAGCACGAGAGATCAAGAGAGTTTTAATGGTAGGAAGGTCGGGATTATGCATTTTGGAAGATTTTATTCTCTAAGGATGATTTTGAAGTTTCGATTAAGTTTGAAGAAAAGTCAAGATTAGTCCTTGCACTTTCGAGATTTGGCGAAATTGATCCCGAAGTTTGATTTTCTGATTTCACCCTTGGATTATTTGAGATTGACATGATTGGCCCTTGATAAAGATTTTGAAGTTGCACGTTTGGTCCTTGGAATTTCAACTTTTACATGTTTAGTCCTTATGATTACCAAATGGATCCAATAATAGTTCAAGTCTTTATCCAATCCAACAAACAAACCTTGGTCCAATAACATCAAGCCCAATCCATTTCCAACCTTTACCCGCCCAACAACAAGACCCGCCACGTTATTAATACTATCCAACCCGAATGATACCTTTGACCAGTATTTAACCCAAGTCAAAGACTAGAACCAGTCAACCATATTCAAAGAATAATTAAATAAACAAACGCGCCCCAAACAGTAGTACCTTTCTTCCCCAAACACCCTTTTACCTCCAAATTACCTCCAAGTACCAATCCCAAACACTGTACCTCGTACTAGAATCTATCCATCCATCTAGACCCAGCTGACTTGTCAGATATATCTGCTACGTGGCCAAATGGCACAATGTAATTGGCCGAAACACCTCATCAAAGTATTTGGAAGGCTCTGATTGGTGCTTATGACAATGGATGATTGAGTGGCTGCAAATTGCTTCTAGGTTCTTCTCAAAGGCATCCCAAGACCTCTTCACAGCCATAAAAGGACCCCTTTGGCTCTCATTTCAGTGTGTGCAATCCTTTAATTTCATTTAGCTTATTGTTATTGATTTCAGTAGTTTTCTAAATGTTTTAGTAAGCTTTTATTGTATTTTCATTTCCTTGTAACCCCTTTTCAGATTTAATAAAATTTCCAAGTCTTTAAATTTCATCTTGCAAATCTTATTTAAGGAGATCAATAAGCTTATTTGAATAATGGAGTAGGTTCATCTTAGCTTATCATAGCTTTTGTGAGCTTATCTTGCACCCTCACTGTCCCTCATTCACTTACATTCACAAAATATTCAAGTCAACAAAAGTCAACTGTGTTGGTGATTATGGTTCAGAAATGGTGATGGTTTGATTGTGATGGTGTGATTAGATGTTAAATGGGTTAGATTAGTGGTCCTTTTATATGGTTTGCAAGCCATTGTGGCTAGGTTACTTGTAAGTGCAACTTCAATCTCATTATTAGCTTAATACACAATAGTAGTGTTAATATCTATTAGATCTGATCAAGTCTTGTTATTTGTTGTCTCACTAGCTCTATTTAGGTATTTTAAATCTGTTTTAATGGTGGAGTAGGTTTAAGTTGTTGTTTTAGTTTGGCTTGATTGCATAACAATAGTGAAAGGGGTGTTTGGATTGCTTGATACAACTGAGTTTAAGGTTTTCTTGGTCTGAGTTTTGAGTTGCATTAAGTCTTTAATACACTAGTATCATCATTTACATACTAGTTTACAGATTTTCATCAATAGTCAAAATAATTTGATAATCGCTCTTATGTGCAAATCATAAAATCGATCACCATAATCAATTCAATTAGGTTTAAAACTTGATAAGCTAGCTTGCCCTTGTTACATTATCTCATATTTCATCTAAATCGATAAATTATTTGATCTCAAATCTCAAGAAAGTCAAACACCAAACTGCTTTTTAAAAGTCGAATCATGTCAAGCGGTTTTATGCGGATCTTCGACATCGCACGAGTTCATTTAAGTAGTTAAGGTCGATTTTTGGTCTACTTGTAGTCTTCTAGGTGGTCTTCAGGCCACATATCATTTTGGCTCTAGCTTATCGATAAGTTGGTGAATAAGCTCAAACTGAGGGCCAGTTCACTGATTTGCTGTCCAAAACAGTAGCTTATAATCTATTATAGACTGCTTATTTTAGGATAGGAGTAGCTTAATCTAGTTGATTTTATCTTATTTTAGTATAATTTAGCTGGTGTAGAAGATTGGTGGCTTAATTTGCTTGTTTGCTTATTTCTTAGTGCTTATTTTAGCTCCAATTACACTGCAGCTCTGATATTTCATACATAACCATTACATTTGATATTTTTCATAGAACTAGAATAGCTTTTTAGAATTTTCCTGAGATTTTCATGATTTTTGGTCATTGTTAGCTATTTTTCTAGATTTAAAATAGTTTTTATTCACTTTTAATTAGCTTTTATTACAAATAATTAAGAAAAAGTTCAAAAAAATAATTTTTCAATTTTAATAGTTTAAGATAAATATAAAAAGCATAAAAAAGATTTTTCCATATTTTACCCCTTTTATTTTGTATTTTTCACAATTTAAATTAGATTAAAATAGTTTTAAATTAGTAGAAAATAGAAAATTAATCTGAAAAATAAAAAAATAGTTTTAAAAAGTCTCTTATGACATTTTAGATTTTATTAAAATAGTTTCATATTTTCTCCTTAAATTTTATAATTTTAGTATTTTAATTTAGTTTAAAGGTTAAAATTAGTTTTAATTAAATTAAATCCGGAAAATCCTAAAAATAGTTTTAATTCTAAAATAGTTTTCTTATATCATTTCTAGAGTAAAATTAATTTTAGGCATTTTTAGGGTATAATTTAGACGTAGTTGCATTTTAATTACGTTTTATTATTTACATTTTAGTTAATTCGCACTTAGGATTTCCCGTAAAATAGATTCCCTTAATTACTTTCCCCATTCCAGTAGTTTAATAATCAAAAAGCTAGCCACTTGTGAATGACTAACCGTAAGAAGCTTAAAACGGCTCGGACACTGATTCTTTGATAATGAAGGATTAGGGGTTATGTGTATGGATAAAAACCTCAATATCGATATCAAAAATAATCACGAAGATAGATTCAAATTCTCTTAGGAAAAAGAATAATAAATCAAATCCCGTGTGTGATTGTGTATACGGATTAGACAACCCGAATCGTTTTCCCAACGAGGCGTGAATTGCCAACGTCGTTTTTGGTTTGGAATTTAATGCTCGATGTTTTGATTTGTATGATTTTGTTTATTAAACTACGGGAATGGGGAAAGTAATTAAGGGAATCTATTTTACGGAAAATCCTAAGTGCGAATATAACTAAAACGTAATAAAAATGCAACTACGTCTAAATTATAACCTAAAAATGCCTAAACTTACTTTTACTCTAGAAATGATATTTAAAAACTAATTTAGAATTAAAACTATTTTTTTGGATTTTTCTGGATTTTATTTAAATTAAAACTAATTTTTAACTATTTAAACTAAATTAAAATTCTTAAAATTATAAAAATCAAAGGGAAAAATGTGAAACTATTTTTATAAAATCTAAAGTATCATAAGAGACTTTTCAAAACTATTTTTGTATTTTTCAGATTAATTTTCTATTTTCTACAAATTTAAAACTATTTTAATCTAATTTAAATTGTGAAAAATACCAAATAAAAGGGTAAAAATATGGAAAAATCTTTTTTATGCTTTTTATATTTTTCTTAAACTGAGAAAATTGAAAAATTATTTTTTTGAACTTTTTCTTAATTAATTTCAATTAAAGCTAATTAAAAGTGATTTAAAACTATTTTAATTAAGAAAATACTAAGCGATGACCAAAATTAATGAAAATTCAGGAAAATTCTAAAATCTTAATCTAGATCTATGAAAATAAAAATGTAATGCTTATGTGTGAGAATTAAGGGCTGCAATGTAAATGGAGCTAAAATAAGCACTTTCAAATAAGCTAAATTACAAATCAAGCCACCAAACTTCTATTAAAGCTATATTATACTGAAATAAGCTAATATCAACTACATATAGCTACTCCTAATCTCAAATAAGTAGATTCACTAGACTATAAGCTAACTGATTTCAACAGCAAAACAGAACACAGGACCCAACTTTGAGCTTATGCACTAGCTTATCCAGAGAGCTTTAGCTAAAAACAGATATGAGGTCTTATAGACCACTGGCGATCGCTTATAGACCAAAAATGAGACCCTAAAAGTCATCTTGAACCTGTGCAAGCTGGCGCAATGTCTGTAATCTGATTTAACACCATTTTGACTTTTAAAGCAGTTTGATATTTGACTTTCTTGAGATTTGAGATCAAATTTAGGATTGATGAAGATGAAATATGTTGAAATGAAACTATGGCAAACTAGCTTATCAAGTTCTTAACCCACATGAATTGATTCCAGTGACTGATTTTAACAGATTTGCACATAAGAGCAGTTATCAAATTATTTTGACTATTGATGAAAACTGAGGCAAAATGGTGATTGATATGAATGCAAACAACTAAGACAAATCTAAACCAACTATTCTATTGCAGCATTATGACCTCTAAAACAGTTATATCAAGCAATCCAAACACCCCTTAATCAACAGTTTTGCAAGCAACTCTATCCAATTCAATGACAAGCTCATTCCAACATCAAAACAGATTTAGCACATTAAATTAAAGCTAATGACAGCAAATACACTACTTTATAACAGATCTAATTGAAATGAACAATGCTACTTTATATAAGCTAGAGATGAAACTTAGAGCAGTTCCTCAAGAGAATTTGTCAGAAGTTAACTGGAGTGAAGAGTTTGATGATGAACCAGTGACTTATTGTATGGTAGCAGTGGAAGAAGTGGTTGAAGATTCAGTAGAAGAGTTGGACTGGAGCACTGTTTTTGATGAGGAAGTTAATCATGTTGCTTTGGAATATGGAGATGGGTTTGGAGGATTCGTGGAGCTTGGGTGTGAAGATGATCACGTTACACTAGCAATGGTAGCTTATTACCAAGTTCACCCCTATCTACGAGGTATGCTCAATTGTCATGATTTCTATCAAAAGCGCTAAATAATTATGTGTTTGAAAGAGATAATTGTGTTAAGGCTAGGTGCGAGGTAGCAGGTTATCAAATAACCTTAGAATCAATGGAAGCCAAAACTATAACACATGAAAATAATGAAATGGCTTGGTGAAAAATATGAACAACGGATTACGGTTAAAACTTAGTGAATGGAAACTAAAGCGTAAAATTCTTTGAAATTGAGAAGCTCACTAAGAGAGAGATGATTTGGTAGCAAAGTTTGATGCTGGAAAGAATCAGTGCATCACATGTTACTTATGTTCAAAAACAAAGAAGAGCATACATTAGAAGCGGCTTGGGTTTTGGTATGGACTTTGATAACATAGAAGAAAACACATCTAGTGATAAGGATGAAGGTGATTTTGAGGATATTACCACTAGTGATGATGAACTCATTAATTATGTGAACACGAGATAGTAATGAGGGTTCAATTAGTGACAAAGGTTATCATGATGTTCCACATCTGTTGGTAGTCATCAACCCATAAGACACGATGTTTCACGTTTTGGTGTGAGCAGTCTAGAGTTTAGGAAGAAGCTTATTGGTCAATCTAGGTGCGAAACCCCAAAAGAATCTGTTGAAACAAATTTTCAAAGTCAGCGGTACCTTTTACTCAAAGTCTTGCTCAACAAGCGATACCTTTGGAAAACCTTTTCAAAAGCAGATCTTGCTAAACCTTTTGGGATAATTTTGGTCAAAACATATTTAATCATTCACTAGAAGTCACAATAGTTTTGGACATAGACATAGAAGAAGTCATATTGGGAGTATGGGTGAAAACTATGTTTTGTGTGTTTTAGTCTAATCATCTAATCAAGGATTGTGAACATCATTCGAATACCTTAGGAAATTTTCAAAGAATAGGTGCGCTAACGAGAAACCTAGAGAGAACAAACCGGTTTGAAATAATTCTAATAAGGTCAATCACGAAATTTCTCACGGACCATAGGTACCCCCACGGAGAAGACCTTTTTCTAAATCACGGTACCTTCACAAGCGGTACCTTCTCAAAATCTTGCTCGGTCAAACTCAAAGTCTTGTGAATACCACTGGCATAGAAATCCTAGGAGATCTCACTACTATCAACCTAGAAGGTACTACAATTCACATAGGGGATCTAGATCACAGGAACCAAGTGTTAAAGCGAATGGGTTAAGAGAGAAAGTACTAAGGGACAAGCTGTACTTTCAACAAAAGTGAATCGATGTTTTCATAATACAAGAAAAAGAGAATGATTTTACAAAAGAGAGTTACATTGAACATCCGAAAGTTTTGAAAATCCACATGCTAAAAATCAAAAGATAATCCTTGATCATGTTTTGAAAAGCGATTGGAAATTACATTCTCAAAGAATTTGAGTTTGTAACTCCACAAGGGAACCAAGTCGATAATGGCTTGGGTTCCTAAAAAGACTAACTTCGCTAAATCTTTGTGCGGGGCAACCCGGAGGAGGAGCTTAAAGATCATCTTATTGTGGATAGTGGTTGCTTTGGAAGTATAACAGGAGACAAGGAGATTCTGTCTGATTTTAGATCTATTAGTGGAGGAAGAGTTGCTTTTGGGAATGATCCCAATGGAGGAAGGATTACTGGGAAAGGAAATATCAAAGCAGGGTGAATAGACTTTGAGAATGTTAGATATGTGAAGGAGCTCAGTTTCTCAAATCTATGACAAAAAGCATCCTGTGTTATTCACTAACACAGAATGTCTCATCCTTTCTTCTAAATTTGAGCCTGTTGATAATAACTTGGTAGTACTCAGAGTACCAAGAACCAATGATGTGTATAGTCTGGACATGAAGAGTCTTAACTCTTATGAAAGAGACACCTGTTTAGTGACAAAAGCAACAACTGAAGAAGCACATCAGTGGCACAGAAGACTGGGCCATGTAAATTTCAAGAATATCAACAAACTGGTCAAAGGCAATTTAGTTAGAGGTTTACCTTCAAAGACTTGCAAGAATGAACACTCCTGTTTGGCGTGTAAAAAGGGTAAACAACACAAAGCTTCATGCAAGAAGCTTGAGGAGATGACAATTAGAGAACCTTTGGAGTTATTACATATGGATCATTTGGACCTATCTACGTGGCAAGTTTGAACAAGAAAAATCTTGCTTAGTTATTACGAGATGATTGCGGTAGATTCGGTTGGGTATTTTTCTTGGGATTTAAAGATGATACTTTTGATGCTATTGAGACACTTATAATAGCACTTGAAAACCAAGCGAGACTCAAGGTCGGAGGTATTAGATGTGACAATGGGCCGAATTCAAGAGCAAGCTTATGGATGAATTTTGTGCTAATAAAGGAATCAAGAGGGAGTTCGAGATTGCAAGAACACCACATCGAGAATGGTGTTGCGAGAGAGGAAGAATAGGACTACGATTGAGCGGCTAGAACTATGCTTGCAGACTCACAACTACCTATTCAATTTTGAAATTTGAAGGCGTGAAATCTTGCTTGCTATGTACTCAACAGTGTCGGTTAAAAACCCGAGATGAAGACACCTTATGAGTTCTTGATGGATAACAAACCCAACATTCATTTTATGAAGCCTTTTGGATGCCCTCTTACTATTTTAAACACAATTGATAATTTGGGAAAGTTTGATGGCAAGTCAAAGAAGGATATTTATTGGGTTATTGCACCAATAGTAAGGGATTTAGAGTGTACAATGAGTCACTAAGAAGATTCAAAATTGTCTTCATGTTGAGTTTTAGAAGATCAAGACAATCGGAAGGGTAAAGGTCACGATTGGATGTTTGATCTTGAGATTTTAACTCCTTCTATGAACTATGTACTGTTAGAGAAGAAAATCAACGGTACATGATGTAGAAGACTTACGATTATGTTGTTCATGGAGTTCATATTAGTGAGGATCTTTGTTCACGATGCTACAAAGCAAAATCTTGAAGTTCCAAAGCAAAATCTTGATGCCCCGAGCAAAATCTTGATATACCAAAAACTTCAATATCTGCTGAAGATCAAGATATTCAAGAGACACTCAATCAGATGCTTTTACAAGATGTAATGTCACATTCTTATTCTGATGAACAAAGAAGAGCTTATGAAGCAGCAAAGAATAAGACTAATCTTGAAGAATACTCTTACGGTGCTTTCAAACAAAATCTTCTTTGCACCTATTGATGATACTTTAGATGATAGGGATGATCCTACCATGCACGGATTAGAGGAAGCGATGATGAGTTTGCGAGATGAAGGTATTTTCTCGATTCAATAAAGATCTTGATTTAACTAACTTGGATGATGCGTATGGGTTCCACGGTCTCCAATCTTAAGTTCATAAGAATCATCCTTACGATCAAATCATTGGTCCTTCTACTTACGGGTGATGACAAGACACAAGGCTAAGAGTTTTACTAAACCTCATAATGCTTTACTTAGCTTTGTCTACAAAGCGAGAACAAAGTGAATCATAAGGACCATCAAACATGTCATTTACTTGCTTTATTTCTCAAGAAGAACCCAAGAATATTGCTCAAGCATTGACAAAAGAAAGTTGGGTTGAAGCTATGCAAGAAGAAGCTGCTACAATTCAAACTTCAGAAGTTTGGGTATTATGTGATCTTCGGATGGGAAGAAAGTTATTGGAACGGATGGGTTTCGAGTCAGCGAGATGAAAGAGGAATGTCATCAAGAACAAGGCAAGGTTAGTAGCTCAAGGCTACGAGACAAGAAGAAGAGTAGATTATGATGAAGTATTTGCTCCTATAGCAAGAATTGAAGCTATTAGAATATTTCTTGCTTTTGCTTCATATATCACGATTTCAAGTTTACGGATGGATGTCAAGAGTGCCTTTCTACATGGCACTATAATGAGAAGAAGTTTATGTAAAACAACCTCATGGTTTTGAAGATCCTAAACATCCTAACAAAGTCTACAAGGTGGTTAAGGCTCTTTATGGCCTTCATCGAGCTCCCGAGCTTGGTATGAGAGGCTCTCCACATTCTTATTACAACATGGTTACGAGAAGGGGCTATTGACAAGACTTTGTTTATCAAAGAGACAAGAAAGATATCATGTTAGTTCAAGTCTATGTTGATGATATCATCTTTGGAGCTACCAAGCAGTCTATGGTTAAGGAGTTTGAGCGGTGATGCGGAAAAGAATTTCAAATGAGTTCAATGGGTGAGTTAAATTTCTTTTGGGACTTCAAGTTAAGCGGTCAAAGGAAGGCATTTTCATAAGTCAAGACAAGTATGTATCGACATACTTAAGAAGTTTAATTTTGATGATATGAAGTGCATCACTACACCTATTAAATCAATTAACTCATTGGGCAAGGATGAAGATGGACACCAGTTGAAGTCGAGTTATATAGATCAATGATTGGGTGTCTTATGTATCTCGGCTTGCATCAAGGCACGATATCATGTTTGCGGTTTGTTTATGTGCAAGATATCAAGTTTCACCAAAGATTTCTCATATGAATGCGGTGAAGAGAATTTTACATTATTTGAAACAACAACCTAAGTTAGGGTTGTGGTATCGAGGACTCACCTTTTCACTTAGAGGCTTTTTGGATAGTGATTATGCGGTGATAATTATGACGGAAGATCAACCACGGTGGATGCCAATATCTTGGAAGAAGATTAGTTTCATGGCGGTGTAAAAGCAAACAATTGCATCAACATCATCTCTTGAAGTGAATATGTAGGCTGCGCAAGTTGTTGTGGACAAGTTACGTGGATGCGAGAATCAACTCTTGGATTATGGGTTCAACTTCAAGAATACTCCTATCAATATTGATAATGAGAGTACTATCTATATTGTGAAGAATCCAGTCTATCATTCCAAGACCAAGCACATTCAAATTAGGCATCACTTTATTAGAGATTGCTATGAGCACAAGCTCATTAATGTGGTCAAGGTTCACACGGATGATAATGTAGCTGACTTACTCACCAAAGGCTTTGATGTTTCAAGATTCAATCACTTGGTGGTGAGCATTGGAATGATTAACTACTGAGCTACATTTAAGGGGAGGACTATTAGTATTAGTATAGTCATGTGTATTATTTGAGGGGAGGATATTTGTGTATACTTAGCTTCTACAGAGGATTTTGGAAAAATACTATTTTTATGAAATCTTGCTTGGAAAGTACTACTTGGGAGAAATCTTGCTGCGTGGAAAATCTTGTTTGTCTTATTGAGTATTGTTCAAGCGGTAATATTGAGGGTAATTCTACTAACGGTAACTTTGTTATTATGGGTGTGATTTTCAAATCTCACCTATAAATAACTACTCTCGATTTTCCTCTCATCTTGATACTATCATATCTTTTCCATATTTCTCTCACCATCTTTTATTATTCGATTCTATCTTTAATTGTGCTTACATACTCAATAATGGCGAATCGTCCTCTTGTTTCAAAGCACAATATGGTGGCAATTTAGATAAGGCTGCGAGATAATGAGGCTTTTCATGATATTATTGATTATCTCCTTTGGTTGTGATTAGCTATGCTCTTTTAGTGGGCGGATATCATTTAACCATGGATTCAAGAATTTTGGAGCTCTTGCCGAGGATAATATGGAGAATGATGAATTTTATATTAGGGCTACGAGTTGTTGGAAGAAGCTGTGAAGATTATTGAAGCCTCATCGAGAAGACTTATTGTTTAATGATGAATAAGGGAGGCAATTTAAGAAGAACAAAGGCAAGAAGGTTCCTAAAACATCTTACATCCAATTGGGAGGAATTTAGAAGAAAGGAATTTGAAAGAAGATGTTGGTAAGGATAAAGAACCTCAAGTCTTGAAGAACATGCATGTTGTTATTGAAATCTTGAAGAAGAGAGTCGAAGATCAAGTCTTGAACATCAAAATCTTGCTTTCCTTTGGTACTCATGAGACAAGAGTTGGTTACACCAAGGGTATTAGATTTTGAAGAGGCTGGTCCTTCAACTATTCCTCATGAAGAACAAGTGGTCCTCGACAAGCTGCTATACTAGAAGAAGGCGATACACCTCATAGAATACATCTTTGCTAGTGATGATGAATTTATTGCAACTATTTTGCATGGTTTATCAAAGCGGTGTTTCTATTCGAGGAGTGAAAGAGAGGAACAATCAAGAGTTTCTCAACTGCTATTGATCCTAAGGATAAAGGAAAAGGTGTTTTGGTTGAAGTTAAGAAGAAGAAACCAACTTTGCTTGAGTTAAAATTTGCTCAAGATGCTTTGAATGAACAAGCGACTAGAAAGATTCAGAGAAATAAATGCTAAAGATAGAAGATAAGGAAGTGAAGAAGCTCGAGAATAGAAGCGACTAAGAAGTTGGATGAGAATTGAATCTTGAAGCTAGTGAACATTTAGAGTCACTGTTCTGTTTCATTTATGCCTAGAAAACCAAATCTTGCTAAAGAAAGGAATGCAATGATGGCGTATTTGAAAGCGAGAGGGTATAAAGGATTGCGAAGTTGAAGCATGTTGATATGAAAAGATTATATGATCTTTGAGACGAAGCTTATAAGAAGGATGTTGCAAGTATCAAAGACTATAAAGATGAAGCTACTTGGGTGAAGCGAGAAAGAAAGAAAAGTTTGAAAAGAAAAAGGAAAACTGAAGTTGAAGATAAACAGTTTTCAAAGAAAGAAAAAGTTGAGCTAAGATCTGAAACTAAGGATGAATTAAGAAATTATCTCAGAATAGTATATTTTTAATATTCCAAAGAAGATGATGACATGAAGATGAACAGATCTCAGATTACTACTTTTGAAGTTGTGGATTCTAAAGAAGGAAGCTATCTAATGTTTCATAGAGAAGATGGAAGTTTCAGAGTGTTCAATAGATTATGGGATTTATTGCATATCATAGATAGAGTGGATCTATTCTATTTATATCATGTGGTGAAAGGGTTTTTTGAACATCATCCTTTAGAAGGAATTGGTTTAGTTTCTTGGGAGATCTCACATAGCTGCATGGGAAAGCGATGAGCAGTAGTGATGAAATTTGGAAAAATCAGAGAGTTGGGAAATTGTTTCTTTGGAGATTTTTGAAGAATCGGGTTCATGTTCTAGAGTTGGAAAATGGCACAATGATTCATATGTTTCTTGATAGAAGATATCCTCTTAATGTCGATCTTATGAGGAGGATGCTAGAGCATGGAATGGAGGTTGAAGAGGACAATGAAATTGCTTGTATGGTCGTCAATTTATTTATCAAGCTGGACTACTATGCGAGAAGATAATGAATAAGCGGTATGAGACTTAATTGAATAAATTATTTTTGATAAATCGGTACTTTATTTAAAATCTGCGATCAACAATTACTTTAATCAAAATGCTTGCGACTTTAACCGATTAAGTGATTTTTGAATAAAACTTTTGTTAAGTAACAAATAATTTTGAAACAAAGGTTGAATAAATGGTTTTGAGATGATAACATCAATAGGTTATCAATCCACCATGGTTACAAAAGGATTGACTAATCCATGAGCAAGCGACTACGGTAAGATATATCAAATCCGTTTTTAGTTGACAACTTGCTAATAAGTTGGATGGTAATCAACTCGCCATATCGATAATGTGAAGGTTGGCTAGCCCATAAGAAAATGGCTTGTGGTAAAGGTGTGGAAAAACCATTATATGGTAATTAGTTCACCATGATGAAAGAACTAACTAGTCCAAAAGTGCGACTTTTGGTAAAGACAAATCAAATCTGTTGATAGTGATGATTTGCTAAAAATCATATGGTTATCGATGTACCATGGTCTTACACACAAAAACATTTGGATACTCGAGTTAATGGCTTTGGTAAAGAGATCTAAATCCATTAAATTTTCAATGATTCACCTCACGGGAGTTAACACACAGGAAGTGATGAGAATAGTTTGCAACAAAAGCGAATTAATGTACAAATTTTCATATGTTCTTTGTGTTCTTTGAAAAGATGGAGCTTGATGGATGATCTTTGTAAAGAATATTTCTCTGAGATACTTTGACTATGCATAAACTCTACAATGATACAATCAAAGACAAAGACACAATCTGTTTTCAAAGATGAAGGCGATAAAGATAATTTCACAAAAGAACTTGAAATCAATCTAGTAGAATTCAAGTTAGGGAGGATTGTTGGGATATGAAATCGAAGATTGTGAGTGTTACTGAGAAAGATAAAATCTTGTAAACTATAAAGTACTAGAAAAGTCAAAGAGTCAAATCTTGCTAAATGATAAAGTCAAAATCTTGCATCTGAAGTCAAAATCTTGCATCTGAAGTCAAAGTACATTCTTAGGCGATCCCAGGCGATCTCTCCCAGTTGATGCTTATAAAACAAGAAGAATGTACTTTGAATTCTTATGCGATGCTTTGACTTCGTATGCGATGCTTTAACTTTATCATTTAGCGATGCTTTGACTCTTTGACTTTTCGATGCTTTATAGTTCTGATGCTTTATCTTTACGTAACACTCTGTCAATCTTGATGCTTTCATATCCCAACAATCCTCCTTTAACTTGAATTCTACTTGATTGACTTCAAGTTCTTTTGTGAAATTATCTTTATCGACTTCATCTTTGAAAGCAGTTGTGTCTTTGTCTTTGGATTGTATCTTTGTAGAGTTTATGCATAGTCAAAGTATCTATAGAAATATTCTTTACTGACATCATCCAAACAAGCTCCATCTTTTGACAACACGACAACATATGACAATTTGTACATTAATTCGGTTTAAGTTGCAAACTATTCTCATCACTTCGGTGTGTTAACTCTGTGAGAAGCGAATCATTGAAAATTTAATGGATTTAGATCTCTTTACCAAAGCCATTAACTGGAGTAGCCAAATGTTTTGGTGTGTAAGACCATGGTACTTGATAACCATATGATTTTAGCAAATCATCGACTATCAACGATTTGATTTGTCTTTACCAAAAGTGTATTATACGGACTAGTTAGTTCTTTCATCATGGTGAACTAATTACCATATAATGGTTTTCCCGACCTTTACCACAAGCCATTTTCTTGTGGGCTGCCAACTCTTCACATTACGGATATGGTGAGTTGATTACCATCAACTTATTAGCAAGTTGTCAGCGAAAGCGGTTTGAAATATCTTTACGAGCCGTTTGCTCATGGATTAGTCAATCATTTTGTAACCATGGTGGATTGATAACCTATTGATGTTATCATCTCAAAACCATTTATTGACCTTTGTTTCAAAATTATTTGTTACTTAACAAAGTCTTCTTCAAAATCATAGCGGTTAAAAGCGCAGCGATACTTTGATTAAAGTCTTGTTTGATCGTGATACTTTGAATAAAGTACTGTTATCAAAAATAATTTATTCAATTAAGTCTCATACCAGTTATTCATTATCTTATGCAATAGTAGTCCAGTTGATAAATAAATTGATGACCATACAAGCAATTTCATTGTCTTCTTCAACCTTCATTCCATGCTCTAGCATCCTCCTCATAAGATCGACATTAAGAGGATATCTTCTATCAGCAAACATATGAATCATTGTGCCATTTTCCAACTCTAGAACATGAACTCCAGATTCTTCAAAAAATCTCCAGCAAATAATTTCCCAACTCTCTTGATTTTTCCAAATTTCATCACTACTGTTCATCGATTTCCCATTCGGTTGTGAGATCTCGGTAAAACTAAACCAATTCCTTCTAAAGGATGATGTTCAAAATACTCTTTCACCACATGATATAAATAGAATAGATCCACTCTATCTATGATATGCAATAAATCCATAATCTATTGAACACTCTGAAACTTCCATCTTCTCTATGAAACATCGGATAGCTTCCTTCTTTAGAATCCACAACTTCAAAAGTAGTGTCGAGATACATTCATCTTCATGTCATCATCTTCTTTGGAATATTCAAAATCTACTATTCGAGATAATTTCTTAATTCATCCTTAGTTTGATCTTAACTCAACTTTTCTTTCTTTGAAAAGCTGTTTATCTTCAACTTCGTTTTCTTTTTCTTTTCAAACTTTTCTTTCTTTACGCTTGGTCAAGTAGCTTCATCTTTATAGTCTTTGATACTTGCAACATCCTTCTTATAAGCACGTCTCGACATCATATAATCTTTTCATATCAACATGCTTCAACACGCAATCCTTTATATCCTCTACTTTTCAAATCGCCATCATTGCATTCCTTTCTTTAGCAAGATTTGGTTTCTAGGCATAAAAGCAGGAACACGTGACTCTAAATGTTCACTAGCTTGACATTCAATTCCTCATCAACTTCTTAGTCGCTTCTCTATTACGAGCTTCTTGACTTCCTTATCTTCTCATCTTTAGCATTTATTTCCTCTTGAATCTTTCTAGGCGCTTGTTCATTCAAAGCATCTTGAGCGACTCTTAAGCGTGCTAAAGTTGGTTTCTTCTTCTTAACTTCAACAAAACACCTTTTCTTTTATCCTTAGGATCAATAGCGAGTTGAGAAACTCTTGATTGTTCCTCTTCTTGCACTCACGGAATAAAGCGACCTTGGCTTTGATAAACCGTGCAAAATAGTTGCAATAAATTCATCATCACTAGCGATATGTATTCTATGAGGTGTATCGACTTCTTACGGTATAGCGATTGTTGAGGACGACTTGTTCTTCATGAGAATAGTTGAAGGACCAGCTTCTCTTCAAAATCTAATACCCTTGGTGTAGCCTTGACTATTGTGCGTGAGTACTAGTGAAAGCGATGCTTTGATGTTCGATACCTTGATCTTGAGACCTCTTTTCTTGATACTTTCAATAACAACATGTTCTTGATTGCCTTGAGGTTCTTTATCCTTACCAACATCTTCTTTCATATTCCTTTCTTCTAAATTCCTCCCTAATTGGACGAGAAGATGTTTTAGGAACCTTCTTGCCTTTGTTCTTCTTAAATTGCCTCCCTTCTTCATCATTAAACAATAAGTCTTCTCGAATAGAGGCACGTAATCTTCACAGTTCTTCCAACAAGCGTAGCCTAATATAAAATTCATCATTCTCCATATTATCACGGCGGTGGCCCAAAATTCTTGAATCCATGGTTCAATGATATCGGCTCTACTAAAGAGCATAGCTAATTGGCGACCGGTGAGATAATCAATAATATCATGAAAAGCCTCATTATCTGCGGTCTTATCTAAATTCGCCACCATATTGTGCTTTGAAGCGATGGGACGATTCGCCATTATTGAGTATGTAAGCACAATTAAAGATAGAATCGAATAATAAAGAGATGGTGAGAGAAATATGGAAATATATGATAATATCAAGATGAGAGGAAAATCGGAGAGTAGTTATTTATAGGTGAGATTTGAAAATCACGACCCATAATAACAAAGTTACCGTTAGTAGAATTACCCTCAATATTACGTTGGAGCGATGCTTCAATAAGACAAACGATTACTTTCCACGTGTGCGATGCTTTCAGCGATACTTTCAGCGGTACTTTCATAAAAGCGATGCTTTTCCAAAATCCTCTGTAGAAGCTAAGTATACAAAATATCCTCCTCGAACAATACGGGACTATACTAATACTAATAGTCCTCCCTTGAATGTAGCTCGATGGTTAACCATTCAATGCTCACCACCAAGTGATTGAATCTTGAAACATCAAAGCCTTTGGTGAGTAAGTCACTACATTATCATCCATGTGAACCTTGACCACATTAATGAGGCGTGCTCATAGCAATCTCGATAAAGTGATGCCTAATTTGAATGTGCTTGGTCTTGGAATGATAGGCTGGATTCTTCACAATCGAGATAGTACTCTCATTATCAATATTGATAGGAGTATTCTTGAAGTTGAACCCATAATCCAAGAGTTGATTACGCATCCACATAACTTGTCACAACAACTTGCGGACTACATATTCGACCGATGAGATGATGTTGCTACAATTGTTTGCTTTTACGCCATGAAACTAATCTTCTTCAAGATATTGGCATCCACGTGGTTGATCTTCATCATAATTATTACGCATAATCACTATCGAAAAGTCTCTAAGTGAAAAGGTGAGTCCACAGGATACCACAACCCTAACTTAGGTTGTTGTTTCAAATAAGAAAATTCTCTTCCTTGCATTCATATGAGAAATCTTTGGTGAAACTTGATATCTTGCACATAAACAAGCGCAAACATGATATCGGGCCTTGATGCGATGAGATACATAAAGCGACAATCATTGATCTATATAACTTGACTTGTTGGGTGTCCATCTTCATCCTTGCCCAATGAGTTAATTGATTTAATAGGTGTAGTGACGGACTTCATATCATCAAAATTAAACTTCTTAAGTATATCGGATACATACTTGTCTTGACTTATGAAAATGCCTTCCTTTGTTGCTTAACTTGAAGTCCCAAAAGAAATTTAACTTACCCATTGAACTCATTTGAAATTCTTTACGCATCAATTGCTCAAACTCCTTAACCATAGGCTGTTTGGTAGCTCAAGATGATATCATCAACATATACTGAACTAACATGATATCCTTCTTGTCTCCTTGATAAACAAAGTCTTGTCTATAGCTTCCTTACGTACCCATGTTGTAATAAGAATGTGGAGAGCCTCTCATACCAAGCTCTAGGAGCTGATGAAGGCCATAAAAGCATTAACCACCTTGTAGACTTTGAAATTTTGTTTCAACAGATTCTTTTGGGGTTTCGGACCTAGATTGACCAATAAGCTTCTCCCTAAACTCTAGGCTGTCTACACCAAAGCGTGAAACATCGGGTCTTATGGGTTGATGACTACCAGCGGGATGTGGAGCGACATGATAACCTCGTCACTAATTGAACCCTCATTACTATACGTGTCTACATAATTAATGAGTTCATCATCACTAGTGGTAATATCCTCAAAATCACCTTCATCCTTATCACTAGATGTGTTTTCTTCTATGTTATCAAAGTCCATACCAAAACCTAAGCCGGTTCTAATGTATGCTCTTCTCTGTTTTCAAATCTCACCTATAAATAACTACTCTCGATTTTCCCTCTCATCTTGATATTATCATATCTTTTCCATATTTCTCTCACATCTCTTTATTATTCGATTCTATCTTTAATTGTGCTTACATACTCAATAATGGCGAATCGTCCTCTTTTTCAAAGCACAATATGGTGGCGAATTTAGATAAGGCTGCGAGATAATGAGGCTTTTCATGATATTATTGATTATCTCCTTTGGTTCGTAATTAGCTATGCTCTTTTAGTGGAGTAGGATATCATTTAACCATGGATTCAAGAATTTTGGCTCTTGCCGAGGATAATATGGAGAATGATGAATTTTATATTAGGGCTCTGGTTGTTGGAAGAAGCTGTGAAGATTATTGAAGCCTCTATTCGAGAAGACTTATTGTTTAATGATGAATAAGGGAGGCAATTTAAGAAGAACAAAGGCAAGAAGGTTCCTAAAACATCTTACGTCGATTGGGAGGAATTTAGAAGAAAGGAATTTGAAAGAAGATGTTGGTAAGGATAAAGAACCTCAAGTCTTGAAGAACATGCATGTTGTTATTGAAAGTCTTGAAGAGAGGTCCGAAGATCAAGTCTTGAACATCAAATCTTGCTTTCCTTTGGTACTCATGAGACAAGAGTTGGTTACACCAAGGGTATTAGATTTTGAAGAGAAGCTGGTCCTTCAACTATTCCTCATGAAGAACAAGTGGTCCCTCAACAAGCTGCTATACGGAAGAAGCGATACACCTCATAGAATACATCTTGCTAGTGATGATGAATTTATTGCAACTATTTTGCATGGTTTATCAAAGCCGGTGTTTCTATTCGAGAGTGAAAGAAGAGGAACAATCAAGAGTTTCTCAACTGCTATTGATCCTAAGGATAAAGGAAAAGGTGTTTTGGTTGAAGTTAAGAAGAAGAAACCAACTTTAGCACGAGTTAAGAGCTGCTCAAGATGCTTTGAATGAACAAGCGACTAGAAAGATTCAAGAGGAAATAAATGCTAAAGATAGAGAGATAAGGAAGTGAAGAAGCTCGAGAATAGAAAGCGACTAAGAAGTTGGATGAGGAATTGAATCTTGAAGCTAGTGAACATTTAGAGTCACTGTTCTGTTTCATTTATGCCTAGAAAACCAAATCTTGCTAAAGAAAGGAATGCAATGATGGCGTATTTGAAAAGCGAGAGGTATAAAGGATTGCGAAGTTGAAGCATGTTGATATGAAAAGATTATATGATCTTTGAGACGAAGCTTATAAGAAGGATGTTGCAAGTATCAAAGACTATAAAGATGAAGCTACTTGGTGAGCGAGAAAAGAAAGAAAAGTTTGAAAAGAAAAGGAAAAGCGAAGTTGAAGATAAGCAGTTTTCAAAGAAAGAAAAAGTTGAGCTAAGATACGAAACTAAGGATGAATTAAGAAATTATCTCGAATAGTATATTTTAATATTCCAAAGAAGATGATGACATGAAGATGAGCGGATCTCGATTACTACTTTTGAAGTTGTGGATTCTAAAGAAGGAAGCTATCTAATGTTTCATAGAAGATGGAAGTTTGAGTGTTCAATAGATTATGGGATTTATTGCATATCATAGATAGAGTGGATCTATTCTATTTATATCATGTGGTGAAAGGGTTTTTGAACATCATCCTTTAGAAGGAATTGGTTTAGTTTCTTGGGAGATCTCTGTTGCATGGGAAGCGATGAGCAGTAGTGATGAAATTTGGAAAAATCAAGAGAGTTGGGAAATTGTTTCTTGGAGATTTTTGAAGAATCGGAGTTCATGTTCTAGAGTTGGAAAATGGCACAATGATTCATATGTTTGCCGATAGAAGATATCCTCTTAATGTCGATCTTATGAGGAGGATGCTAGAGCATGGAATGGAGGTTGAAGAGGACAATGAAATTGCTTGTATGGTCATCAATTTATTTATCAAATGGACTACTATTGCGAGAAGATAATGAATAAGCGGTATGAGACTTAATTGAATAAATTATTTTGATAAATCGGTACTTTATTTAAAATCTGGCGATCAACGATACTTTAATCAAAATCTTGCTTGCGACTTTAACCGATTAAGTGATTTTGAATAAAACTTTTGTTAAGTAACAAATAATTTTGAAACAAAGGTTGAATAAATGGTTTTGAGATGATAACATCAATAGGTTATCAATCCACCATGGTTACAAAGGATTGACTAATCCATGAGCAAGCGACTACGGTAAAGATATATCAAATCCGTTTTAGTTGACAACTTGCTAATAAGTTGGATGGTAATCAACTCACCATATCGGTAATGTGAAGAGTTGGCTAGCCCATAAGAAAATGGCTTGTGGTAAAGGCGTGGAAAAACCATTATATGGTAATTAGTTCACCATGATGAAAGAACTAACTAGTCCAAAAGGTGCGACTTTTGGTAAAGACAAATCAAATCATTGATAGGCGATGATTTGCTAAAAATCATATAGTTATCGATGTACCATGGTCTTACACACAAAAACATTTGGATACTCGAGTTAATGGCTTTGGTAAAGAGATCTAAATCCATTAAATTTTCAATGATTCACCTCTCACGGGAGTTAACACACACAGAAGTGATGAGAATAGTTTGCAACTTAAAGCTGAATTAATGTACAAATTTTCATATGTTCTTTGTGTTCTTTGAAAAGATGGAGCTTGATGGATGATCTTTGTAAAGAATATTTCTCTGAGATACTTTGACTATGCATAAACTCTACAATGATACAATCAAAGACAAAGACACAATCTGTTTTCAAAGATGAAGGCGATAAAGATAATTTCACAAAGAACTTGAAATCAATCTAGTAGAATTCAAGTTAGGGAGGATTGTTGGGATATGAAAGTCTTGAAGATTGAGTGTGTTGAGAAAGATAAAATCTTGTAAACTATAAAGTACTAGAAAAGTCAAAGAGTCAAAATCTTGCTAAATGATAAAGTCAAAATCTTGCATCTGAAGTCAAAATCTTGCATCTGAAGTCAAAGTACATTCTTAGGCGATCCTGAGCGATCTCTCCCAGTTGATGCTTATAAAACAAGAAGAATGTACTTTGAATTCTTATGCAAGACTTTGACTTATGCGTGCTTTAACTTTATCATTTAGCGAAGACTTTGACTCTTTGACTTTTCCGATGCTTTATAGTTTACTGATGCTTTATCTTTACGTAACACTCTGTCAATCTTGATACTTTCATATCCCAACAATCCTCCTTTAACTTGAATTCTACTTGATTGACTTCAAGTTCTTTTGTGAAATTATCTTTATCGCCTTCATCTTTGAAAGCAGATTGTGTCTTTGTCTTTGGATTGTATCTTTGTAGAGTTTATGCATAGTCAAAGTATCTATAGAAATATTCTTTACTGACATCATCCAAAGAAGCTCCATCTTTTCGACAACACGACAACATATGACAATTTGTACATTAATTCGGTTTAAGTTGCAAACTATTCTCATCACTTCGGTGTGTTAACTCTGTGAGAGGCTAATCATTGAAAATTTAATGGATTTAGATCTCTTTACCAAAGCCATTAACTCGAGTAGCCAAATGTTTTGGTGTGTAAGACCATGGTACACCGATAACCATATGATTTTTAGCAAATCATCGACTATCAACGATTTGATTTGTCTTTACCAAAAGTCGCACCATACGGACTAGTTAGTTCTTTCATCATGGTGAACTAATTACCATATAATGGTTTTTCCACAGCCTTTACCACAAGCCATTTTCTTGTGGGCTAGCCAACTCTTCACATTACGGATATGGTGAGTTGATTACCATCCAACTTATTAGCAAGTTGTCAACTGAAAACGGATTTGAAATATCTTTACCAGAGCCGTTTGCTCATGGATTAGTCAATCATTTTGTAACCATGGTGGATTGATAACCTATTGATGTTATCATCTCAAAAACCATTTATTCAACCTTTGTTTCAAAATTATTTGTTACTTAACAAAAGTCTTCTTCAAAAATCACTTAAGCGGTTAAAAGCGCAGCAATGCTTTGATTAAAGTATTGTTTGATCGGATACTGAATAAAGTGCGTTATCAAAAATAATTTATTCAATTAAGTCTCATACCGCTTATTCATTATCTTATGCAATAGTAGTCGATTGATAAATAAATTGATGACCATACAAGCAATTTCATTGTCTCTTCAACCTTCATTCCATGCTCTAGCATCCTCCTCATAAGATCGACATTAAGAGGATATCTTCTATCGAAACATATGAATCATTGTGCCATTTTCCAACTCTAGAACATGAACTCCAGATTCTTCAAAAATCTCGACAAATAATTTCCCAACTCTCTTGATTTTCCAAATTTCATCACTACTCTGTTCATCGGTTCCATTCGGTTGTGAGATCTCCCAAGAAACTAAACCAATTCCTTCTAAAGGATGATGTTCAAAATACTCTTTCACCACATGATATAAATAGAATAGATCCACTCTATCTATGATATGCAATAAATCCATAATCTATTGAACACTGAAACTTCCATCTTCTATGAAACATCGATAGCTTCCTTCTTTAGAATCCACAACTTCAAAAGTAGTAATCTGAGATCCATTCATCTTCATGTCATCATCTTCTTTGGAATATTCAAAATCTACTATTCTCGAGATAATTTCTTAATTCATCCTTAGTTTGAGATCTTAACTCAACTTTTCTTTCTTTGAAAGCTGTTTATCTTCAACTTCGAGTTTTCTTTTTCTTTTCAAACTTTTCTTTCTTCTCGCTTCACCAAGTAGCTTCATCTTTATAGTCTTTGATACTTGCAACATCCTTCTTATAAGCTTCGTCTCAAACATCATATAATCTTTTCATATCAACATGCTTCAACTTCGCAATCCTTTATATCCTCTACTTTTCAAATCGCCATCATTGCATTCCTTTCTTTAGCAAGATTTGGTTTTCTAGGCATAAAAGAAACAGAACACGTGACTCTAAATGTTCACTAGCTTCAAAGATTCAATTCCTCATCCAACTTCTTAGTCGCTTTCTATTACGAGCTTCTTGACTTCCTTATCTTCTATCTTTAGCATTTATTTCCTCTTGAATCTTTCTAGTCGCTTGTTCATTCAAAGCATCTTGAGCGACTCTTAAGCGTGCTAAAGTTGGTTTCTTCTTCTTAACTTCAACCAAAACACCTTTTCTTTTATCCTTAGGATCAATAGCAGTTGAGAAACTCTTGATTGTTCCTCTTCTTGCACTCGGAATAGAAGCGACCTTGGCTTTGATAAACCGTGCAAAATAGTTGCAATAAATTCATCATCACTAGCAAGATGTATTCTATGAGGTGTATCGACTTCTACGGTATAGCAGCTTGTTGAGGACCGACTTGTTCTTCATGAGGAATAGTTGAAGGACCAGCTTCCTCTTCAAAATCTAATACCCTTGGTGTAGCCAACTATTGTCTGTGAGTACTAGTGAAAGCAGTACTTTGATGTTCAGTACCTTGATCTTCAGACCTCTTTTCTTCAGTACTTTCAATAACAACATGTTCTTCAGTACCTTGAGGTTCTTTATCCTTACCAACATCTTCTTTCATATTCCTTTCTTCTAAATTCCTCCCTAATTGGACAGAAGATGTTTTAGGAACCTTCTTGCCTTTGTTCTTCTTAAATTGCCTCCCCTTCTTCATCATTAAACAATAAGTCTTCTCGAATAGAGGCTTCTGTAATCTTCACAGTTCTTCCAACAACTGTAGCCCTAATATAAAATTCATCATTCTCCATATTATCCCTGGCAGTAGCCCAAAATTCTTGAATCCATGGTTCAATGATATCCGGCTCTACTAAAAGAGCATAGCTAATTGGCGACCCGGTGAGATAATCAATAATATCATGAAAAGCCTCATTATCTCAGTCTTATCTAAATTCGCCACCATATTGTGCTTTGAAACAATGGACGATTCGCCATTATTGAGTATGTAAGCACAATTAAAGATAGAATCGAATAATAAAGAGATGGTGAGAGAAATATGGAAAAGATATGATAATATCAAGATGAGAGGAAAATCGAGAGTAGTTATTTATAGGTGAGATTTGAAAATCACGACCCATAATAACAAAGTTACCGTTAGTAGAATTACCCTCAATATTACCGTTGGAACGAAGCTTCAATAAGACAAACGATTACTTTCCACGTGTGCGAGACTTTCCCAAGCGGTACTTTCAAGCGGTACTTTCATAAAAAGCAAGCTTTTCCAAAATCCTGCAGAGAAGCTAAGTATACAAAATATCCTCCTCAAACAATACGGGACTATACTAATACTAATAGTCCTCCCTTGAATGTAGCTCGATGAGTTAACCATTCCAATGCTCACCACCAAGTGATTGAATCTTGAAACATCAAAGCCTTTGGTGAGTAAGTCAGCTACATTATCATCCATGTGAACCTTGACCACATTAATGAGACCGTGCTCATAGCAATCTCGATAAAGTGATGCCTAATTTGAATGTGCTTGGTCTTGGAATGATAGAGTGGATTCTTCAATCTGAGATAGTACTCTCATTATCAATATTGATAGGAGTATTCTTGAAGTTGAACCCATAATCCAAGAGTTGATTACGCATCCACATAACTTGTCACAACAACTTGCGCTGACTACATATTCGACTTGAAGAGATGATGTTGCTACAATTGTTTGCTTTTACACCGCCATGAAACTAATCTTCTTCCAAGATATTGGCATCCACCGTGGTTGATCTTGTCATAATTATTACCGCATAATCACTATCGAAAAAGTCTCTAAGTGAAAAGGTGAGTCCACAGGATACCACAACCCTAACTTAGGTTGTTGTTTCAAATAACGAGAAAATTCTCTTCTTTGCATTCATATGAGAAATCTTTGGTGAAACTTGATATCTTGCACATAAACAAGCGCAAACATGATATCGGGCCTTGATGCGATGAGATACATAAAGCGACCAATCATTGATCTATATAACTTGACTTCAACTGGTGTCCATCTTCATCCTTGCCCAATGAGTTAATTGATTTAATAGGTGTAGTGATGGACTTCATATCATCAAAATTAAACTTCTTAAGTATATCAGATACATACTTGTCTTGACTTATGAAAATGCCTTCCTTTGACTGCTTAACTTGAAGTCCCAAAAAGAAATTTAACTTACCCATTGAACTCATTTGAAATTCTTTCTGCATCAGCTGCTCAAACTCCTTAACCATAGACTGTTTGGTAGCTCCAAAGATGATATCATCAACATATACCTGAACTAACATGATATCCTTCTTGTCTCCCTTGATAAACAAAGTCTTGTCTATAGCTTCCTTTCTGTACCCATGTTGTAATAAGAATGTGGAGAGCCTCTCATACCAAGCTCTAGGAGCCTGATGAAGGCCATAAAGAGCATTAACCACCTTGTAGACTTTGAAATTTTGTTTCAACAGATTCTTTTGGGGTTTCAGACCTAGATTGACCAATAAGCTTCTCCCTAAACTCTAGACTGTCTACACCAAAACGTGAAACATCAGGTCTTATGGGTTGATGACTACCAACAGGATGTGGAACAGCATGATAACCTCTGTCACTAATTGAACCCTCATTACTATCTGTGTCTACATAATTAATGAGTTCATCATCACTAGTGGTAATATCCTCAAAATCACCTTCATCCTTATCACTAGATGTGTTTTCTTCTATGTTATCAAAGTCCATACCAAAACCTAAGCCAGTTCTAATGTATGCTCTTCTCTGTTTTTGAACATAAGTAACATGTGATGAGACTGATTCTTTCCAGCATCAAACTTTGCTAACAAATCATCTCTCTCCTTAGTGAGCTTCTCAATTTGACAATTTCTGATTTAGTTTCCATTCACTAAGTTTTAACTGGTAATCCTGTTGTTCATATTTTTTAGCCCAAGCCATTTCATTATTTTCATGTGTTATAATTTTGGCTTCCATTGATTCTAAGGTTATTTGATAACCTGCTACCTCAGACCTAGCCTTAACACAATTATCTCTTTCAAACACATAATTATTTAGCAGTTTTTGATAGAAATCATTACAATTGGAGCATACCTCAGAGATAGGGGTTGAACTTGGTGAATTAGCTACCATTGCTAGTAGAACAGGATCATCTTCACACTCCAAGCTCCAGTCGAATCCTCCAAACCCATCTCCAGATTCCAAAGCAGCATGATCAACTTCCTCATCAAAAACAGTGCTCCAGTCCAACTCTTCTACGGAATCTTCAACCACTTCTTCCACTGCTACCATACAATAAGTCACTGGTTCATCATCAAACTCTTCACTCCAGTCAACTTCTGACAAATTCTCTTGAGCAACCAAAGCCTTTGTTTGATAATGGGATTTCTTTTAGTTCGACTTTGGTTTCTCAGTCATCCTGTTTGCTTGATACTTAGCAAACCTGCACTCCCTTGCATAGTGTCCAGTCTTTTGACAATTTAAGCATTCAATTTTGGATTTGTCAAAAGTTATTCCCTGTTTAGGTTTGAATTCAATGCTCTTTCCTGTTTTCTTCATATACTTCTTGATCCTTGCAGTGATCAAAGCAACTTGCCACCGGATATCAATCTCTTCTAATGCATCCTCATTAATCTGGGAGAGATCTTCTTCATAAACGACAGGTAAAGAAGCTTGTTGTGCAAAGAAAGAACACACAACTTCATCTGAATGCATAGTAGTAGGTGGTGGGGTTTGCTGAGCATAGGTGGGATCGAGATCTGAGACAAGACTTTGAGGTACAAGATGCTTTGAGTTGAAGAAGCGGTACTTTTGGTGGAAGCATCGCCCTCTTTTCGAGATGATAGAAAAGCAATCTTGTGTGACTTAGAACTTGTTTGACCATTCATCTCATGCTCATATACCTTGAATGATTGTAGAGATCATCAAAGTCCATAACATCTAAGCACGGTTGTCCTCGATCATAGTAGCAATCACATGCCATGTGGATGGCAAACTCTTAGAAACTTGATTAGCATCTTCAATGAAACTTACACTGGTATAACTCCAACATGTTAAGGAGATTTTGAAACCTATCATATGCAACATCAAGACTCTCTTTCACCTTTAGTAAAGTTTCAAGCTGTTGCTTTAGCGATTACGTGCATCTTCTTAGAAGCTTCATTCCTCAAATCTGGTCTTGAGAGCGACCGAGTGCTTAGCATCTTTAGCATCATGAAATTTGAGAAGATGGCCATCGGAATGGCGAGATAAGAGAATATTGAGTGCCTTCTCTTGATTCCTTAAAGTTCTTCTTGGTAAGACCGCCTTAGAGCTTTGGGTTGTCTAGGAACATCTATGTGTTGGAACTACTTCATTGCCATTAACAATTACATTCCAAAGAGAATGGTCGTAATTGCAATATCTTGCATCATCTTCATACACCATAGATCGTATTAGCGCCTTCTTGATGGCAGAATCCTCATCAAGTGATGGAAGGTGATGGAGCGTAATCGATGAACATCTTGAGGTTACATTGTAGGTTTTAGGGTTTCTTCTTAGTCGAGTTTCCACACAAGCTCGATACCACTTGTTGGATCGATGTACTCTAACCAAACTAACTTAAATAGCTTGTTAAGGTTTAATAACCTCGGATAAATCCTAAGTTATTAACGAGAGAAACACCGAGCAAACTCTATTAAATATGCGAAATTTACTTAACAAAGCTAAAAGAATAACTTTAACAATAAAGCGATTTTATTAATAACTCTAACTCGCTTATTATGCGGATCTTTAACAACTCTAATAATATTGAACTTCTCTCTAAAACTCTAATAAAATCACGTCGTATTATGCCAATCTAGGGTCCTTTTATAGGCTCAAGGATACCCTAGTCGGTTTACAATATGTATCCTTGTATGTCAAGTAATCTAACATAGAATATTCTAGAATTACAAGACTTTCTATAAATGAATAAAACAGTTCTTTGATCTTGCAGTACTTTGACTTCGTATGCAGTACTCTGACTTTATCATTTAGCAGTACTTTGACTCTTTGACTTTTCTAGTACTTTATAGTTTACAGTACTTTATCTTTCTGTAACACTCTGTCAATCTTTAGTACTTTCATATCCCAACAGGGAACAAACACTCAAATCTCTCAACTATTCTAAGTATCAATTTTGGGGTGATCACTCAATCGCACAGTCATAGCATGTATTCTATCATAAGCTTGGTGGTTACACAGATCTCCACCATTAGAGTTAAGGGCTAAACAATTCTCGAAGGCAATATGGGTAGACACGACAAAGGTTACGGGGTGACTCGTCATTACTAACATGTCACGACGAAGTGGAGAAAATCAATGATACATGACCAAATCCATGGCCAAGACACCAAAGATTGCTCGCTGCATCACCTAGACACGCTTCATGACTAAAAGGGTAGGATGAGACATGAGATATATAATTGGTGTAAAATAAAAAACAAGCATGTAGTCTAAATCTATAACCAAGTCATCACCACTTACCGTCCGCCCAAAGTTCAAGCTTAGAAGTCAAGAAACTGGATCATGAAATGCAAGGTAGATGTGTCATTAGAGGACGTCGTGATATTACCTTTTCTTCAACTGTTGACATAACTACCAACTCCAATCTTCAAATGTGACCGAGGTGGCCTCCTCGATACTAAATCAATAAAGCTCATACTACAGTGCTTATAACATTGTACTTTACATAATCATAACAACTTCTTTTTTTCAAATCACTTTTTTTTTAATAACAATCAATACTAACATAATATCCCCCTACTTGAGATAAACAATGGGAATTCAGGGGGGGTCTTCAATGATCTTCAGAAATGTTGTCGATGAAAGCGTGATTTCCGAACCTTTCCACTCGAACCTTGAACTTAGGCAAATGATGACTTCTCAATTACAAATAAAGACTACAGGGTAGGCTAAGGTGTATAGGTGTATCGAAACAATATATTGGGTGAACAAAATGAAAGGAATGGCTCAGAAGGGTGTATCTAGGGGTATCTTGCACTAAAGATGAGTGCAACAAAAGGGTTTCACATGGGGGTCAAAAAGTCGAGGTGACTAATCGATAGACTCACAATGGTAGGCTGTTTAGGTGATAATCCTATAATATTGCCTTCTAAAACTGAAAAGTCCAAATACATCGAGCTAACTCAACATACCTCGTCTATGGTCTCGAAGTGATGCAAAGGCCAAGTTCTAAAGTTTACAAGCTACCGGCACACTCATAATTTGGTGGATTTGGGGTAAAATATTGGAAACGGATAAGGCTAATCTCACCATATAATATCAAGGGTTGTATGTGCTCGGCTAAGGTCTAATCTAGTTAGGTAAGGAAAAACATGTCAAAATTTAAAAATGGCATAATTTTTCAAAATAAACTAGAAAAATGAGGCTAAATAAAGTTCAAGAGATAATTCTACTCCGTCCCCACTTGAATTATACAAAGTCCCTTTTGTACTAGGCATTAAATAAAGGTGAAGAAAGGTAGAATTAGGCGAGAACTTCCACGAAATTTGCTTCATAAAGAAGGAAGGCCCACGAACAAGAGGCGTGCCTTCAGTATAAGCATCATGAACAAACTTCAATCCACGAAATCACAATACCGACAAGCATAATTCTAAAAAGAAAAATGAAAAATTAAAAACAAACCTAACTCACTTTCGTAGGAATCACGGTTGCATTTAGCGAATGCAACAAGCCTTTTAAACTACTTGGTGTCCCAAGTGGAGGAGTGAAGTCTCGTGAGGTTACTGTGTTTTAAAATGAAAGAATTAAAGCAGAGGAAAGTTACGTCGTAACTCTTTTGAGGGAGTTACACCATAACTGGCAAAACCTGGAATGACCTGCAAAGCGAGTAGTTATGGCGTAACCACTGAGATGGTATTACGCCGTAATTGGTGATGCGTCAAGAATTCTGCTGCTAAAATGTTGGTTACGGCGTAATCACCAAGATGAGTTATGTCGTAACTCTGTGCAGATCAGCAAACTGCAGCAGTAATTACTTCTCGTTTCCTTCAAAAATAGTTAGAAAACACAAAACCCAACAGAAAATGAAATAGAATAAAAGAAAGGGTTAATTTGGGTTGTCTCCCGAAATAGCAATTTTCTTTATTTATGAGTCTTTAAGTTAGACTCAGAGCCGCGGGGTTACCAGTGCTTGTTGGTCATTTCATGGACATGGCAATCTCCATGCTGGATCCAACTTACCAAATTCTCATCCCTTTTGTAATCATTTCCCAATACTAAACAGCCTAAGTAGAAACTTTTGATTTTATGGTGGGGGTGATCAATGCCTTTTTCTTTGTCTTCCTCACTGATATCGAGTAAAGGTTGAGCTTGGCTCAACTGCCTCTTGGTCCAATTTCTAAAGCTCTTGATCATTCTCGGCATTTTTAAAATAGTCTTCTCATTGTTAATCTTCAACCATACTAATCCTTCTTTCTTATTTTTATCTAAACCCGACATTTCCTGAAAGGGTTTCCCTAAAATTACTCCCGTAAGACCATCCTCCACAAATTCACTTACGTCGTCAAGAACCATAAAGTCTACCAAAAATGAATGAGTTCCAACGAAGAAATGGATGTTAGTTGCAAATCCAAGAAAATTATTCCCCTTATATTCTAACTCTTTCTTCATAACTTGGTTGTAGCATTCTTTTGACATGATGTTGACTGGGGAAGTAGTGTCAATAAATGGGTGGAAGTCGATGAACCCGATTTTGCATGAGATCTTAAGATAATATGGGTTTCTATGATGTATGCGTGTTCCTACCTCATGAAATTTAGGTTGGTCTGGTTGCGAAAAAGTCTTACCAGAGTTATATTGCCAAAGGGCCATCTCAACGTCACTAGAGAGGTCTTCAACACTCAATCCTAAGTTATCCTCTTCCCCAAAATTGACGAAAACATCAAAATCTCTTCCCGAGTCAACCTCTCCAGGATCCGGGGGGTCGCTAAGAAATTTTTCCAGGGCGTCACCAAAATTTCCTACTGGGTCAACTGCACCTACCTTATCTGGGGTAGACAAATGTTCATTAGGTCCGAACGTTGTAATTTCTCCATTAGCCTCAAGAGTTAACTTTCCAGCAAAAACATCCACCTTAGTATGAGCAGTGGCAAGCATAGGTCTTCCTAATATAACGGGAATTCTGTTGTCCTCCGGAATGTCAAGAATCACAAAATCTACTGGGAAAAAGAATTTCTTAATCTTTACCAACACATTTTCAATGATTCCTACCGGCGATTGCATAGATCGATCTGTCATTTCAATTTTCATCTTTGCTGGCTTTAAATTACCAATCCCCAAATGTAAAAACATTGAGCGGGGCATTATGCTAATACGAGCTCCAAGATCAGCTAGGGCATTACACATGTTTAGACTTCCTATAAAACAAGGGAGAGTGAAACATCCTGGATCTTTTTCCTTTTGTGGTAGCTCGTTCCTCAAAACCGTTGAACATCTTTCGTTGAGGTGAATTGTCTCATCAATACTTAACTCCTGCGCAATATCATCATGATTATCTTTAATAGAATTATTGATAGGTAAGTTTACCGGTAAAGTTTGGTCCACAAGTGACAGTCTCTCCATGCTGATTCGTCGCTTAACTTTTTCTGAAAAGGTCAAACGTTCTTTAAGGATAGTTTCTACAGTGTGGACAACTTCATCCTCTCGAGCTGCTAGATAATCAGAGATGGCTTTTGAACATGAACTAACACTCTTCTCCAATCTCTTAATCCTTTCATCGTGAATTTCGAGAGAAGAGACTGTATTATCCACGAATGTCTTCATCAATTTTTCAATCCTATCATCTCGTTCTCTTGATTCCCGGATGTGGTCAAGAATTTTTCTTTCAAGATCGCTCCCGGGTTTGGTTCCAAACACGCTTTTAACCCTCTCAACCCTGCATGCTTCAGCTTCTCTCTCCATCCTTCGTTTCTCGAAAATTTCCCCATAATTGTACTCTTGCTTTGTTATCATCTTCATTACCTTATGATCGAATTTATCCCTCAGTCCGTACCCTGTATCCATGTGCCACTTGTAGCAATGTTCAGAAATTTGTTGAATACAATCCAAGGCCTGGTCAGGAGTCATGCTAGGAATAGGTCTTGGTGAATCGAGAAGTTCTCGTGTTCTCGCATTAATCCCACGATAGAAGACGTAGACGATCTGATGTTTGTTTAAATCATGGGTAGGGCATCGATAGAGTAGCTCGTTAAATCTTTCCCACGCTTGGTAAAGCATTTCTTCTCCAATCTGAACGAATTGATAGATTTTCTAAGAAGCTTGGTCATTTTTTAAGGAGGGCAAAATTGCAGGATGAATTCTTTTCTAAGTTTACCCCATGCTCCTTTACAATCGTTAGGGAGTTTGTTATACCATCTTTTCGCTGTCCCAGAAAGAATCATAGGAAAAATCCTTGCAGTGACTGAATAGCTCGGAGTACCTCTCACGTTGAAAAGAGAGGATAAGTGGAGAACTTCTTCTATGTGATCTTGAGCGTACTCATCTTCGTTTCCAGAAAACTCAAGTTTATGTAACTCTCGAATAATATGATCTGGAATAGAGTATTTTTCAGTGTGAGAATCCTGTGTGAAACTTCGTTGGCAGTTCTCATTTGGTCGCTCTAAATATTCCTCCATAGTTAGGTCATCCATATCATTTTCATTGATGACCTCTGGTTCTGCGTCAGACTAATATGATTCATAAAATGAGAAGATGTTGTGAATAGGAACCGGAGAGTAGACTTTCCTCCTCCCAAATTGCTTCTCCGGGTCATCGAATGGGGTGGCCAGAAAAGGCCTCGAGCTGCGAGTCTTGTATCCCGACATTATCGTAAAGAAAATTAAAAGCAGACTTAATATGAAATCCTAAAATAGCTCCCGGCGTGCGCCAAAAACTTGATGCGTGTTTTATCGACTGTGTCTTAATATTTATAGTGTCTCGCTATACCTATGGTCTACCCTAGTGCACTAACGGGCAGTGTACCCGGTCGCGTGTAGTGTAGTAATCGGTAAAGCCGAGGTCATCCCAAGAGCTATGTGTGATAGATTATTACTAAGTCTAGTGTCACAGATTTAATAAAGGGTTCGATAGAGATTTAATTAATTAAACTACTAATACAGAATAAAGTAAATAAAAGCAGATAAATAGTAAAGGGAAATCAATAGAGGAGAGTGGTGCTAACCTAGTTAATCCTCCTAGCTAGTTATGTCTACGTCTACTTACTTCTAATTACTTCAGGTGGGGTCAAAGTCGAGAGGACATCATTTGGTCAATTCGCCCTAACCTATCAAAGAAAGATGCCACCACGGAGAAGTCGGTGTCCCTCATAAGTCCCTGTTGTTCCCGGTTCCCTAAGCCAAGTCATTAAGTACCGCTACATGCTAGATTTATAATAGTGAATGCCCGGCCGTTAGGAACTTAGACACTACACCCCCAATTCTTAAGTTCATCCAAACGATAGGTGATCGGTTGGTCAAATCACACAAGTAGAAAGGGTCGTCGGTTGGTTATATCTTACCCTTCCCAGTCGTACCGCTCACCTAGGGTCGGTTGGTCATATCTCCTAGGCAATTGGCCTCTACCGCCATTCAAAACTACCGAACCAAGGGTGGCTACCAATGAACTATGCATGCATACACTTAGAAATAATTGTACGGAAGTAAAGGTAAACGCAAACAAAACAATTAAGGAATCATAACTAGGCTAGCACCAAAAGATGCTTAGCCGTTCATATTAATCATAAAAATCAATTCAATATTCAAAGGTACGCAATTCATGAATTGAAAGTAAAAGAAATATAAAACGCTAATGCTTATCGTAATTGAGTGACTTTTCCCTTGGAAACAGCTCCGTATGCTCCCCTAGACATGCCTTGAGTTTTTTCCTACGTTCTCAGAGTGTTGTATGTGGAATGGGATGATTAGAAATGCTGGAATTCGTGGGGTATTTATAGGCCAGATCTGGGTTACGGCTTAACCAATATAGGAGTTACGTTGTAACCTTCTATTCCTTCGTAAAATGCACTAGATCTGCTGGTTACGGCGTAACCTTGTTAGTGGTTATGCCGTAGTCTTCAATAAACTCGGTTACATCATAAGTTATGCAGTAGTTACGGCGTAAGTATCAGCGGCGTGGAACCTTATTTGACCTAATGTGGTTACGTCGTAACCTTTGGGAAGAGTTACGCCGTAACCTTCTGATAAGTTGGCATACTGAGTCACGCAATAGTTATGGCGTAATGTGAGAGATGAGTTACGCAGTAACTTCTTCAAAATAGCATACTGTGACAAATCTTTAGATATATTTCCAGTTCCGCGTCTCTTCAGCTCCAATGCTCGTAATTTACCTGAAAGTGGAAAACAATGGAAAACAAGCGTAAATCCATATAATTGATATAAATAACGAGCATTATCGGAGGAAACTGACACTTAATATTCAGGACTATTTGATGTTATCAATATCCTTCTAGTGTTGTAACAAGGAGTGTATCTCCTTTGGGGTAGTTGTGTTATGGTGTAGTGTTGGGTAGTAGTTCCTCCTTTGTAAAGGAACTCGGTATCTAGCCTTTTACTGGATAAAGTGTAGGCGAGGTTATGATACGTTTGGTTCTACCTCGTGGAAGAACTCGGTGTCTAGCCTTGTACCGGATAAAGAGTAAGTGACGTTCTGATAGGGCACGGAAGGTATCCTTGTAGCCGAACCACTATAAATACTCGTGTTGTGGTTTTGTGTTCCTTTACTCTTTATCTTTACTTTACTTACTTATATGCTTATCTATCATTATCCAACACACACATTAAATATATTGACATAAGTCGATCTAAATACTTTAAAACAAAGTTTTATTAGGTAAAACTAATCAACCCCCCCCCCCCTTTTAGTTTTCCACAATTGGCATCAGAGCTTCGTTACCAAGTTTCTTAGGGGATGTTTGGTATGGTGGAATGAAAAGAAGAGAAAGGAGTTTGAGGGCGTTTCTCATGTTTGTTAGGATCAAGAATGTAAACGACGAATTAAAAAGTCATTCTCTTTCATTCATTTGATTCTTGTAAAAAAACAGAGAATAAGTGAGAAACAAAAAATGGCCATGCTTCTATTCCTCTTTCACATTCACGGGGAATGAATATTTGAATAAAAAACATAGGGGTTTAAATAACCTCAACCATGTGCAAGGCACATTCATCCAAAATAAATATCAGATCCCATTCTCTCAATCAACTACAAAGCTTCTTTACCAAAATCAAAAGGATTCGTTCAGGAAAGTAATCGATATTATGTTCTTCTTCATTGTTGTTATCACTGAGAGTAAAATCTGGTCATCTTTGTTACTCACATTTCAAATTCATGTATTTGTTATGTATTTTACTTGCTTAATGACTTGTTTGTTTTATATTTTGCTTATGAAAAGTTGACTATTGAGGTTAATTTTTTACATCCATGATTGCACAATAACATTGAATCATTTTTTCCTTACAAAGTATGGTTTGATTAAGATCAAAGAACAATTATGGTGTAAATTCATGTCTTTTGGTGCATGTCACATGTTTGATAAAACACCAAGCGTAATTTTTTTTTTCTTTTATAATCTTAATTTGATCAGCAATATCAATGCTTATGCTAACTTGTTTATTGTTAATGGTTTAGTTCCTAGTTTTCTAATATACATGAGCATAACGTGATTGACTACTTTGTCATAATTCTTTTACTTTTTATGTTATAATGTCGAGTAGCATTTTGTATCAAGATGGAAATCGAGTCTTTATGCTACTAGTCCTGAATTTTCTATGGCAGTGTAGCATCATATTTAATATGTACTAGGAGATCAGGTGCTAAGCACACATCTAAAAATAGAGAAAAACTTGTTCATTGTGGAGGCTCTTCATGTTCGAAACCTGTTAGGTCACCATAAATGCACACAAGTATGTAGATGATAGAAATAAGATGAGAAGAGAAGGTTGAACACAAAACACATGTATGATATATGAAAGGTTATGCGTAATGTATTTAAAGTGAACAACACCTCTCCAAGGAGAGGTTACAATGTATTTATAGGGGAAGGGAGCTAGGGCAACACATCTAGTCCCTTCCTTGGCCTTATAGGCCTTTGCAAAAGGCTCATGGGCTTTCTACATAAGCCTAGCACTTAATTACAAACATAAAAGCCATAATAGAGCAACCTATTACATATAAATGACTAACACTTAGCAATACTGTTTAGGAGTGATTCCAACAATCTACCCCTAAGTGTTAGTTGTGATGTAGCAGCAGTTGCTTGACGTCTTCTAGCATTCTTCTTTCTTGTGAGTAGAGATGCTTTAGGTTCCAACAATCTACCCTTGTTCGGGATCTTGTTTCTTTTGAAATTTTCAGCTTTGACGTCGTCGTATTCTTTGTTCTTTGTTCTTTTGTGGATGTTATGAAAGTATGTTGTTGACTGCCATTTGTTAGCTTCGTCGTTCAGGTGTATCCACGTCTTTCTCCACCATGCTCACACGTCTTTTGACTTTGGATTTCAGATGTGATGTAGTTCTCAAGTCTTTAAACTTTGTATATTCTTTGACTTTGAAGAAGAATCATTTTGACTTTTGAGTTGCCTTTGATTTTGTGAGAACTTCATATGTGTTGTTGTTGGTATGAGCATGTGGAGAATGGCACGATCTCTCCTGAAACTTTGGATCTCCAATCCTGCATGTAGACAGTTAGCAATAAAGTTCTCGACGTAAGAGTTCGGATATTTTGTACAGGCATATCCCAATTCGCTGGCGCGGTTTTAGACGAATCTTAAACCGGATGGTCATTGGCATGTCCCTGTACTAAATATCGTTACTCTATCGTTGTGAGTCGTTGGAGTATACCGAAGTATCACTCCACGACTGTAGACCGTTTGAGACCACCGCAAACACTAAGCATAATCCACAAGGAGTTACCGAAGTGACTTGCTGTCAGGGCTGTTTGATGTTGACCCTGGCAGGAGTTTTTATTCAATCACTGAAGACCACAAGTGTGAATCCCCTCATAAATTTTCTCGGCAGATTGCTAGGATATGCGACGGACTCTAGAATGTTTCACTTGCGTTCTTATTGTTGAATGACAAGTGATGAAAAATCAAGTGTTCAGGCAGTGAACCTAGTCGTTGTAGTGTAGTATTAGGGTAAGCCACGGGAATTGATATCGTTCTCTAGGGGAATAGGAATGCTAGTAAGAAGTTACTACGCTAAGGTTGGGGTTGAGGAAGATTATTTTTTATCTTTTTATGTTTTTTAGGAAATGGAAAGGTATGAATCTCGGGGTTTGGATTTGGGGGTTGGTATTTCTACCGATTACTTCTACTTATCTAATTATCTAATCTAAGGTAGTGTAGTCTATGTCTATTGTTGTGTGCTCGTATGATGATTAAAAATGTATTTGCTTAGGCTTTATTACTCCCTAGTTATCTCCTATTGGTGGTTGAATTGTCACGTCCTTATTCTTAATCGCGTTGTGTCTCTAAGGTCGTAGGGTATGCGTTTATCCCTAACTCTTTGAAGCTACCAAAGGTTAATGACTACAAAATCTCTAGGATTTATAAACTTAACACTAAGGTATTCTTTGGATGTATAGCCTACAATTACTCTAGGTGATTATAAACTAAGGTTCAACAAAGATTAATCAAGCATTAACAACACAACGAATGACCAATCGCAATACTAGGTCAATCACAACTAAGATAAGAGACAACCAATCAATATTCAATAACTAAGTTTCATATTACCTAAGCAAACACACAAATAAATTAGCGGACACGGGAACATGCAAGCATACACACAATCAATTGAAGACATAATTGAATTAATGAAGTAAAACACTTATCTTGATGTAAGATAGGTATGGAACCCTAAAATATTGTACTGACCTTGGTTCGGTTTAGGTTTTACTCCACATAACTACACACCGAAAACTAAAAATTCGGTTTCTATATATAATGTTACAACTGCGACGGCGTCACCCTTTAGTTTGTGACGCCGTCGGGGTCGCCGTTATTAGGGTTTCGTCTTGGCCACGTTATCATTGTGAAGGCGTCACCTTATGTCCGTGACGCCGCCGCCTTGAGTCTCTCGCCGTCGTCGGATCAAATATAGGTCGTCGAGCCGCGACGCCTAGTCTTTTAAAACCCGATGCCGTCACTTGTAAATAAGCAATTTGGCTCTTGAGTCGTCACAAAACTTGTTACGACGGCCACAAATATAACCCCGACGCCGTCCCCTTGGGCCAAAGACTTGAGTGTCTCGATTCTTGACTTTGGCCATTTTCTTTGTATATTCACGCCTTTTCGTCCGAATAAGTGTCATTCCAGCAATTTGCCTTCAAGATACCTAAAAAGTGAAAAGGAACAATATTAAGTAATAACGGATACAAAAGTGATCAAATAAGGGCTTAAACGACCCCTCAAAAAGGTACATTTTAAAACCTTATCAAATATCCCTACACTTGGTATTTGCTTGTCCTCAAGCAAATGAGCTTTTAGCCAATTGATTTATAAGTTAGAGGTCATGAAGCATTAGTTTAGAACAATCCATAACACATATAAGCCCCGCAAAAGTCATAAAAAGCACGGAAATTACATATTAGCGCCTCACATGGGGTGTTTGGATACTCACATCTCTCGGGTGTACATGAAATATAACAAGTTGGAAATGGAAGATAAACACTCATTAACCGGTCCTAGTACATAGATTACCATAGGCTTGAGACTAGATCAAACCTCCATCGCTTTGGTGTAAGCACCTAGGAAAGAGTATCCAAGAGGTACGGTAGGGAAACAAAGGGTTTGGTGGGATAGGCGATTTATTGGTGGCAAGTCAAAAATCTTTATGTTGCAAGCATGCGAAGAATGGTGTTGCTAAGCCAAGACTCGACACTCTAAACTCTAGATAACTGAAATAAACAAACATAAATTGAAAGATAGATGTAGGATGGTAACTCGAATGTTTTTTTTTTCTTTTTTTACACTCTATTTTTTTTTCTTTTTCTCTTTTTTCTATTTTTATTTTCGATTTTTTTTCATACACTTTTACTCTATCATCCTCTATGATAACATTAAAATGATATGGATTTATAGGCACATCCCTACACTTGAGTTTTTATTACTCTAACACTAATTTGACCCGAATTGAAAAGATCAAAATACTTGGAGTACATTATTACGCAAATAAAGGGAATTTGAATTTCACGTTCCCTTCCCGTCATTTCATAAAGTTTAACTTTTCCCATGAGTCCCAATTGTCCCAAAACTGTGTACAAAGGATATGACTCGACTTAGCAACTTATGCAAGCAACTAGATAATTGAACTAAGGGTTTAGTGTGATAAAAATAATGCACTAAAAGTGCGTGCATACAAGGTAGGCTAAGGCGATTTGGGTGTACATTTGGGGGTGGATTGTAAACAATGCTCTTCATTGATATTCCGGAAAACCGAAACATCACGAGAACCGCAAAAAGGATAGGCTCTGAGGGGTTAACTAGGGGTATCGTGCACTAAAGATGAGTACAATGCAAGGGTGTGGGGAATTAATCAACCGATGTGGAAGAAGTAATTATATTACGTGTATCAAACAAGGGTTATCCTAATGCCTCTTATCATTTAGTTATTCCTAACTACACAAGTGTAGTCTTACTAGCGATCTCGAATGCATCACAAAACAAGTTCTAGAATCTATAATACTACCGGTTCACACTCTAAGCATTAAAGATGAATGCTTTAATTCCTACAAATCTAAGGCGATCCTCACATTTTGGGTGGAATTTAAGTGGTAAAGGGTTTTGTGCTAGTCATATAATTTCCTATCCATGAGACGCTTTATTAAGTCTAATGGCCCACTCCTATATGTCATGAAAATTTTAAATTTGGTGCCAAAATTACCCTAACCGATATTTCTCATGGTTTATTACACAAATGAAATTGGACAAAGCAAATAGTCAAGGATAAGCATAGTTTCAAAGTTCCGCTTTATTTTCCCTCCCTACACTTAAACCGAACATTGTCCCCAATGTTTCCCAAAAGTATCAAATTTATGATAATGGAAGGTAATAAAAGACGAAAGAAACAAATACTCCCCGATTAGCTCGGTAGGATCCGTGTGAAGTGGTGGTTACATCTTTCTTCAAGAAGAACATTTGCGTTAAAAGCTCCTTCTCATCTTATGTATTTTCTTCTTGGTAAATTAAACCGCACACTTGAAGAAAACAAACGAAACCTTCGCGTAAAATCGGTTGTAATAATATATATAAGACTCTACTAAACTAAGATATAATGCTTCGGAAAATTAAGACTTGGAAAATTCCAAAATTTATATGTAGCTCGTAAAACGAGAAAAAGTAATAAGTCAAGTTGCCTCCTCCCGACGCCATCAGTTGCGATCCCGACGCCTTGAGTTATCCCGACAAAACCGGTCTGCGATTTTACGGAAAAATTCGGAAAATTTACATCTTTAGAATCAAAAATTTCGCAAAACATCCATTATGACTCGATACAAGCATTTGACTCGAACAGACACACATGTATATCTTTTAATTAATTGTAATTCTCGTGTTTACGTTTCTTTTAAAACGTGTGTAATCCTCCCTACACTTATCCCTTATGTAAGATACCATTATATGTAATTAAGACGAGGTTAAAGACAAAATAAAGCATTTTTACAAATTTAAACATGAGAATAAACAATCAATAAAAGATACACGACACACAAACAAGCAACAATTAAGCATGGGTTGCCTCCCACGAAGCGCTTTTCTTTATTTATGAGTCTTGTAGCTAGACTCAAGTCGTGCCCCTACGCATCGATATAAGTAAGCTTATCCTTAAGAATGTCATAAGGATCAAACTTATCATTTAAGTTCCTAGTAGTACGTTTGGTTCGATATGCCTTTTCAAATTTCTCTCCATCGGGTCATAGATCGTTATCCTAATGTGCCACTCTCCATTACCATCACTAGGCGGTCTATCCCAATCCCACCTATGCTTGGGCTTATCGCCTCAACTTTCCACCTATTCATGACAAGGTTGACGGGCAAGCTTCCTAGGAACTCGGTCATCTTCCTAAATACTAAGGCGTCCTCGAACGGGTTCACTTCCATATCCCTAGCCAATTCTTTTTCATGGAAAGTTGCTTTACTAGCAAAGGCTTCATCTAGATAAAAAGGCGTTGGGGACCTATGAAGTTCTTATCAATCCAAGGTCCATATCTAGATTATGCTCTATCCAACCTAATCTCGTGTGGGATTTCCTCTTCTTTATAGTAGGTATGCTTTTGACATCGTAAATTGACCTAGCACTCCTTCTCCTACCACTATTTTGGACATCTTACAATCAATTATGGCACTAGCGGTAGCTAAGAATCCTCTTCCTACAAGCAATGGGCATGTCGGGTCCTTATTCATGTCTAGCACATGGAAACCGCTAAAAGAGTCAATTCTCCCACGTGTACTAGCATGTCTTTTATTATCCCTACCGGATATGCAATACTACCGTCCGCTAGACCTAAGATGGTTTCCGTTGGTTCTATCTTACCTAAGTTAAGGCGCCTATGGAGGGACAACGGAACAAGATTGATGCATGATCCTAAGTCGGCTAGAGCATCCAGAGGTTTGGAAGTTCCAAGCCTACACGGAAGAGTGAATAGCCCGGGATCGTCTAATTTCTTAGGTAAATTATTTCGCACAAAATCGGACCCATGTTTTCCAAGTTTAAGTTCTAGCTCATATTTTTCTTTTGAAGAATTAAAATAAGGTGCATGAGCTAAGACTTCAAGAACCGGTTTTTCTTGATGGAGTTCCTTGTACTCCTCTTCTAGATTAGGTTTGGGTTCTTGGTTGACGGGTTTCTCAAGAGTAGGTTCTACCAATGGTGCGCGGCCTTGGTACCTCATTTTGGATTACTTGGAACCCTTGTTGATAGCGTTTACCGAGGGAACCATTGGGTGTGAGGGGCATGGATGCACATTCTCGAGTGTCGTGGGAACCACTACACAATTCACAAGGTAGAGTGATTTTGTTCATTTGTTGTGAAGACTTAGGATTTTCGTAGGAGCTCATTAGGAATTTAACTTGATCTTCAAGCTCGAGCATCCTACGGTCGGAAGGTTGTGAGTCAAGGGAAGGCAAGGAGATTGCCTTTACGGTTTTGGGCAACTCACGAGGGTCATTCTAACTTTCGTTGTCATAGAGATCAAGGTCCTCTATTATACCCCACGATTCTTCCGCGGTGAGATCACTAAGTTTTCCACCGGCCGCTTGGTCAATGGATCGCTTAGTGGGGAAATTGACATGATCGTAGAAGATTTGGACTTGAAGCCAAAGATCAATGTCGTGATGAGGGACTCTATGGAGTAAGTCCTTGAATCGAGTCCATGCTTCGTACACAGATTCACCTTGACGTTGTTGAAAAATCAAGAAATCATTCCTAAGCTTGGTAGTTCTCCCGGGTGGGAAAAATTGAGCAAGGAAACGAGAGGTGAGATCATCCCAACTTGAGATGGAGCCGGCGGGAAGTCGCTCAAGCCAATTACTAGCTTGGTCCCATAGAGAGAATTGGAAGAGACGCAGACGTGTGGTCTCCTGAGTAGTTGCATCGAGGTCGATGGAATCGACAATTTTAAGGAAATCCTTAAGATGCTGATTAGGATCTTCGGAACGAAGTCCATGGAATTCACATCCGTTTTGCACCAACCGGATCGTGTCGGATCGAAGGGTCGTAGTTTGGGCTTGGTAAGGAAGCTCAATGGTGTTCCTATAGCCTAGGTGGCTTGGTCTCGAGTATTCACCAAGAGTACGGCCTCTTGGCGGGTCATTTGGTGGTGGGTTGATGAGTGGTGGTTGGTTATCACCTTCCATGATGAAAAGTATTGGGATTACCAACAAAGGTCACGAAGAAGGGGGATAGACTACGAGGAAGCTAAAAATGGAAAAAAACTTACTTGATAGGAATCAAGCAAGGAAACCTAAACGAGGTGGACTCCTAACTAGCTATTCTATTCCCGCAATGGCGCTTAAAACTTGATACGCTTACACAAAGACGCTCGGGGTCAAAGGAACTTCCTTTTGTCGAGCAAGTTTTTCAACACCCTAGGTAGTGAACCTAATCGTTGTAGTGTAGTATTAGGGTAAGCCACGTGAATTGATATCGTTCTCAGGAGAATAGGAATGCTAGTGAGAAGTTACTACGCTAAGGTTGGGGTTGAGGAAGATTATTTTTATCTTTTATGTTTTTAGGAAATGGAAAGGTACGAATCTCGAGGTTTGGATTTGGGGTTGGTATTTCACCGATTACTTCTACTTATCTAATTATCTAATCTAAGGTAGTGTAGTCTATGTCTATTGTTGTGTGCTCGTATGATGATTAAAATGTATTTGCCTAGGCTTTATTACTCCCTAGTTATCTCCTATTGGTGGTTGAATTGTCACGCCCTTATTCTTAATCGCGTTGTGTCTCTAAGGTCGTAGGGTATGCGTTTATCCCTAACTCTCTGAAACTACCAAAGGTTAATGACTACAAAATCTCTAGGATTTATAAACTTAACACTAAGATATTCTTTGGATGTATAGCCTACAATTACTCTAGGTGATTATAAACTAAGGTTCAACAAAGATTAATCAAGCATTAACAACACAACGAATGACCTATCGCAATACTAGGTTAATCACAACTAAGATAAGAGACAACCAATCAATATTCAATAACTAAGTTTCATATTACCTAAGCAAACACACAAATAAATTAGCCGGACATGGGGAACATGCAAGCATACACACAATCAATTGAAGACATAATTGAATTAATGAATTAAAACACTTATCTTGATGTAAGATAGGGTATGGAACCCTAAAATCTTGTACAAGACACCCTTGGTTCGGTTTAGGTTTTACTCCACAAAACTACACACTGAAAACTAAAAAATTTGGTTTCTATATATAAGGTTACAACTGCGACGGCGTCACCCTTTAGTTTGTGACGCCGTCGGGGTCACCGTCATTAGGGTTTTGTCTTGGCCACGTTATCATTGTGACGTCGTCACCTTATGTCCGTGACGCCGTCGCCTTGAGTCTCTGACGCCGTCTGGATCAAATCTAGGCCGTCTAAGCTGCGACGCCCTACTCTTTTAAAACCTGATGCTGTCACTTGTAAATAAGTAATTTGGCTCTTGAGTCGTCACAAAACTTGTTCGACAAACACAAATATAACCTAACGCCGTCCTTTCATTTTCAAAGACTTGAGTGTCTCGATTCTTGACTTTGGCCATTTTCTTCAGATATTCGCGCCTTTTCCCCGAATAAGTGTCATTCCAGTAATTTGCCTTCAAGATACCTAAAAAGTGAAAAGGAACGATATTAAATAATAACGGATACAAAAGTGATAAAATAAGGGCTTAAACGACCCCTCAAAAAGGTACATTTTAAAATCTTATCTCTAATATATCTTTTGATGAATCTCGTGGCTCTAGACTCAATAGTGCACTTTGGTTTTCCTAAGCGGAGACTAGGGAAGGGTCTCCTTCTTCAATACCAACAATCTCTAAGAGAAAGTCGATAGATTACGTAGGGTTCCCAGTGAGAATGAAACAAGCTCTTTTGAGAGAACTTGAGTGGTTAAGAAGGTTTAGTGCATTGCGTCATTGGGTTCATGACGTCTTTGTCTTCAATACCGGTGTCATCTTGTGACAACCAGTAGCATATGAATTGAACCCGGTGTCTGCCCTAAGTTGAATAATTTGGAGGGCTATTTCTTTTCACCCCTTTTCTTTAACTTTTTTTGTAATTCTTCAACTCATTCTTTCTCCGATTCTCATTTTCTCCTTTTTTCAATCATACCTAAGGACTTCTAAATACTAACTATTAGTGGTGTCCTTGGGTAGATCCCTCCGGTTCTGGCGGATCATAGGACGTTTATTCCTAAACTTAGTCACCTTATAACTTCATGACTATCCTATGTTGCCTAAAAACCATTTTCATGAAAATCTCTCAAAGTGTTTATGAATGAAAACATGTTTGTAACAATTCGAGAGTTTTGCATATTTAGAAATACTCCCCCTCCATATGTTCTTATGATTTTTGACTTAAATCTGCACAGTGAGGGTAGAGCGCACACTTTTGAATTGATTGAATCCAGATAGACAATTCCCCGCGAGACACGGTTACATCACTGACTAGGTCAGCTTGAAGTTGTTAACACTCCTTGGTGAGGAGGTTAGACCCGTTAAGGTTCATGACTACCAAGAGTTTCTCGGATGGTACATTCTACTAAGACTAAACCTTTGCGAGACACGTTTACATCACTAGCGAACTAGTTTGAAATTATTACCCGTCCCAGACAAGTCTTTTCGATTTATGACATTTTAGAGCTCGTCAATTCAAGAGTTTAAGTCTTAGCACACTTAGATTCAATCACAATCCAACATATTTATATCACACAATTTTTCTCCCCCTCAAAAATGGCATATTTAATGTTATTTTTGATGAAATTTTAACATCGAATATGATCATTTCGAATTTTGCGAGAAGATTTCTGTTGGAATCACTCATAAACTATATTTCAAGTGTTTGTAATTAACATGTAATAGGTTGCTTAATTAGGCTTTTATGTTAGTATTAATGGCAAGGCTTATGTAGAAAGCCCATAAGCCTTGACCCAAGCCCAATAAGGAAAGGAAGGGAGCTTGTGTGTTGCCCTAGCTCCTCTCCCTATATAAAGACATGGATACCTTCATTTGAAGGTTGGTTGTTCACTTTCACATATATCCTACGCATAAACTTTCTTTCATTTATATCGTATGTGTGTGCAAGTGTTCATCCGATCACTTCTTACCTTATTTCTAACCTATTGATGCTTGTGTTACAATATGGTGACCTAACAGTGGTATCATTCGCCATCTAGTTGGGTGAAACATACTTGTTTTTGAAGTTTATTATTCATACGCGTGGGTTTTCATAAGCATAATCTTTCATACGCATAAAGCTTTAAATTTTTCACTTAAAAACTCAAGATTCTTGTACTTTAAGGTTTATTTAGTGTTAAAGTTTAAGTTTTTAGCATCAAATTTGAAACTTTACGTGTGTAGATTCATTTTAGAGCTTGGTTTTGTTTGAGTAGTATTTTCTACGCATATGGGTAAAAATCATTTTGGATCATCAAGTTTTTAACTTTCTTGTTATTTTGATGATTTTGAAGCTACTTCATCCATAAAATCAGGTTTCTAAACACTTTTGAGCTTTGGTAAAGTTTGGTACTTTCTACGCATAAGGAAACCCTAATCTTACTCGTAAGCACAAAGTCTACACCTAAGCAGTTCTGACGCATAAGCTTTTCAACATTTGATCTTCAGTGCTATTGGTTTACTCAGTATTTTCTTGCTTGGATAAGCCTGAAAACACTTCGACTTTGTATATCTTTTACACTGGTATAAGTGTAAAGGATTTTTGGGCAAAACCCTTGTTTTACGCATAAGCTAAAACCTTGCGCTTAGAATTCTCTTTGCCTAAGCATTTTCTTACGCCTAAGCATATCTTACGCATAATCAAATGTTACGCATAAGGATTCTACTCCTAAGCCTTTGGTTTACGCCTAAGCTAAGTTTTTCCTCAAGTCTACACGTAAGTTTTTCCTACGCATAAGATCTCTTGTTACGCGTAAGTTGGTTTTTTACGCATAAGGTATTTTCTACGCCTAAGACTGGTTTCTACGCATAAGGTTACTTCATCAACATTGTTTCATTCTACTACAAAGATCCATCATCAACACAAGTTTCAAGATGTCTCAACCACCATACTCTAGCTACTTTCCTCATATGTATCCTCAACAACAACAACAACAACAATTCTATCAACAATATCCTCCACAATCTCCACAACAAGTACAACATTTTCAACAACAATTTCCTCAAAGAGCAATTCCTCTTTCACCACAAATGGTTTCACCAAAACCTAGTCAACAAGTACAACACTACACATACCAAAATCAGTATCCCGCCAAGTATGCTATGAATGGTACTACACCAAAGGAACCGTCTTGGTTTGCAAATATGTGTGAAGCTTTAAGTAGCCAACAATCCATTCATGAAGCTGGATCCCTTGACAGACCTCCAATACTCACTCTCGAAAACTACGATCAATGGGTGATAAGGTTCTTTAGGTTTTGTGATCTAAAGAAGCCACATGAAAAGTTCTTGAAGAAGGTCATCCTTGAAGGTCCATTTCAGATGCCTACTATTAGGGTTGTAAACGAGCTGAACGTTCATTGAATATTTCATGAACCGTTCGGTAAAAAGTTCGTTTATGTTCGTTTATTTATTAAATGAATGAACATGAACAATATTTTACGATCGTTTAGTTAAATAAATGAACATGAACAAAAGTCACGTCCATTTATTTATGGTTGTGAACGTCCGATTATGCATTCGTTAACGTTCGTTTATGTTCATTTAATTATTTATGTTTGTATATCATATTTAATTGTATAATTTTAAAATTAGTTTGTCTAAACAAAAAAACACTTATAAACAATATTAGATGCATAATTTAATAAAGTTTATGTTTGTTTGTATGTGTTTATTTATGTTCGATCATTTAAGTCCGTTTAGCGTTCGTTTAGTGTCTTAATGAACGAATATAAACGAACATGAACAACTCATTTTCTTAATAAACGAACATGAACAATAAATTTCGTCCGTTTAAGCGTTCGTGTTCGTTTATTTGTCCGGTTAAAGTTAAATGAACGAACATGAACAAGGCTCCGTTCGTGTTCGTCTGGTTCGTTTATAGCCCTACCTACTATAACTGTACCCGGAGATCCGAATGGTGTTCCACCAAGAGATGATATTACCAACGTTGTCGGTCTTGATCAACTTACTACTGACCAACTTCTACACTTAGAAGCCGATGAACTTGCAATGCAATATATCCTTTTGGGATTACCCAATCCGATACTTCGTAGTGTTGATGCTCAGAAGACTATTAAAGCAATGTGGGAGCATATTCATCTTTTAATGAAAGGCACAGAACTCAATCAAGAAGACATGGAATCCAAAATCTACTTAGCATATGAACACTTCATGATTGAACCATGGGAGACATTAGAGTCATATCATCATCGGTTCTCAGACATCATCAATGACTTGCATAAACATAATATCATTATGCCAAGAATTGCAGTCAACACAAAGTTCCTTAGCAGTCTTGGTCCTGATTAGGAAAAGTATGTTATTTTCATCCGTTAAGCGAAGAATCTTCATCAAGCTACATACGGATTGTTGTATGACTATTTGAAACCCCACCAAAAGGAAGTTGACAGAGAAAGGATCATCCGTGGAGTCCCTGCTTCGCCTTCACTCCCGGATAATCAAACTCTAGCTTTGTGGGCTCAAGCATGTTATCCTCAATTTCCAACCTTACAAACTGTCTTCACAAATCCTCCACAACCAACTACTCAGATTACACCATATGATCCATCACATCAACAATCTCAAGAAACTCAATTGGTTCCATACAACAACAACAATGATCAAGCACTTTACAGTGAATCTAATGAGGATGCAGAAGCTTTCGATGCGTTGCAACAAGGCTTTGTCATGATTGTTAGAGCCTTTGGTCGATACTCTAACAAATCCAACAATCGCATTCGTACCTCATCAAACACAAAGAATCAAGATGTTGTTAACAATGGATGTGTTAAAGTTCAGAATCGTGGTCATGTTCATCAGATGGGTAGTGGTCAAGGGTTTAATAACATGGGTGCTCCACAACAACGGGCTCAAGTGGTTGATCAGGGAAATGCTCAGACTAGGATTAATGGTCTTCGTTGTTATAACTGTAATGAGAAGGGTCATCTGGCTAATGCATGCCCTAAGCCGAGGACAAGAGGCAGCGCTTATCATAAAGAGGCTTTACTCTTGGCTCTCAAGGATGAAGCTGGTGGAACTCTTACCAACAAGGAACAAAGCTTCATAGCAAATGCAGATTCTGATGATGACATAGAGGACTTGCATGCTAATTCAGCTGTGATATTAATGGCAAACTCGCAAGAACTTCATATGAGTGACACAGGCCCAGTGTATGACACTGATGGCTTGTCTCAGGTACCGGATCAAACTATTCTCATTAAGGATCTGATATCTCTACCGGCATCTGCATCTGACGAGATTCACAGTGTTCAACATGAACCTTCCACATCTCATCATGAAGAAAATCAAATGGATCCCGTTGTCATATTTGATGATCAAGATGACCTCGCGGTTACCTCTGACAATCAAATTGACCCCGTGGTTTCATTTGAGGACCTAAATGATAACTGTGTGTAGACTCCGGTTGAACAAAATGAATTTTTGTCTAATCCAGATCCCGGGCTCGTCACCTTCTTTGAGACTCAATTAGAAAAATGCACAGAGATTAATGCTAAACTAAAAGATAAAATTGCACTGTTGACTAAGGATAATGAATGCTTAAAGTTTCAACTCAACATTTTTCAAATAAAAGAGAAACGTGAAAACGGTTTTGAAGTCGCTTTTGCTAAATCATACCAAAATGAAAAATCTTTGGAAAAACAGATATGTGATCTAGTTGCATCCAAGAATGCTTTGTTGTCTCAAATAGAACAACTAAAATATGATCATAAACAACAACTTAACGCTCTCACTTCGGAAACTCAAAAAGCCAAGTCCGAGTTGTTAACTTGTCAAAACAGTTTGTGAATACAAAAGCATTCAAGGAAACAAATAGATGACTATCTTGAAGAAATTGTCGACTTACAAAACAAAATCAAAGAGTTTCGAAATGTTGTTTACAAACATGGTGAGTCAATCAAAACCATTCAAAAGTTTACTTTTAAACCAAATCCAAATGGATATGGACCGAATCTTGCTGATTACAAACCAAGTTTTTCACATAGAGAATTCAAACAAAATCCTCAAGTTTACAGTGCAGAACATAGAATTGATGATTCCATTATGAGTGTTGTTGAATATAATCGCATGGAGGAATTAGATGCAGATGACGAGATTCGGTCAAAAATGGAAAATGTTGTTTATAACAAACCATTTAACTATTCAAAAGCCATAACTTTCGTCACACAACAGGATAATTCTAACACACCTTGGGTTATCACACCTACTTCTGAGTCTTCTACTGCTGGTCCTCAACCCAATATTGCACAAATTAATGGACCTTTACCTTCACTCAGTGAAGTAAAAACATTACCCGAACGTTGTCAAATTCTTAAATATTTTGAAACATTCATATCGGACATCAAACTTTTGGAACGTGAAATTGAAATCAATTCTGAAATAAAAGTTGAACATTTTCAATCGCCTCATGCGCGAAATCAAAGAGATATTTTTCAGAAAAGAATTTTACCTCATGTCCGAAATTTGAAAATGTGTGCAATATATTGGGAAATGGATTTTCACAAGGAGCTTGGACTTATGAAAACTGATGCTCTGCTGAACCGTCAAGTTCTCTCACGCAAGCGTAAGAAAACCTAAAACAGCTTAAGCACGAAATCAATGAAGATCAGAGGAGTATAGAGTCTCCCCGGGTCGTTATGTCCCAGCGAGTTGTGCAATGGATTATCAAACGTTTAGTGATCGGGAAATTTGAACGATAAAGGGAATTGTGAATAGATATTAACTACGGAAAAAGCCAACAAATTAAAAACGGCTTAAATGCAAATTAAAGAAAATTAAAAAGATAAAATCTATTAAATAAACGCTATCACTATATTTAAAGTGATGAACGTTGAAAACCTAAAACGTACGTTTAAATTAAAAACTACGTTAACGTACAAAATAAAACGTGAAAATTACACAAGATAAATCCTAAAAATATGAAAAATACATTTTTACAATCCTAATGATAAAAGATAATATTTGGAAAAAGAAAATTATTTTTATAACTAATTAATTAATTACTATTAATTAAAAACTATTTTTAACTATTAAATAATACTCTAAAATAAAATAAAATATGAAATAAGACTAGAAAAATAAAATTAAAACTTAGAAAAATCTAAAATATGATAAAACTAATTTTAAAACTGAAAAGATATTTTTTTAGATTTTTTGTATATTTATTATTAATTTAAAACTATTTAAAACTAATTAAAATGCTAGAAAATACAAATTTAACTAAGAAAAATCTAGAAAAATACTTTTTTGTCTTTTTATATTTATCTAAACTTAATAAAATTGAAAATTTATTTTTGAACCTTTTCTTAATTTTTGTATTAAAAGCTATTTAAAATACTTAAAACTAGATAAAATGCAGAAAAATACCAAACAAGCTAGAAAAATCTGAAAAATTCAGGAAATGCTTAAAATAATATTAGGAAGCTATGAAAAATGAAAAACTAGCAGGCTATGTGTAGAATATAAAAGCTATAGTGTAACTGCTACTCAAATAAGCTACTAGAATAAGCTAATGATCTATAATACCAACCAAACAGTGAGCACAGCTAACTTATACTAAAATGAACTAATATCAACTGTTTCTAACTACTCCTATTAATTCTAAAGCTCAGAAACTTCAAATAAGCCAATCAATAAATGAACCAAACAAATGGTTTAGGACCACTGTTTGAGCTTATGCACGCTTAACCAATAAGCAAATCCAAAGACCACTTATGCGGTCCTACTAAACACCGCCAGCTATGATTGTGCCAAATACCGACAATGAAAAGCTCTAATAAGCCCCTGCATAAGTCGCACTTTCGAGAAAACTCTCAAGGATCACGACAATGAGCAGGGAACTAGGGCTTAAAAGAGAAGCAAATTTGAAGCTTTTAGAAAAATGACAAAATCAAGAAAATAGTAATAACAAACTAGACCAAGAGAGGCTTTTGAAACACCAAATCTCACTAAATATGACCCACAAATGAATCAAGTAAAAATCCTTGTAGTTGGCTCAAAAACAGGTTTTCATATTTTGACTTTTAAAGCAAATGTTGAACTTTGACTTTGCCAACTTTGGCTCCAATTTTACCACCGATCTAGGTATTATAAGGTGTAATGGACATGATTCAAGCTTTGTTTGAGACTTTTAAACACAAAACACAAGTCCGCTAATCAAAAGTTCCAACAAAGGAACATATGAGATGATTTAAGTAAAATGTTGACTTTTTAAGTAGCAGGCCCAAGTTGTTGACTCAATTGAGCTTAAATACACTTAATTAACATGAGCTAACAGAACTTGATCAATGAACCAACCTCTACAACAGTTTAAACAGTAGTACCAAACACCCCTTTATACTACTGTTATGCAATAAAACTAATCAAAACACTTATACAACTGATATTAATGACTAAACCAAGTATGATTATCCTAAATACAGCTATTTGAATAGATTTTAACCAATTAATACTACAAAAACAGATTACTCAATAAGAGCTTAAATTGACTTACATATTGTCCAAGGCCACTATGGCTAGCAACTGTGAACCCAAGACCCTTATCCTATCAAATCCAACCACAGGAACCTAAATCAACCCTTTTCAATTGCATCAACCCATTTGTAGCTCCTTTTCCAATTTTTGGTCCCAGTTGACTTTTGTTGACCCGAATACAAAAGAGATTTAAACTTGACTATAAGCTTATGAAAAGCGTAAAAGCTTATCTAAGCTTATATAAACTGATAAACAAGCTTATTGAAGCTTGGGTTTATGAAATGGAAATTGGAATTTTCAACAGTAAGCACATAAGCATGAAACTAAATGAAACTTTGAATTGATAATTAAAACTTGATGAAACTGAAGATATAACTTGAGTTTGATATTTGAGAACAAATTATTACAACTTTAGAGTTTAACTAAGACATAATAAAAAAACGACATAAAAGTAAGTTGAAACTAAAACATCTACTGCCTCCTTCTTCTCTTTGCTTTCTTTTTTATACCCAATCTCAATCTCTCTCCTCTCTGATGAAATCCCACCAATCCTAGCCCTTGGATAGCTTCAAAATGATCTCAACCATTTAAACTTGATTTTGGCGCCAATTTTCTTGTCTGCCCATTGGAGGTTGAGTGAGAGGGGGGGTGCAATTAATGAGCCTTGGAGGGTAGTTGTGGAGTGGGGAACATGGTGGAGTGGAAATGGAGGAGGGGGGATGGGAGCCTGGCTAGTTGCAGGAAGCAGGTGAGAGTGAAAGACTTTGGCGCCAAGGTCTAGTTTGACCAATATTGACCAGGCTTTAATAATTTGAAGGGGTCCAAAAATGATAATGACAGGGGGTTCAAAATACTTAGGCAGGCCAAATGAGGTTTAAAGGGTTTTAAAACTCAAGGGTCTAATGTGTACATTCTGAAACTTAAGGGACCTTTCCTGCCAATTCAGAAAAGTTAATCCAAGGACTAAAAGTGACAATCATCAAAAGTGCAAGGACCAATTTTGCCATTTTCACATTTTCCAGGGACTAATTCTGCCAATTTTCAAACTTGGAGGACCATTTTTGTAATTTTCTCAAACTTTTGATATTTTTCACCAAAGGACTAAATTTGACAACTTTTGATTTTAAAAGGACCTTTGGTGACTTTACTTTTGAAATTATGTGCTCAGGGACTGTTTTTGACAACTTTTGATACTTGGGGATCAAAGCGCAATTTTGCAAATTTGATATGTTTTTCATCCGATTTTGATATTTTGTATTTAAAACACATAAAACATCGATTTGTGATATTTTGATCATTTTGATGTGTTTCGAGTGTTTCGGATGATTTTGCGTTTATTTTGTACAAAAATGATGAGTATTTAGACACTCATCAATCCCCACATCGAGATATTGCTAGTCCCTAGCAATGATTTGAGAAAACATAATGGATTTTAATCTCTTTACCAAAAGCCATTACTTCGAGTAGCCAAATGTTTCATTCAAGTAAGAACCATGGTACACCAATAACCATGTGATTTTGAGCAAACCACCGACTTTCAACGGATTTGATTTTGTCTTTACCGAAGCCGCACCCTTCGGACTAGCCAACTCTTAGATAAATTATCGAATTATCTTTGGTGAGTGATTACCAATTATGGATTTTCCATCGCCTTTACCACAAGCCATAATCTTGCGGGCTAGCCAACTCTTCACTTTTTAGGATATGGTGAGTGAATACCATACAATTTTGGGCAAATTGCAAGCCATATAAACGGATTTGATATATCTTTACCAAGAGCCGTTTGCTCTGGATTAGCTAATCCTTTTGTCTTACGAGACATGGCGGATCGATAACCAAATGAGAAAGTGTAAACACTTACTCCAAAAAAAATTTTGGCCAAAACGGGAATTGGTATAATTATATGATAAAATTCGTGAGAATTCCCCACACTTAGAAATGAATATTGCCCTCAATATTCAAAGTACCGCGGTTATGCCGAAACAAAGAACGTAAAAGGAAATATTACGCCATTATTTAGAAAGATTTTTTTTTTTTTTTTTTTTTTTTTAAACATGTGGGCAACCCCCCCTCACTAGGGTGGTAGAAAGAGGTTAGAAGACAGAAATATAGGTGAAAACCCATATTGCATGCTACTGTTTTTGATTCCCGAGTCGCTAGCTTGACTCGATCCCCGCATTCATTTGTTCATGGGGAAAGTAACGTGGAAAACCAATCTCGATCGGACTTTCGTTCACAATGTTAATGAACATATGAACATCAGAAAGTTCCACACCGACGAGATATAACCGCGGTATTGATTAATTGTAGAAACTATAAAGGATGATACCGGGGTCAAAGATGGTGTCCTCATTCCCGAAAGAGAAAAGGGAAAGAGCAACCACACCATCTGTGAAGAATGGAAGAAAGACGTACATGAGAATGCATGTCCATTCCTCAGCAGAGAGAAGCAAATCACCAGTTTTGACATCTTTAAGCTTAATCTTGAAGCTTAGATGGTGATTGTCAAGAAGATGTCCGGGAGGAGGGTGGGAAACGGTTCTTCAATCAACAAACTTTCCGTAAAAGGATGTCTCCTCCGGATCAAGGTAAGTGTTATCAATTCCGTTGGAATTGACTCATCACTAAGAAAGGCCTCGACTTCATTCCAAAAGTTGTCATCTTCCTCATCGAGTGAGAGAAGGGATGGAAGAGTCGGAATAAGACTAGAAGATGATGGATTCTTTTGAGCAATTCATCCATGGGAAGAATGTCTCCCATTGGATCACAAACATCATCATCCAACTCGGATGAAACCAAAGAGTTTAGTTTCATCCACGGACTTAACAATCTCGATGCGACAAACCGATGGGAGGTGGGACAAGTGGTGTGCTCTTAGAGCTAGCAGTTTCCACCACTCCGATGAAGTCTCCGATTCTAGATCATCATCATCATCATCAAGAACACTCTTGACATCCACGTGCATGCTTTCAAACCATTTGCTTGAACCGGGGTAATTTTCAAAGCTTTGAGCTCAAAGACGTTTTGGTGAACACTCTTAATCGTGAAATTTGAGAGTGTTGCATTGATTCTTCGATTTTTGATCAATTGTGGCAACACTCTGTTTGTCTGAGGGGTTTAGAGTTCGGTTGATATTCAATGTGAGCTCTTCGTTGTCAACCCGTATGGTCAACTCTTCAAACAAACACATCAATCGAGCACGACTGCTCTTAAGAAAGCTCTCCCAAGATAAGGGGAACTCTAGGATGCGCATCAAGTCTACTACAACAAAGTCAAGATGAAAGTGAAATTTTCCCACTTTCATCACGACATCCTCGGCTATCCCAAGAGGACGAGTCACAGACGGTCCGCTAGCTCGAGTGTCATACGAGTGGATGAAAGTTCGGGAAGAGCAGTTTCTTCCATACCGAGAGTGGAATGAGGTTAATGCTAGCGCCAAGATCGCCAAGGCGGAGCATTGAAACATCCCCAAGAAATCACACGGATTAAGAACCGCCGGGGTCTTCAAGCTTTTCGGGAAGCTTATTAAGAATGGTCACGAGCATTGCTCATTGAGAGGAGTTTTCGCCATCTCGATAGCTTGTCTTTGTTGGTGAGTAAGCCTTTAAGTGTGGATGCAAATTTAGGCATTAGAACGAGAGCATCAACGAAGCTTAAATCAAAGTGAAGCTCATTGAAGATTTGGAAAATTTTTCCATTTGCTCTTTGTTTTGTCTTTGAGCTTCTCATCATTCATTCTTGATGGGTAAGGAAGTCGACTAGACTTTGAGCCGGGATGGAAGTGTTTTCGCTCAGATTTTTCCTCGAACATCGGGTTCGGACTTAAAGCTTGACTACGAAGGTGGGACGTGTCTTGATGCCGTGGGCTTGAATAATGCACCTTGTCCGTTGTCTCCTTGGTAACTTGACTAAATGCCACAGGAGGAGGGGCATAGGAGTCGTGGGTCCATTGTGCGTCTTACCACTACGAGTGGTGACGGCTTTCAACTCGGCATTTGGATTAGGAATAGTATTGCACGGGAGTCCTCCGGAAGATGGCGAAGCTTTGTTCATATTCATGTTCATGAAACCGCTCATCATATTCTTTAACTCATTTGTCCGCCGAGATAATGTGGTATCAATTTCCTTTTAGCTCACCTCTCATGTTATTGATCCGAGTTTGCATTGATCGCATGTTTGCCTCTATCATTTTCATGAAGTCATTTGGCATGGGAGCTTGAGGAGGTGGTTGATAACTTTGATGATTTGGAGCTTGGTATGGTTGAGGTTGGTTGAAATTGTTCCGGTTTTGATTGAAATTTTGAGAGTTATTGAAATTTTGTCCTTGATTCGAACAAAGCGATTTCGATTGCCATGGTTTTGCACGGAGGAAAACCGGTGGTGTCATACCGCTAGGTGCACGGTAGTGAGGATCACTGTGGTCGGTATTGATTGTGGTTTACCAAGCTACGGAGCTTGGTAAAAGGAAGCATCGGTTGCTTGACAATCATAATACGCGTGTGGACCACTACAAGTTTCACACACCTTGTTTACGGCTTTGATTGGTTCCGCTTATGAATTTCGCTTTTGATTTCCTTAACCTCTTTTATCATACAATGGATGATATCCGTTAGAGCGGTTAATCTGAGCGGCTAACTCGGAAGAGTTACCGGATGAAAAGCAGGAGTGTTCGAACATTGACTTTGTTGCGAGAAATAGGAACTTTGATTTTGCTCGCAAATCTCAATCACATCTTTAGGTTTACGATTCAAGATATTGCTACCGCGGCTGCATTCAAGGAATCTTGATCATTACCGCTCAACCCATTGTAAAAGATATTGACTTGTTGAAGCTCCGTGAATTCATGATGGGGCATTTCACGAGGAGATCTTTGAATCTCTCCCATGCCTCTCCAAAATTTTCATCGAAATTTTGACGAAATCCGAAATTTCATTTTAAGATTAGTCGTCTTTGATGGAGGAAAGAAGTAATTCACAAACTTTTGAACAAGATCCTCCCAAGTTTCGATGGATCGAGGGGTTCTTTTTCCACCAAACCGGCCGTCCCTCAAGAGAGAATGGAAAAGCATCAACTTGATGACTTTTGAGGTACATCCTTGAAATTGATAGTTGAAGTCAACTTGTTAAACCAACGGATGTGTGCATACGGGTCTTCTCGATCGGATCCACGGAATTGATTTGTAGACACAAGTTGGATCAAATGTGTCTTCAATTCAAGTGATCGAATTGATAAGCGGTAAGACGATGGCATCTCCATAACCCTCGGTGGGTGCACGGAGCATTTCCGCCATAGTACGTTTATGCGCCATGGTGTTGTTAGAAATAGTACGAATCTCGGGTTCGACTATTTGGGCAAAGACGCTCACGAGAACGTCTTCTTGGAATTTCGCTAGATCACGCAAAGGACTCAATGATCTAGAAGAACGAGTGCGCATGACTAGAGATAACTCTAAGGAATCTCGAGTTAAGAAGAGAAATGGAATTATGAAAATTTTTCGATGAGGATGAGAATTATGAAGACGTTTTATAAAAATTGGGGTGAGAAGAATCTTTTGGGTTTTACGGTTCAAACGTCGATATCACAACAAAATCAATTAACACAAAATCGAGGCAAAACAACGATGAACTTAACCAATAATCCAAGATGAATGGCTTCTTTGAAAAGGTACACCAATCACAAGGACACAAAGGCAAGTTTTGAATCTTTGGTTCGGGAACTTATTATGGTCGCACCCCAGTTAGGTAGTGCACCGCCTTGGTTTTCGTGGTAATCTTTTAAGTTGTTAATTATTAGAGAAAACGAGCGATTCTTTTGTATTTTTATTATTTGATACATATATAGAAACAAAAGAAAAATATTTTTGTGTTTATACGTTTTGCTTGTTTTTGGGTTTTGGATTTTTATATAAAAATATGGATATATATATAGATAGATGGATGATATGAACAAAGAGTGAGGATTCAAACAACTAATCGCTACACGGAAGATAGATCAAGACTGACTCCCGGCGTGGCGCCAAAATTTGATGCTCATTGAATCATTAAGTTCTCTCACGCAAGCGTAAGAAAACCTAAAACGACTTAAGCACGAAATCAATGAAGATCGAGGAGTATAGAGTCTCCCGGTCGTTATGTCCCAAATGAGTTGTGCAATGGATTATCAAACGTTTAGTGATCGGAAATTTGAACGATAAAGGAATTGTGAATAGATATTAACTACGGAAAAAGCCAACAAATTAAAACGGCTTAAATGCAAATTAAAGAAAATTAAAAGATAAAATCTATTAAATAAACGCTATCACTATATTTAAAGTGATGAACGTTGAAAACCTAAAACGACGTTTAAATTAAAAACTACGTTAACGCATAAAATAAAACGTGAAAATTACACAAGATAAATCCTAAAAATATGAAAATACATTTTACAATCCTAATGATAAAAGATAATATTTGGAAAAAGAAAATTATTTTTATAACTAATTAATTAATTACTATTAATTAAAAACTATTTTTAACTATTAAATAATACTCTAAAATAAAAGAAAATATGAAATAAGACTAGAAAATAAAATTAAAACTTAGAAAAATCTAAAATATGATAAAACTAATTTTAAAACTGAAAAGATATTTTTAGATTTTTATATATTTATTATTAATTTAAAACTATTTAAAACTAATTAAAATGCTAGAAAATACAAATTTAACTAAGAAAAATCTAGAAAAATACTTTTTTGTCTTTTTATATTTATCTAAACTTAATAAAATTGAAAATTTATTTTTTGGAACCTTTTCTTAATTTTTTGTATTAAAAGCTATTTAAAAATACTTAAAAACTAGATAAAATGCAGAAAAATACCAAACAAGCTAGGAAAAATCTGAAAAATTCAGGAAATGCTTAAAATAATATTAGGAAGCTATGAAAAATGAAAAACTAGCAGGCTATGTGTAGAATATAAAAGCTATAGTGTAACTGCTACTCAAATAAGCTACTAGAATAAGCTAATGATCTATAATACCAACCAAACAGTGAGCACAGCTAACTTATACTAAAATGAACTAATATCAACTGTTTCTAACTACTCCTATTAATTCTAAAGCTCAGAAACTTCAAATAAGCCAACTGCTTAAATGAACCAAACAGTGGTTTAGGACCACTGTTTGAGCTTATGCACAGCTTAACCAATAAGCAAATCCAAAAGACCACTTATGCAGTCCTACTAAACACCTGGCCAGCTATGATTGTGCCAAATACCAGACAATGAAAAGCTCTAATAAGCCCTGTGCATAAGCTGCACTTTCTGAGAAAAACTCTCAAGGATCACGACGATGGCGAGGGAACTAGGCTTAAAAGAGAAGCAAATTTGAAGCTTTTAGAAAAATGACAAAAATCAGTAAAAATAGTAATAACAAACTAGACCAAGAGAGGCTTTTGAAACACCAAATCTCACTAAATATGACCCACAAATGAATCAAGTAAAAATCCTTGTAGTTGGCTCAAAAACAGGTTTTCATATTTTGACTTTTAAAGCAAATGTTGAACTTTGACTTTTGCCAACTTTGGCTCCAATTTTACCACTGATCTAGGTATTATAAGGTGTAATGGACATGATTCAAGCTTTGTTTGAGACTTTTAAACACAAAACACAAGTCTGCTAATCAAAAAGTTCCAACAGTGAACATATGAGACAGATTTAAGTAAAAATGTTGACTTTTTAAGTAGCAGGCCCAAGTTGTTGACTCAATTGAGCTTAAATACACTTAATTAACATGAGCTAACAGAACTTGATCAATGAACCAACCTCTACAACAGTTTAAACAAGAGTACCAAACACCCCTTTATACTCATTGTTATGCAATAAAACTAATCAAAACACTTATACAACTCGATATTAATGACTAAACCAAGTATGATTATCCTAAATACGACTATTTGAGCAGATTTTAACCAATTAATACTACAAAAACAGATTACTCAATAAGAGCTTAAATTGACTTACATATTGTCCAAGGCCACTATGGCTAGCAACTGTGAACCCAAGACCCTTATCCTATCAAATCCAACCACAGGAACCTAAATCAACCCCTTTTCAACTGCATCAACCCATTTGTAGCTCCTTTTCCAATTTTTGGTCCCCAGTTGACTTTTGTTGACCCGAATACAAAAGAGATTTAAACTTGACTATAAGCTTATGAAAAGCTATAAAAAGCTTATCTAAGCTTATATAAACTGATAAACAAGCTTATTGAAGCTTGGGTTTATGAAATGGAAATTGGAATTTTCAACAGTAAGCACATAAGCATGAAACTAAATGAAACTTTGAATTGATAATTAAAACTTGATGAAACTGAAGATATAACTTGAGTTTGATATTTGAGAACAAATTATTACAACTTTAGAGTTTAACTAAGACATAATAAAAAAACGACATAAAAGTAAATTGAAACTAAAACATCTACTGCCTCCTTCTTCTCTTTGCTTTCTTTTTTATACCCAATCTCAATCTCTCTCCTCTCTGATGAAATCCCACCAATCCTAGCCCTTGGATAGCTTCAAAATGATCTCAACCATTTAAACTTGATTTTGGCGCCAATTTTCTTGTCTGCCCATTGGAGGTTGAGTGAGAGGGGGGGTGCAATTAATGAGCCTTGGAGGGTAGTTGTGGAGTGGGGAACATGGTGGAGTGGAAATGGAGGAGGGGGGATGGGAGCCTGGCTAGTTGCAGGAAGCAGGTGAGAGTGAAAGACTTTGGCGCCAAGGTCTAGTTTGACCAATATTGACCAGGCTTTAATAATTTGAAGGGGTCCAAAAATGATAATGATGGGGTTCAAAATACTTAGGCAGGCCAAATGAGGTTTAAAGGGTTTTAAAAATCAAGGGTCTAATGTGTACATTCTGAAACTTAAGGGACCTTTCCTGCCAATTCGTAAAAGTTAATCCAAGGACTAAAAGTGACAATCATCAAAAGTGCAAGGACCAATTTTGCCATTTTCACATTTTCCAGGGACTAATTCTGCCAATTTTCAAACTTGGAGGACCATTTTTGTAATTTTCTCAAACTTTTGATATTTTTCACCAAAGGACTAAATTTGACAACTTTTGATTTTAAAAGGACCTTTGGTGACTTTACTTTTGAAATTATGTGCTCGGGGACCTGCTTTTTGACAACTTTTGATACTTGGGATCAAAGCGCAATTTTGCAAATTTGATATGTTTTTCATCCGATTTTGATATTTTTGTATTTAAAACACATAAAACACTGATTTGTGATATTTTGATCATTTTGATGTGTTTCTGAGTGTTTTCAGATGATTTTGCAGTTTATTTTGTACAAAAAATGATGAGTATTTAGACACTCATCAAAAACAGTTTTCGAGAAAACAGAAACATCAATTTCAAATACTAAACGTAAAAAGAAAATGTTAAGAAATGATGTTGATCGACTCTTGGAAGATGTTATCTATGCTGATACCATAAATGTTGTGTTACTACATACTGTTGCATATGCATTTGATTATATCGCTGTTGATTCTGTTGAAATTATTGAGAATACCGATAATGTGTCACAAATCAAGTATTTAAAAGTTGAAAATGAGTGATTGTTACACGAGCTTTCAAATGCAAAACGTCGTCTTCAATGGTGTCAAAAAGATTGTCAAAATCGAGAACTCGCTTTGCAAAACAAAATCAACCAGTTGCATACCAAAACTCTTAATCCAAAACTTGAGCAACTGGATGATGAAAACGTGTATTTAAAGTGTCAAATTTCAAAATATGAACAAGAAATTTCAAAAGTTAAAACGGAATATGGTGTCATATTTGATTTACTCAAAAAGACTCGTGCTCAAGCATCAAAAGATGTTGATGATCATCTTGCATATACCAAAGATGTTTTACGAAAAAATGGAAACACTCGTTCTAAAAATCAAGATTTGTTACACACTATCCATGATCTAAAAGAAGAGTTGGTGACACTTAAGCAAGAGAGGAACAGTAACACAAATGTAATTGTACCAGGAATTCTTAGACTGCCTAATAACACATCACAAGAAACTAATGTGCTTCCCTCTACTGAAACAGGAATAGTTGCCTCTTTTCCCAACGCTGGCACTTCACAGCTTAAGAGAACCACAAGGAAGAATAGGAAGTTGTGACGTAAGAAAAGAACAATAAAGACCTCTGAAGTAGAAGAACACCTTAGGACTTTGAATAAAACTCATGTTACTCCCGCTTTAGATATTGCGTCTGATAAATGTAATGGAAAAAGTGATGTAACGAATGTTGAACCTTTAAGTACTTTAAATGTTATGTTTGAAGCTTCTTGTGTTGGTTGTCGTAAAAGCATGTTCTCTGGTTGTCACGATAAATGTGTTGCTAATGCTATCTTATCTTGTAAATGGAATAATAGAAAACGGAATACCTCTAGGCCCACTAATGCTTCTAAGTCTGTGTTAGGTAAACCACCCTCCAGGGTTCCTGATACGATCATTGATGTACCCATAGAAACCCCCTCACCTCCTAGGAAGAACTTATCACCTAGTGCATTCACAAAGACCAAAGCTAAGACTAGTTGGAGATGGCAGAAATGGTTACATAATTCACTTAGCTTTAAATGGATACCTAAATTCATAAACATGTGTGTTTCAACTATAACTGCATCGGAACCCTCTAACTCTTCGGGTTCCACATCTACTTTTATTCCATCTGTGTCATCTGTGTGTAATGCAGGTGATACAGATCATCCTCTGGGTTGTTGATAGCGGATGTTCCCGACACATGACATGCAATCTTAAACTGTTATCAAACTTTGTCTCAAAGTTCATTGGCACTTTCAGATTCGGGAATGATCACTTCGCGGCTATCATAGGCTTCGGAGATTACATCAATGGAAACATCGAAATTAGCAGAGTTTATTATGTGGAAGGTCTCAGACACAATCTTTTTTCAGTCGGTTAATTTTGTGATGGAGATTTGGAAGTTTCTTTTAGAGAAAAAAACTTGTTTCATTCGTGATCTACAAGGAAACGATCTTATGTCTGGCCAACGTACATCAAGTCTGTACACAATCTCAATGCAAGACATGATTGCTTCATCTCCCATCTGTCTACTTTCAAAGGCAACATCTACAAAATCATGGCTATGGCACCATCATCTCTCACATCTAAACATTCAAACCATAACCAACCTTGCACGTTTCAAAATTGTTGAAGGTCTCCCAAGATTTCGGTATTCTAAAGATCATCTATGCGCAGCTTGTGAACAAGGAAAAAGCACTCGTGCTCACTTTAATTCAAAGGTGGAACATAGCTCTCAGCATGTGCTTCATCTTATTCACATGGATTTGTGTGGTCCGATGCGTATGCAGACGATTAATGGCAAACGCTACATTTTGGAAATTGTCGATGACTACTCAAGATGGACATGGGTTTATTTTCTTCGAAGTAAAGATCAAGCTCCACAGATGATCATCACCTTTCTCATGAAAGTTCAAGTTCAACTCCGGAACACAGTCAGACTAATCAGAACAGACAAAGGAACTGAATTTGTAAATCAAACTCTACGTGCTTATTATGAGAAAGTGGGAATTGAGCATTAAACATCCATTGCACGAACACCAGAACAAAACGGAATTGTTGAAAGACAAAACCGTATGTTAGTGGAAGTTGCAAGAACGATGTTGATAAATGCAAAACTTCCCGATTACTTGTGGGCTGAAGCTGCATCTACTGCATGCTACACTCAAAACCGTTCAATGATCACTAAACGCTACAACAAAACACCTTACGAGCTTATCCACAACCACAAACCGAATCTCAAACACTTTCATGTATTTGGATCCCTTTGTTACCCAAATTATGATCGTGATGACTTTGGTAAGCTCAAGGCTAAAGCTGACATTGGAGTCTTTGTTGGATACTGTGAAAATTCTAAAGGATACCGGATCTGGAATCGTCATACAAGGGAGATTATGGAAACGATTCATGCCAATTTCGATGAGCTTACTGAAATGGCTTTCGAGCAAAATAGCTTGGAACCCGGACATAACCGCTCTAAACTTCCCCAAACCCCATCATCACCGAACCAAGCTTACGACTTACTCTACGTCAAATGGAGCGATTTATTTGCTCCTCGCTTAGTGATGATATTGATCAACGTGCTCCAGATGTATCAAATGTTTCCGTTGCTCAACCTGATAATAATCCAATACCTGATACACCTGAAACAACAACAACTGTTGAAGAAGCACCTCCGATTGATTCCACAATAACAGCCGAACAAACCGCATCCAATGACGCTAAACCAGCTAATGATTTTCTGAACAATGAGGTACCTACACCTTCAGATTATGATCCAAATGCGTTCTTCAATCCTTTTGCTAACGAAACTGCCACTTCTGATGTTGCGGAATCATCCACAAGCCATTTGAATCCTCCTAATATGCACAATGAATATCAACATCAACCCTGCACACATCGTTGGACTAAAGACCATCCTATTGTGAACATTATTGGAAACCCGAATCAATCATTCGTAACTAGACAACGCCTTCAGACAGATGGTGAACATTGCATTTATGCACTTACCGTCTGCCAAGTTGAACCTAAAAATATTAAGGAAGCAGTGACATATGACAACTGAATCGAATCCATGCAAGAAGAACTTAATCAGTTTAAACGTCTTGAAGTATGGGAATTGGTTGCAAAACCATCAGGAGTCTATGTTATTGGTCTGAAATGGATTTAGAAAACAAATTGATGTCAAGGTACGGTTATCGTAAATAAGTCACGTCGGTGGCTAAGGGTTATAGACAAGAAGAAGGGATTGACTACGAGGAATCATTTGCACCAGTTGCTAGACTTGAGGCAGTACGGATTTTTCTGGCATTCGCGGCTCACATGAACATCACGGTCTTTCAGATAGATGTCAAAACCGCATTTCTGAATGGTAAACTGAAGGAAACGGTCTATGTTAGTCAGCAGAAGGATTTGTTGATCCACAGTTCCCTAATCATGTCTACAAACTAAACAAGGCTCTCTACAGTCTCAAACAAGCCCCTCGAGCGTGGTATGATAAGTTATCATCCTTTCTCATCTCTCATAATTTCGTCAAAGGATCGTTCGACCCAACACTTTTCATATAATATCACGGGGAACATATTTTAATTGTTCAAATTTATGTGGATGACATCATTTTTGGGTCAACAGATCTAAAGTACTCAAACGCTTTTTCAAAACTTATGAAAAAACATTTTGAAATATCCATGATGGGTGAACTTACGTTCTTTCTAGGACTGCAAGTTCATCAATCACCTCGTGATATTTTCCTGAGTCAGTCCAAATATGCTCTTGAGATTTTAAACAAACATGGAACGCAAAACTGTGATACCTATGCCACACCAATGGCACATACCAAGAAACTGGACGCTGATTTGCATGGGAAATTGGTTGACCCTACTAAATACCGGGTATTATTGGGTCTCTCATGTATCTAACGACCGAGAGACCCGACATCGTCTTTCTTTGTATATCTTTGCTCCCGTTATTAGTCGAGACCAATCTGAAACTCACCTCTCGAGGCTAAAAGAATCCTCCGATACATCAAGGGAACCATTAACTTGGGAATCGGTATACGAAGGATTCGGTTTTGAACTAATAGCTTTTCGGAGGTCGATCACGAGGTTGCTTAGATTCACGGAAAAGTACTTCAGGAGCTCTACAATTTCTTGGTGATAAACTGGTGTCATGGCAATCGAAGAAGCAGGATTGTACATCGATGTCATCAACCAAAGTAGAATATGTAGCCATGTCGGTGTGTTGTGCTCAAGTCATTTGGATGCGAACACAACTCAAAGACTATGGTTACGTATTTTACAGAATCCCGATATACTGCGACAATCGAAGTGCTATTGCAATCTCGTGCAACTCTGTTCAACATTCAAAGTCCAAGAACATCGATCTTCGATATCATTTCATCAAGGAGCATGTGGAAAAGGGTACTGTTGAATTATATTTTGTGTGTACTGAATATCAACTGGCAGACCTTCTCACCAAAGCCTTAGCTCCTGCTAGGTTTACTGAGTTGGTCCACCGGATTGGTATGAGGTGTTTGACTCCTGAGGAACTGGATGAATTTTTAACACAGTCTTAAAACTAGTCAAACACCAAAAAAAAATTTTGTAAATATTTTTCAAAAACAAAATACAAAAATATAAAATTTATAAAATACAAAAATGTTATTCTATCTAAATTTCTTTCAACATGGTAAGTACAAATCTTCTGTCAACACTTTACTCTTTCAAACATTTCAATATTTTCATGGTCAAGTGTTGAGGGGGAGAAAGTAAATATTTTTTTTGTTTCATAAAACCTATTACTTACATTTTACCTTGTATTGGTTATATCTTTGATATTGGTGGACATGTTTCTTACTTCTTAACACTCCTCGGACTCAAACTATGTAAAATTTCTCTATTTCTAAAGTCGAGGGGGAGTGTCGTCATGTTTCTTTCCAAACTTACACGATGTGCTTAACCAAAATGGAAGTTATGGGCTATGGATGAAGATAGTTGAGGTGGAGGGACTATTTTGTCAAAATCTTAAACTTAATTTAACAAAACACCTCAACTAACTTTCTTATTTATTTATTACAAACATTTATTATCCAACCTACCAAATCCTATGCCTATAATCCAATCTTCTAATCCGTGTAATAATCTTCAATTATGTAAGTGGTTAATGCTTCTTTGTGTAATCTTAAACATTGGTTTTAAATCGTTTACAAATCCAACGGGTAGATTTTCATAAATGAATGATTTTAGCTGTTACGCTTAAGCGTATAAACTAGGAATCATCTTTTGTTGATTCTGATGAAATGAAGTGTGTTTTCAAAGTATATATCATGTTTTAAAACCACTTTCATCTAGAAATCTTACCCAGAAACAAGTTTGAATCACTTTCATGAGTTAGGGTTTATGCGTGAAAATTGGGTGTTTTCCATTGGGAGTGTTTCAGGACAATTAAAGGCTTGTAATATGCTTGAAATGAGTTTAATTAACCAATAACAACTTTGAATCTTACCCAGAAAAACTAATTTTGCCAAATTGAAATTTAGGGTTCATGCACTCGTTAAGTTGGGTACTTTGATTCAAGTAGTGTTTGATGTTAGAACTAGTTGAAAGCAACTCACAAGGCTCCTAAGACATCCCAGAAAACATTTGGTAGTGTTCCTATGGTTAGATTTTTTAGACGTAGGATTCGAATCATTAGGGTTTATCTTTACGCTTAAGCAAAGTTTACGCGTAACCCTTATAAGTTGTGATAACATGTGATTTTGAAAGAGGATTGGAAAATATGTTAATTTGAATGTTATGAATGATTTATTTCAGGATTCTACGAGTACAAACTCAGATTCAAGGGTAAAATTGGATTCCACGCTTAAGGATTACCTTACGCGTAGAAGGTTACACGTCAGAGAAATCTTACGCGTAACTCTTAAGCGTAAGGGTCTACATGGGGACTACGCTTATCCTGTGAAGGATATGCGTAAACTTGGAATCTTACGCATAAGGTTCACTCTTACAAGTAAACCTTACGCATAAGCTCCCAACATACGCTTACGCGTAAGCCTTATGCCAAGAGGCTTTTCCTACGAGTAAGATTTCTTACGCATAAGAGGGCCTCCTACGCATAAGCGTAGGCATAAGCGTATGGTTGCACAATGTTTACGCATAAGCTTGCACAATGTTTACGCATAAGCTTGCATTCTTACGCATAAGCCACAATTTTAACTTTACCAATGAAATGTTACGCGTACTAACTTGTAAATAAGTTACTCATAACGTCACAAGACCAAAATGTCACTAATAAGCTATAATGGTTAAAATGTTGTGTGAATGAGTAAAAATTTGGACTTTAAAATTCAAAATTAATATACTCACGAAACTTATCATGACTACTTTGGACTGTTGGACAACAAGTGACATTGGACTCGTAACATTCATTAACATAACATATTCAATAAATTGGACAATAAAATCAAGGGCAAATCACCCAAAAATGTAGTTAACTTGCCACTTTTTCCCATTGTATGTAGCATTCTTTTTTTCTCATTCTGTCAATAAACGTCTATCGTTAGTCCTTTCTGTGTACCCGTTACCAAAAAACCCTGCATCGTTAGTCCTTTGTTGGGTTTTAGGTTCCTTGGATAATGAATTACTCTAAGTACTGGAACCACGGACAAGCTTGATGTAACCACGGACTGAAGAGTGTAACCACGGATGAAGATAACCACGGCTAGTAGTATTATGTAACCACTGATAGTATATAGTAAGCACTGCTAGTCTTGTATAGTCGGTTAGTTTATTGTATTAGATAAATATGGAAAAGATATTTATCTTATAGGTTACGATTGTATATTGTATAGGACTCCTTAGCCTATAAAAGGAGGTCCTAGGTTAGGTTAGATATCGTATGTTTTATATCTAAGGTCGATACACTTCAAGGTTGCAAAACCCTAATATCGTAAGAGTATTCGTATTAATAAATAATATTGAGGTGTTGAATGTTAATTGTTCTTCTTCTTAAGATTAAGTATTAAATTCGCGTAATACTTGATAAGCTTTTGTTACAAGTCGGTTTCTATATTAGATCGTTTGCTCAACTGGGATCAACAAGTGGTATCGATCTTGTGATCTAGAAACCGTTATCAAGAAGAAGTCTCGTTGTCTGCACTCAAGTAAGTTAAGATGTCCAAGAAACTCATATGGTGACTGCTTCAAAGGTGCCCATGCTCAAACATGGTGAGTATCAAACGGAGAATGCGAATGAGGCAATACATTCGTATGATTGATTATGCTCTATGGGATGTTGTTGAAAAGGAGATACTCTTCCTTTGAAGGGTGTGGATGGTAAGGAGGTTGCTATTATTAGTGAACCGATAAAGCTAAGAGGAAGATAGAGATCAAAGCTCACGAGATTCTCTCCATGGGAATACCTAATGAGTTTGCATTAGACTTTGATCAAGATGAGTCGGCTAAAGAATTATTGGATGCTCTTGAATTAAGGTTTCTTTGGTAATGAAGCTACCAAGAAGTCAAGGATGAACATGCTTAAGCATCGTTTGAAACCTTCACCGCTCAAAGTGGAGAAAAGATTGATGGTACATACAATAGGCTTCAAAACTTATCACCAATCAAGGCGTTGGGTTACAAGTTCCTTCAAGAAGATATTAATTTGAAGTTCATTAGGAGCTTATCATCTGATTAGGCTATTCATACAATTGTGTGGAGAAACAAGACGGACTTTGCTACAATGACTCTAGACAATCTCTTCAATAACTTGAAGGTTTATGAGTCTGAGAATACCTTTTCTAACTCGTCTTCTTCTAATCAAAACATTGCTTTTGTATCCATAAATCACAAAAGCTCACAAGATGTATCCACTGCTGCATATGGTATAACCACGACTATTGCAAACCATACCACCGTTAGTGATAATGTCGATGATGGTGCAATCAGGCTTTTTGGTCGATTTAACTACCGAGTTCTTGTCTTTGAATCAAGATTGATCTCGATGATCTTGAAGAGATTAATCTTCAATGGCAAATGGCAATGTTGACTCTCCAAGCAAGAAAGTTTCTGAGGAGGACTGGAAGACAGGTTAAGTATGATGGTCAAAGGAGAGCTGGATTCGACAAAATCAAGATGGAGTGCTTTAACTGCAAGAAGAAAGGTCACTTTGCTAGGGAATGTCGAGCTCCTAAAAGAATTGAAGGCATAAAAAAGATGATGAGTGTCTAAATACTCATCATTTTTGTACAATCTAAACTGCAAAATCATCTGAAAACACTCAAAAATGCATCAAAAAGATGAAAATATCACAAATCAGTGTTTTATGTGTTTTAAATGCAAAAATATCAAAATCGGATGAAAAATGATTCAAGTTTGCAAAATTGGCGCTTTAGTCCCCAAGTTTTAAAAGTTGTCAAATCTAGTCCACGGAATTCAAAATGTGGAATTTTATCATTCAAGGTCCACGAAATATTCTAAGTTGTTAAAATTGGTCCTTGAATGATTCTTTGGTCAAATGGCAGAAAAAGTCCCTAAACTTTGAAAAATGTCAAATTTAGTCCTTGGATATTTTAAAATGGAAAATGATCAAATTTTATCCTTGTACTATCAAAGTTTGTCAAGTTTGGTCCTTTTGATATCTTTGGAAAAGTGGCAATTTTGGTCCTTCACTTTGCACAAATTACATAAATGGTCCTTGTGTTTAATCTATACCAAACCGGACCCTTATGTTATTAATACCAAGTCCAAATCCAATCCACTAAATCTTAGAACCCTTGATCCCAGTCCAAAACCCCATTTTGACCCCTTTGCCTATTATAATACCACGGGTCAAAGAAGTCAAACACCAGGCACTGTGCATCCCTTACCTCTCCTACACGCCAAGCCATAAACCATGGTGGTTTCCTTGATTGACTCTATCCACCCTCTCCACCTGCCTCGCCACTTGTATACCTTGTCCCCTCCACCTCCACTAACACCCAAAAGCTTTAATTGACTCAAACCTGCTCAAGAGAAAATTGGCGCCAAAATCTACACTTGTATGGCTCTGATGATTTTAGCCAATCCAATGGCTCAGATGAGGTGGGATACATTCAGAGGTCATCAAGGAGTCCAAAAAGTCTATAAAAGAAGGAAGAGAAGCATTGTATTAAGATATCTAGTATAATTTTATTTTTCTTAGTCGCTTTGTATCATTTTAAGCTTTCTAGTGTAAAATTAGCTTTCAATCTTGTTTTAATCATTCTCGGTGTACTTTAAACCCTTTTCAATAATAAATTTCAGTATTCAAGTATCAATTTCAGTTTATGCAATTTCATGTTCAAAAATCTCATATGATTCAAATGTTGTTGTTAGGTGTTATTATGGACTGATATAGCACATGTAAGCTCCTATAAAGCTTATTCAAGCTTTTAGAAACATTAAAATCCAGTTTAGAAGCAAAAAGAGAAAATCACCAAAAATACAAATTAAATAGTGAGAAAATCAAAAATTATAAGAAATGGTGATCACAGCTGGAGCAGGGTGAATATTGGATTGCCCTGGGTTAGAGGCTTAGTGGTAAGCCTATAGGAGTGGTCTTTTGTTCTTGGGTCTATGTTTTCAGTTGGAAATCCTCTTGTAAGTTTTTAACTCAACTTTTGCATATTACTGTATAAGTAAGTTTAGAGCTTAAATCTTTGTGTTTTTGTGTTTCTTAGTTATATTTAAGTATAATTAAACATTAAAATTAGTTGGTTGTTCTCTTTTGTTTGTAGTTAGAAAAATCTTATTTTATCAGTTAAGTTAGCATAAGTGTAATCTCTTGGTTTTATGTTGTTATTGTTGTTGTTTAACGTTTCTTTAGTCTTATTTAATGATAATATAATGTCTATAATTAGTTGTATGGTTTAAATCTTTGAAAGTCTTTGAAAAAGTCTCAAATCAGTCTTATAAAGGCTTGTTTGGTTTTGTTAGTTAAACTGTGTTATAGGTTGTTTGTGTTGTTGCTTTTTGTTGTACTGTGTCACATATACAACTAATAACTCAAACAAACCATAAAAACCAGTCATCATTTCATAAATAGTCAAAATCTCTTTAATCTCACTTAGTTGTTAACTGTTAAGGTTTTAGTTTGTCAATCTCATCATATTAGTTTAAAACTTGTTAATTTAGCTTAATCTCATGTATTTTAGCCCAATATAACATAATCAGTAAGTAGATTTGATTCAAAGTCACATTAGTCAACTTATCCGTGATTCTGCTTAATTATATTTGAATCTGCTGAAGTGTTATTTGCTGATTCTGCTGGTTCAGTATTTTGACTTCTGCTGATATGCTTCTGCTGATCTGTTTGAAGTTTGCTAAATTAAATTTTTTTTGATTCTGCTGATGTAGAAGTTTAGATTCTGCCGATTTGTTTGTTGTTGCTAATTTCTATTTCATTTCTGCTGATTTAGAGTTTTAGATTCTGCTGAATCTGCTGATTCTGCTGAATTTCTTATTGTGGTTTAATAGTCTGTTTCTTTACATTCTTTAGCTTATTTCAGTGTGCTTAAGTTGTTTACAGCTTAATTTGTCCTTTCCAATCCAAATCTTTACTGATCACTATCCTTAGTGATCATTCTATCATCTGAATAAGTTTTGATACACCATTGAGTCTCCGTGGGACTTAACGACCCGGGGAAACACTATATTCCTCTGATCTTCATTTGTATTGGTTTCTGAGTAGTTTTAAGTTTGTTACGGTTAGCCATTCACAAGTGGCTAGCTTGTGTGATTAAACTTGACCGTCATTGAGAAGCCAACCAAATTATGGCGCCGCCGCCGGGGAGGCTTTAGCGTGTGTTAACCTTTTTCAGACCCATTCTTGCACATACCCCATCTTTTGTAAAAAGTTTTTTTGTAAAGTTATCAAAATCTCAAAAAGTTCATTAGCACTTTTCCTAAAGTGTTAACAACACCAAAAAAATATAAAACAACAAAACAATCGTAACGTTTTCTATCTTGTATTTTCTTTGAGGTGATTCTTAAAGAGATACGATTTGGTTAAACGAGACGATACCAAAAATATTGTCCAAAAGTTTTAAACCCTTTGCACAAATCATTACCTACGTCTTTTCAGTGGTACTTAATATATACATAAAAATCAACCACCGCAAATCAAGGCAGTACACCTACTAAGCGGGGTGTGACCATAATAAGTTCCCGAACAATGATTTAAAACTTGCCTTTGTGTCCTTGTGATTTGGTGTACCTTTTCAAAAAGCCATTTCATTTGTGATTATTGGTTAAGTTCACTTGTCGCTTTGCCTCGCATTTGTTTTGAAAACTGATTTTTATACATAGTGCATTTCGTTCTTCCAGTTCTACAAGTCCACTTTACGAGCTTGCAAATATTCGTCGTGAGCGAGGACGCTCGCTCCTTCACCGTGGTCGAGGAACGTCTACCACCACCACCACCGTCGTAATGGCGGAAGATAAGCCGATGAATGAGCTTCTCCAAGCACCCATCGAGGGTTACGGAGATGCTATTGTTGTCCCACCATCATGGTCGACACCTTCGAGCTCAAAACCGGGTTGCTTAACTGTAACCCAAAGCCAATTCTATGGTTTTGAGCGGGATGATCCTCATGCACACATTCGATGGTTTAACAAGATTGCATCTACCATCAAGTACAAGAATGTCCCACATGAAGCTATCAAGCTTCTTCATTCCCATTTTCTCTAGAGGACAAGCCGGAATTGGCGTGAAACAACCCTCTCGTTCTATTGAGACATGGGAAGATCTAGTCACCAAGTTAGTTAACGAGTTCTATCCTCCATCCCGAACCACAAGTCTTAAGAATGAGATAATGAAATTTTCTCGGATATTTGATGAATCATTCGGGAGGCATGGGATCATTACAAAGAGTTGCTTCGCAAGTGTCCGCATCATGGTTTTACCGAGTTAATGCAAATGGATACTTTCTATAATGGTCTCAACGGACTAATCAAGACTCTTTGAATGCCTCCGCGGAGGTAATTTCTGAGCAAGACTACCAAAGAAGCCTTGCAAATCATTGATAACAAATCTCGTGTCCGCCTTTCCGAGCAAAGACATATCGGTCTCATGTTGGACCTTCTTCTTCTTCATCTCCGGTGAGTACATCTAGCACCGATGCTAAGATTGACAAACTCACGAGATATTGTTCGAGCTTTGGTTCTTGCTAACGAGAAGAAAGTGACCTTCACTCGAGACACCAACACATGGTGAAGTGAAGAAAGTCGAGAGTTGTGTTACTTGTGGTGGTCCTCATGCATACTACAATTGTACCGCCACCGATGGTAGTCCATTTGAAGCCAATGCTCTAGCCGGTCTCGCACATCGTGGAGGTAATCAATACCATCCTCAAAATGAACCACACTACCGTGCTAACACTAATCGTGCACCACCGGTTTTAACGAATCATAACATGCAAAACCGAATCGAACCAACCTAGAATGAACCAAGGTTACCAAAACCAAGGTAATTTCTATCCTGCACCAAATCAAGGTTTCCAACATCAAGGAAACCTTCATCAAAACAACTTCAATCGAGGGAATCAATTTCACGGGAATATGAATCCTAATCAAGGAAATTTTCAAAACCAAGGCCCTAATCCTAACATTAGAGGCCAGAATTTTCCTAATCCACCTCCCGCCATTGTTCCATTGGACCATCATCGATGAGTTATTGAAACAATTCATGAAGTCCCAAGATGAAATGAGCAGGTTGTTGGTCGGTCGGATCACGATCTTAAGAAGTCTTTAAATGATCAACCCTCGGGCTCGGGAAAACTTCCGAGCAACACGATCGCTAACCCGAGGGGCGATGCAAAGGTGATCACAACCAAGTGGTGTTTCATATAATGGACCCGCTATTCCTACTAACTCTTCTTCTTCTCCCTAAGGTAGTAGAAAGTGAACCTCGACACACAATGGACCCACGACTCCAATGCCTCCTCCACTAGGAGAAATGAGTCAAGTTACCAAGGATACAACGGACAAGGTGCATTTTCAAGTCCACGGCACAAGACACGTTCCACCCGGTAGTCCAACCTCAAGTTGTCCGAAACCCAAGTCAAATCCAGAGTTGTTTTTAACCTCCAAGAGCTCCCATTGAAAATCAATCCAAATCTTCTATTCCTTACCCATCACGTTTGAATGAGCAAAGCTCCGAGAAAGCCGGTCATCAAATGGACAAATTTTTCCAAATTTTCCAAGAGTTAAATTTTGACATAAGCTTTGCGGATGCTATCATCTTGATGCCCAAGTTTGCATCAACTCTCAAACATATGTTAAGCAATAAGGAAAAGCTATTTGAAATGGCAAAACTCCTTTGAGCGAGAACCGCTCGTGATTATCTTGAAGAAGCTTCCGAGAAACTTGGAGATCTGGAAAATTTCTCTTACCTTGTGTATTTCTAGGAATGGTTGAATGCTTCGCCTAGCCGATCTTGGTGCAAGCATCAATTTGATGCCTTATTCAATATGGAAGAAACTTTCTCTTAGGAACTCACTCCTACATGCATGACTCTCGAGCTTGCGATCGTTCCATATCCCGTCCTCTTGGCATTGCCGAGGACGATTTGAAAGTAGGAAAGTTCCATTTTCCGGTGACTTCGTGGTTGTTGATTTCGATGTCGATCATCGGGTTCCTCTCATTGTTGGTCGAGGATTCACGAGAACGGGCCGTGCTCTCATTGATGTATTTGAGCAAGAAATCACATTGCGTGTTGGTAATGAAGTCGTCACCTTTAACCTTGATCAAACTTGAGGTACTCCGCAAACTATGATTACGAATCGGTTAACCGAATAGATATCATTGATGTCGTTTCAAGAGTACTCTCAAGAAGTTCATGGTTACTCTCATAATTACGTGTGGGGATCCCACCACATCTTCTCAACCTATCATAGCCAATTCTACTCCTTCTATCACTCCTTTGAGGGAAGAGACTTCATCTTGGAAGAGATTGAAGCATACTTGGCTAGTGATTACATTCCATGGGAAATTGATCACGCCCAATTGACATTGAGGGGACATACTTCTCATTGAGAAGTTGCTCAATGATGATCCATCATCAACCCCTCACACTAGTGATTCAATTCGATGAGATTAATCAAGATAAGATTAATCGGAGGAGATATTCTTCCTAAGAAGTTGTTAAATCGGGACACTTCTCCTCCTCTCCTCCCGTCAAGCTTCATAACAAGGAAGTCAAGTCGGTTGAGAAAATCAAGAATTTCTGAAGTCGAACTTAAGGACTTACCACCTCATCTCGAGTATGCATTTCTTGAGGGTGATGATAAATTGCCTATCATTATTGCTAGAGATTTGAGTAAAGATGAAAAAGTCGCTCTCATAAAAGTCTTGAAGTCACACAAGCAAGCAATTGCTTGGAAACTCTCCGACATAAAGGGTATCAACCACGAGTTTTGTACTCACAAAATCTTGATGGAGGATGACTTCAAACCAATGATTCAACATCGAGAGAAGAGTAAATCCAAAATCCATGATGTTATCAAACAAGAGGTTATCAAACTTCTTGATGCAGGATTAATTTACCCAATCTCGGATATTCCTTGGGTTAGCCCAATTCATTGTGTTCGAAAAGGGTGGCATTCTTGTTGTCACAAATGAAGATAACGAGTTAATTCCAACTCGATTGGTGACGGATGGCGTGTGTGTATTGACTATCGTAAGTTGAATGACGCCACTCGTAAAGACCATTTTCCTCTACCCTTCATGGACCAAATGCTTGAGAGATTAGCAGGGAACGAATACTATTACTTCCTTGATGGTTTCTCGGGTTATTTTCATATTCCCATTGATCCACAGGATCAAGAAAAGACCACATTCACCTGCCCATACGGAACTTTTGCCTACAAACGTATGCCTTTTGGCTTATGTAATGCTCCTGGCACGTTCCAACGATGTATGATGGCCATATTCCATGACATGATCGGGGAAACAATGGAGGTGTTTATGGATGACTTCTCGGTCATTGGGGATTCGTTTCAAACATGTCTCTCCCATTTAGAAAAAATGCTTCAAAGGTGTGAAGACACCAATCTTTGTCTAAATTGGGAGAAGAGTCACTTTATGGTCAAAGAAGGCATAGTCCTTGGCCATAAAATTTCCAAAAATGGGATTGAGGTAGATAGAGAAAAAGTCGATGTTATTGCTAAAATACCTCATCCTACTACCGTCAAAGGTATTAGGAGTTTTTTAGGTCATGCCGGTTTCTATCGTAGATTCATACAAGATTTTCCTAAAATCGCCCGGCCTATGACTCATCTTCTTGAAAAGGATGCTCCTTTTATCTTCTCACCTGAGTGCATCAAAGCTTTTGAAACATTGAAGAAAAAGCTTACTGAAGCACCCATTCTCGTTGCTCCCGACTGGGACTTGCCTTTTGAGCTCATGTGCGATGCAAGTGATTTTGCTATCGGTGCAGTCTTAGGACAACGCAGAAACAAGCATTTTCAGCCTATCCACTACGCAAGTAAGACTATGGTCAAGCTCAAACTCATTACACCACCACATAAAAGAGCTATTAGCCGTGGTGTATGCATTTGAGAAGTTTCGCCATATTTAATCTTGACCAAATGCGTGGTGTATACGGATCACTCGGATCTCAAATATATCTTTGCAAAACAAGATGCAAAGCCGAGATTGCTCAGTTGGATTCTCCTCCTGCAAGAATTTGATATCATCATACGTGATAAAAGGAGCAGAGAATCTAGCTGGCGATCATCTGTCGATTAGAAAACCCTCACCAAGATGTTCCAGAAAAGGAAATAAATGAAACATTTCCTCTCGAGACACTCAATGCGGTTTCTTTTCGTGGAAATTCTACCACCCCATGGTTTGTTGACTTGCAAATTACCATGCGGGTAACTTCATTAATGAAAGGAATGTCGACCCAACGGAAGAACAAATTCTTCAAAGATGTTAAACATTATTTCGGGACGACCCTACTTATTCAAAATCATGCGGATCAAGTCATCCGACGGTGTGTTTATGGACAAGAAGCTCTTGACATTCTCAAAGCTTGCCATCTTTGACCCACGGGGCCATCATAGTCCAAACTATACCGCCAAAAGGTGTTTGATTCGGGTTTTATTGGCCCACAATTTACAAGGATGCCCCGAATTTGTCAAAGCTCGTGACGCTTGTCAACGTCATGGAAATATATCTCAAAGAAATGAAATGCCACAAAACACCATTCAAGTTTGTGAGATATTTGACATCCGGGTATTGACTTTATGGGGCCATTTCCTTCGTCTCATGGTAACAAATACATACTCGTGGTGTTGACTATTTGTCAAAATGGGTTGAAGCAAAAGCTTTACCTACCAATGATGCCCGAGTAGTTGTGAAATTTTGAAATCTCTTTTGCGGGTTTGGAACTCCGAGAGCTATAATCGGTGATCGTGGTACACATTTTGCAATGATCAATTTGATCGTGTCATGCAAAAGTATGGTGTTACCCACCGCTCTCTCTCGCATACCACCCCAAACAAGTGGGCAAGTGGAAGTTTCTAACCGTGGTATAAAAAGAATTCTTGAAAGGACGATGGCGAAAATCGTGCATCCTGGTCGAATAAAGCGGATGACGACTCGGGCCTTCCGTGCGACTTACAAAACACCCATCGGTGTACTCCATACAAGCTAGTGTGCGGAAAGGCATGTCATCTTCCGATTGAGCTTGAGCACAAGGCATCTTGGGCCTTAAAACATGCAAATTTCGATATTGAGACGGTGGTGATCACAGAAAAGTTCAAATGAATGAATTAAATGAACTCCGTGATCAAGCATACGAGAACTCTTTGATCTACAAACAAAAGACAAAGAAGATTCATGACTCTAAAATCAAGAACCGCGTTTTCAACGTTGGTGATCGAGTCCTTCTTTTCAATTCAAGATTGAAGATTTTCTCGGGAAAGCTCAAGTCCCGTTGGTCTGGTCCATTTACTATCGCTAAGGTTTATCCTTATGGTACCATTGAGTTATCTCAACCTGATGGTCCTAACTTTAAAGTGAATGGTCATCGATTAAAGCATTACTTTGGAGAGGACATTCCTCCTCTGGTTGTCCCGGATTTACAAACTTTCCCCATGAACCAATGAATGCGGGATCGAGTCAAGCTAGCGACTCGGGAATCAAAAACAATAGCACACACCATATGGGTTTTCACCCATATTTACATCTTCTTTCTCTGTTCTACCACCCTAGTGTGGGGAGTTGCTTCATTGTTGTATATAAATCTTTTCTATAAAAAGAAAAAAATATATATATATTTTTCAAATAATGGCCGTAGTATTTCCCTTTTACGTTCTTTGTTTCGGCATAACCACGGTACTTTGAATATTGAGGCAATATTCATTTCTAAGTGTGGGGAATTCTCACGAATTTTATCATGTATTATCCACCCAATTCCCCCGGTTTTGGCCAAAATTTTTTTTTGGAGTAAGTGTTTTTCACTTACTCTGCTTATGGTTATCAGTCCGCCATGTCTAAAAAATAAAAGGATTGGCTAATCCAGGAGCAAACGGCTCTTGGTAAAGATTTCTCAAATCCGTTTATGGCTTGCAATTTGCCCAAAATTGTATGGTATTCAACTCACCATATCTTTAATTAGTGAAGAGTTGGCTAGCCCGCAAGTTTATGGCTTGTGGTAAAGGCAGTGGAAAAACCATAATTGGTAATCAGCTCACCAAAGATAATTCTAATAATTTATCTAAGAGTTGGCTAGTCCAGAGCAAACGACTTACGGTAAAGACAAATCAAATCCGTTTCTGACTTATGATTTGCTCAAAATCATTTGGTTATCGTTGTACCAAGGTTCTTACTTGAATTAAAACAATTGGCTACCCGTAGTGATGGCTTTTGGTAAAGAGTTTTAAAATCCATTAAAGATCTAAAACATTGCTAGGGACTAGCAATATCTTAGTGTGGGGATTGATGAGTGTCTAAATACTCATCATTTTTGTACAATCTAAAGCGCAAAATCATCGAAAACACTCAAAATGCATCAAAATGATGAAAATATCACAAATCAGTGTTTTATGTGTTTTAAATGCAAAATATCAAAATCGGATGAAAAATGATTCAAGTTTGCAAAATTGGCGCTTTAGTCCCCAAGTTTTAAAAGTTGTCAAATCTAGTCCACGGAATTCAAAAATGTGGAATTTTATCATTCAAGGTCCCCGAAATATTCTAAGTTGTTAAAATTGGTCCTTGAATGATTCTTTGGTCAAATGGCGAAAAAGTCCCTAAACTTTAAAAATGTCAAATTTAGTCCTTGGATATTTTAAAATGGAAAATGATCAAATTTTATCCTTGTACTATCAAAGTTTGTCAAGTTTGGTCCTTTTGATATCTTTGGAAAAGTGGCAGTTTTGGTCCTTCACTTTGCACAAATTACATAAATGGTCCTTGTGTTTAATCTATACCAAACCGGACCCTTATGTTATTAATACCAAGTCCAAATCCAATCTACTAAATCTTAGAACCCTTGATCCCAGTCCAAAACCCCATTTTGACTCCTTTGCCTATTATAATACCACGGGTCAAAGAAGTCAAACACCAGGCACTGTGCATCCCTTACCTCTCCTACACGCCAAGCCATAAACCATGGTGGTTTCCTTGATTGACTCTATCCACCCTCTCCACCTGCCTCGCCACTTGTATACCTTGTCCCCTCCACCTCCACTAACACCCAAAGGCTTTAATTGACTCAAACCTGCTCAAGAGAAAATTGGCGCCAAAATCTACACTTGTATGGTTCTGATGATTTTAGCCAATCCAATGGCTCAGATGAGGTGGGATACATTCAGAGGTCATCAAGGAGTCCAAAAAGTCTATAAAAGAAGGAAGAGAAGCATTGTATTAAGATATCTAGTATAATTTTTATTTTTCTTAGTCGTTTTGTATCATTTTAAGCTTTCTAGTGTAAAAATTAGCTTTCAAGTACTGTTTTAATCATTCTCAGTGTACTTTAAACCCTTTTCAATAATAAATTTCAGTATTCAAGTATCAATTTCAGTTTATGCAATTTGATGTTCAAAAATCTCATATGATTCAAATGTTGTTGTTAGGTGTTATTATGGTGATATAGCACATGTAAGCTCTATAAAGCTTATTCAAGCTTTTAGAAACATTAAAATCAGGTTTAGAAGCAAAAAAGAAAATCACCAAAATACAAATTAAATAGTGAGAAAATAAAAATTATAAGAAATGGTGATCTGGCGGAGCGGGGTGAATATTGGATTACCTCAGGTTAGAGGCTTAGTGGTAAGCCTATAGGAGTGGTCTTTGTTCTTGAGTGCATGTTTTCGGTTGAAATCCTCTTGTAAGTTTTAACTCAACTTTTGCATATTCTTGTATAAGTAAGTTTAGAGCTTAAATCTTTGTGTTTTGTGTTTCTTAGTTATATTTAAGTATAATTAAACATTAAAATTAGTTGGTTGTTCTCTTTGTTTGTAGTTAGAAAAATCTTATTTTATCGCTTAAGTTAGCATAAGTGTAATCTCTTGGTTTTATGTTGTTATTGTTGTTGTTTAACGTTTCTTTAGTCTTATTTAATGATAATATAATGTCTGTAATTAGTTGTATGGTTTAAATCTTTGAAAGTCTTTGAAAAAGTCTCAAATCAGTCTTATAAAGGCTTGTTTGGTTTTGTTAGTTAAACTGTGGTATAGGTTGTTTGTGTTGTTGCTTTTTGTTGTACTGTGTCACATATACAACTAATAACTCAAACAAACCATAAAAACCAGTCATCATTTCATAAATAGTCAAAATCTCTTTAATCTCACTTAGTTGTTAACTGTTAAGGTTTTAGTTTGTCAATCTCATTATATTAGTTTAAAACTTGTTAAATTAGCTTAATCTCATCTATTTTAGCCCAATATAACATAATCAGTAAGTAGATTTGATTCAAAGTCACATTAGTCAACTTATCCGTGATTCTCGCTTAATTATATTTGAATCTGTGAAGTGTTATTCTTGATTCTTTGGTTCGATATTTTGACTTCACGATATGCTTCTCACGATCTGTTTGAAGTTTGCTAAATTAAATTTTTTTGATTCTCACGATGTAGAAGTTTAGATTCGCCGATTTGTTTGTTGTTGCTAATTTCTATTTCATTTCACGATTTAGAGTTTTAGATTGCTGAATCACTTGATTCTATTTGAATTGCTTATTGTGGTTTAATAGTCATTTCTTTACATTATTTAGCTTATTTCGATTGTGCTTAAGTTGTTTACGACTTAATTTGTCCTTTCAATCCAAATCTTTCGATCACTATCCTTAGTGATCATTCTATCATCTGAATAAGTTTTGATACACCATTGAGTCTCCGTGGGACTTAACGACCCGGGGAAACACTATATTCCTCTGATCTTCATTTGTATTGGTTTCTGAGCAGTTTTAAGTTTGTTACGGTTAGCCATTCACAAGTGGCTAGCTTTTGTGATTAAACTTGACCGTCATTGAGAAGCCAATCAGAAGACAACAGATGAGCCTGCTACTTCTTGACTTTGGTTGCTCGGGATGGACTTGGTGATTATGATTGGGTGATCAGTTGAAGAAGGTCCAAATGCAGCTTTTCTTGCTAGTGAAGCTTCAAAAGAGCATAACTTTGCTCTAATGGCCTATGCTTCATCTTATGGTTCGATTCGAGGTATCTAATGATTCTAAAACATCTACTTGTTCTTTTAAATCATGTTCGATAACTTAGAATCTCAAAAGGCTATCGAGAGTATGAGAAAAGAAGTAGAGACCGACTCTAGATAACTTAGGATATAGAGTTGGTTTAGAGGTGTGGAAGAAGCTAAAATTCGTATTAAATGTGAGTTTGAGTATGTAGAAAAGATCAATATACTAGGTGGTGAAATTGATCTTAAGAACAGAGAGATTAAAATGCTTAAAGATAAACTAGCGAGGCGAAAGTGTAAAACTACAGCCCTAGATGAAAAAGAAAAACATGTTGTTAGGGTTGCTAAAACACAATATGCTTCGATCTAGTAAGGAAACCAATAGGTCAAAACTGTTCAAAGATGGTCTTGGTTTATGATACAATGATATGCCACCACCCCCTTGATGAAACATGCACCACCGCTAAAGAGCTGCTCATTTAGTAGTGAATTCGGTTTTAATAAACTGTTGAAGAAATAAATAAGATGAACCACCTAAGATAAGTTTCGATAAGTTATCGATGCTCCCATAATTGAAGATTGGGAATCGATTACGAGGATGATAGAACCGAATCAACTAAGTGCGAAAAGATAGAGCCGAGTTAAGAAAGTTGATTCTAAGCAAGTCAACCTTGTACCTAGATTTGGAGCTAAAGTTACCAAGAAAGTTGTAGAGTGTGGAAATTCCTAGGGCAGATGAAACAATATAAACCTAGGGGTAATCAAAGAAGCTTAAATGGTCTAATTTCTAATGATTAGGTGATGAGTTTCAATGTGTTAAAAGGCTTGTTTTGTGTGTGGTAGTTTTGAACACTTACGGAGAAATTGTCATAAAAGCAGACCACAAGTTTGGAATCATTGGAGGAGGGTAAATCATCAAAACTTTTCAAGAAAAACAAACCCTCATCCTAATAGTAACATGATTCCAAGAGCGGTCTTGATGAGGAATAGGAATACAAAATCTATTGTCATTGCTTCACCTAAATGGGTTCCAACCATCGCTAAGCAAAATGTAAACACGGCTAAGCAAATGTCAAACCATCATAAGCAAAATATCACCACCGATTCAAAAGAAGTTTTAAAATTCCAAAGGTGATAAGCGTCTGGTGGTTGGAAATCATTTTATGTGTTAAGGCCTTAGCAAGTTGGCAATGGAAGCCTAAGACCAAGGTTTTACCACATGTCAACTGTGCATCAATGGACCTAAAGAAATTTGAATATTTTGATGCATAGGCGAGACCCAAGTCAAGACTAGCTTGGGTCCACAAGAGGAACTAACTTGTGTAATTTTATGTCTTGGGCAATCTTCAAACCGAGCTAAAAGATAAAGGAGTTTTTATAGTGGTTGCTATGGGCACATGACTTGGGATGGAAGCAATTTGGAAGATTTTGAAGCTTATGATGGAGGATATGTGGCATTTGGCAATGATCCAAGGGAGGAAAGATACTTGGCGAGGCACAATCGAGCAGGAAACTAGACTTTGAAAAGTCTACTTGGTACATGGACTTAAGTACAATTTATTCAAGTGTTTCTCAAATGTGTGATAAGAAAAGCGGGTACTTTTGGGAAACCGAGTGTGTGGTGTTATCTCCCGAGTTTAAGATGCACGATGAGAAGTTTATACAACTTAGGGTACCTAGGAAGGAAAATATATATTGTTTTGATCTTAAAAATGTTCTTCCTAATAGGTCCTTATGTTTGTTTGCTAAAGCATCTGTTGATGAGTCAAAAGCGTGGCATAGAAGGCTAGGTCATCTCAATTACAAAACAATCAATAAAGCGGTAAAAGGAAACTTAGTGAGAGGTTACCTTCAAAGGTTTTGAGTGTAAGGAAGCTGTGTGGCTGTCAAAAGGAAAACAACATAGAGCTTCTTGTAAGACCAAAACTATAAACACCATAACACAACCATTGTTTATGCTTCATATGGACTTATTTGGACCTACCTTTGTTAGAAGCTTGAACCATAAGCGAGATTGCCTAGTTATCACCGATGATTATAGTAGATTTTCTTGGGTATACTTTTTGGCTACTAAGAGTGAGACTAGTGAGATTCTTAAGAGTTTCATTACTAAGATAGAAAATCTAGTAAATCATAAGGTCAAAGTAATCGATGTGATAATGGAACCGAGTTTAAGAATGATGTGATGAATAAGTTACTGTAGCTAAAGGTATTGAAAGGCAGTTTAGTGTTGCTAGAACACCACAATGTAATGGTGTGGTGAAAGGAAAAATAGAACACTAATTGAGGTTGCTAGGACAATGTTGTCGAATCTAAGTTACCAACTACCTTTTGGGTTGAAGTCAGGAATTGCATGTTATGTGCAAAACATAAGTAAGGTAGTGAAGCCTCATAACATGACCCCCTATGAGCTGTTACATGATAGGAAGCCAATGATTGCATTCCTAAAACCTTTTGGGTGTCCTGTTACCATTTTGAATACCATAGACTACCTAGGCGAGTTTCAAGAAAAAGCAGATGATGGATACTTTTTAGGCTATTCAACAAATAGCAAAGCCTTTAGAGTATATAATAGGAGGACTAGACTTGTTGAAGAGAATCTACATGTTCAATTCAGTGAAAAGACTCCTAGTGTTGAGACAAAAGGACCAGACTGGTTATTTAACATTGATATGCTAACCAAATCTATGAATTATGAGCCTATCATTGCAGGAACTTCCACTAATGCTGATGCAGGTATACAAAAGGATTCTGAAGAAGATTCATCTTCAAAGGAAGTTGATTCTCCAAAGGAGTTCTATTTGGTTGAAAAGTGGAAAGCTGGTTCTGTTCCTTCCATCATACACAAGCAAGGTCCCTCGGTGATGATGTGTATCAATTCGAGGCAATGTTGATCATCATCAAGATAAGGATGATTTGGTGCAAGATAACTCGATGTCGGTAGAAGAAATTGAAAAGAAGAAAAAGCGATCGCAAGCAATCGCTAAGCTTCTTGAAAGTCTTGATAGGCCATCTGTGAACGCCGACAAGCCATCTTCTACCACCGATAGGTCAAGTGAAATTCCACTACAAGTCTTGGAGATAGTACTTTCTTTGGACCTAATCCAAAGCCACTATTTGGTGATGAGGAGTATCCACATGATCCTAATATGCCCGAATTAATAGAGATTGATACTCCTACGATGATGAAGACATGGATGAATTCTTCAATGCTAATTTGACTAATTTGGAAGCGTAATTAATGAAAGTCCAATTACTACTACGAAATTCACAAGATTCATCCCAAGGCATGATTCTTGGAAATTTGAATACTCCAGTTCAAACAAGAAGGTGGTAAAGAACAGAACCTTTTCTCGAACATGGGTTCTTTGCAAGATCTCTTCACAAAAGAAACAGTCATAAAGATCTCGCAAAATTGCTTGTTTGCTTGTTTTACATCTCAAAAGGAGCCCAGAGAGTAGAAGAAGCTTTAATGGAAGAAGAATGGGTAGAATCAATGCAAGAGGAGCTTCTTGGTTCAAACTTCAAGAGGTTTGGACATTGGTTGATCTTCCAAATGGAAAGAGGGCTATTGGGACTAAATGGGTGTTCGAAACAAGAGGATGAAAGAGGAATTGTAGTGAGGAACAAGTCAAGGTTGGTTGCTCAAGGATACACACAAACGAAGGTTTGGACTATGATGAAGTATTTGCACCAGTTGCAAGGATAGAGGCTATTAGATTGTTTTGGCTTATGCTTCATTCAAAATTTTGTTGTGTATCGGATGGATGTTAAAAGTGCTTTTTATATGGCACTATTGATGAGGAGGTTTATGTTTGTCAACCTCACGGTTTTGAAGATCCCGATCATCGACAAGGTTTACGAGGTGAGGAAGGCTATGTATGGACTGCATCGGGCTCTAGGGCATGGTATGAATGCCTATCTACTTATTTGATGGACAATGGGTTTAAAGAGGGCGATTGATAAAACTTTGTTCATTAGAAAGCACAAAGATGATATTTCTTGGTTCAGTTTATGTAGATGACATCATCTTTGGTTCCACTAACAAGGAGCTATCAGAGATTTTGAGAAACTTATGCATGATAAGTTTCGAGATGAGTTCTATGGAGAACTCACTTTCTTTTAGACTCTGAGTTCAACAAAGGGTGATGGTATTTTCATTAGTCAAGACAAGTATGTAGCAGATGTGTTGAAGAAATTTGGGTTTCAAGATGTAAAAAGTGCAAGTACACCTATGGAGACTCAGAAACCTATGCTACCAGATGATAGAAGTCCCAAAGTTGATTTGAAGTTGTACAGATCCATGATTGGATCTTTGATGTATCTTACTGCATCTAGGCCAAACATTATGTTCTCAGTATGTGTGTGTGCAAGATTTCAAGTAACACCCAATACCTCACACATGAATGCTGTTAAGAGGATCTTTAGATATTTGAAAGGTCATTCTAAATTAGGCCTTTGGTACTCTAAGGATTCTCCTTTGATTTAGTGGCCTACATCGATAGTGACTATCTTGGAGCTAGTGCGGATAGGAAGTCTACCCTTTGGAGGATGTCGGTTCTCGGAAGCAGATTAATTTCTTGGCGGTGTAAAAGCAAACTATTGTGGCAAATTCTATAGCGAAGTGAATATGTGGTCGCACGCTAGTTGTCGTGGTCAAGTTCTATGGATTCGAGAATCAATTCTTTGGATTTTGGGTACAATTTTATGCATACTAAGATTTACATTGATAATAACGATTACAATTTGCATTATCAAAAATCTGCTTTTACATTCTAGAACTAAACATATTGAGATAAGACATCACTTTATTAGAGATTGTAATGAGAAAAGGTTGATTCAAATGGTAAAATCCATCGATTTCAATGTTCTCGATCTTCTCACCAAAGCTTTTGATGTGGGAGGTTTTGGTATCTTGTTGTTAGTATAGGAATGATTAATCTCTAAAACTCTCAAATTGTTTTGTAGAAGTTTGTAAAAGTATTGGACTGTTATTATGTAATCTTAGTATTGCTATTTCTTCTTATATCCACTGATAGTGTTGCTTCTAACCTCTGATAGAGTTGATCTATCCACTGCTAGTTGTTCTGTGTTTCCACTAATCTTTGTGCAGATAAACGACAAGTCATTATAGATATTCAAGAAATCGAAGTTACATTGATCATTCAACAAAGCGGTTTACGACACGACACAATGAAACTTCAAGTGCTAAATAAAGACTACAACTATACATGATTTCTACTACTACTATCCTTGCTTATATCGTTTGAATCTTTGGATATGCATTTATCATATGCAAACGAAGCGACTAAGGATCAAAATGGAAAGGATGGATTGATGCAAACGAAGAAGTCAAGGCGATTGTGGCGAGATAGATGGATGATATGATATTCTTCTTGTGCTCCATCTTCTCTTACCACCATTCAACAACTTACTCCATCTTCCCTTTTCCTTCACAGTTACGATGTATGAAGAAGCACCATGATTTGGTGCACTAAGACCAAGAACCACCTCTCGTCATTAGGGAGTGGTGGGTTTCTTGCTCGTGGTCTTGGTTGGGGTTAGATGATGAAGGTTTGGGGTTTGAAGTCCTCTTCTTAGAAGAGTCATCAGAGTCTTCAGAGGCATCACTTGGATTCACCACACTATCATCTTCAGATGATGGGAGAAATGGAGATTTTCTTGGTCTTGATTCTTGTGGAGGAAAGTAGGTAAGCCATGGGTTTCCATCTTCACTTGATGATGAAGATGATGAAGAGGAGGAGGAGGAGGTTAGATCCACCACTTCTGGTTTGTTCCAACTAGGGTTCCACATTTTGATTGATTGGGGATTTTGGAGCAATTAGGGTTTTTACCTTTTGATTAGTTTGGGCGTTATATGATATTTGGGTTCTTTTTATAAGAGAAGTTTAGGGTTATTGAAGTAACTATGAGGCAGGTTAAATGTGGTTGGAGAGTTAATAAGGTTCTTGGGGATTGGACTGAGATATGTTCTAGAAGTTGACTATATTGACTTTCCTGTTTTAACCACGGATAGGTCTTTGTAACCACTTCGGCTATTTCTAACCACGACAACCATAATCTTTGTCTCGTGTTTGTTTTGTGTTTGTCTTGCGGGAAAGAAGGATTTGTGTGCATAAGGAGCTAGTATGTTTCTTTGCTTGTGTTTGTGTAAAAAAAAAAAAAAAAAAAAAATTAGTGTGGAATTCTTCATATCCTGTGAGATCCTTTTTCATTTGGCAGAGACTTGCTTGCTTTAATTTGGATTGTTGGGAGGAGTAATCATTTGTATCCATTGGTGGTTTGTTACAACTGCGGATCGTTGTTATGTAACTGCGGATAATATGTTACTCTGTTTTGATACTTCAGGGGTTATTTCGACACTTTGGCAAAAGTATATAACCCTCCCCAAACTCACGGATAGATCACTTTATTTGATCTACTAACTTCTTCCCTTGGCAATACCTTTAAACCCTAATCACTTTTGTTGATTTCTTCACAAAACCCACTTCATTTACATCATTAATCACAATGGCTAAGACGTATTCCACTTCACATAATCTTGTTGCTATTCTCACCAAAGATGCTCATTCTGAAGGGTTTCATCAAATGATTGATTTCCTGATTAATAGTCCCATTCACTATGCTTTAACTGTTAAACCCACCATTCTTAAATCTTACATTCATCAATTCTGGAGGAACGCTACAATTGAGAAGGTTGATGGCATGGAGGTGTTTAGTACTGTTGTGGATGAGCAGGCTATTTCTGTTTCTGAGGAGATCATTAGAGAGGTTTTGAGGCTTGATGATGCTGCTGGTGTTGATAATCTTTCAGATGTTGAGATTTTTGCTGGTTTAGAGAGATTAGGATACACACACAGAGGTGAAAAGGTACAATTTTTTAAGAGTTTGTTTTCACAACAATGGAAGTTTTTGATTCATACTTTGTTGATGTGTATGAGTAACAAGACCACAGGATTTAATGACTTTCCTTCAAAAATTGCTACTGCTATTATTTGTTTGTCTGATGGAAGGAAATTTAACTGGTCTCGGATGATTTATGAGGGGTTAGTTCAGAACATTAGGAAGAAGGGTAAATACTATTTGTATCCTAGGTTTGTTCAACTGCTTGTGGAACATCAAATAAAGGAACCTGTTGAACATGCTAGAGAGTATGAAGTACATCATATGCTTCCTAGAGTTTTTGCTCATATGAGGAATCAGCCACAGAATGTTGTCATTAGAGATGTTCCTTTATTTCCTCACATGCTTAATTTGCCTACTGATCTGAGTTTAATGAAGGTCTTGCATCATGGACTAGGAGAACACAGGGCACTCAGCTTCCTCAGGCTAGTGCTAGTGGTATGGTTAATGAGGTTGTCACATGGAGTGGAGGTGACATGATTGGAAGGGCTTCCACCTTGATTCATGCTTTGATCTTTGGTCGGGCTAGTGGAAACATCAATAAGACCCAACCTTTGGCAACTCCTAATGTGGAAAGTTCTTTGGAGCTTAACACGGTGGAGGTATCCCTAGCTAACCGGCTTCTACAGGTACATAGATGATCGGGCTCGATGCGGTGCTATGTCTTCTAAATCCAAGGATTCACCTCTCGGGCGATTAACACACTCAAGTGATGAGGATAGATTGGAACCTGACATTGAATTGACGGTTAATGACTTTGTACATGATGACTTTTCCAATGAACCACCTCTCGGACCAGTTCACACAGGTCGAAGTGGGGAGGATATTCTTGAACGTTTACATGAATTGACGGTTAAGTGTGCTAAAATGGAGGGTACAATTTCTGGTCTACAGGCATTATCTGTGCTTCAAGGTAAGGATATTCGGAGGTTGAAGCATAGGGTCTTGGTTTTGGAGAAAGTGAAAATACCTGGAGTTGTTGTTTTGAAAGCTATGCGACGAAAGAAAAAGAAGGTGAACTCCTCTACTGATCTGAATGTGAATGATGTATCCAAGCAGGGAGGAGTGATGGTATGAATTCGTGGGAGGTGTGGATGTATCTGTTGGTGTAACTATGGAGGAAGATGTTGATAGTGGAGATCAAGATTTTTTGGTTTCTGATAAAGATGGGAATGCTGTTGTTCTTGAAGAATTGAAGAATGTTGACGTAGTGCAGAACACAACAACTGATAGTATACCTAAAACCATGGTTAGTACTTTTGTAACCACTGATGTAGTTTCAGACTTGGCTATTGTTTCTACTACTGTCATTCCCACTGCTATCACAACTACTTCTACTGTTGTTACAACTCTTTCTGTATTACCAACTAAGCCTAAAGAAGTAGAGAAAGAGGCTGCGAGTACATTGATTAATCTGAGCAAAACATCATCTATACCTACATCTATCATTGCACCTGTTTTATCTGTTCAGTCTACTGCTACTAAACCAAGAGGTAAAAGTTTGGTTATTGGTGAACCTTTAAAGAAGAAAATGGTTAAATCTAATGTTGGAAAAGGTAAAGAAGTAGTGCTGAAGTTTAAAAATAAAGCAGAACAAGAAGCTTATGATGAAGAGTATGCTAAAGGTCTTGAAGCTGAGGATAAAGCAGTTTTGGTGAAGAGAAAGCAAGATGAAGAGGAAGCTAGTCAGAAATTATTAGCTACATGGTATGAATGCCAAAACTATCTTGAAGCTTCTGAATTAATAAATGATGAGTATACAGTACAAGAATGGGCTTTGTTTGATGATGATGAAAAAGCTAGACTTCTGGGTACATTGGCAAAGAAGGTTAGTAAAGAAAAGAAGCAAATTGTAAGAAAGAAACCTCCTACTATTGCTCAGTTGAGGAATGTATTGATGAAGATTATCAAGAATTCAGGCATACATGTTTCTGATAATCTTAGTAGGTGTTCATTTAACAGAATCTTGGAAATCTATGAGAGATGTATGAAAATTAATCATGATGATTTCTGTCCAATGAATTCTCAAAAGGAGAAAGAGTGGATTAAAGAACATGATGAATGGATGCAAAGTAAGCGAAAAGGACATCCGAGGTTCGGTGACATCGATTCTAAGAGATTGAAAGTTGTTGAAGATGTAAATCAAATCATTTCTTATGAGTTTAAGCTTTTAGATGGAAGTGAAGGAGTTTGGAAAATTCAAAGACTCAATAATGAAGTTTCTGAGTATAATAAATTTTCACAAATGCTTCAATATTTTGATAGAGATGATTTGATGAATCTTTGGATACTTTACAAGAATAAATTTGGTGAAGTACATCCAAATGATTATCATGAGAGGATGATGTATCATAATTTGAAGATTCTATTTGAACCTACTCATGTTGAACCTGAATGGCAAGGACTCTACAATGGTCAAGTTACTAGATGGTTTTTATATCAAACCTGTGGAGTTCATATTTTAACTGCATTTACGGAAAGGTTATTCATATGCTTGTAGAAGGTGATTATCCTCAATTGAATAAGCATCCGTGAATAATTGCTCGATGTTGAAGCTTTGGTTGTATCAAGATGTTATTATCCTATGATGGTCAAGCTTATGATTTGTTGAAGAAGTATGAGAAGATACTTAAAGCTAGTAAGTGTTTGGCTACATCCTCCAATTCGGATGTTTTGAGCTTAAAGGAAACTTGAGAATTCTGTAAGAATTTATCAAGTTTAGGGGAGGATTGTTGGCTTTTAGGTTCCTTGGATAATGATTACTCTAAGTACTGGAACCACGGACAAGCTTGATGTAACCACGGATGAAGAGTGTAACCACGGATGAAGATAACCATGCTAGTAGTATTATGTAACCACCGATAGTATAGAGTAAGCACGCTAGTCTTGTATAGTCGGTTAGTTTATTATATTAGATAAATATGGAAAAGATATTTATCTTGTAGGTTACGTATTGTATATTGTATAGGACTCCTTAGCCTATAAAAGGAGGTCCTAGGTTAGGTTAGATATACGTATGTTTTATATCTAAGGTCGATACACTTCAAGGTTGCAAAACCCTAATACTGTAAGAGTATTCGTATTAATAAATAATATTGAGGTGTTGAATGTTAATTGTTCTTCTTCTTAAGATTAAGTATTAAATTCCGCGTAATACTTGATAAGCTTTTGTTACAAGTCAGTTTCTATATTAGATCGTTTGCTCAACTGGGATCAACATCCTTTATGCTAACGACCGTTAATAAATAACTTAAAATTTGGTTATCTTACGCTAAACTTGCATTGTTGGACCTTTATACTAACGATCGTTAAAAATAACTTAAAATTCGGTTTCTTACGCCCGTCCGTTTTCACGTTTTCGTCCGTTTTACGTTGCTCGTTCTTTAACACGTTTTGTCCCTTTTTCACGTTTCATACGTTTTACACACTTTCATCCGCTTTTCAAGTTTTCGTCCGTTTTTCCAGTTTTCATATGTTTTACACATTTTCATCCGTTTTACACATTTTCGTCGGTTTTGCATGTTTTCATTCGTTTTTACATGTTTTGTTCGTTTTAACACGTTTCGTTGGTTTTTCACGTTTTCATCCGTTTTTACATATGTATTTGTTCGTTTTTACACGTCTTCTTCCGTTTTTTCACATTTTCATCAGTTTTTACACGTTTTCATCCGTTTTAACACATTTTCGTCCGTTTTTGCACGTTTTCATCTGTTTTTTCAAGTTCTCATCCGTTTTTACATGTTTTCGTCTTTTTTTACACGTTTTCATCTGTCGTTACACGTTTTGGTCCGTTTTAACACGCTTTTGTCAGTTTTTTCACGTTTTCATCTGTTTTTACATGTTTACATTCGTTTTTGCACGTTTTCGACTGTTTTTGCACGATTTCGTTTGTTTTTACACACTTTTGTCTGTTTTAACACGTTTTCATCCGTTTTTCTTGTTTTCCTCCGTCTCTACACGTTTTAGTCCGTTTTTTCACGATTTCATCTGTTTTTACACATTTTCATCCGTTTTTACAAAATGTGCAAACATTCGAAAACGTATTAATATGCGAAAAGATAGATAAAATGTGCAAACACGAACAAAAACGTGAAACAACAAATAAAAACGTGTAAAAACGGATGAAAACGTGAAACAACGGACGAAAACGTGCAAAAACGGACGAAAACGTGTAAAAACGGATGAAAACGTGTAGAAACGGATGAAAACGTGAAAAAAAAAATAGATGAAAACATGTTAAAGTGGACGAAAACGTGTTAAAACAAACGAAAACATGTAAAAACAGACGAAAACCTACAAACAGACAAAAACATGCAGAAAAGGATGAAAACGTGTAAAAACATATGAAAACGTGAAAAAACAGACGAAATTGTGTTAAAACGGATGAAACCGTGTTAAAAAGGATGAAAACGTGTAAAAACGAACTAAAACGTGCAAAAACGGACGAAAATGTGTAAAAATGGATGAAAACGTGTAAAAACAGATGAAAACGTGAACAAACGGACGTAAAACGGGGAAAACAGTCGAAAACGTGAAAAACGGATAAAAACGTGAAAAAACGGACGAAAGCGTGTCAAAATGAATGAAAACATGTAAAAACATACGAAAACATGAAAAAAACGGACGGAAACGTAAAAAAACCAAATTTTAAGTTATTTTTTAACGATCGTTAGTATAAAGGACCAACGACGCAAGTTTAGCGTAAGATAACCAAATTTTAAGTTATTTATTAACGGTCGTTAGCATAAAGGACTAACGATGCAGGTTTTTTTGTAACGGGTACATAGAAAGGACTAACGATAGAGATTTATTGACAGAATGAGAAAGAAAAAAGAATGCTACATACAATAAGAAAAAGTGGCAAGTTAACTACATTTTTAAGTGATTTGCCCTAAAATCAACTTTTGACTAACGTAATGTCTTTCGATATGTTGGTTCTTTTGGCTCAATATCTTTCAGATCACGATATGGACATCACAATGGAAAAATTTAACGCACCAAACGAGCTCACAATAGAAGACATTTTCCCTACTGGTTATAAAATGAAGATTGGAAAGAACAACCTCAAGGTGGACTTTGATAACTTCACCTGCTCTGAATCTTCATGCCGCATTGCTGTGGACATTCTTAAGACTCATCCCTACCATAACATGCTCACCAATTCAGCAACTGTACCAGAGATCTATATCCATCAGTTCTGGCACACGATGAAGAAAGCTGATGGTCAAGATGTTGTCACGGTGACTCTCAACAACAAACAAGTCACCGTCACCGTTTCTGACTTACGAGCAATTCTTCTGCTCCCTGCCATCCATCATGCTGAGTATGTTCCTACTCCAACTGAAGAGGCTACACTTAGATTCATGGTCGATATTGGCTATGATGAAGCTGCGGGGATCATTACTAAACATTCTTCGGTCGATTTAAAGAACATCCATCAGCCGTGGAGAACTTTATACATCATGATTGCCAAGTACATTTACGGACGAGGCGGTTATGAGCATCCTAAGCTCACGGAACTACAAATCTTCGGGGCATGGTCAACATGATGCATATTGACTACTTAAAATCGATATGGGAAGACATGATGTCTTACCTCAAGAAGCCTGGCACAAAGGTCCCTTACATCAGATACACAAAGTTGTTGATCCAGAGGATACTCGGGAATAATCAAGACATTCCCTTGAGGCTTGATGACTCAAACCATCATTCTGCATTGTTTGAGCCTACCTTAAATGTTGTCAGATTCAAAGACTCATCAACTAAGAAGCAAGGTGTGGTTTTGACTGACTGCCTACTCACCGATGATGTTAAAAGCCTTCAATCGTATTCACGATATCAAGAAGCTGTGACCATAGGAAAAGTCGGCTTCATGGATGAAAAGTCTTCCTCCATCCTAGTCAAGAAGACCAGGAGATCAGGCAGTGCTGGAAGTGCAGCAAGCACTGGGAGTGCCCGCAAGTATCCAAAGAGGAATCCTTCCTGAAAAAGAAAAGTTCCAACAAAGGGTGCCACCCCTAATCCTCAATCGGCACCTAAACTAAAGGACAAAGACTCCGAGGATACTGAGATAGATGAGGAGGTTCACTATTTGGAGTCTGTTATCGATGATACAACAACAGTTGAAAAACCACAAAGTCCCAAAGCAGATAAGGGCAAGACTCCAGTTACTGAAGAAGAAGAAGAAAGTTCGGATGATGAACCGAAGGATGAGGAAAGAGAGTATCACAAGACTCTCAAAGAGCTAAGGTTGAAGCATGTTGCTTCAGAATTTCATCGCGAATAAACAAGAGGCCCTGGAGGTTCCGGTGGTGGTACACTTACCATACCAATTCGTGATGCGGTTAATCAACCCAATAAGCGAATTGGTGCCACCGCTAAGGAATCCACTGAGCAGCAGCAGCAATCTTATGAGGTACCATTCACCTTTGAGGAAGAATAAAAACAGGAACATGATGAGAGGATCACAGATAAAGATATTGAGGAAGCTGCTAAAGAAAAAGCTGAAGAGGAAGCTCGAGCTAAAGCGTAAGAAGAGGCGTGGTAAAGACAAGCTTTGTTGCTATGCAAATCAATCCAGTCCGCCTCCGGTTGTCTCCGGCGTTGAATTGATATCGAAGCTCGTAATGCAAATGTCTCCAAGATCCGCAACATTCAATTCGACAAAGCTAAACTTTTGAGGCATTATTGTAATATCAACTCAAAACAACGTACAAAGAGTCGGTGAAAGGGCTAAACGACCAAGAGATGATGACGATGTCGACAAGGATTCGAGCCTAAGCGTCCAAAGCGGTGTGAATCCTCTTCTATGCCTCCACCACCCCAAAGGACCACCACCATAAGAAGATCTTCACAACGTCCTCCTGCTAGAGACAACTCTCAGGACTCCGAGTCTCCACTCACTTTTGACAATTATACGATTCCAGAAATGGAAAACTGTTGATCATTTTGAATACACTGGTGGTGATGACGAGGAGACTCCTGAGCCACGACAACAACCCCCCCTCTTCTACATCAACTAAGCAACCAGCATCATCCTCGAAGCCACAGAAGAAAAAGTCATCATCTGTTGTATCATGGCTAGATGAAGATGAAAATGACGAATATGAATGGTTCTCAAAGCTTGTTGATGCCACCCCTCAATTACCAGAAGGCCAAGAACCGGTAGATGGTCGAACTATGGAGCATGTCAAGATCATCCAATAAAAGTTTAAAGTTGATAAGGTTTTAAAATGTACCTTTTTGAGGGTCGTTTAAGCCCTTATTTGATCACTTTTGTATCCGTTATTACTTAATATCGTTCCTTTTCACTTTTTAGGTCTCTTGAAGGCAAATTGCTGTAATGGCACTTATTTGGAAGAAAAGGCGCGGATATCTGAAGAAAATGGCCAAAGTCAAGAATCGAGACACTCAAGTCTTTGAAATACAAGGTGACGGCGTCATCGCTAACAATGACGCCGTCGGAGCATTTTGTGACGACACGTAAGCCAAATTTCTTATTTTCAAGTGACGGTGTCGGGGCTTTAAAAGAGTAGACCGTCGCAACTCGACGGCCTAGATTTGATCCGAGACGGCGTCCGAAAGTCAAGAGGGGCGTCGGAAGCACAAGGTGACGCCGTCGCAAGACTAACGTGGCCAAGACGAAACCCTAATGACGGTGACGGACGGCGTCACAAATCATAAGGACGCCGTCGCATATGTAATCTTATATATAGAATCCGAATTTTCAAGATTAGTGTGTAGTCTTTTGGAGTAAAACCTAAACCGAACCAAGGCTGTCTTGTACAAGATTTTAGGGTTCCAAACCCTATCTTACATCAAGATAAGTGTTTTACTTCATTAATTCAATTATGTCTTCAATTATTTGTGTGTATGCTTGCATGTTCTCCATGTCCCGCTAATTTACTTGTGTTTTGCTTCGAATATGAAACTTAATTATTAAATATTGATTGGTTGTCTCTTATCTTAATTGATTAATGATCTAGTAATGCGATAGGTCATTCGTTGTGTAATTAATGCTTGATTAATCTTTGTGAACCTTGGGCTATAGCACTTAGAGCGGTTGTAGGCTAAACCATCCAAAGAGTGCCTTAGAGTTAGAGTTTATAATCCCTATAGGGTTTTGTAGACGAGACCCTTTGGTAAGTTCAAAGAGTTAGGGATAAACGCATACCCTACGAATTTAGACACACAACGCGATTAAGAATAAGGACGTGACAATAGGAGATAATTAAGGAGTAATAAAACCTAAGTGAACACATCTTTAAACTATCATACGAGCACACAATAATTAGACATAGACTACATACACCAAGATTAGATAATTAGATAAGTAGAGTAATAGGTAGAAATACCAACCCCCATATCCAAACCCCGAGATTCGTACCTTTCCATTTTCTTAAAAACCATAAAAAAGATAAAAAATAATCTTCCTCAACCCCAACCTTAGCGTAGTAACTTATCACTAGCATTCCTATTCCCCTAGAGAACGATATCAATACATGTGGCTTACCTTAATACTACACTACAACGATTAGGTTCACTACCTAGGGTGTTATAAAACTTGCTTGAAGAAAAGGAAGTTCCTTTGACCCCGAACGACGCGTGTAGCGTTATCAAGTTTTTGGCGCATTGCCGGGAATAGAATAGCTAGTTAGTAGTCCACCTCGTTTAGGTTTCTTTGCTTGATTCCTATCAAGTAAATTTTTCTCAATTTTAGCTTTCTCATAGTCTATCCCCCTTCTTCGTGACTTTTGTTCGTAACCCCATCACTTTTCATTATGGAAGGTGATGACCCACCAAACAACAATTCTCCATCAAACAAATACCCACCACTCGATCCAACTTTTGCCAACCAACTCCGAGCTCGCATTGTTAGTGAAATTGGAGAACTTAAGAAACTAAATAGGATAATTGAAAGTGCACTCGAAAAAGCCCTTGAGGAATCCACTGGTACCCTAGATAGTGATTCAACCTCAAGTGATTCGGAAGATGAAATTGTGGAAGGAGATTATAAGGTTTTGGAAATTATGGATGGAAGCAAGGAGGAGGAGGAACTTAGGGAGTATTTCGATTCATACCCTAATGGGAAGGAAATTGCTTATCACTATAATGTAGTTAACTTTCCACGACCACCTTTCGACCCATGCATAAAAAGTGGTAACCCTAAAAATATCAAGATACCGTGCATGATTGGATACTTATATAAGGATCACACTTACATATATTATAAGGCACCTATGAACATAATGTCTAGGCTTTACTACAATTGGATCATGAGTGAAAAGTTAGGACCTATGAGGGATCCCTTTTACCCTAGGAAGTTGAGTAACTATGTCAGGAGGGTTAAAGGATTGCATGTCTTCGTAGGTAATTTCACATATAGGTGTGATTTCATGATCTTAGAAAATGTTAAGGGCATCATTGATGGGTTTTTAGGAGATGTGATACTTGGGAAACCATTTATAGAGGAGTCTAAGATGGTTTATGATCGAGAGGAAGGAATAGTCGAGTTCTCAAATGGAGCCGAGAGTGTTAAATATATAATGCCCCACAAAAACAAGAAGTTTGAGGGTATGGATAATTTAGATGTGGATAACATTCCGGCATTTGAAGTAGACTGGAAGAACAAGGTTTACTACACTGCTTGTCTTGAACTAGGCCCTGAATATATTCGTGATGAGAGAAGGGTTAAGGAGATCGAATGGGCCTCTAAGATTAGGAAAACGTAAGGGCACGACTACGAGTCTAGCTACAAGACTCTTAAATAAAGAAAAGCGCTTCATGGGAGGCAACCCATGCTTAATTGTTTGCTTGTTAGTGTCATATATCTTCTATTGATTGCTTATTCTCATGTTTAAATTTGTAAAAATGCTTTATTTTGTTTTTAACCTCGTCTTAATTGCATATAAAGGTATTTTACATAAAGGATAAGTGTAGGGAGGATTACACACGTTTTCAAAAGAAACATAAACATGAGAATATCAATTAATTAAAAGATATATATGTGTGTTTGTTCGAGTCAAATGCTTGTATCGAGTCATAATGGATGTTTTGCAGAAATATTTCCAGATTCTAAAGATGTAAATTTTCCATAATTTTTTTCGAAAATCGAGACCGCTTTTGTCGGGATAACCCGACGGCATAAGGATCGCAACCTAACGGCGTCGGGAAGGAGTAAAACAACAGATTACGTTTTCTCGTTTTCGAGCTACTTATAAATTTTGGAAATTTCCGGTCTTAATTTTCCGAAATTTTGTAAACATCCATTCCACAAGCATTATATCCTAGTTTAGTAGAGTCTTATATATATTATTACCGCCGATTTTACGTGAAGGTTTCGTTTGTTTTCTTCGAATGTGCAGGTTTTATTTATCAAGAAGAAGAAACAAAGGATTGGAAGGAGCTTTTCACGCATACATTTTTCTTGGAAAGGATTTAACCACCACTTCACACGGATCCTACCGAGCTAATCAGGGGAGTACTAGTTTCTTTCATTTTTAATTACCTTCCATTATCATAACTTTGATACTTTCGGGGAACATTGGGGACAATGTTCAGTTTAAGTGTAGGGAGGGAAAATAAAACGGGAACTTAGAAACTATGCTTATCCTTGATTATTTGCTTTGTCCAATTGTATTTGTGTAATAAACCATGAGAAAATGTCGGTTAGTGTAATTTTAGCACCAAATTTAAAATTTTTCATGACATATAGGAGTGGGCCATTAGTCTTAACAAAAGCGTCTCACGGATAGGAAGTTGCATGACTAGCACAAAAACCCTTTACCACCTAAATTCCACCCAAAATGTGAGGATCGCCCTTAGATTAGTAGGAATTAAAGCATTCATCTTTAATGCTTAGAGTGTGAACCGGTAGTATAATAGATTCTAGAACTTGTTTTGTGATGCATTTCGAGATCGCTAGTAAGACTACACTTGTGTAGTTAGGAATAACTAAATGATAAGAGACATTAGGATAACCCTTGCTTGATACCCATAATATAATTACTTCTTCCACATCGGTTGAGTAATTCCCCCACACCTTTGCGTTGTACTCATCTTTAGTACACGATACCCCTAGTTAACCCCTCAGAGCCTATCCTTTTCGCGGTTCTTGTGATGTTTCGGTTTTTCCGGAATATCAATGAAGAGCATTGTTTACACCCCACCCCCAAATATACACCCAAATCACCTTAGCCTACCTTGTATGCACTCACTTTTAGTGCATTATTGTTATCACCCTAAACCCTTAGTTCAATTATCTAGTTGCTTGCATGAGTTGCTAAGTCGAGTCATATCTTTGTACACAGTTTTGGGACGATTGGGACTCATGGGAAAAACTTAAAGTTTATGAAATGACTGGAAGGGAACGTTAAATTCCTTTATTTGCGTAATAACGTACCCCAAGTGTTTTTTATCTATTCAATTCGGGTCAAATTAGTGTTAGAGTAATAAAAACTCAAGTGTAGGGATGTGCCTATAAATCCCTATCATTTTGATGTTACCGTAGAGGATGGTAGAGTAAAAGTGTATGAACAAAAAAAAACAAAAAAAAAAAAAAAAAAAAGAGAGAGAGAAAAGAAAAAGATATAGTGGTTAAAAAAAACGGGCTACCATCCTACATCTATCCTTTAAATTTATGTTTGTTTGTTTCAGTTATCTAGAGTTTAGAGTGTCGAGTCTTGGCTTAACAATGTCATTCTTCGTATGCTTGTAACATGGAGATTTTTGACTTGCCACCACTAAATAGCCTCGCCCACCAAACCCTTTGTTTCCCTACCGTAAGCCTAACATTACAACCCTTTAAAGACCTCTTTGATAGTCTTTCCTAGGTGCTTACGCCAAAGCGATGGAGGTTTGATCTATTCTCAAGCCTATGGTAATCTATGTACTAGGACCGGTTAATGAGTGTTTATCTTCCATTTCCAACTTGTTATATTTTATATACACCCGAGAGAGATGTGAGTATCCAAACACCCCATGTGAGGTGCTAGTATGTAATTTCCGTGCTTGTTATGACTTTTGCGGGGCTTATATGCGTTGTGGACTGTTTTAAACCAATGCTTTATGACCCCTAACTTATAAATTAATTGGCTAAAAGCACATTTGCTTGAGGACAAGCAAATACCAAGTGTAGGGATATTTGATAAGGTCTTAAAATGTACCTTTTTGAGGGGTCGTTTAAGCCCTTATTTGATCACTTTTGTATCCGTTATTACTTAATATCGTTCCTTTTCACTTTTTAGGTCTCTTGAAGGCAAATTCTTTGTAATGGCACTTATTTGGACGAAAAGGGCGGATATCTGAAGAAAATGGCCAAAGTCAAGAATCGAGACACTCAAGTCTTTGAAATACAAGGTGACGGCCATCGCTAACAATGACGACGCCGTCGGAGCATTTTGTGACGACACGAAGCCAAATTTCTTATTTTCAAGTGACGGTGTCGGGGCTTTAAAAGAGTAGGCCGTCGCAACTCGGACGGCCTAAATTTGATCCGCACGGTCGGGAAGTCAAGAAGGCGGTCGAAGCACAAGGTGGCCGTCGCAAGACTAACGTGGCCAAGACGAAACCCTAATGACGGTGACCAGACGGCGTCACAAATCATAAGGTGACGCCGTCGCATATGTAATCTTATATATAGAATCCAAATTTTTCAGTATTAGTGTGTAGTCTTTTGGAGTAAAAACCTACACCGAACCAAGGCTGTCTTGTACAGTATTTTAGATCTTACATCAAGATAAGTGTTTTACTTCATTAATTCAATTATGTCTTCAATTATTTGTGTGTATGCTTGCATGTTCTCCATGTCCGGCTAATTTACTTGTGTTTTTGCTTAAGGAATATGAAACTTAATTATTAAATATTGATTGGTTGTCTCTTATCTTAATTGATTAATGATCTAGTAATGCGATAGGTCATTCGTTTTGTAATTAATGCTTGATTAATCTTTGTGAACCTTGGGCTATAGCACTTAGAGCGGTTGTAGGCTAAACCATCCAAAGAGTGCCTTAGAGTTAGAGTTTATAATCCCTATAGGGTTTTGTAGACGAGACCCTTTGGTAAGTTCAAAGAGTTAGGGATAAACGCATACCCTACGAATTTAGACACACAACGCGATTAAGAATAAGGACGTGACAATAGGAGATAATTAAGGAGTAATAAAACCTAAGTGAACACATCTTTAAACTATCATACGAGCACACAATAATTAGTCATAGACTACATACACCAAGATTAGATAATTAGATAAGTAGAGTAATCGGTAGAAATACCAACCCCCATATCCAAACCCCGAGATTGTACCTTTCCATTTTCTAAAAAACCATAAAAAAGATAAAAAATAATCTTCCTCAACCCCAACCTTAGCGTAGTAACTTATCACTAGCATTCCTATTCCCCTAGAGAACGATATCAATACCTGTGGCTTACCTTAATACTACACTACAACGATTAGGTTCACTGCCTAGGGTGTTATAAAACTTGCTCGAAGAAAAGGAAGTTCCTTTGACCCCGAACGACGCGTGTAGCGTTATCAAGTTTTGGCGCGGCTGCCGGAATAGAATAGCTAGTTAGTAGTCCACCTCGTTTAGGTTTCTTTGCTTGATTCCTATCAAGTAAATTTTTCTCAATTTTTAGCTTTCTCATAGTCTATCCCCCTTCTTCATGACTTTTGTTCGTAACCCCATCACTTTTCATTATGGAAGGTGATGACCCACCAAACAACAATTCCCCATCAAACAAATACCCACCACTCGATCCAACTTTTGCCAACCAACTCCGAGCTCGCATTGTTAGTGAAATTGGAGAACTTAAGAAACTAAATAGGATAATTAAAAGTGCACTCGAAAAAGCCCTTGAGGAATCCACTGGTACCCTAGATAGTGATTCAACCTCAAGTGATTCGGAAGATGAAATTGTGGAAGGAGATTATAAGGTTTTGGAAATTATGGATGGAAGCAAGGAGGAGGAGGAACTTAGGGAGTATTTCGATTCATACCCTAATGGGAAGGAAATTGCTTATCACTATAATGTAGTTAACTTTCCACGACCACCTTTCGACCCATGCATAAAAAGTGGTAACCCTAAAAATATCAAGATACCGTGCATGATTGGATACTTATATAGGGATCACACTTACATAGATTATAAGGCACCTATGAACATAATGTCTAGGCTTTACTACAATTGGATCATGAGCATCGTTATCCAGGAACGTTTTGAAGACATTCAGCTTGCCGTGGAATCATACCAAAAACGTGTTAATCTCACAAAACCACAGCTAGACTTTCCCGATATCAACCAACTTGCTCAGTACACCATCCTTAAGAAACCAAAGTTTGGGGTAGTTTACCTCAGTGAACTTCACCATAATTGCTTCATGGCGTGCAAGGAGCTTCACAAATTTTGTGATCACACTCTAAAGAAGGTTCGGGACGGGTTAGCATATCGGTTAAAGGAGATTCATGAAGGCATAGGGTCGAAAAAGAGGTGGAATTCTAGGGATAAGAGGGATGTGAAGAAGATCATCACAAGGATTGATGAAAGGTTGTTTCGTCGCGATCAGATAAGGACATTGGAAAGCTTTGTGGGTGGACGACCGAGTATCTCTCTAACATGCTATCAACGTCCTGAAATAACTCCCGGCGTTATTGACGGACTGCCTGGTACTCCTTGATTTTTTCTTGATTAATATTTGGATGTATTGATCTCTACTATTAACAATGGCTTGTGCACACATAACAGTGTACAACCCGTACTTGTAATGAAAGGACCCTGTAGTACGCATCAGTGCCACAATCCTATAAAAGGAGCGAAAGCTTCTTCTTTTTGAGTAAAACTTATCAAAACTTTCCTTTTTCAAAGTTTTACTCAAAAGAACAAGTACTTCCTCTTATGTTTTCAAAACCTCAAAAGTTAATATTACTTGTTGAGGGGGAGTACTTGCTAAACACTTTGTTCACAAATTGTTCTTCATGGAAATCTTCCCACAAAACTTGAAATGGTCATATTCGATATCAAAATTTCCTCAAAAATAACATTTATATGCCATTTTTGAGGGGGAGAAAAATTTGGGTGATACAAAAATGTTGTGGATTGCAATTGAATCTGTGTGCTAAAGACTTAACCAATGAATTAACGAGCTCTTAAATGTTAGTAACTCGAAAAGACTTGTCCGGGACGGGTAATAATTTCAAGCTAGTTCGCTAGTGATGTAAACGTGTCTCGCAAAGGACTTGTCTTAGTAGAATGTACCATCCGAGAAAATCTTGGTACACATGAACCTTGACGGGTCAAACCTCCTCACTAAGGAGTGTTTACAACTTCAAGCTGACCTAGTCAGTGATGTAACCGTGTCTCGCGGGGAATTGTCTGTCTTGAGTTGATCAATTCAAAAGTGCGAGCTCTTCTCTCACCGTGAATATTTCTGTCTAAACACTTAAGCACGTGTTGAGGGGGAGCATTTCTGCTAAATATAAAAACTCTCACAGTGGTACAAAATGTTTTTTTTACTCATAAACACTTTGAGAGATTTTCAAGAAAAATGGTTTTATGGCAACATAGGTTAGTCATGGAGTTATAAGGTGACTAAGGCTAGGAATAACCGTCCTATGATCTGCCAGAGCCGGAGGGATCTAACCAAGGACACCACCAATAGTTAGAACTTAGAAGTCCTTAGGTATGATTATAATAAGGAGAAAATGAGAATCGGAGAAAGAAGGAGTTGAAGAATTAAAAAAGAAAAGTAAAGAAAAGGGTGAAAAGAAATAGCCCTCCAATTATTCAACTTAGGGCAGACACCGGGTTCAATTCATATGCTACTGGTTGTCACTAGATGACGCCGATATTGAAGATTAAAGTCTTCATGGACCCAGTGACGCATGCACTAAACCTTCTTAGCCACTCAAGTTTCTCTCAACAGAAGCTTGTTTCATTCTCACAGGGAACCCTACGTAAACTATCGGCTTTCTCCTAGAGATTGCTGGTATTGAAGAAGGAGACCCTCTCCCTAATCTCCACTCAGGAAAAACCAAAGCGCACTATTGAGTTTAGAGCCACGAGATTCATCAAAAGATCTCTTAGGAACACTCGACATTTCATCACTTGTCGTTCAACAATAAGAACGCAAGTGATACTATCTAGAGTCCTACACAGATCTTATCAATCTGTCGAGAACATTTATGAGGGGTTCACAACTGTGATCCTCGGTGATTGAATGGAAACTCCTGCCATGGTCAACATCAAACAGCCCTAACAGCAGGTCACTTTGGTAACTCCTTGTGGGTTACGCTTAGTGTGTCTCAAACGGTCTGATCATGGGGTGATGCTTCGTGTACCTCAATGACCACTGAACCGTAGATGTACTTGATACATCGTGTTAGCCTTTTTGAGGGCATCCGGTTTCAGGAACAGCCTTTGCTAGAATTAGAGATGTGTTTTCACATTATGCTGTTAACACTCTCGAAACTCGAACTTGTAAGTGCTGGAAATCCCGCTAAGGAGATTCTTTTTAAGAATTGAGTCCTGAATATGTGGGTCATTACTTAAACTTGTTCAATGTAACGCCAACTGTCTCTTACGGGATTCGGACGGCTGATTCACCCGACCAAGGTGAATGGAATCAAGACATTCATCAGTAGAACAATTGTAGTAATCAATTCTTTAAGAAAAGATTACAATGATCATTTGGTGTTTGTGACTGTACCTGAGATGCTGCTGCTGATGGATGCTCGCGGGAGGAAGATATTGTAAAACCCTAAAATCTAAAACTTCTGAAATGACCATGTTACCCCTCTTATATAAAACTATATAATGCGAATAATATGTCGAGCTCATTAATTATAATTTTAACCTAGCTTATAAATATCATCGAACTTAAATCCACACGGTCACTAAGTGATAACACTCAATCTTTCATACGATTTGAGACTTCATGAAACGGGATTACAACATGTACAAGTAAACAAAATCGACTTATTTGTGAGCTATTAAAACACACGCCTAATTAATACATTGGCGAAATTTTGTACAACACAATTAAGTTATTATAACTTAAAAAAGGTAAGCTATCAATAAGTGATTTTGGAAAGTCAAAAGGTTGTGTTTATCTCCATATATTCGCCCGCATGATCTCCAAATCCTCGATTTCAAGGGTTGTTACACGCCCATATAGCTTTTAAAAGTTGTCATCTTCCTTTTATATTTCATCTAAATTAGAGGAGCAAAACACTAACTCTCTCTTCACAAAATATACTGCAACCACACCTCTTCCTTCACCCTCCTTTTTATTTTCTCGTCGACAAAACATCCACCAAGGTAAGGCTTTCAAGACCCTTTTCGATGCTTGATATTCATGGTTTTCCCATGTATTGATTTGGTTTGGTGTAACTTTCGTTTGGGGTTACATCGTGGGTTCTCTAGCCATGTTCTTCTTTGTGATTTTGGGTATTGGTGCGAAGGTCTTGCTTGGTGGTCGAGGCTTTGGTGAAATCGGTCGTGGGTTTTGCTAGACGAAAGGAGGCTCGGGTTGCTTTGTTTTGGTCATGTTTCTTCCTCTCTCACGCTGCAAGGTAATCACGTTTTGTCCGTCTTTGCTTCACCTTTGTGACGTTGTGTTTGTCCTCCATGCGCACACATTCATACAAGTTAACATGTCTTATAAAATATAATGTTATATCAAAGCTACGTAAAATCTTTAAAGGTAAAATGAGTGTCGACCCTATCGCTTGTTTAAGTCGTTTTGGACCTTCCTCTTTGAATGCATGCTCACGTTAAATCATGGTCTCACAAAACCATGGTGTTGATGCTAAGTATGTCGAATGAAAATAAGCATAATATGTTGGCATTAAATCATTGCAACCGAAATCACACGACATGCCATCTTTTGTATCAAGTTTGAATAAATTGAATCATCGTGTAACGGAATGGTAATGTCATGCATGATTAACCATGGTTGAGTATGAGTTAAGTGGAAAGAATAAAAATATCTCGTTAAAATGGTGTGTGCAAGTACTACTGTATGAATGAAATATGTAAGTTTTGGTCTTGTGGAGGGGTAAGTTTAAGGGTGATCGCGGGATCAACGGTCGGGTCTTTTAGTGTTTTGAAAGGGCCTCGAGGTAGTCAAGCCGGGGGTTAATCATAATATATTTTTACTAAGTCGTGAATGTTGATTGTTTGAACCGCGAACGAGCTTGAATATTGATCGAACATACATATGAAGTCTTGTGGGGGTAACTTCGAGAGTGATCGCGGGATTTATGGTTGAGTCTTTTGGAGTTTTGAAAGTGTTCCGGGGAAGATGAGTCGGGGGGTAATCACTAGGTGTATTTTCCGAGTCGAGTTGGTTAGCCGTTTGAACCGCAAGCGAGGGTAAAGTCTAATGAAAAATTGTGTTGTGAAAACAAAACAAAAAGAAATGGTACGTATATAAAAAAAAGAAGATGCATGTTTTAATATTTTGATACTTTTATTTTAAACCTCCATTTTTAGACTTTGTCACATGCAAACCTTGCACTATTAATAAAAGACACATTACACCCTAGAGTACCAAAATAATAATATTGAGTTTTAATTTCAATATACTTGTCATTAATAACCATAAACTTTGAGATATTTACCATCCGAACCCTATACTTTGAAGTATAATCTAATAAAGCCTTAAAATAGGATATTAGTCATATTAAACATTTAATTTTGCCATTTATCATTTGTAACCCTTAAGTTTGGCTAATTAATTATTATCACCCTAAAGTATTTTAATTTCGTCCATTACTAAAAATGAGAATATGCTTAATAACTCTAAAAATATTAATACGGTTTATATCAGCAATAAATCCGTTACGACATTAAATGATCTAATAATTATTATGCGAACCGTAATCCGTGTAGATTCATTGAAGAAGGCGTGACGTTGTGTCTTCGTGTTTATTCATTCGTTTCTTTCCTTTCGTTGGCGTTAAGGTACAGATATTCTGACCTTACCTCTTAAGGTTTCTCGTGATTCTTATACATCTTTCGATATTAGCTTGAACTGTTATGCTTTACTCTAAGCCTCATGATTATGGCTTCCCTATGACCTTGCTATACTCCCTTTGATATGAAACTTTGATATGAAACTCTGATATGAAACTTTGATATGAAACTCTGATATGAAACTTTGATATGAAACTCCGATATGAAACTTTGATATGAACTTTGATATGAACCCTTATGATATGAATATGTTTTGACCCTTCAGTCTGATACCCGAGCCAAATATGTGTTCCTAGTCAGGAAGGTAACCTAACCGTGTCATTGATGCACCAATGGCATGACTCCAGTGTGTACGAGTGATGATACACACCGTTCCCCATTATGATATGATATGATTATGAGCTCACTATATGTATATGATTTGGCCACTGGGGCGATGGATGCATCCTAGATATGATATGTTTCGAGGATTTGATCTGTTTGGAGATATATATGGTGAATGATGTCGGGTGCAATCCGAGTCTTCACAATTCGGAGCTAGCTACTCCATTTGTTACCGAGGTCTCCTCCTATTATGTATGGTATTCCGAGGTCACCCTCCGAATACAATGGCTACTTATGATATGATATGATATGATATGTTTAGGGCTCGGATAGATTCGATAACCCTTACACTTTGATAAACCTATATTGTACCTTCCGCATTCCCCAACGCAAAGATAATCAGATTACTTGTTCATTACTCAATACCCTTATATGATTCACTTTACCAAGATATAGATACTCCATTACATTGATCATCATACTTTCATTCCGTTACTTGGACTATGGTTCGATTCACGCATCGGGTTATTATATGTTATTGGATTGATTATGATATTCATGTTTATACGACTACTGATTACTCTGTATGATATGTATGTATGCGATATAAGATTTACCTGTTGTCATCTGATGATATGTTATCTTACTGTTATGTGATCCTTTGTTTTGTCTGGTAACTGTGCTTGTGTGAAATCGATTGTTGATCTGTTTATCTTTTGTACCTCGTTCGATTAATCTCGTGGACTATGACTATCCGTTGTATCTTCATCTGCTTGTTGTTGACCTGCCATGTTTGCATTTCTGTTTATGCTACGGTTTGATTGGGTGAATGGTTCAACTTATGTGGTCTGGTTTGTTAACTTGCTAAATTGCTCTGCTATGTCCTTAATTAATTCAACTATAGTGTTCATGTTGAGTTCATATTTGATACGTGTGGTTACCATGTCTTGACTACTTATAGTATTTTCGCTATTGTGATACTTGTGATGTTAATAATCTGTGGGTTATTTGTCTTGTGGAATTGCCATGTTCACTTCCTAATTAATTGCTTCCGCTTGCTTTTAGTTTCTCTGTTGGCTTATTTATATTCTGATTTCCTGATCAGACTGCGTGCTATTCTTATGTTGAGTGAATGCGACGTTTGGTATGCTTGATTTGATTTCGGTGCTTGTATGTCATTTGCTTATATGTGATTATATATATGTCATGGATGCGTTGCTTGTCGTGTTCTCCTTGGTTGTTGTTCTTCTGGATATCTCGTATAATTGTGTTCTCGCAGATCCTCATTGACTCATTATTCTCCTTTCACGCGACCTTGTTATCGGTTTCCTTTGTTTCATTTCTTTTCGCTTTTATTTAGCTTTCGCTTTGTTATATCTTTTCACTGGGCTTTTAAGCTCACCGCATTTCTTTTCTGGCGGGTTTTAGATTTGAAGATGGGCTTTGATGGGTGAGAGTTGGATTATCCGAGTGGACCAACCCTAGTTTTCCTTATTATTTTGGATTGAATTGAAGAGCTATTATTTTTAGATTTCATTTCGTTTTGGTCATATTGGATTTTGTATTGTCTTTGTAAGTCATTCGTTTATATGACTTTTGTATGTTCTGATATGACACCAGAATGTGACACTTCTACCCTTGTCAGGTTGGGGTGTTACAATTATGGTATCAGAGCAAAGGTTTCGTCTTGTTGACCTTAGGATTGACCTGTGAGGACTTGGGTAGACACTAGGCTTCCGTCTGTTCTGATTTTCTCCGATTCATTTAATTTTCATTCAGATTTGACCTTGATATTTGTTTGTCTTCACTGATTTTGCCTTCTTCTTTTCGCATCGAACTTTTTTATTTTGTCTTCGCACATCCGTTTGTCGATCGTTAGATGGAGACTACCCGTAGAGTCGAAGATGATGGTGCCGACCAGCGTTCGCGCATGATCCCCGAGTTGGAGAGGTTCGTAGCGAAGTTACACCGACCGCCGTCTTCTTTGGAGACATCGGGATCTTCTTTGGAGGAAGTCGGACGGATCAACCAAAGATGCAAGACGGAGACAAGATTCAACGGTGGTGAGGAGATTCATCTACTTCACATGATTGAGCGCGACCTGTGTTACTCCAATTTGTTTGTCATGCGTTTGTGGCGGTTTGATATTTTGCTATGTGATTTTGATCGGCATTGCTCTTCTTGGATTTGTTCAGAACTCGGTTTGAATCGTGAAGTTTTATCGTTTGGTATTTTGTTAATATCTCAGCTTTTCTTTTGGATCGTCAGTAATGAGTCATGAGGAACCGTTTTATGCTAGGTGATGGCCTTCTCTCTTTTGTGGTACGGTAAATTGTTTTGATGTGGTATATGTTGTGTGTATGTGATCTGGTCTGCTTTGGTATGTTACTTGTTATCTGTATGTGATATGTTTTGTGTGATATTGGCTATGTGGTTTGTCATGACCCGGGACAGAATATGGTGACAATAAGGGCTTGTTATGTGATGCAAGTATTATGACGCCTGATCAACGTGATAATACCGAGATCATATAATTTGAACTTATTGGAATCATACGACATCTTGGGAAATGCCTGGGGTTGGTACGTGAATGGAATATGACTCATATCCGTTATTTGTAAACTTTCATATTCGTTTGGAATTCTGTACCTCCTTGCGAGATTCTCACTGACATCTGTTACGTATAAGTTTTGTACGCTTTGGGAACCGGAATCGTTATGATCTGTGTGAGACTATGGATTGCTACATCTGCCTTGAACTTGTACGTCTCTGTGTACCTCTGCGACTTCCATTTTCGAGGACGAAAATTTTCTTTTAGAGGGGAAGAGTTGTAAAACCCTAAAATCTAAAACTTCTGAAATGACCATGTTACCCCTCTTATATAAACCTATATAATGCGAATAATATGTCGAGCTCATTAATTATAATTTTAACCTAGCTTATAAATATCATCGAACTTAAATCCACACGGTCACTAAGTGATAACACTCAATCTTTCATACGATTTGAGACTTCATGAAACGGGATTACAACATGTACAAGTAAACAAAATCGACTTATTTGTGAGCTATTAAAACACACGCCTAATTAATACATTGGCCGAAATTTTGTACAACACAATTAAGTTATTATAACTTTAAAAAAAAGGTAAGCTATCAATAAGTGATTTTGGAAAGTCAAAAAGGTTGTGTTTATCTCCATATATTGGGCCCGCATGATCTCCAAATCCCTGATTTCAAGGGTTGTTACACGCTCCATATAGCTTTTAAAAGTTGTCATCTTCCTTTTTATATTGCATCTAAATTAGAGGAGCAAAACACTAACTCTCTCTTCACAAAATATACGGCAACCACACCTCTTCCTTCACCCTCCTTTTTATTTTCTGTCGACAAAACATCCAGCCAAGGTAAGGCTTTCAAGACCCTTTTCGATGCTTGATATTCATGGTTTTTCCCATGTATTGATTTGGTTTGGTGTAACTTTCGTTTGGGGTTACGCCGTGGGTTCTCTAGCCATGTTGTCTTTGTGATTTTGGGTATTGGTGCGAAGGTCTTGCTTGGTAGTCGAGGCTTTGGTGAAATCTGGTCTTGGGTTTTGCTAGGCGAAAGGAGGCTCGGGTTGCTTTGTTTTGGTCATGTTTCTTCCTCTCTCACGGTGCAAGGTAATCACGTTTTGTCCGTCTTTGCTTCCTCGCTTTGTGACGTTGTGTTTGTCCTCCATGCGCACACATTTATACAAGTTAACATGTCTTATAAAATATAATGTTATATCAAAGCTACGTAAAATCTTTAAAGGTAAAATGAGTGTCGACCCTATGTGTTTGTTTAAGTCGTTTTGGACCTTCCTCTTTGAATGCATGCTCGTTAAATCATGGTCTCACAAAACCATGGTGTTGATGCTAAGTATGTCGAATGAAAATAAGCATAATATGTTGGCATTAAATCATTGCAACCTAAAATCATACGACATGCCATCTTTTGTGTCGAAGTTTGAATAAATTGAATCATACGTGTAACGGAATGGTAATGTCATGCATGATTAACCATGGTCGAGTACGAGTTAAGTGGAAAGAATAAAATATCTCGTTAAAATGGTGTGTGCAAGTACTCTTGTATGAATGAAATATGTAAGTTTTGGTCTTGTGGAGGGTAAGTTTAAGGGTGATCGCGGGATCAGCGGTCGGGTCGTTTAGTGTTTTGAAAGGGCCTCGGGGTAGTCAAGCCGGGGTTAATCATAATATATTTTACTAAGTCGTGAATGTTGATTGTTTGAACCATGAACGAGCTTGAATATTGATCGAACATACATATGAAGTCTTGTGGGGGTAACTTCGAGGGTGATCGCGGGATTTATGGTTGAGTCTTTTGGAGTTTTGAAAGTGTTCCGGGGAAGATGAGTCGGGGGGTAATCACTAGGTGTATTTTCCGAGTCGAGTTGGTTAGCCGTTTGAACCGCAAGCGAGGGTAAAGTCTAATGAAAAATTGTTTTGTGAAAACAAAACAAAAAGAAATGGTACGTATATAAAAAAAGAAGATGCATGTTTTAATATTTTGATACTTTTATTTTAAACCTCCATTTTTAGACTTTGTCACATGCAAACCTTGCACTATTAGTAAAAGACACATTACACCCTAGAGTACCAAAATAATAATATTGAGTTTTAATTTCAATATACTTGTCATTAATAACCATAAACTTTGAGATATTTACCATCCGAACCCTATACTTTGAAGTATAATCTAATAAAGCCTTAAAATAGGATATTAGTCATATTAAATATTTAATTTTGCCATTTATCATTTGTAACCCTTAATTTTGGCTAATTAATTATTATTACCCTAAAGTATTTTAATTTCGTCCATTACTAAAAATGAGAATATGCTTAATAACTCTAAAAATATTAATACGGTTTATATCAGCAATAAATAAGTTACGACATTAAATGATCTAATAATTATTATGCGAACCGTAATCCGTGTAGATTCATTGAAGAAGGCGTAACGTTGTGTCTTCGTGTTTATTCATTCGTTTCTTTCCTTTCGTTGGCGTTAAGGTACAGATATTCTGACCTTACCTCTTAAGGTTTCTCATGATTCTTATACATCTTTCGATATTAGCTTGAACTGTTATGCTTTACTCTAAGCCTCATGATTAGGGCTTCCCTATGACCTTGCTATGCTCCCTTTGATATGAAACTTTGATATGAAACTCTGATATGAAACTTTGATATGAAACTCTGATATGAAACTTTGATATGAAACTCTGATATGAAACTTTGATATGAAACTCCGATATGAAACTTTGATATGAACTTTGATATGAACCCTTATGATATGAATATGTTTTGACCCTTACGTCGATACCGAGCCAAATATGTGTTCCTAGTCGTGAAGGTAACGACCGTGTCATTGATGCACCAATGGCATGACTCCGGTGTGTCTGAGTGATGATACACACCGTTCCCCATTATGATATGCTATGATTATGAGCTCACTATATGTATATGATTTGGCCACCTGGGGCGATGGATGCATCCTAGATATGATATGTTTCGAGGATTTGATCGTTTGGAGATATATATGGTGAATGATGTCGGGTGCAATCCGCGTCTTCACAATTCCGGAGCTAGCTACTCCATTTGTTACCGAGGTCTCCTCCTATTATGTATGGTATTCCGAGGTCACCCTCCGAATACAATGGCTACTTATGATATGATATGATATGATATGTTTAGGGCTCGGGTAGATTGATAACCCTTACACTTTTGATAAACCTATATTGTACCTTCCGCATTCCCCAACGCAACATAATCAGTATTAATTGTTCATTACTCAATACCCTTATATGATTCACTTTACCAAGATATAGATACTCCATTACATTGATCATCATACTTTCATTCCGTTACTTGGACTATGGTTCCATTCACGCATCGGGTTATTATATGTTATTGGATTGATTATGATATTCATGTTTATCGACTACCGATTACTGTATGATATGTATGTATGCGATATAAGATTTACCTGTTGTCATCGATGATATGTTATCTTACCGTTATGTGATCCTTTGTTTTGTCCGTAAGCGTGCTTGTGTGAAATCGATTGTTGATCTGTTTATCTTTTGTACCTCGCTCGATTAATCTCGTGGACTATGACTATCCGTTGTATCTTTATCGCTTGTTGTTGACCGCCATGTTTGCATTTCTGTTTATGCTACGGTTTGATTGGGTGAATGGTTCAACTTATGTGGTCTGGTTTGTTAACTTGCTAAATTGCTCTGCTATGTCCTTAATTAATTCAACTATAGTGTTCATGTTGAGTTCATATTTGATACGTGTGGTTACCATGTCTTGACTACTTATAGTATTTTCGCTATTGTGATACTTGTGATGTTAATAATCTGTGGGTTATTTGTCTTATGGGATTGCCATGTTCACTTCCTAATTAATTGCTTCCGCTTGCTTTTAGTTTCTCTGTTGGCTTATTTATATTCTGATTTCCTGATCAGACTGCGTACTATTCTTATGTTGAGTGAATGCGACGTTTGGTATGCTTGATTTGATTTCGGTGCTTGTATGTCTGTTTGCTTATATGTGATTATATATATGTCATGGATGCGTTGCTTGCTGTGTTCTCCTTGGTTGTTGTTCTTGCTGGATATCTGTATAATTGTGTTCTGCAGGATCCTCATTGACTCATTATTCTCCTTTCGCTGCGACCTTGTTATCAGTTTCCTTTGTTTCATTTCTTTTCTGCTTTTATTTAGCTTTCGTTTTGTTATATCATTCCTTGGGCTTTTAAGCTCACCGCATTTCTTTTCTGCGGCGGTTTTAGATTTGAAGATGGGCTTTGATGGGTGAGAGTTGGATTATCCGAGTGGACCAACCCTAGTTTTCCTTATTATTTTGGATTGAATTGAAGAGCTATTATTTTTAGATTTCATTTCGTTTTGGTCATATTGGATTTTGTATTGTCTTTGTAAGTCATTCGTTTATATGACTTTGTACGTTATTACTTAAGACTTCCGCTTGTAAAATTTTATTTGTATGTTCTGATATGACACCAGAATGTGACACTTCTACCCTTGTCAGGTTGGGGTGTTACAGAGATCATGCTGATTCTCCACATGCTCATACCAACAACATCATAAAAGAAGTTCTCTCATAATCAAAGGTAACACAAAGTCAAAATGATTCTTCTTCAAATCAAAGAATCTACAAAGTTATAAAGACTCGAGAACTACTTCACATATCGAATTCACTGTCAAAAGAGCGTGTGAGTATGTTGGAGAAAGACGTGGAGACACTGGTGATAACGCTACACGTGTTTTTTGGGGTCAAAGGAACTTCCTTTTCGTCGAGCAAGTTTTTCAACACCCTAGGTAGTGAACCTAATCGTTGTAGTGTAGTATTAGGGTAAGCCACGGGAATTGATATCGTTCTCTAGGGGAATAGGAATGCTAGTGAGGAGTTACTACGCTAAGGTTGGGGTTGAGGAAGATTATTTTTTATCTTTTTATGTTTTTTTAGGAAATGGAAAAGTACAAATCTCGGGGTTTGGATTTGGGGGGTTGGTATTTCTACCGATTACTCTACTATCTAATTATCTAATTAACTAAGGTGAGGGTAGTCTATGTCTAATTATTGTGTGCTCGTATGATGATTTAAAGATGTGTTTACTTAGGTTTTATTACTCCTTAATTATCTCCTATTGATGGTTGAATTGTCACGTCCTTATTCTTAATCGCGTTGTGTGTCTAAGGTCGTAGGGTATGCGTTTATCCCTAAATCTTTGAAATTACCAAAGGGTCTCGTCTACAAAATCTCTAAGATTTATAAACTCTAACTCTAAGGTACTCTTTAGATGGTTTAGCCTACAACCACTCTAGGTGTTATAGTCTAAGGTTCACAAAGATTAATCAAGCATTAACTACACAGCGAATGACCTATCGCATTACTAGATCATTAACAATTAAGATAAGAGACAACCAATCAATATTCAATAGTTAAGTTTCATATACCCTAAGCAAACACACAAGTAAATTAGCCGGACATGGAGAACATGCAAGCATACACACAAATAATTGAAGACATAATTGAATTAATGAAGTAAAACACTTATCTTGGTGTAAGATAGGGTTTGGAACCCTAAAATACTGTACAAGACAGCCTTGGTTCGGTTTAGGGTTTTACTCCAAAAGACTACTCTCTTAAAACTGAAAAATTCGGATTCTATATATAAGATTACATTCACGACGGCGTCACCTTAAGATTCGTGACGCCGTCAGGTCGCCGTCATTAGGGTTTCGTCTTGGCCACGTTAGTCTTGCGACGGCGTCACCTTATACTTGTGACGCCATCCTCTTGACCTCGACGCCGTCTGGATCAAATTTAGGCCGTCGAGTTGCGACGACCTACTCTTTTAAAGTCCGACACCGTCACTTGAAAATAAGCAATTTGGCTCTTGTATCGTCACAACATGTGCTCCGACGGCGTCGCAGATAACACCGACGCAGCTTGTGTTTCAAAGACTTGAGTGTCTCGATTCTTGAATTTGGCCATTTTCTTCGTATATCCGCGCCTTTTCGTCCAAATAAGTGCCATTCCAGCAATTTTCCTTCAAGAGACCTAAAAAGTGAAAATGAACGATATTAAGTAATAACGAATACAAAAGTGATCAAATAAGGGCTTAAACGACCCCTCAAAAAGGTACATTTTAAAACCTTGTCAAATATCCCTACACTTGGTGTTTGCTTGTCCTCAAGAAAATGTGCTTTTAGCCAATTAATTTATAAGTTAGGGGTCATGAAGCATTGGTTTAGAACAATCCACAACACATATAAGTCCCGCAAAAGTCATAACAAGCACGGAAATTACATACTAGCACCTCACATAGGGTGTTTGGGTACTCACATCTCTCGGGTGTATATGAAATATAACAAGTTGGAAATGGAAGATAAACACTCATTAACCGGTCCTAGTACATATATTACCATAGGCTTGAGAATAGATCAAACCTCCATCGCTTTGGCAAAAGCACCTAGGAAAGACTATCAAAGAGGTCTTTTAAAGGGTTGTAATGTTAGGCTTACGGTAGGGAAACAAAGGGTTTGGTGGGATAGGCTATTTAGTGGTGGCAAGTCAAAATCTTTATGTTACAAGCATCGAAAAATGGCTTTGCTAAGCCAAGACTCGACACTCTAAACTCTAGATAACCTGAAACAAACAAACATAAATTTAAAGGATAGATGTAGGATGGTAGCCCTTTTTTTTTTTTTTTTTTTTTTCAACACTCTATTTTTTTTTTTTTCTTTTTCTTTTTCTTTTCTTTTTTTCATACACTTTTACTCTACCATCCTCTACGGTAACATCAAAATGATAGAGATTTATAGGCACATCCCTACACTTGAGTTTTTATTACTCTAACACTAATTTGACCCGAATTGAAAAGATCAAAACACTTGGAGTACATTATTACGCAAATAAAGGGAATTTGAATTTAACGTTCCCTTCCCGTCATTTCATAAACTTTAACTTTTCTCGTGAGTCTCAATCGTCCCAATACTGTATACAAAGGATATGACTCGACTTAGCAACTTATGCAAGCAACTAGATAATTGAACTAAGGGTTTTTAGGGTGATAACAATAATGCACTAAAAGTGAGTGCATACAAGGTAGGCTAAGGCGATTTGGGTGTACATTTGGGGGTGGGGTGTAAACAATGCTCTTCATTAATATTCTGGGAAAACCGAAACATCACGAGAACCACAAAAGGATAGGCTCGAGGGTTAACTAGGGTATCGTGTACTAAAGATGAGTACAACGCAAGGGTGTGGGAGAATTATTCAACCGATGTGGAAGAAGTAATTATATTACGGGTATCAAACAAGGGTTATCCTAATGCCTCTTATCATTTAGTTATTCCTAACTACACAAGTGTAGTCTTACTAGCGATCTCGGGATGCATCACAAAACAAGTTCTAGAATCTATTATACTACCGGTTCACATACTAAGCATTAAAGATGAATGCTTTAATTCCTACTAATCTAAGGGTGATCCTCACATTTTGGGTGGAATTTAGGTGGTAAATGGTTTTTTGTGCTAGTCATGTAACTTCCTATCCGTGAGACGCTTTTGTTAAGACTAATGGCCCACTCCTATATGTCATAAAAAAATTTAAATTTGGTGCCAAAATTACCCTAACCGACATTTTCTCATGGTTTATTACACAGATACAATTGGACAAAGCAAATAATCAAGGATAAGCATAGTTTCAAAGTTCCCATTTTATTTTCCCTCCCTACACTTAAACTGAACATTGTCCCCAATGTTCCCCGAAAGTATCAAAGTTATGATAATAGAAGGTAATTAAAAACGAAAGAAACTAATACTCCCCTGATTAGCTCGGTAGGATCCGTGTGTGAAGTATTAAATCCTTTCCAAGAAGAATGTATGCGTGAAAAGCTCCTTCCAACCTTATGTATCTTCTTCTTGATAAATAAAACCTGCACACTTGAAGAAAACAAACAAAACCTTCGCGTAAAATCGGCGGTAATAATATATATAAGACTCTACTAAACTAGGATATAATGCTTGTGGAATGGATGTTTACAGAATTTCTGGAAAATTAAGACCTGGAAAATTCCAAAGTTTATAAGTAGCTCAGAAAACGAGGAAAAGTAATCAGTTGTTTTTGCTCCTTCTCGACGCCGTCAGTTATCCCTGACAAAAGCGGTGCGATTTTCGGAAAAATTCGGAGAATTTACATCTTTAAAATCTGGAAAAATTTCAAAACATCCATTATGACTCGATACAAGCATTTGACTCGAACAAACACACATGTATATCTTTTAATTAATTGAAATTCTCATGTTTACGTTTCTTTTGAAAACGTGTAATCCTCCTACACTTATCCTTTATGTAAAATACCTTTATATGTAATTAAGACGAGGTTAAAAACAAAATAAAGCATTTTTACAAATTTAAACATGAGAATAGACAATCAATAAAAGATATATGACACAAGAAAGCAAACAATTAAGCATGGGTTGCCTCCCACGAAGCGCTTTTCTTTATTTATGAGTCTTGTAGCTAGACTCGTAGCCGTGCTCCTACGTGACTTCATTACCGTCACCTCTTTCCTCATGACGGTCTCTAGTGGGTGGTTCCATGTTGTAGAAGTGCCCTATGATACACCTCTCTAAGAGTTCGTCCTCTCCCCACTCATTTCTATATTCCGGTCCTAAGTTCAAGCAATCCTTATAGAAACCGAAAATCTTGGCCATAACATAATCTACTCCTTTCTCTTTATCCTCCTCATTCCTATAATAGACCGATAGTTTAAGTTCCTTTTCATCATTAGAGAGTGATGAAAACTTCTCAATCTTAAACGGCATTTGGTAAGCTATATCATCGGTCTCATCCTTGAATCGCACTATTCCTAACGAGGGATCATAGGTCATCCCGGTGCTTTCTATGAAAGGCTTCCCTAGAATAACGTGGGACAAGCTAGGATCTATGGCCGTACTAATATCATCCACTATTATGAAATCCGTAGGAAACGTGAAACTACCTACATAAACGGGCAATCCCTTAACTCTACCAAGAAAATTGCAACTAACCCTAGGATTATCGGGATCTTGCCTAGTTGGGATAGGCTTCTTTATTACCCAATTGTAGTAGGTGCTAGTCATTATGTTGATTGGGGACTTGCTATCAATGTAGGCCTTTGCCACGAAAAGGTGTCCTATGCAACATGGTATATTAAGATTCCAAGGGTTCCCAAACTTGATCCTAGGGCTTTTCCTAACATACATGTGACGGAGGTCACGCACTAAGTGAGGGTGGCGAGATAGTTCTTCTTCCGTAGGAAACTTATTGAAATAGTCATTGTCTACTTCATTTACTTCCTCGGTTGTTTCATTCGTCGGTGTTTCCTTAACCTCAAGTATCACATCATGGTTCGCTTCTTCATTTGTTCTATTAGGTTTCACTAAGGCGATGGTATTGATGAATTGAATGTGCTTAGCTAACTTACTTGGGTCCTTAATCTCTACACCGGGAGTTTCGGGAGTTGAGATAGCATTAACCTTCCTATCACTATTGGTCATGGCTTTCAAAAGGTTATCTATCTTCCTATCCATTTCGGCTTGTTGTTGGTTAAAGCGGTCTGAGAGCTTAGCTAATTGGGCTTCTTGGGATGCGACTAGGTTTTGCAACATCCCTTCAATGTTTTGTTGGTTAGGGCCATGGGATGGGGGCCATGAGAAATCATTGGAAGTGAATTCTTTGGTTTGCCCCCAATAGAAGTCGGGCTTGCCCTTTCATGCTTCTCGGGTGTCATTGAAAGTCCCAGGTCCGGGTGTTGTAGGGAATCTTCCTCCCGTTCCATTAATACGTGAGGATGCGTATTCAACGGAAGCTTGTTCGGGGAATCGGGTGCAAGTGCGCGTGTTATGAGTATCACTATACGGCTCACACGAGGAAGAAACTTTGTTCACATGGCGTGAAGACTTAGGATTTTCGTAGGAGCTCATTAGGAATTTTACTTGATCTTCAAGCTCGAGCATCCTACGGTCGGAAGATTGTGAGTCAATTGGAGGCAAGGAGATTGCCTTAACAGTTTTGGGCAACTCACGGGGGTTGATGAGTGTCTAAATACTCATCATTTTGTCTTGTTAAAAGCCAAAACATCCGAAAACACTCGTAAACACATCAAATGATAAAATATCACAAACAAGTGTTTTATATGTTTTAAATGCAAAACATCAAAATCTGTGAAAACGATCAAGTTTGCATAATTGGCGCTTTAGTCCCCAAGTTACAAAAGTTGTCAAAATCAGTCCCTGGTAATTCAAAAACTTGTAAAATATCATTTTAGGTCCTTAAGATTCAAAAGTTGTCAAAATAAACCCTTTAAAGTTCAAAAATCACAAAATGACAATTTTAGTCCTTTAACTTTGAAAAATGTCATAAATAGTCCTTGGTTAATTTAAAAAGTGAAAATTATCAACTTTTAACCTTGTACTATTAATAAATGGCAAAAATGGTCCTTATGATAAACTTTGGAGAAAATTACAAGTTTGGTCCTTATAGTTACTAAATTGGCAGTTTTAGTCCTTGGACATTTATAAAAATGGAAATTATCAACAAATGTCCTTGTACTATTCACATATGGTAGGAATGATCCTTGTGAGAGCTTTGAAAACTTGTCAAGATCAGCCCTTTAACTTTGACAGATTTGCACTTTAGGTCCTTGTGATTATTACCAAGCCAAACGGATCCAATATTTAATCTAAGCCCAAATCCAACCCAATACCATGACCCGGCCCAAAATTTAAAAACAGAGAAACCGCCATCACTGCTCACCCTCTTCACCACCCTCAGATACACCAAAACCAAGTGGTTTTACCACTTGGTTTTCACCTTTCCACCTCACACATATCCACTGATTACACTCCCCTCCACCTCCACATCAATCCAATCCCATTAATGCGTAAAACCCGTCAGAGGAATTTTGGCGCCAAAAATCACCACTTGGCAATTTTGATGATCTGGATGATTTCAACGGTTGGATTGAAGTGGGATTTACTCAAGAGTGTCGACAAGGATGATTGAAGTCAATAAATATCAAGAGTGAAGCAATGGAGAAGCTATCTAGTGTAATTTTTAATTTTTAATGTCGTTTTAATTAAAGTTAAAATTCCAGTGTAATTTTAAGCTTCCAAGTACCTTGTTCAAGTTATTTCAGTGTATTTGAATCTTTTTCAGTGCCCATTTTCAAGTTTTAATCTCGTTTCAAGTTTATGCAAAATTCTACTTTTGTTCAAAATTTCAATAAGATTTGAATGATGTTGTTAGGTGTTGATTTGGACTGAGTAAAGTCACTTAAGCTCCCATAAAGCTTATGCAAGCTTTTAGTAACTTTAAAAATCAGTATAGAAGCAAAAACAGAAAATTCACCAAAAATCCAAATAATTAGTGAAAAATAAAAAAGGTTCCATGGAAGTGTTCACAATGGAGCGGGGTATATAGTGGATGGCCTTGGTATAGAGCTTATTGGTAAGCTTTAGGAGATGTTTACAAGTTCTCGATTACGTGTTCTAAGTTCAAAGCCACTTGTAAGCTCTTTGTTCAATTTGGCATTTCACTATTTTGCTTATTCATTAGCTTTAATATCATTGCTTATTGTTCATTAGTGATAGTTAAGTCATATTAAACATTAAAACCAGTAGCTTGTTCTTTTTAATTGGTAGTTAGTAAAAAATCTCATCTTGACAGTTTTATTAGCATAGTTGTAATTTCTCAGTTCTATGTGGTTATTGCTGTCATTTAGTGTTTCTTTAGTCCTAGTAATTGATATTATAAAGTTTGTTATCAGTAGAATGTTTTGAATCTTTGAAACTCTTTGAAAAAGTTCCAAAACAGTCTCATTAGGTGTGTTTGGATTTGTGTAGTTCTCTGTGTAACAGGTTGTTGCAGACTTTGTTCTTGGTTGTTACATGTCATACTAGTTCTTAATAACTCAGTACAAGCAAGAAAACCAGTGGTCATTAGTTCAAAAGTCAAAATACTTTTAATCCTATTTAACTAGTTAATCGTTAGTTGTTAAAGTGTCAAACTTCATTACAGTAGCTTATATCCTGTCAACTTAACTTAATTCAATCATACTTTAGCTTAATACTACACAATCAGTGCTTAGAATCAATCCAAACTTCATAAAAGTCAACCTATTTGGTTTTTAGAAAAGTCAAAATGGTGCCCTGTGCACCAGTTTTACTAGTTCTTTCATAAGCTCACACAGAGCTTGTTATTTGGTCAAACCTTGTGATTCTTGGTTCTTTGGGAAGTCAACCAAGCCATATTGAAGTTCCAACTTTAGCTTTTCAATTTCTAGCTTGTTTACCAGGGCTGCTAGTAACTTCTAGTTTGTCCCATTTCTGTTTTAACTGCATAAGCATTGAACTGATCTCTTTTTCATAATCCCATCATAAGCTCATCAGTGCACCACTGTGCAAGAGCTTTGGCTTTTTGGAAAGCCCACCAGCTCAACTTGTTGACCCAGCTTTTGTTTTGAGCTTAGCAGCTTATTCTCTTAGCTTATTTTGGCCTTGAAGTTCTTTGCAGGCCTGTTTGTTTAGTTGGTTTAGTACAGTGCTTATTTCATTATTAATAGCTTATCAGTGTTCTTATGTGTGTTTTATAGCTTAAAATTAGTAGCTTGTAGCTTAATTCATCTTATTTTAGCTTCGTTTCATTGTGCCGACTTGTTTGAGCTTATTTCACAAAATAAGCTCTTAAGCCAACTGCTTGGTCCATAAGCTCACTCAAACCGCTTATTTTAAGTTTATAAAATTTTGTTTTCATTAAAGTTTCATATTTTTAGTATTTAAGTAGTTTTCAAAATAAAATCACAAAACATCATTATAAATATAGTGATAGCGTTTATTTAATAGATTTAAGCTTTTAGATTTTTCTTTTCACTTATTATTAAGCTAACCTTGTTTTATAGTTTTCCTAGTATTCATCATTATAAAGTATTTTTAGAAAAGTTTCATATTTTCTCTATCTGCTTAGTATTTATTAAAATTATAAATAGTTAATAAGTCTTAGATAATTAGTAAATAATTAAAAAGCATAAAAATATCTTTTCGGTTTTAAAATTAGTTTTATAATATTTTAGATTTTTCCAAGTTAAAGTTTTATTTTTCCAGGTTTATTTTCTATTTTCTAGTAATTAAGTGTATTATAAATAGTAATTAATTAATAATAAATAGATAAAAAGTGTGAAAAATATGTTTCTAGTTTTAAAATAAGTTTTATAGTATTTTAGATTTTTCTAAATCATAATTTGATTTTTCTAGCTTTATTTCCTATTTTATCATATTTTAGGTTATTAATAAATAATTAAAATAGTTTTAATTAATAATAATTAGAAAATAGTCATAAAAATAATTTTCTTTTTCCAATAATTTTCTTTTTATTTTTAGGATTCCAAAATATCATTTTATATTTTTAGGACTTTTATTTCTTTAAAACTCACGTTTTATTTAATACGTTACGCTTTTAATATACGCACGTATTTACGCTTGTTTATCCGATTGTTGTGCTTTACAATTCTGTATCTAAATATCATATCAATCAATCAGTAGTGTAATTTCTCATCCAAAACCTTTACTGATTACTATCCTTAGTGATCATTCTATCATCTGAAGTTGTTTAACACCAATTCATCCTCCGTGGGACTTAACGACCCAGGAATTCCCTATATTCCTCTGATCTTAATTGAATTTGTGTTTTAAGCGCTTTAAGTTTCTTACGGTTAGCCATTCACAAGTGGTTAGCTTGTGTGATTAGACTTGACTGTTTAGCATAGATCAAATTTTACGCCACGGGAGGTCAGAAGCGTGTTTCTAGCATTTTCGCACCTGCATTGCACATATACCATCGTTTGTAAAAGTTTTCGTAAAGTTTAATATAAATCAAAAGTTCATTAACACTTTTCCTAAAGTGTTAAAACTCAAAACAATATAAAACAACAAAACAATCGTAACGTTTTCTAGCTTGTGTTTCTTTTAAGGTGATTCTTAAAGAAATACGATTTGGTTAAACGAGACGATACCAAAAATATTGTCCAAAAGTTTTAACCCTTTGCACAAATCATACCTACGTCTTTTCGGTGGTACTTAAATTATACATAAAAATCAACCACCGCAAATCAAGGCAAGGCACTACCTAAGCTGGGGTGCGACCATAATAAGTTCCCGAACATCGATTTAAAACTTGCCTTTGTGTCACTTGTGATTTGGTGTACCTTTTTCAAAGAAGCCATTTCATTTGTGATTATTGGTTAAGTTCACTTTGTGTTTTGCCTCATTTGTTTTGAAAATTGATTTTTATACTTAGTGCATGCAAGACTCGTTCTTCCATTCTACAAGTCCACTTTCCGAACTTGGAAACATTCCTCGAGAGCGTAGAGGATGTTCGGCTCCTTCACCGTGGATCGAGGAACGTCTACCACCACCACCACCGCCGAAATGGCGTAAGACAAACCCATGAATGAGCTTCTCCAAGCACCCATCGAGGGTTACGGAGATGCCATTGTTGTCCCAGCCATTGTGGTCGATACCTTCGAGCTCAAAACCGGTTGCTTAACTGCAACCCAAAGCCAATTCTATGGTTTTGAGCGGGATGATCCTCATGCACACATTCGATGGTTTAACAAGATAGCATCTACCATCAAGTACAAGAATGTCCCACACGAAGCTATCAAGCTTCTTCTCGTTCCCATTTTCTCTGAGGACAAGCCCGGAATTGGCTTGAGAAACAACCCCTCGCTCCATTGAGACATGGGAAGATCTAGTTACCAAGTTTGTTAACGAGTTATATCCTCCATCCCGAACCACAAGTCTTAAGAATGAGATAATGAAATTTTCTCGTAGATTTGATGAATCATTCGGGAGGCATGGGATCGTTATAAAGAATTGCTCGCAAGTGTCCACATCATGGTTTTACCGAATTAATGCAAATGGATACTTTCTATAATGGTGCGAGACAAGTCGACCAAGACTCTTTGAATGCCTCCATGGAGGTAATTTCCTTAGCAAAACCACAAAAGAAGCCTTACAAATCATTGAAAACAAGTCCTGTGTCCGTCCTTTTCGCACAAAGACATATCAAAATCGCCTAATGCGGGACCTTCTATTTCATCCCCGTGAGTACATCTAGCACCGATGCTAAGATTGATAAACTCACAGATATTGTTCGATCTTTGGTTCTTGCTAACCAAAAGAAAGTCACATTCACACAAACACCATCACATGGTGAAGTGAAGAAAGTTGAAGTTTGTGTTACTTGTGGTGGTCCTCATGCATACTACAATCAGATCGCCACCGATGGAAGTTCGTTTGAAGCAAATGCTATAACCGGTACTTCAAATCAAGGAGGTAATCAATACCGTCCTCGAATGAACCAAATTACCGTGCTAACACTTATCGTGCACCACCGGTTTTAACCGTAATCCTAACCGAATCGAATCAACCTAGAATGAACCAAGGTTATCAAAACCAAGGTAATTTCTATCCTGGACCCAATCAAGGTTTCCAACAACAAGGGAACCTTCATCAAAACAATTTCAATCGAGGGAATCAATTTCAGGGGAATGTGAATCCTAATCAAGGGAATTTTCAACAACAAGGTCATAATCAAAACATCCGACCTCAAAATTTCCCTCCTAATCCACCTCCCGCCATTGTTCCAACTGGACCATCATCTGATGAGTTGTTGAAACAATTCATGAAATCCCAAGATGAGATGAACAGTTATTGGTCACCGATTGTCGATCTCAAGAAGTCTTTAAATGATCAACCCTCGGGCTCGTGAAAACTTCCGAGCAACACGATCGCTAACCCGAGGGGCGATGCTAAGGCGATCACGACCGTAAGTGGTGTTTCATACAATGGACCCGCTGTTCCTACTACTCTCTTCTTCTTCTCTCCCAAAGGTAGTGGAAAGTGAACCTCCAACACATAATGGACCCACGACTCCAATGCCCCTCCTCCCGTGGCAATGAGTCAAGTTACCAAGGAAACAACGGACAAGGTGCATTATTCTAGCCCACGTAATATCAAGACAAGTCCTACCTTCTGTAGTCCAACCTCAAGTTGTCCGAAACCCAAGTCTAATCCAGAGTTGTTTTGAACCACCAGTAGCTCCCATTGAAAATACCAAGTCCAAATCTTCTATTCCATATCCATCACGTTTGAATGAGCAAAAGCTCCGTGAAAAGCTAGTCATCAAATGGACAAATTTTTCCAAATTTTCCAAGAATTACATTTTGACATAAGCTTTATGGATGCTATCATGTTGATGCCCAAGTTTGCATCAACTCTCAAACACATGTTAAGCAACAAGGAAAAGTCGTTTGAAATGGCTAAACTCCTCTTAACGAGAAGCGCTCTGCAGTTATCCTAAAGAAGCTTCTGAAAAGCTTGGAGATCCCGGAAAATTTCTCTTACCTTGTGTATTTCCAGAATGGTTGAATGCTTTGCCCTAGCAGATCTTGGTGCAAGCATAAACCTTATGCCTTATTCAAGATGGAAGAAACTTTCTCTTCCGAACTCACTCCTACATGCATGACTCTCGAGCTTGCGATCGTACAATATCCCGTCCTCTTGGCATTGCCGAGGACGATTTGTGAAAGTAGGAAAGTTCCATTTTCCGGTGACTTCGTGGTTGTTGATTTTATTGCCGATCATCGGGTTCCTCTCATTGTTGGTCGAGGATTCACGAGAACGGGTCGTGCTCTCATAGATGTATTTGAGCAAGAAATCACATTACGTGTTGGTAATGAAGTCGCCACTTTAACCTTGATCAAACTTCGAGGTACTCCGCAAATTATGATTCGAATCGGTTAACCGAATAGATATCATTGATGTTGCTTCAAGAGTACTGCAAGAAGTTCTTGGTTATGATCATAATTCTTCGAGTGATAATCTCACTCATTCATCTCAACCTATCATCGCCAATTCTACTCCTTCTCTCACCCCATTTGAGGAAAGTGACTTCATCTTAGAAGAGATTGAAGCTTACTTGTCCAGTGATTATGTACCATGGGAAATTGATCACGCTCCAATTGACATTGAGGGAGACATACTTCTCATTGAGAAGTTGCTTAATGATGATCCATCATTAGCTCCTCACTCTAGTGATTCAATTCCCGATGAGATTAATCAAAATGAGATTAATCTGGAGGGAGATATTCTTCTTGAAAAGTTGTTAAATCATGACATTTTTTCTCCTCTCCTTCCATCAAACTTCATAACAAGGAAGTCAAGTCGCTTGAAAAATCAAGAATTTCCGAGGTTGAACTTAAGGACTTACCACCTCATCTCGAGTATGCATTTCTTGAAGGTAATGATAAATTACGGTCATTATTGCTAGAGATTTGAGTAAAGATGAAAAAGTCGCTCTTATAAAAATATTGAAGTCACACAAGCAAGCAATTGCTTGAAACTCTCCGACATTAAGGGTATCAACCCCGAACTTTGTACTCACAAAATTTTGATGGAGGATGACTTTAAGCCGCTAGTTCAACATCGAGAGAAGAGTAAATCCAAAATCCACGATGTTATCAAACAGAGGTTATCAAACTTCTTGATGCGTGATTGATTTACCCAATCTCGATAGTCCTTGGGTTAGCCCAATTCATTGTGTTCGAAAAAGGGTGGCATAACTGTTGTCACAAATGAAGATAACGAGTTAATTCCAACTCGATTGGTTACGGATGGCGTGTTTGCATTGACTATCGTAAGTTGAATGACGCCACCCGTAAAGACCATTTTCCTCTACCCTTTATGGACCAAATGCTTGAGAGATTAGCAGAAATGAATACTATTGTTTCCTTGATGGTTTCTGGTACTTTCAGATTCCCATTGATCCAAAGGATCAAGATAAACCACATTCACCGCCCATACGGAACTTTTGCCTATAGATGTATGCCTTTTGGCCTATGTAATGCTCCCGCACGCTCCAACGATGTATGATGGCCATTTTCCACGACATGATCGGGAAACAATGGAGGTGTTTATGGATGACTTCTCGGTCATTGGGGATTCGTTTCAAACATGTCTCTCCCATTTAGATAAAATGCTTCAAAGGTGTGAAGACACCAATCTTTGTCTAAACCGGGAGAAAAGCCACTTCATGGTCAAAGAAGGCATAGTCCTTGGCCATAAAATTTCAAAGAACGGATTGAGGTAGATAGAGCAAAAGTCGATGTTATTGCTAAACTACCTCATCCTACTACCGTCAAAGGTATTAGGAGTTTTTAGGTCATGCCGGTTTCTATCGTAGATTCATACAAGATTTTTCCAAAATCGCCCTACCAATGACCCATCTTCTTGAAAAGGATGCTCCTTTATCTTTTCACCGAGTGCATCATAGCTTTTGAAACATTGAAGAAAAAGCCATCAAGCACCCATTCTCGTTGCTCCCAACCTGGGACTTGCCTTTTGAGCTTATGTGCAATGCAAGTGATTTTGCTATCGGCGCAGTCTTAGGGCAACGAAGAAACAAGCATTTTCAACCTATTCACTACGCAAGTAAGACTATGATCAAGCTCAAACTCATTACACCACCACGTAAAAAGAGCTATTAGCCGTGGTGTATGCATTTGAGAAGTTTCGCCGATCTAATCTTGACCAAATGTGTAGTGTATACGGATCACTCGGCTCTTAAATATCTCTTTGCAAAACAAGATGCAAAGCCGAGATTGCTCCGTTGGGTTCTCCTCCTCCAAGAATTTGATATTATCATACGTGATAAAAAGGAGCCGAGAACTTGGTCACGATCATCTGTCTGATTAGAAAACCCTCACCAAGATGTTTTCGAGAAAAGGAAATAAATGAAACATTTCCTCTCGAGACACTCAATGCGGTTTCTTTTCGTGGAAACTCTTCTACCCCATGGTTTGCCGACTTTGCAAATTACCATGCGGGTAACTTCATTGTGAAAGGGATGTCGACCCAGCAGAAGAATAAATTCTTCAAGGATGTTAAACATTATTTCGGGACAACCCTTTCTTATTCAAAATCTGCGGATCAAGTCATCCGACGGTGTGTTTATGGACAAGAAGCTCTTGACATTCTCAAAGCTTGCCATCTTTGGACCCACCGGGGCCATCATAGTCCAAACTACACCGCCAAAAGGTGTTTGATTCCGGTTCTATTGGCCCACAATCTATAAGGATGCCCACGATTATGTCAAAACTTGTGACGCTTGTCAACGTCATGGAAACATATCTCAAAGAAATGAAATGCCACAAAATGCCATTCAAGTTTGTGAGATATTTGACATCTGGGGTATTGATTTTATGGGGCCATTTCCATCTTCTCATGGTAACAAGTACATACTCGTGGATGTTGACTATCTGTCAGAATGGGTTGAAGCGAAAGCTTTACCTACAAATGATGCCCGAGTTGTTGTGAAATTTTTGAAATCTCTTTTTTCCAGGTTTGGAACTCCGAGAGCGATAATCAGTGATCGTGGTACACATTTTTGTAATGACCAATTTGATCGTGTCATGCAAAAGTATGGTGTTACCCACCGTCTATCTATCGCATACCACCCCAAACAAGTGGGCGGTGGAAGTTTCAAACCGTGGTATTAAAAGAATACTTGAAAGGACAAGAGGCGAAAATCGTGCATCCCGGTCGGATAAACCGGATGACGACTGGGCTTTTCGTGACGACTTACAAAACACCAATTGGGTGTACTCCATACAAGCTAGTCAGACGGAAAAGCATGTCATCTTCCGATTGAACTAGAGCACAAGGCTTACGGGCCTTAAAACATGCAAACTTCGATATACGAGACCGGTGATCACGTAAAAGTTCAAATGAATGAACTAAATGAACTTCGTGATCAAGCTTATGAGAACTCTTTAATTTATAAACAAAAGACAAAGAAGATTCATGACTCTAAAATCAAGAACCGCGTTTTCAACGTTGGTGATCGAGTCCTTCTTTTCAACTCTAGATTGAAGATTTTCTCGGAAAGCTTAAGTCCCGTTGGTCCGGTCCATTTACTATCACTAAGGTTTATCCTTATGGCACCATTGAGTTATCTCACCGATGGTCCTAATTTTAAAGTAAATGGTCATCGATTAAAGCATTACTTTGGAGAGGACATTCCCCCGTGGTTGTCCCGGATTTACAAACATTCCCCATGAACCAATGAATGCGGGATCGAGTCAAGCTAGTGACTCGGGAATCAAAAACATTAGCACACACAATATGGGTTTTCACCCATGTTTCGTCTTCTTACCCCTTTCTACCACCCTAGTGTGGGGAGTTGCCCCCATTGTATATATCATCCTTAAAAAAAAAAAAAAAAAAAAAAAAAAATGTGTATATATCAAAACAAAATAATGGCCGTAGTATTTCCTTTTATGTTCTATGTTTCGCATAACCGCGGTACTTTGAATATTGAGGGCAATATTCATTTCTAAGTGTGGGGGAATTCTCACGAATTTCATCATGTAATTATTTCACCCAATTCCCGTTTTGGCCAAAATTTTTTGGAGTAAGTGTTTTCACTTACTCAAAGAAATGGTAATCATCCGCCATGTCTAACCCACATAAGGATTGGCTAATCCAGGAGCAAACGGCTCTTGGTAAAGATATCTCAAATCCGTTTATGGCTTGCAATTTGCCTAAAATTGTATGGTGTTCAACTTACCATATCTTTAAACTAGTGAAGAGTTGGCTAGCCCGCAAGTTTATGGCTTGTGGTAAAGGCAGTGGAAAATCCATAATTGGTAATCGGCTCACCAAAGATAATATTGATAATTTATCTAAGAGTTGGCTAGTCCAGAAGCAAACGGCTTCTGGTAAAGACAAATCAAACCCGTTCATAGCTTATGATTTGCTCAAAATCATTTGGTTATCATTGTACCAAAGTTCTTACTTGAACTAAAACAATTAACTACTCCAGAAGTAATGGCTTTTGGTAAAGAGATAAAATCCATTAAATTTTCTCAAATCATTGCTAGGGACTAGCAATATCTTAGTATGGGGGATTGATGAGTGTCTAAATACTCATCAGGGGTCATTCCAACTTTCGTTGTCATAGAGAGCAAGGTCCTCTATTATACCCCACGATTCTTCCGCGGTGAGATCACTAAGTTTTCCACTGGCCGCTTGGTCAATGGATCGCTTAGTGGGAAACTTGACATGATCATAGAAGAGTTGGACTTGAAGCCAAAGATCAATGCCGTGATGAGGGACTTTATGGAGTAAGTCCTTGAATCGAGTCCATGCTTCGTAGAGAGATTCACCTTGACGTTGTTGGAACATCAAGATGTCATTCCTAAGCTTAGTGGTTCTCCCCTGTGGGAAAAATTGAGCAAGGAAGCGAGAGGTGAGATCATCCCAACTTGAGATGGAGCCGGCGGGAAGTCGCTCAAGCCAATTACTAGCTTGGTCCCGTAGAGAGAATTAGAAGAGACGCAGACGCGTGGTCTCCCGAGTAGTAGCATCAAGGTCGATGGAATCGACAATTTAAAGGAAATCCTTAAGATGTTGATTAGGATCTTCGGAACGAAGTCCATGGAATGCACATCCGTTTTGCACCAATCGAATGGTGTCGGATCGTAGGGCCGTAGTTTGGGCTTGGTCGGGAAGCTCAATGGTGTTCCTATAACCTTGGTGGCTAGGTCTGGAGTATTCACCAAGAGTATGGTCTCTTGGCGGGACAATGATTTGAGGGGGTTATCACCTTCCATGATAAAAAGTGATGGGTTACGAACAAAAGTCACAAAGAATGGGGATAGACTATGAGGAAGCTAAAATGAAAAAAAAGTTTACTTGACAGAATCAAGTAAAGAAACCTAAACGAGGTGGACTACTAACTAGCTATTCTATTCCCGTGGCGCCAAAAACTTGATAACGCTACTTGCGTGCTCGGGTCAAAGGAACTTCCTTTTCGTCGAGCAAGTTTTTCAACACCTAGGCGGTGAACCTAATCGTTGTAGTGTAGTATTAGGTAAGCCACGGAATTGATATCGTTCTCAGGGAATAGGAATGCTAGTGAGGAGTTACTACGCTAAGGTTGTGGTTGAGGAAGATTATTTTTATCTTTTATGTTTTTAGGAAATGGAAAAGCACGAATCTCGGGTTTGGATTTAGGGGTTGGTATTTCACCGATTACTCTACTATCTAATTATCTAATTAACTAAGGTGAGGTAGTCTATGTCTAATTATTGTGTGCTAGTATGATGATTTAAAGATGTGTTTACTTAGGTTTTATTACTCCTTAATTATATCCTATTGATGGTTGAATTGTCACTTCCTTATTCTTAATCGCGTTGTGTGTCTAAGGTCGTAGGGTATGCGTTTATCCCTAACTCTTTGAAATTACCAAAGGGTCTCGTCTACAAAATCTCTAGGATTTATAAACTCTAACTCTAAGGTACTCTTTGGATGGTTTAGCCTACAACTACTCTAGGTGTTATAGTCTAAGGTTCACAAAGATTAATCAAGCCTTAACTACACAACGAATGACCTATCGCATTACTAGATTGATGAGTGTGTAAATACTCATCATTTTTGGTCAATCTGAATCGCAAAACATTTAAAAACACTCGAAATGCATCAAAATACCGAAAATATCCCAAAATTGTGTTTTATATGTTTTAAATGCAAAGTGAGTAAAACGACTAAAAACAAACAAAGTTTGCATAATTGGCGATTTAGGTCCCCAACTTTTAAAAAATGCCAAAACAAGTCCCCGGGATTTTCAAAGATGGAAAATATTATTTTTAGTCCTTTGGTAATTCTAATTTGTCATTTATGGTCCTTATAATAATCTTTGGAAAATTACAGAGTTGGTCCCTCAAGTTTGGTGGAATTGCAACTTTGGTCCTTGTGTACTAATCCTAAAACCAACCGGACCCTTTTTTTTGTTATTAACCCAACACCAAAACCATAAAACACAAAAAAAATAAACCCATTAACCCACTAGCCACCCACAACCCCTTTCCCTGTTTTCCTGCTTTCCCTCTTCCCCAAACAACCTGCACACTCAATCCCTTCACACTCAACCTCCCATCCTCCCCTGACAAACCCATCTCTCCCATACCTCACCTCTTCCCCAAAACCAGAAAAAAATAAAACAAATCCCTTCCCCATCCTGCACCCCACGCTGACTCTTCTCCCATCGAGACAGGGAAGACCAAAAAAGAGAGAGAGAAGACCTTATAGATGGTAGTATAAATAGCTTGTGTAGCCATTGATAAGGCAGTTAGTTCTTAGTTAGTTTTTTTTTTTCTAATTTAGTTTTTAGTTTTAGTCTAGAATTTTTGAGTTCTAGTCCCGATTTAATCTTCCTGTTAATTAAGATTTCCTGTAATTTTAATTGAATGCAAGTTACTTTCATGTTTTTTTTATTTCAGTCTACTTTAAATTTATGCACTTTTCATTTTTATGTCCTTAAATTCTATGGCTTGTGTTTCAAAATTGCTTGTTAATGTTGTTTAAATTAATTCTGGGCTTGTGAAATCAAGGCAAGTCAGTAAAAAAAAAGAGTTTTACATCCTATAATTTATTTCTGCCAGAAGGAGTGTTTTGTTAAAGCAATATTTAGATTTCTAGTTAATTGTCATGTTCACAAGTTATTTCAAAGGTTCTAACTTTTCCTCACTTGGAATCTCACCATTTAGCTTGTAATTAAGCTCTAAATAGCCCTCTTCAGTTGTTTAGGGGTGAAAATAGCGTGATCAGTTCTCATAGTGCTTATTGGGTGAACTTGTTGGCTCATTCAGTTTCTCTTGGTTTTGGGAGATCTTTTGTGGCTTAAAAATAAGCTCCAATAGTTACCATTGTTGTTTTCACTTGCACAATGACCACACGGTCGGTTTCTTTTGCAATTGCTTATTAGTAGGAGTTTGTACCTTAGTTAGGAGTGTTAGTGTTTCATAGGTGAGCTTAGACTAGATTAGAAGTTCTTTGGTTTATTTAGTGCTTATTTGTGAAATCTAGGAGCTCATGTTCATTTGTTAGCTCAAGATTTCCCTAGAGTGGCCAACTTAGCAAATTGCTTATTCCCTCGTTTAGTTAGTCTATTTCAGTTATTTATTGCTTATTTAGTGTGCTTGCTGAATTACCCTTTAGTGTTGTTTATCTAAAAGCTTTTCCTAGTTCACATTTTGCTTGATGAAACTGTTAAGGGGTGTTTGGATTAAGCTATTTTTTTGAATTTCCATCATGTGGGGTGAGTTGAATCTTAGTTAGATGGTCTTGGTACAGATTTTATATCCAATTTGGCATGGTAGTTACATGTTTTCACTTTTGAACCAACTTTCTGTCATGCCCTGCACATCTAAAAATTTGGTCAATCAGCTTGTCCTTTTTAATTTTTCATCTCTTCATTTTAAGCTCATATGATCTATAATTTGGCATGCTTGTTCTTTGGTTGCCTATCTAGTTGATTCACATTTTTGTGGATTTTTATTCTAGCCTATTAGTAGCTTTTTACCAGCTTATATATACCCCTAGGACTGTTTAGTAGTAGTGAATTTTAGTTTTTGCTTAGTTTAGTCATTTGCTTTTTAGCTCTTTTAAACTGCTTATTTCCTTACCTTTTAGCATTTAGGTTTTATAGGATAGCTTTTATCCATTTTTTAGCTTATAGTAGCTTTTTAGTAGCTTTAGGTAGCTTATTTATGTCCTTTAGTTTGTTCCTCATCCCAAACAGTCCCTGCTGCTGTACAAACAGTTCGTATTCCAGCTTTTCTTGGTTTAGTTTTTTTTTTTGTAAAAGAGTGTTAATTTGATTTGTTGTTCAGTTGCAATAAGAACAAAAAAAATTGTGACAGACGTGGGATTTGAACCCACGACCTCCAGCCAAAGTACCCACAAGCCTATCAGACAACCAACTGCTCTACTGAGTTCTTTGTGTAATCTTTTACTAAGTTGTGGTCTTAAAGAATATGTAGTGTTAAGTTTACAAATAAAAAGCATCAAAAAGGAAGAGGCAGGTTTCGAACCTGTGTCCTCTTCCCTTTTTCACGCAACACACCAACACCTTACCATCTCGCCCTTAGGTCTTTTTGCGTTTACCTTTGCACATTAATTATAGTTAACCATTTTTTAGTATTTAGCTTATTAACTTATTTGCTTTTTAATAGCTGATTTCCAAAAGCATTGGTAGGTTTTTATAATTTTCTTAAATTTAGTAGCATGTAAAGTAGGTTTCATAAAATTTTCAGATTTTTCCAAAATATTTTAGTATTTTTTATCATTTAATTAGATTAAAAACGATTTTAATTCGTAATAAATAAAATAAAACTCAAAAAAATATTCCGCTTTTTCCTAAAATTATTTTTAGTCATTTAGAATGTAGGAAAATTGTTTTTGCACTCGTAGGACTTAAATTGCATATTTTTCACTTTCAGGGCTCGATGAGTTCCCGTTTTTTTCGCGTTAATCGATTTTAAAAATAGAATTAAAATGACTTCAAAGTCTTTATTAGATTTAATTTCCTTAGTGTAAAATCAATCATACCATTTTCCTGTTCAATATCACCCGATCACAGATTTGTTGTATTACAGCTTACACACCTTGTTGGGACTTAACGACCCGGGGAAACACTAAACTCCTCTGGACTTAATTGCATTTGGTTCCAGACTGTTTGGCTTTTGTTACGGTTGACCATTCACAAATGGTTGGCTTGTGTGATAAAACCTGACCGTCTGGGACCGAATCAAATTTTGGCGCCGCTGCCGGGGAGGTGTGCTGCGTTCACTACGAATTTGAAGCATCAGTGATTGTTGAATATACACACATTGTATATTTACCATCTTTGTCCATATTTCCTTATTTTCATATTAAACCAAAATTATCGTGAAGTTAATTCGTTTGACTTATCGATTACCAAAAATATTTTCATTTTTTGTTTTTACAAAATGTTTATCCAAAAATCCAAAAATATCCATCTTTACCCTCTCACATCTTTGATTCTTCATCCAAACCCCTCTGAAACCCTTTGATTCTTTCCTATGTCGTATCCACACCATTTTGGTTGTCAATGGTGTGGTGGCCCTCATAATGATGATAATTGTCTCGGTTTAGCATGGTAGAGTCGAAATGGGTGCGTTTATAACCAAGATCCCTATTCTTACCATGACACGACTAATTTATTTCATCGCCTACCACATCATGAGATTCGAGACATACTTGTGTGAATTTTGTGGAGGTCCTCACCAAGGATTTGAGTGTCGAGACTGAGACACGTTTTCTATGAACAAATCTCTAATAACACTCGAACTTTGGAAATGATCAATATCCATGTTATTCACCAAATCACCACAACAATCATTTTGTTGAGAACTCATGGAGGTCCCATTTCACTCGATTGTCAAACAGGAATCTATTTCCTTGTAACAATTACGACTATCCATATCACGACCAACCTCCACAAAGTGCCAAATGACTCAAACTCCTCAAAGAAACCCAACAAGACACTTATCTAGAGCTTCGAGTTAGTGAAAAGAATCGAGGATTTGAGTAAACAAAGATTTCAAATGCTCCCGGTTTTCTTGTGTATATTGTGGGGTCCTTGTTGGGAATTAAGGTAAGCTACCGATTCGCCAAGATTCTCGCCAAGAGATTCTGTAGAAGAAGAATGGATTCTCACCGAAGTTATACGTCGCCAGAAGTGTTAAAGCAGATATTGTGTTGCTACCGAAAGTGCGAACCACGTAGGAGAGATAAGCTCAAGATAGAGTAAAAGTCACCAGATTAAAGATAGGTTGGCGCCAGACATGTAGAGCTTACTCAGAATAAACAATATGATTAACAAAACAATATGATTAGTTGCATGCTTGTCTAGATGCATGCTTGGTCTATGTTAGTATTAGGAGCGTACATTGTAAACGCTCATTTAGGGTTTCTTGCCTATATAAGAAACAATGATAGTATGTAATAAAAAAGCTTTTCTCAAGTCTTTCAATTCTTGTAAACTATCCGAAACATAGAGTTTCTATAATCAAAAGATCCATAGAGGATCAAAGAGTTCTTAGTTATTGTAACTTGTATTTAATTTCCGCTACAAAATACGAGTTGTAGAGATCTTCTATTAGTTTGCTTGTGATTACATAGGCAACACTAATGATCTCCGAGTGCTTAAGATCTATCAAGGTCTGTGTGAGTTCTACAAGTGGTATCAGAGCCTCGGGAAAGTCTCTACGATACTAAGAACCATTCTCACCCCCATACAATCAAACATTCATTCATCATGCCCGGATCCGATAATGAAACCAAGTCACCAACACAAACAACACCAACACCACTTCCATGCAACAACTCGCCTCTCAAACATTAATGGTAAATTTCCTTATTTGAAAAGGGAAGAGTATGAACTTTGGACTATGAAGATGGAAAACTGGATTTCAATATTGATTGGAATCAGGAGGTTGTGAAGAAAGGAAACAATCTAAAGAAAATGATTCCGATGTGGATGGAAGTTTATCATGGCTCCACCAAAACCGATGAAGAGGTGCCGCTATGCAGAGAGCATAAAGTAAAACTATTTCGCTTCAAGCCATACCAAGATCATCTATGTGATTTTCACCATATGGATGATGCAAAGGACATATGGATGGCTCTCAAAGCAAGGTTCGTGGAAATGAAGAATCAAAGAGAATGAGGAAGTCCATGCCGAGACAACAATTTCGTGACTTTAATATCTCCGAAGAAGAAGGTATCCACAAGGGATACGACAGTTCCATAGGATTTTGAGTCGCCTAAACCATGAATGCAAAACCCGATAATGATGATCGCAACTCAAAGTTTCTTCGATCTTTACCTCCATCATGGTTGCATGTAAGTATTGCCCTCAAGGCTAAAGGAGGGTTGGACATGCTTACCTTTGATGAGTCAGATAATGACTCGTAACCCTTGAACTCGACGTCGACTCCCTACCGTACATCTTCTTCTAGCCATGCGCCTTTTGTTGGGACATCTCACTCCAACATGATGGTACCGCCCCGGTTCTAACTACTTTCCATCATCTCCCGCCCAACTACTTTCCATCATCTTGCACTCCCACTCCACCACATAATACTCGTCCCACTCCACCATGTTCTCAAACTAAGACTAGTAGTGTGATGGAGGATGTTCTTCATTCGTTTGTTGTCGATTATGATACTCAAGAAGATCTTGCATATGAAGACTTTGATCGCTTGGACCCTCTTGAAATGGAGGAGATGAAACCGAAAATGCGGTGGCATTGTTGTCGGTGGACATCAAAAGGTTTGAAGAGAAGTCTGGAGGAAGTTTGCTTTCAAGGAAAGGAACCACCGCTTTGATAGGAGAAAAGTCAAGTGTTTCACTTGCCACCGATGGGGCATTTCTCAAGAGAATGCAAAGACAGAAAAGTGGAGATGGAGCTAACTACCTTTCCTATCGCCAGTAAAAAGCAGAAGTCGGAGCTTCAGCAGCTCTACTCACCATGGATGAACAGTCAATTGGATCGCACATGAACTCGTGAATGAGGAAGCTCATGATACCGATAAGCTTGGATTGTTGGCAAGGTGTACTTGGATGAAAGGCATGATCGCTTGCCTTGATGGGACTATCTCGTGTACACAATCAGATATTTGGTTGTAGTCTAAGATACAATGAACTTAAAGAAGAGTATGATGCTATGAAACCTAAGTTTGATGAATGCTATGTAGAAAATGAAGCTCATAAACTAGCATTAAAAAAAGAGAAAGACAAAAATTATGGTTTCAAAAGAATCAAATAGCTTATGAAGAAAAGATAAAGGTGTTACAGCTTGATCTAGAAGTTGCTAATAATTACTTAAAACTATCTCGAGAAAGCAAAGGATGAAGTCGTGTCTCGAGAACCTAGAGCTTAAAGAAAAGGTAGATGAGGAAATAGCTAGGAATAAACAATGGTTAATTTCGTGTGATAATCTGCTAGAGAACTCTATAACAACCAATCAAGAACCTCCGCTTAGGATTAGGCTTTCAAAATATGTAGGAGTAGAAGCTAGGTATGATGGTCGAATCCACACCGCAGGATTAGCTAACTTTGTAAAAGAAGGTAATATGCATGCGTCCCCGGTCCTATTAGAGGTGAGTTTATGCCCACGCACCTATCCATCATCGTTGACTTTGATGGATCACATCATCTATATGGCAAAAGTCAAAGACTTGCTGCACTCGATACCTCATCTAATGACTTTGTCTCTTGCTCGACAAAGGACAATTCATCGGATCAAGGGTCTACTTCCTATGAAAGTCGTGATTCAAATGAGAAGTCCGACCTTCCCAAGCCTCGAGCCTACACCCAAGCCTCGCACCCCAGCCTACTTACAAGCCTTCTAAGGAAGTCCGAGAATCAACTTCCAAGATAGTTTCTTTCAAGACTTGTCTTTTACATCTTTGAATAATCGATCTGTTAAAACAATTCCTTGAATGTATCTCTTTTAAGTACTTCGCATGTAATCAAACATCTCCCTATTTGAATAAATCTTCCAAGAAGAAGACATGTTTTGTATGTGGTAGTAAATTTCATTTGATTAAGGATTGTGATTTTATGAGCAAAGATTGGGTGCATGTGCTACTCACCGTAAACATAGATCTAAGTGGACCAATGTTGCTAATATTCCACCTTATGTCCCTCAAGCAACAAATATCGACTCTCATTGGAGAGGTTCGTTACTACTGCACCTTATGTCCAACCAACTAGCCCATACTTTAAACATTGTTATTGGCCTACATATGTTGACTCTATGTATCTTTGGGATGGGATATGGGGCACCGCCGTGAATACCTCAAGAAGTTGTTCTTGGACCAACAAGGGACCCAATTATCAATGGAGGACCAAGAACAATGGTGGATCCTCTAAATCTTCATGCCCTAAACCCGTGATCCATAGGCGTGTTCAAGTCAAGAATGACTTGAACCTCCATCAATTCTAACCGTTTGTATATATTTTGTTGTTTGTAGGATCATCCCTTAAGCATAAGAATATTGGTATTGTTGATAGTGGTTGTTCCAAGCATGTCCGAAACAGTAGATATGATGCACAATTTTGTTCCCATAGAAGGAGGATGCAATGTGACTTTTGGAGGAAGTGATGGAAGTATCACAGAAAAGGCACCATAAAACACCTCATCTAGATTTTGAAAATGTGTACTATGTTAAGGAACTTCAAGATTTCAACTTGTTCTCTGCTTCACAAATCTGTGACACTAAGAACAAAGTTCTCTTCATCGAGAATGAATGTCTTGTCTGTCTAAAGACTTCAAACTCCCGTAAGAAACTTCAATTCACCGAAAGTTCCTCGAACTCACAATTTATACACCTTCATCCTTAATGAAGTACAACCTGGTGGTGACCTCACTTGTTTGGTGGCTAAAGCATCTCTTGATGAGTCTACTAAATGGCATAGGAGGATGGCTCATGTGAATTTCAAGACCATAAACAAACTCTCGAAAATGGGTCTTGTGGAAGGTCTTCCCTCCAAAGTTTTCACCAATGAACATAATTGTGTCGCTTGCAACAAAGGAAAACAACACAGAGCCTCTTACAAAGCTATCAATGCTATGAGCATCATTACTGAACCTCTTCGCTGCTTCACATGGATCTGCTTGGTCCAACTCAAGTCGAAGCATTGATCATAAGTACTTCGCTTGGTGATCACCGATGGCTATAGCAGATTTTGTTGGGTTTTCTTTCTCGTAACCAAAGATGAAACATATCAAGTGTCGATCAATTCATCACTCGTTGAAAATCGGTTGAACAAAAGGTCAAGGGTATTCGTGTGATAATGGGACGAGTTTAAAATGCTATTCTTATAGAACTCGTGGGTCAAAAGGTATAAAAGGGACTATAGTAATCCAAGAACCCCACAACAAAATGGGGTGGCCGAAAGAAAGAATAGGACCTTAATAGAGGCCGCAAGATCAATGCTTGCACTCTAAACTCCCCACTATGTTCTCGGATCAAGTCATTGGCACAAACATGCTATGTGCTAAACAGGTCTCCATTACAAGACCACAACTCAAAACACCATATGAACTTCTCTTTGGGAAGGTTCATGTCATTCACTACCTAAAACCTTTTGGTTGTCAAGTGACCATTCGAACACCAAGTGATCCGTTGGGAAAGTTTGATGAGAAGGCCGATGATGGTTATATTGTGGGTTATTCACTCATAGTAAGGCATACAGGTGTACAACTTGCAAGCCAAAAGATAGAGGAGACGTTGAACCCGAGATTTTGGAAGATAAGCATAATGTTCAAGGATGTGGTCATACGTGGTCCTTTGACCTTGACTACTTAACCGATTCCTTGGGTTACACTAGACACTTGGCTAACCAAAATGCAGGTCCTCAAGCTTCTCCAACTAACAATGCAGTCCACTAGATGATGACTCGAAAATGAGTTTGAAGATGATGAGCAACCTATACTTGTGCCTTCTTTCTCCCTAACAATATTGCGTGTACCACCTCCAAGGATATTGTCGACACGAGTGATGAAGATGAATCCCATTATGTCGAGGACCTTGCTAGGCTTCGACACAAGAATTTGTCGCTAAGCTTGAAGCAGAGAAACCGAATGGAGGGTTGCTAATGAAGGAGTCAGAGAAACCACGTGTTCACTGAAGTTGACTCACACACCTACCATCCACAAATCAAGGCTATGCTGCTTTCTTCTCATGTTCCTTCTCAAGTGTCTTCGGACTTTGAGAACCTCATACACGCTTTCCAAAACCCTCCGATCTTGGAAATCATCAACCCAAAGTCGGCATTTTCACTTCAACCTCTTATGATGTCAATTTGAACCAACAATCACTAATCTTGATTCATCCATTGAAGTCGCCCCATCGCCACTCGTGAGGATCAACATTGCTCATCCTCAATCCAACATCATAGGTGATCTTCGCACCGTTAGAACTCGTAGGGCTATAACAAGTCCTCAATTTGGGCGATTGCTTTTCTCTTATGTCTCCAACCAAAGAAAGAGACAATCACACGTACTTCAAGCATTGTCTGCTTGCTTGTTTTCTCTCAAGTGGAACCAACTAGTGTTTCTCAAGCTCTTAACGATTCAAGTCGGCTAGAAGCAATGCAAGAAGAAATGCAACAATTTCACAATCAACAAGTTTGGATTTTGGTTCCACTTCCGATGGCAAATATGCCATTGGGACAAAGTGGATTCTCAAGAATAAGAGAGATGCTCGGGGTGTTGTGATCAAAAACAAAGCAAGATTAGTAGCTCAAGGCTTCATACAAGAGGAAGGGATTGATTATGATGAAGTGTTTGCACTGTTGCTGTGAGTTGAAGCAATTCGCATTTTCTTGGCATATGCTTCTTACATGGGTTTCATGGTGTATCGATGGATGTCAAAGGTGCTTTTTCAGATGGTGAGATTGAAGAGGAGGTCTATGTCACTCAACCCAAGGGATTTGAAGACCCTAATCACCCAAATCATGTTTACAAGGTTGTTAAAGCTCTTTATGGCTTACATCGTGCACCAAGAGCTTGGTATGCTAGGCTTTCATCATTCCTCATCAAGCATGGCTATAGGAGAGGTGCTATTGATAAAACTCGCTCCTAAAGAAGAATTATTCGACATCATTCGTGCAAGTTTATGTGGACGACATTATTTTGGCTCCACAAACGAAGCTTGGTGCGTGGAATTTGAGGAACTAATGAAGGTGAATTTCAAATGAGTGCTATGGGAGAGCTTACTTTCTTTTGGGTCTCCAAGTTCAAGAAAACAGATGGCATCTTTATCGGTCAAGATAAATATGTGAGGACATTTTGAAGAAGTTTGGTATGGAAGGTGTTAGGATCGCCACAACACCTTATGAAGCTCCAAAGTCTAAAGCAAATAATGAACCAGATCTACCGTGAATGTTCATCCAGACAGTCCATGATTGGTTCATTGATGTATCTAACGACTTCAAGACCCGATATTACATTTGTCGTGAGTGTTTGTTCTCGACATCAAGTCACCCACTTACTTCCCATCTAAATGTTGTCAAGAAGATCTTTAAGTACCTCAAAGGCCAACCTCTTTAGGCCTTTGGTACCCAAAAGAGTCTCCTTTCAAGTTGGAAGCATATAGTGACGTTGATTATGCCGGTGCAACCGATAGAAGATCCATAACCGGAGGTCGCCAATTTCTTGGCAAAGGTTGATTTCTTGGCAATGCAAGAAACAAACCATTGTGGTCGCCTCAACCATCAAGCAGTAGTACGTTGTCGCCGCAAATTGTCGTGGATGTGTCCTTTGGATTCAAAACCAATTGTCGGACTATGGGTACAACTTCATGAACACTACAATTCATATAGATAATCAAAGTACCATCTCGCATAGTCAAAAATCCGGTTTTCACAATGAACTAAACACATTGAAATCGTGCACCACTTTATAAGAGATGCATATGAAAACATTTGATAAAAGTGGCAAAATTCATACCGATGATAATGTGGCACTTATTAACAAAAGCGTTTGATGGACCAAGGTTTCAACACCTCGTGGTCAATATTGGAATGTTAAACCCTTGACCGCATAGTTTAAGGGAGGCATAGGCCTCTGTGGGAGGCATATGCCTGTGGGAGGATTTGTGCAAACTCGCATATTTTTTTTTTGTGTCATTTTGTTCAATAAATGCTTTTTTTTTTTTTCTAAATTTGTCTTCTATCATTAGATTTGTAAAACATCATTTTGCCAATAGTGATAGCGTTTATTTAATATATTTTATCTTTTTAATTTTCTATTTGCATTTTTGCCTCGTTATTTATAATTCTTTGCTAACACTAACTGCCTAATTATTCGTTAGCTTGTTTTTGTGTTGTTCTTGTGTAGTGTTATGTCTGCTTTTGCGCTTGTCCGGATTGCGCTTGTCCATTCCATGATCAAGTTCAAATTCATCAAGTGTGACTCAATGGTACATGGTCAAGATAGCTAAAAGATTGTTGCTTGTTTCTTCCGAAATTAAAAGCATCAAGCAAACAATTTGATTCCATCAAGTTATAATATCAAGAAAAGAAATTGAAGTCAAATTGTTCATTCATTCATTCAAGAAACAGCTTTTACCATACCTTACATAAAGTCAACCTACTACTATGCATCTTCAAGATACGAGCTGTACACTTAAGCTAAGCCTAATCTAGTGTATATGTAGATGCTGGCTTTGCTTTCGTAGGTCTTGCATAACCATCCATTCCGTCTAACTGGCTGGTTGGATATGCATGACCAGCACTACGAAGATGCTAAGGACCAAAATGGGAGGATGGATTGATGCAAACGATTGATGATGACGATGACCCCACAGGATGACGGAGAAAAATAACGTGTCCTGTGTGCTTCATCTATTCATTTCAACCAAAATGCAATCGATCCACCCTCCTTAAGCCCTTCTACTATACGAGGTGTGTTGATGCACCAAAAGATGGCGCAGTGAGACCAAGAACCACCTCTCTATCTTTGGGGAGTGGCGGATTCCTCGCACGAGGTCTTTGTTGAGACCGAGGTGCCGGAGGTTGGGAGTAAGATGTTCCTCCTTATAGGAGTCATCGTAATCATCGCAGATTCACTTGGATTCACTACACCGCCATCTTCTCAAGAAGGGAGAAAGGGCGATTTATTTGGTCGTGGATAGGGTTGAGGAAAGTAATGTTGCCATGGGTTTGATTCACCACTGATGATGATGAAGAGGATGATGAAGATGAGGAAGTGAGATCTATGATCTCGTGTTTGGTATTCATGGTGCAATTTGGTTAATTGGGGTTATTTTGCATCTAGGGTTTGTGGTAAATATTTGGGGATCTTGATGAAGAGATGAGTTACATTGGGATCATTTTATAGACGGGTTCGAGGTTCAATGAGTTTAATGCAAGTGGGTGGCACAAGAATTCTAGAAACTTACCAAGATATTCTTATCTTTGATGCATTCTCATTGAAGTTATAACTTCAGCAGATTGATCATGTGTTCTCGTCAAGTGTTGTTTTGGGTTGGGTCAAAGATGCAATACACGCCAAGAATAGTCAACCAAACGGTCAATTTTTATTTGACTATAATTTGGGCAAAACTATCAATCCACCATCACTCTCTTCAGAACAAACAAATTCCCTCTCATTCCGCTTTCACAAACACTCACCATTTCAAGAATCATAACCCTAAACACTCATATCCCTCATGGCTCTTGAATTTAAACATGATCACAACAAAGTTGCATTTCTGGGAAATGGCAAGGGATATGAATTGTACGAACCAATGGTGGAATTCTAAAAGGTCCAAGATTTGTTATGCTCTAACTCATTCTCCAAATGAGATATATGAATCATCGATTACTCAATTTTGGGAATCACGAGAAGAGGAGTGAGATGTAGATTAGGGTCGTGATTGATGAAACATAGTACATAGTTACAGAGGACCTAATTAGGAGGAAGCTTCACTTGAAGATGCCGATGGAGTATTTTACTCTAATCAGAAGATGTGCTTAATGGGTCGAGAGCTATTGGCTATCGAGGAACAAGAACCGATATGTGGTCAAGAAGGAACTCGCCCAAGTGGAGGTTCTGGTTCACACACGCTTCAATGCATAAGCAACAAGACCGGAGGATGGGACCGCTTTCACCCAACCGGGATATGGTATTGTGTGTCTTTCTCAAGGGTAACTTTCAATTTTTCTAAGGTATATTTTGAAAACATGGTTGAAAATATTCAAAAGAAAAGGGAAAATTTTAATGTACCCAAGGTTTCTACAAATTATTTTAGACATCTCTACCCAAGCCCAATCTTTCTATCCCATAAGTACTTTAATCGCTAAATTGTATGCTACAATGAGAACCCACTTCGTGGGGAACATCATCCTTGCTAGCAGCCATGTTGCCCCAAGGTAATGAGGTCACGATGAGGAGAATATGGCTCATAATCCTCCTTCCTCACCTGTTGCTACTGATGGTAATCCATTAGTTAACTTTGATGATGGCCCCTCATCAACTGTTGAAGCAACTCATGTTGCTCAAGACCAACCACCTTGTCCCAGACCAACACCCACACTTGTTACACAAGATGAGTCTGATCTTAATAGACTACCCACACCAAGTCCTGTTAGGGATCCTCTCAATGAAGATCTTCCTCACATTGAGCATGACCATGATTCTACCGAAGGTCCAATGAAGCTCCCCTTACCACGAGCAACTGGTGGAGCCGAGGACCCTATTACACTCTCATCTGCCTATGCTCTTGTCAATGTGTATGTCGCGAGGTTAATAGTCCGAAAAAGGAACTTGCAGAGACCAAGTCATCTCTTGGGAGTAAGATTGAAGAACTGCAGAATCAAGTCAAGGTATTAGAGGACAAACTAAAAGGGCTCTCCAAAAGGAAGCTTGTGGTTTCCTCTGATGAAGAACAAGAAGTACCTCATTTTGAGTCTCTGGATATGTTGGCTGATGTTTCTCTCAATGATCCTTCATCGAGTGCCGCTTGCTTCCTCAAGGAAGGAACCCGTCTTTACAAAAGAAGAAAGAGATCTTATTTTCATAAGGTATCTTCAAGCTTCAAAGGAACCGATGTTGATAAGGATGCATCCGGTGATGTGATAATGGAGGATGTATCTTCGGATCCTAATCAATCTTCATCGCTCAAGAACCAATGACCTTTCACCCAAAGCAGATCCGTTCGACATTGTCGCTATGACCACTCCAGCTTGATAACTGCATCAACATGTTGACTTAGGTACTACTACGAGGTTCCCAATGTTGATTTAATCAAGAAGAGTGCCAAGAAGCCCGATGATAAAGGGAAAGATATAATAATCAAGATGAGCTTGGTCCGCACTGTAAGTGAGGAGGAAAGACTAGGTCAAGCAAGTAGATTGGCGAGTTTGAGAAGTCAAAGGAAAGTGAAGTATTGGCTCATCAACTTGGAACAGAGGACTTTTCATCTTTAACTCCCGAGAGAAGAAGAGAACTGGATGCAATGAGGGTTCGGATGCTCACGAACACCGGGATATTCTAACTCAACAAGTCATTTCAAGACCTTCTAGCTCAAAGTATACTAGGTGGAGATTTCCTAGTGACAATTATGTGGAGCGAATGATGGCTCAGGGAAGACAAAGGAAGCAAGAAGCTATCGCACAAAAGAGGGCCATCAAAGCTCAGAAGAACAAAGACAAACCTCCTTCTAAAGCTGAAATAAGAATGGTGGTGAAGAACCAATGCTCAATGTACAACTCTGGGTTAACAATGAAACAAGTCATGGCTTTTCCTGATCATGTCCTGTTTCGCAAATATAACCAAATCATGAGGATGATCATCATCTTCAACACATTCTACCAACTTGAAAAGGATTGTTGAGAATGAAGTCGCTCAAGAAGCCAAAAGACTTAAGTCGATGATGCTCCACCCAAGGTGACTTCTCCAATATTCCCGCCAAGCAACTTCAAGTTGCTTCTTCTATCGACAAGAGTCCATCTCACGAACCATCTTCCACCTCCCAAGCACCGATATATTTGCCCCACTTCATCTATGGCAACCATTGACACCCAAGAAGCTTCCAGAGTTAAGGAAGCTGATCTCACAGAAACTAAAACAGAAAGGGCGATAAAGATGCTCCACAGGATGAATGCACTTCGTGTTCCAACCAAGTCTCCATCTACCGCTTCAAGTCCTACCACAAATGTTCAAGATGAAAATGCTCCCTCTGGAGAAATCTATAAACCTGGAAGAAGGAATAAGAGAATGGCCAAAAGATCTCCTTTGGATCTTGAAGCTGATGACTCAACTTTCATTATAGAAGGGTTCTCTCACGATTTTCCGATGGAAATTCGATGAGGTGGTAGATTGAAATTGAAGGATGATGAGATGAATGTCATTCATCGAAGGGACTCCACTTCAATGGAATTCACATTTCTAAAGGAAATTCTACACTTGGTAGATGTAGGCACTTACTTTCTCTGCTCACTCGTGTTACCACCTATTATCGCAACAAGGAACCACAAGGTTCGGGATGTTCTTACCAGAGATCTTCAAGTCCTATTAAACTCTCACATTCCCAATAGCAAAGCACATTCCATTTGGGAAAACTCACATCGGTGGAAGCTTGCATCCGGAGATTCTATCCTCTCCTCGTGTGCATGTGCTTGAGACTAAGGGTGGAATCACCGTCGCATGTTTTCTCGAAGAAAGTATCCTTTGCCCAAAAGACTTATGGAAAGATGTCGAGTCGAAATTGAAATTCCTCCAGATCCCGTGGGTAATGAAAGACACCGCTTTAACATTGGTGGGATTGATCAAGACTCAACTTCAACAACCGCAATAGGCCTCATCCTCATCCATATCGTGACACTTGGTACCTCTCGCATTATTTTGTTTTGTTGCTTTTTGTTTGTGTTATGTATATACATGTCTTTTCTTGTGTTAATTTTTCAATTTTAGTTAAAAAAAAAAAAAAAAAAAAAAAAAAAACTTTTATGCGTGTTTGTTTGTTGTCCAATTCGATGGTTTTAACTCACCGATGTACCTTGTGTATGTCAAAGAGTTGGCTAGTCCAAAGGGTACAACTTTGGTAAAGACACAACAAATCTGTTGATAAATGTAATGGTTTGCTTAAAATCATAGGGTCTCGCAACCACCCATGCTTAATCACGAGGGTTGTATGGTCATCAATTCACCATGGTCTATTCCTTTTGGAATCCAAGAATTGGCTAGCCCACATGTATATGGCATGTGGTAAAGGCAATCGAATCCATATTTGGTTCTCAATTCACCAATTCTAAGAATTGACTAGTCCCGAGCAAACGGCCATGTGTAAAGACAAGACAAACCGTTTATATGGTTGCCGGTTTGCCAATAAATCGATGGTTATCAATGTACCATAGTTTTCGAACTCAAACATGTGGCTACTCCAAGAGTAATGGCTATTGGTAAAGAGACATCAAACCCATTAATTTCAATGATTCACCTCTCACAGAGTTAACACACCGGAAGTGATGAGAATAGTATTGAACTTATATGTTTTGATGTACATGATGTCATATGTTGTCGCAAAGATCCGTGTTTCACAGCTCGCCATCATAGAGATGTTCTTCTTTCGAATCTTTGTTGTCGATCCTCAAGATATCGCCATTCATAGCTCGAAGTGTTTAAGATATGGGAGGATCTTGTTTGGAAATTTTTGTCAAATGGTACAATCCTCAATAGCATTATCGATCTATCAAGGAAACCGAACTTAACCTAGTCAAATTCCAGTTTAGGGAGGATTGTTGGGAATTAAGGTAAGCCATCGATTTCGCCAAGATTCGCCAAGAGATTCTCTCAAGAAGAATGGATTCTCACGGGTTATACGTCGCCAGAAGTGTTAAAGCGATATTGTGTTGCACCGAAAGTGCGAACCACGTAGGAGAGATAAGCTCAAGATAGAGTAAAAGTCGTCAGATTAAAGATAGGTTGGCGCCAGACATGTAGAGCTTACTCGTAATAAACAATATGATTAACAAAACAATATGATTAGTTGCATGCTTGTCTAGATGCATGCTTGGTCTATGTTAGTATTAGGAGCGTACATTGTAAACGCTCATTTAGGGTTTTTATATAAGAAACAATGATAGTATGTAATAAAAACTCAATGATAGTTTGTACTATACATAAGTTTTTTCAAAAGATCCATAGAGTCAAAGAGTTTCAGTTATTGTAACTTGTATTTAATTTCCGCTACAAAAACATAGAGTTTGCTTGTATACATCAAAAGATCCATAGTGAAGATCAAAGAGTTCTTAGTTATTATAACTTGTGACAAATTTACTTTCATTCGTTCACATGAAAATATGGAAGAATTTGTCAAGAGATCTTCTATTAGTTTGCAAAAGAAAAAGCAAATGATTGTGATTATGGTGATGAGGCAACACTAACGTTCATCTCCGAAAGTGCTTAAGATCTATCAAGGTCCGATATTCCCAGAATCGGACTAATTCATAAAGTCTAGTGTTGAGAACCTTGTCCCAATCTCGAGAGAGTCACAGGAACTTCGAGCATATGTGTGATTCTCTTCCCTCTCGAGTATTCTCTAGATCATTTTGAAACTTTCTCCGATTTTAGCGACGATTGTGCATCTTATGGAAACATCGAGTATGTTGAGGCATCACTCCCACAGCCTCGATCCTCTTCTTGAGGAGTTCACCGATGAACTCACTCACATCACCCACTTTCATCGTAAAGTGACGATGGTCTCTTTGATTTCAAGCCGATCCGGGAGAGACCGAAAGTCTCCTTGATAATGATCGCTCACTCACTTCTTATCCCAACAAATTCAATAGAGAATATTAATCACTTTTTTCCAAGTATTCAAAACAACTCTCACTAATCCTCTATTTGAATTCGACTCGAATTCACTTTAATTTCGAGAATCCACTCTTTGATACTCGATTGAGGATAGTGATGAGTCTGATGGAATAAGAATTCACAAATTCACATCATGTGAGTGATTCTCTTCATGAGGAGTTCGCCGGTGAACTCACTCATATCATGACTCACGGAGTATGATCACTGGATGGCAAAATCATGATCGGGGAAAAATTTCAATCATGAGAGTTTGTATTTCTATGACAAATTTTCCAACCTCCTCCCGAGATGCTTTTCAAACCAAAGAGCTCAACCGATAAAATCCAAACGAGTGCAATCGACTTGATCCCGAGGAAGAAGATCTTATCATGATCGCCATCATGATTTTCCTTCTTTCTTCACCCACCGGTGACTTCTTCTCTTCTTCACTCATTCGGAGTGAAGATACCATCTTGACCCGGCATTTCCATGTACCATTTGTGAGCCGGTCTGCTCTATATATCTCATCGTGTGGAACTTTCGCGTGCTTCAAATGTTTATACAAACATTTTGAATGAAAGTCCGATGGAGATTGTCTCTTCCACTTACTTCCCATGAACAAATTAATTGGGTCGAGTCAAGCTAGCGACTCGGTAATCAAAAAAAGAGTTAAACATGGGTTTTCACCCGTGTGTACCACCTAGTGTGGGGAGTTTCCCCATTGTTGTATATAAGTTTCTAAAAAAAAAAAAAAAAAAAAAATCACAAATAATGGCGTAGTGTTTCCCTTTACGTTCTATGTTTCGCATAACAGTAGGTACTTTGAATATTGAGGGCAATATTCATTTCTAGTGTGGGAGGAATTCTCACAAATTTTATCATGTAATTATACCACCCAATTCCCCATTTTGGCCAAAATTTTTTGGAGTAAGTGTTTTCACTTACACAAAGATATGGTTATCATCCGCCATGTCTAACACACATAAGGATTGGCTAATCCAGAGCAAACGGCTCTTGGTAAAGATATCTCAAATTCGCTGACGGCTTGCAATTTGCCCAAAATTGTATGGTGTTCATTTCACCATATCTTTAATTAGTGAAGAGTTGGCTAGCCCGCAAGTTTATGGCTTGTGGTAAAGGTAGTTGAAAACCATAATTGGTAATCGACTCACCAAAGATATTTTATCTAAGAGTTGGCTAGTCCAAGCAAACGGCTTCGTAAAGACAAATCAAAACCGTTGAAAGTGGTGGTTTGCTCAAAATCATTTGGTTATCAATGTACCATAGTTCTTACTTGAACCGAAACATTTGGCTACTCCGAGTGATGGCTTTTGGTAAAGAGATTCAAACCATTAAGTTTTCTCAAAAGATTGCTAGGGACTAGCAATAGTTTAGTGTGGGGATTGATGTGTGTAAATACTCATCATTTTTGGTCAATCGAATCGCAAAACATTTAAAACACTCGTAAATGCATCAAAATACTTGAAAATATCCCAAAATTGTGTTTTATATGTTTTAAATGCAAAGTGAGTAAAAGCACTAAAAAACAAACAAAGTTTGCATAATTGGCGATTTAGGTCCCCAACTTTTAAAAAATGCCAAAACAAGTCCCTGGATTTTCAAAGATGGAAAATATTATTTTAGTCCTTTGGTAATTCTAATTTGTCATTTATGGTCCTTATAATAATCTTTGGAAAATTACGAGTTGGTCCTCAAGTTTGGTGGAATTGCAACTTTGGTCCTTGTGTACTAATCCTAAAACCAACCGGACCCTTTTTTGTTATTAACCCAACACCAAAACCATAAAACACAAAAAATAAACCCATTAACCCACTAGCCACCCACAACCCCTTTCCCTGCTTTTCCGCTTTCCTCTTCCCAAACAACCTGCACACTCAATCCTTCACACTCAACCTCCCATCCTCCCCGACAAACCCATCTCTCCCATACTCACCTCTTCCCCAAAACCAAAAAATAAAACAAATCCTTCCCCATCCTCGCACTTCACCGACTCTTCTCCCATCGAGACAGAAGACAAAAAGAGAGAGAAGACCTTATAGATGGTAGTATAAATAGCTTGTGTAGCCATTGATAAGGCAGTTAGTTCTTAGTTAGTTTTTTTTTTTTTTTTTTTCTAATTTAGTTTTTAGTTTTAGTCTAGAATTTTTGAGTTCTAGTCCCGATTTAATCTTCCTGTTAATTAAGATTTCCTGTAATTTTAATTGAATGCAAGTTACTTTCATGTTTTTTTTATTTCAGTCTACTTTAAATTTATGCACTTTTCATTTTTATGTCCTTAAATTCTATGGCTTGTGTTTCAAAATTGCTTGTTAATGTTGTTTAAATTAATTCTGGGCTTGTGAAATCAAGGCAAGTCAGTAAAAAAAAAAGAGTTTTACATCCTATAATTTATTTCTGCCAGAAGGAGTGTTTTGTTAAAGCAATATTTAGATTTCTAGTTAATTGTCATGTTCACAAGTTATTTCAAAGGTTCTAACTTTTCCTCACTTGGAATCTCACCATTTAGCTTGTAATTAAGCTCTAAATAGCCCTCTTCAGGCTGTTTAGGGGACTGAAAATAGCAGCAGTCAGTTCTCATAGTGCTTATTGGGTGAACTTGTTGGCTCATTCAGGTTTGTCTTGGTTTTGGGAGATCTTTTGTGGCTTAAAAATAAGCTCCAATAGTTACCATTAAGTTGTTTTCACTTGCACAATGTACCACACGGTCGGTTTCTTTTGCAATTGCTTATTAGTAGGAGTTTGTACCTTAGTTAGGAGTGTTAGTGTTTCATAGGTGAGCTTAGACTAGATTAGAAGTTCTTTGGTTTATTTAGTGCTTATTTGTGAAATCTAGGAGCTCATGTTCATTTGTTAGCTCAAGATTTCCTAGAGTGGCCAACTTAGCAAATTGCTTATTCCTCGCTTAGTTAGTCTATTTCGCTTATTTATTGCTTATTTAGTGTGCTTCTGCCGAATTACCCTTTAGTGTTGTTTATCTAAAAGCTTTTCCTAGTTCACCTTTTGCTTGATGAAACTGTTAAGGGTGTTTGGATTAAGCTATTTTTTGAATTTCCATCATGTGGGGTGAGTTGAATCTTAGTTAGATGGTCTTGGTATGATTTTATATCCAATTTGGCATGGTAGTTACATGTTTTCACTTTTGAACCAACTTTTCATCATGCCCTCGCACATCTAAAAATTGGTCAATCGCCTTGTCCTTTTAATTTTTCATCTCTTCATTTTAAGCTCATATGATCTATAATTTGGCATGCTTGTTCTTTGGTTGCCTATCTAGTTGATTCACATTTTGTGAATTTTTATTCTAGCCTATTAATAGCTTTTACCACTTATATATACCCCTAGGACTGCTTAGTAGTAGTGAATTTTAGTTTTGCTTAGTTTAGTCATTTGCTTTTTAGCTCTTTTAAACCGCTTATTTCCTTACCTTTTAGCATTTAGGTTTTATAGGATAGCTTTTATCCATTTTTAGCTTATAGTAGCTTTTAGTAGCTTTAGGTAGCTTATTTATGTCCTTTAGTTTGTTCCTCATCCCAAATAGTCCCTATTCTTTGTACAAGCAGTTCAGATTCCAAACTTTTCTTGGTTTAGTTTTTTTTTTTTTTTGTAAAGAGTGTTAATTTGATTTGTTGTTCGGTTGCAATAAGAACAAAAAAAAAATTGTGACAGACGTGGGATTTGAACCCACGACCTCCAGCCAAAGTACCCACAAGCCTATCAGACAACCAACTGCTCTACTGAGTTCTTTGTGTAATCTTTTACTAAGTTGTGGTCTTAAAGAATATGTAGTGTTAAGTTTAAAATAAAAGATCAAAAGGAAGAGGCGGTGTTTCAAACCGTGTCCTCTTCCCTTTTCACTCAACACACCAACACCTTACCATCTCGCCCTTGGGTCTTTTTGCGTTTACCTTTGCACATTAATTATAGTTAACCGTTTTTTAGTATTTAGCTTATTAACTTATTTGCTTTTTAATAGCTGATTTCCAAAAGCAGTGGTAGGTTTTTATAATTTTCTTAAATTTAGTATCATGTAAAGTAGGTTTCATAAAATTTTCAGATTTTTCCCAAATATTTTAGTATTTTTTATCATTTAATTAGATTAAAAACGATTTTAATTCGTAATAAATAAAATAAAACTCAAAAAAATATTCCGCTTTTTCCTAAAATTATTTTTAGTCATTTAGAATGTAGGAAAATTGTTTTTGCACTCGTAGGACTTAAATTGCATATTTTTAACTTTCAGGGCTCCGTGAGTTCCCCTTTTTTTCGCGTTAATCGATTTTAAAAATAGAATTAAAATGACTTCAAAGTCTTTATTAGATTTAATTTCCTTAGTGTAAAATCAATCATACCCTTTTCCTGTTCAATATCACCCGATCACAGATTCGTTGTATTACAGCTTACACACCTCGTTGGGACTTAACGACCCGGGGAAACACTAAACTCCTCTGGACTTAATTGCATTTGGTTCCAGACTGTTTGGCTTTTGTTACGGTTGACCATTCACAAGTGGTTGGCTTGTGTGATAAAACCTGACCATCTGGGACCGAATCATAGATCATTAACAATTAATATAAGAGACAACCAATCAATATTCAATAGTTAAGTTTCATATATCCTAAGCAAACACATAAGTAAATTAGCCAGACATGGAGAACATGCAAGCATACACACAAATAATTGAAGACATAATTGAATTAATGAAATAAAACACTTATCTTGGTGTAAGATAGGGTTTGGAACCCTAAAATCTTGTACAAGACAAACCTTGGTTTGGTTTAGGTTTTACCCAAAAGAATACTCTCTTAAACCGAAAAATTCGGATTCTATATATAAGATTACATTCGCGACGGCCACCTTATGATTTGTGATGCCGTGGTCGCCATCATTAGGGTTTCGTCTTGGCCACGTTAGTCTTGCGACGGCGTCACCTTATACTTGTGTGCCGTCCTCTTCACCTCGATGCCTTCGGATCAAATCTAGGTCGTTTAAGTTGCGATGACCTACTCTTTTAAAGCCCCGACACCGCCACTTGAAAATAAGCAATTTAGCTCATCAGATCGTCACAACATGTGCTCCGACGGCGTCGCAGATAACACCGACGTCGTCCCTTGTGTTTCAAAGATCTTCGAGTGTCTTGATTCTTGCTTTGGCCATTTTCTTCAGATATCCGCCTTTTCGCCTAAATAAGTGCCATTCCAAAGAATTTGCCTTCAAGAGACCTAAAAAGTGAAAAGGAACGATATTAAGTAATAACGAATACAAAAGTGATCAAATAAGGGCTTAAACGACCCCTCAAAAAGGTACATTTTAAAACCTTATCAACTGGAGCAACGAAGCGGACCTGATACAGATTACCACAACATAACATCACCATATCCACTCCAGAACAAAGAACAAAGATTAATGAAGATGTCAAAGCTGAAAACTTCAAAGAAAACAAGATCCTCACACTGGGGAGATTGTTAGAATCAATGCACTTCTTCTCACAAGAAAGAAGAATGTCAGAAGACGTTAAAGCAACTATTACATCAGCACCTACAATGTTTCAATATTACTTAAGTTATTAATTACCAACACTTAGGGGGAGATTGTTGGAATCACTCCTAAACTATATTTCAAGTGTTTGTAATTAACATGTAATAGGTTGCTTAATTAGGCTTTTACGTTAGTATTAATGGCAAGGCTTATGTAGAAAGCCCATAAGCCTTGACCCAAGCCCAATAAGGAAAGGAAGGGAGCTTGTGTGTTGCCCTAGCTCCTCTCCCTATATAAAGACATGTATACCTTCATTTGAAGGTTAGTTGTTCACTTTCACATATATCCTACGCATAAACTTTCTTTCATTTATATCGTGTGTGTGTGTGCAAGTGTTCATCCGATTACTTCTTACGTAATTTCTAACCTATTGATGCTTGTGTTATAATATGGTGACCTAACAATTTGCACAAAGAACATTGTTAGAACAAATTTTGTTTGCAAATACTCCCCCTCAACAAGTGATATTAACTTTTGAGGTTTTGAAAAACACGAGAGGGAATACTTGTTCTTTTGAGCAAAATTTTGAAAATATTGAAAGTTTGATAAATTTTACTCAAAAGTAAGAAGCTTTCGCTCCTTTTATGAGGATTGTGGCACTGAACCGTACCACACATTACAAGAACGGGTTGTACACTGCTATTTATGTACAAACCATTATGAATAAATAAATCAAATATCATAATACAATCAAGAGTGTTTTAAAGAGTACCCAAATGATTGCACATGACCTGGAACTTTCTCTTCACGTTGGAATGTCAAGATAGAGAAGCTTTGTCGTCCACCCACATAGCTCTCCAAACGTCTCATCTGATCCCGGTGGAACAACCTTTCATCCAGCCTCTTGATAAACCTGCGAACTTCCTTGCTATCTTCTGAATTCCATCTCTTCTTTGGACCAATACCAGCTTCAATAACCTTTAATCGATAAGCTAACCCATCACGAACCATCTTTAACGTTGCGTCACAGAACTTATGGATCTCGTCAAATGCCATGAAACATGTATAATGATGCTCACTGCGGTAGACGATTCCAAACTTTGGTTTATGCATGATGGTGTACTGAGCTTGTTGATTAAGGTCGGGAAAGTGCAGCAGCGGTTTTGTAAGATTAATCTGCTTCTGGTATGATTCGACCCCAACTTGTAGATCTTCAACACGTTCACAAATAATTTTACTGCGAATGAAGACTAGAAGTGCAGTGATGAACTGGAGTTGGATTTCTGTCAAAAATTGTCGCATTCTTCCTTGTACCTTTGTAAGATACAAGTCTTCGATGTCGTTGAGATGCAATTCTGAAAAGTCAGCTTCAGTGAAATCATACTCTACTTCATCTTGTCTTTTGACTTTGATCTTGGACAAGAATGAATAGCCCCACTTTGTCTCCAGTGTAACCCCCATCACAACAACGATTTTCTTGTCACTCTTTACATCCTTGTTTGACTTAAGAACTTGGCAGCTCCTGTAGTATAGTCTCCTCCTTTCTGGCCAATGATGAATACCATATTTGGCATCAATGTCGTATTCCATAACTTTGTCGACAAACAATTTTGTAGCGTCTTCTTCAATGGCAACGTTGTCAGAGAATACTGCAGCTGGGATGTTGAAGGTGAGTGAAGTAGCATATTTCTTGCTAACACTGCTACCGTGTTGAAGGAACTCTAGGTCGTTGTTGAAGAAGAAACGGTAAGGGATCTTCGGTTGTTCGGGTCAGCCAATTCTTGGTAGAGGCTTGGTCCAATCCATGTAGTAGGGAGTGTTATCCTTCCTTGTAAATTCGACGTTTGATTCGGGATTTAGCCAGTCGATGTTGTTGAACATTGCACGGGCAATGTTGTCCAAGTGGTATTCGACCTCAACTGCACTGCAGGCTCTGTCTTTAAACAAGTTGAATGCATCGTTCTTTATCCTGCGCAGCTCCCGTTTTGTCATCTTTTTCACTTTCAACTCATCCTGGATAATCTTGGCCTGCTCCATGGTTCGACCGTCTACCGGTTCTTGGCCTTCAGGGAGTATGGGTGTAGCATCAACCAATTTGCTAAACCATTCGTATTCCTCAGTGTTGTCTTCGTCCAACTATGAGATGACAGAACCTTGCTTCTTCTTCTTAGTCCTTGAGGATGATTCTGGTTGAGGTGATGGTCGAGGTGATGGTTTTTGCTGGGGCTCAGGAATGTCATGACTCTCACCACCGGTATACGTGAAGTGATCATCGGTTTTCTACAGTGGTGGTGGAGAATCTGCATCCCGAGGTTTATCAGATGAGGGAGGTTGTTGAGAAGCTTGTCTTGCGGGTGTCATGGTGGTTCTAGCAGGTGGTGGTGGCATGGATGACGATGACCCACCGGTCTTCTTCTGACGTTTTTCATTCGGATCTTGATCCTTGTCATCATCATCTTTTGTCTCTTATCCAGACCAGCAGCTTCTTTGCACGATGTCTTCAGTTGATGTGCAAGAAGTACCTTATACAGCTTATATTCATCTTGTGTGAAAGTAGGAGCTCGAGGAGACATCTGAAGTACCAACTGTGAGATCAGATCAGCTTCGGTGACAACTGAAGGCTGGATTGGTCTGGTTTGCATGACCACCGGTGTAGTAGTAATCATCTACTTAACCAGTGTTTTGAGTGTTGGGTAGAACTGATTCTTGAACATTTCTTTGGTGATGCCAAGAACCATGTTGAGAAGAAAGTGATGAGTGTAGTTTTGAATTTGTTCATTCATTTCTCCTTGGACATCCCTGGTGAGAAATGCCTTGATCTGTTCTCTTTCACCTTCGAACTGGTCCATCTGTTGGGAAAGCTCGATGAACTTGTCGGCGAACATGTTCAACCTTGTTTCCTGAATACTTTTTTTGCATTTTCTAGATTGAAGCAATGCTTTATGGATCTTAGCTTTAGTGCGAGATGCCCAAGTATCGGCTTTCTTCTTGATTGATTTTGAGGATGATTTGGTTGTTTCTTTTGATGGTGATGGTGATGAGTGAGAAGATGATTCGGTTTTGGAGGTTTCAAGGGGTGGTTCTGAAGATTGCTCAGGGTTGTGTTCAGGGTTATTTAGAATATATGCATCGGTTTCCCTTCGAATGCGTTCCTATTCAGCCTTCTTAGCAGCTTCTTCTGCAGCCCTTTCCTTTTCCGCTTCCAAAACATCTTTCTCGGTGATTCACTCATCAGTATCTTTGTAGTCATCTCCATGTTCGACCATTTCTTCATCCTCTAGCTGCTTTTGATCTTCAGGTTCCTTGGTGATGTCATCTGTTCCTTTACCGGGTTGATTAACCGGATCAGGAACAGATGTAGAGAGAACACCACTGCTGGAACCTCCAAGTCCTTTAGTCAGTTGTAGTGTGAACTCTGTAGCAGCTTTCTCCATCCTTTGTTGCTTCACAGTTTTCTGGATTTGTTTCTCTGCAGTCTTAGGATCATACTCCCAGTCAGAATCTTCTTCTTCTTCTTCCTCGACAGGTTTCTTCCCTTTGTCAGATGTGTGTTCTTCATCAGAGGGTATAAGTAACTCAACATTTTCATCAAATTTTTCATATGAAGAACTAGCAGGTTTGTCCTCTGTCTTCTTCTTGATAAATGAGTCATCTTTATGTACCTCGGAGTACACAGTAAGATCATCCGACTCGGTTTTAGAATCGTCATCTTGTTGTGTTGTTTGAACTGGTTCTGGTTCTGTTTTGGGATGGACGATTCTCGTTGGAATTTTCCTCCTGGTCTTTCTGCATGGATTCCTTTTCTTATACTTTGCAGAGCTAGTAGTGCTTCCAGCTTTCTTAGCCCTTGTTGTAACCGCTGGAGTAGTTTTCTCATCCAGAAAGCCAACTTTTCCTGCAAGAACTGCTTCCTTGTAACGTCTGTAGGACGGAAGATCCTTGACTGCATCGGTAATCAAGCAAGCAGGGAGTTTCGCTCCTTGTTTTCGGGTGTAGAGTCTTTGAACCTTACTGAGTTTAAGGTAGGCTCATTCAACATGGAGTGCATGTCAGGGTCATTCAGTCTCAGTGGGATATCCTGGTGCTTCCCGATAAGGTTATGAATTAGTAAATTGGTGTATCTGATGAAGAGAATCTTGGAACCAGGCTTCCTGTAGTGTTGCATCATGTCTTCCCAGATTAAACTTGCATAATCAATGTGATTCATATGAACCATCCCCCAGAAGGTTTGAAGATGCATGAGCTTCGGGTGTTCATGACCACTATCTCTTCCTGAGACTGATTTGGAAATCATGAGATAGATGGTCCTCCAGGGTTGTAGGATATTCTTGACATCGACTCTGGAATGCTTGGAGATGATGCCAGAAGCTTCGTCGTATCCAATGTTAACCAAGAAGTCCAATACCTCCATTTCATTTGGAATCTGGATGTATTCAGTTGAAGGTATAACCGGAAGAAGAACAATGATGCGAAGATCCGCCACATTGATCGTGACCTCCTTATTGCCAAGGGTCACTTTAACCGCATCTTGTCCATCAATTTTATCCATAGTATGCCAAAACTGATGAATGTAGATTTCTGGTACAATGGCTGTGTTAGTGAGCATGAGGTTGAACGGGTGATTCTTGAGAATGTCAACGGCAACTTTACATGAAGATTAAGAGCATGTGAATTTGTTGAAGTCAACACAGAGATTGTTCTTCCCGATGATTTTGTCGTAACCGGATGGGAAGATGTCAGCCATTGTGAGCTCATTAGGGGCATTGAGGTGCTCTTGATTGACAGCCATTTCGTGATCTGAAAGTTATTAGACAAAAGAACAAACATATGGAAACATATTGTGTTAGTCTTAGTTTGATTTATTGTCCAATTACTTGATTGACGTTATCATGATTATGAATGTTACAAGTCCCAAGTCACTTTTGTCCAATTGTATGAAGTTGATGTGATAAGTTACGTGAATATGTTAAATTTTGAAGTTTTAATGTCCAAATTTCACTTTAACACACAACATTTTAACTTTTGTAAGCTTATGAGTAACATTGGTCTATGTGACTTAAATGTAACAATTTACAAGTTTCTTATGCGTAACAGTCAATACAAGAGAAATAATGGCTTATGCGTAAGCAAGTGGTCTTATGCGTAAAGAAGGGGCTTAGGCTTAGGCATAAGCTAAAGCGTAAGATTGTGGCTTAGGCGTAAGAATTTCTTATGCGTAAAACCAGATCAAAAGCTTTGAGCTTACACGTAAGGTTAAGCAGATAGTTATGCGTAAAGCTTACTCGTAAGAGCAACGCTTACGCGTAACAGACCTTGTTTACGCATATCTCTGTGGATGCTCTCCTCTTTTCTATCAATAACATGGCGGACTGGCTGCCTAGGGTCTTTGGAGTACATGTAAATACTTTCTTCTTTGTCTCCCAGACGGTGGAACACGCTCTTGTGCAGCCTTTTGAACACCGTGTTCCGTCTGTCTTCTGTCCTTTTAGGTGACCTAGACCGGGTGCATCTTCGGCCGCTACCACTTTGTGTGTTCCGCTGCTTCATTTACTCGAGTTGTTTCCGCAAGTCTCTCATTCCTGTTGGTATTTGCGACTCATGATGATGTGGGGCTTCACGGTAATCCATCCGGATTTTTACCACTTTGGCTCTTTCCTTCCGTTTATGAACTCTCTCCATCACGATAGGTAAGATCTGATCGAAGTACTTGTCACAATACTTCCGGAGGGCTGCGTCAGACGCGGGTGTGGACACAAAGGCAGGAGTTGGCTCGGACCGAGTGCTCATGGTGAGTATTTTCTGGAATGCAGTTGTGTATCGGGTCTCACGGATGGTGCCAACTTGTTAGTACAAAAAGTTTAACGGGTTGTGATGGGTTTTGGTGTAGCTTGTTGGACTGGGCTAACAAGCTACTAGTGGGCTGATCTTGTACTAATCCAAGTAACTTGATTGATATCCCTGCACAAGAAGAGTAAACTGTTAGTCTTACCGTGGGTACGGACCCCATGATTAGACTCCGGTGTGAGAGTAAGTACACATTATTGACTGAGAAGTAAAAGTATGCGTGTGTAATTATGAGATAAACAGTTGTACCTTATATGGAGATTAGAGCCCCTTTTATAGGCGAGGCTTACCGTTAGGGTTTTTCCTAGTTACTCGCATATAGTGGTTAACTGCCGGAGCCGGACCCTTGTCAGACAAGGTTCCATGTTAATCGTGGATGCGGGCACAGGATGCCTTCAGCGGCCGGAGGCTCGGCTTGCTAAGTATCCTGCGTGCGTCTTTTAGCCTGGACTATAGCCAATTTCGTTATTGGGCTTACTGTTGGTCCAATGTTCGTATTATTCTCGTTGTTGGCCTGGGCCAAGTATGTATATAGTATGTATTGGGCCTAGTGGTCCTGTTGTACATATTATATGTCATCAGCTACCTAACTCCAAATCACATTATCAACGTTAAAAAATGTCCAGGCTGCCCTTAACCAGGCCACTTTAGGAAACCAGATAAAAACCACCGTCCTCAAGGGTTACCTAATAGTAACATGTAATTGTGGACAACCTATGCGCATGTTGTCCACAATATGTAATGACTTCAATTGACCAAAAGTTAGCCATGGTCAATAGCTACTCACCTGGTAATTAATCATCATATTATCTTAAACACAAAACATGATGTACTTTATATTTCAATTTGCATGCCCATACTTTTTTTGCTTACAATTAATTATTGTTTGTAGGTTGTGTAGAGGGAGTAATTACAGGAGCTACATATGTAGTCTTAGCTACCATTGCCACTGTTGTTCCAACTGTAACTCTGTCATATAATTACTTAATGCATCAAATTAGTCTTTTTAACATATGCCATTAAATAGCATCAAGCATACATATGCCGAAGTAAAATCAAATATAATGAATGCAGGTGGTAGCGAAAAAATGATTCCATGGGCAACGCTTCATTTTAACCTTACAACACAAGCTCTCATCATTTCTACAGGTCACACTGTCATATATTTCACTAGCTAAAAGACCCGTGAAATTCACGGGTATTTTAAAGGAACGTCAAAGTAGGTAGTAAATAACACTGCGTATTACAAAGTTATTAATTAGATTGAAGCACATATGGATAAACAATTGTAGAGGATTGCAGTAGGTAAGCATGAAACATGTATTATATGAAACACAATAGTCAAAAACTTCAAAAAGAAAAAAATAAAAATCTTCAATCCTTTATTATACGAATGTGATCTACATGTACATGTAGATGCGATCATAAATTGTGTAGCACTTCTTTGTAGACCACGTTGGTGGTGGTATTAGTGAGATTTCCTTCTTCGTCGAGAATAACCATCTTCAATCCTTTTTTGCTCCTAACTCGGGATACGGCTACATATAGTTGGCCATGTGTAAAAACAGGTCGTGGCAAATACAAACCGACTTGCCCGAGTGATTGTCCCTGACTTTTGTTGATAGTCATTGCGAAAGAGACAGACACGGGGAACTGCTTCCTTACAATCTTTAACGGCAAACGTTTATCTGAAGGTGATATTTTCATCCGTGCGATAAGAACTCGTTTACCAAAATGGCTTCCGTTGATTATAGTGGCGTCAATGCAACTTTTCATCAACCGATCCACACGAAGTCGAGTTCCGTTGCACAAACCAATTATCAACGTTTCGTAACAACATGATCGGAGTACCCACTTTTAATTTAAGTTCATGGTTAGGTACACCAGAGAATTTTAAACTATTAACGAACTCTGTAGAGAACACATCTTCGTTTATACTTGTACCCTTTTCTGACTTGCAAACACCGCGCGAATCGTAGTACGCGACTGCTCGCCGAATAGCTGACAACATTTCATCATTTATAGTGTCGACAACCTCGTTTGTAGGAGCAAGTATGGCTTTTTCCGTGAAATATTTTTTGTTGTCAAGGTTATTTAGCATATTCGGTTAAGTAAAGTCAATGATTGAGCCTACTGGGTAACTTGAATCCTTAATGAGCATCTCATCGGGTATTTCAATGTTAACATCCCCATCATTTTCCTCTCCGAGCTTTCAGCAAAGTCTTTAATCTCATTGACATCTTCTGGACGACAACCCACGGTCAGACGCATATTTGCGGTTAACCGCAACACTTTACAATGGTCCCACAAGTAAGATTATTTTAAAGAGGCGCCAACAATATCTTGTCGGGATCCTTTTGGAATGACGGGTTGGACCTGCCTGAAATCGCCACCAAAAACCATAGTCGTGTTTCCGAATGGAGTGTCCATTGTGTCATGTTTTGACTTTCTCAAAATGTCCCTTAGTGATCTGTCTAATGCCTCAAAGCAGTGCTTGTGAGTCATTGGGGCTTCATCCCATATAATTAGTTTGCATTTGCGCACCAATGCAGCAAGATCACTTTGAGGATTAATGGAACACGTAGAGTATTCATCAACGTTGATGGGAATTTTGAATCGTGAATGTGCAGTTCTCCCACCAGTCATTAATAAAGATGCTATGCCACTCGAGGCCACGTTCAAAACAACATCACCTTTCCGCCTTATACCAGCTGGAAGTGTCTTCCATAAGAAAGTCTTTCCTGTGCCACCATATCCGTACACAAAAAAACACCTCCATTACCTGTCTCGACGGAGTCCATGATGGTGTCATGAACACCCTTTTGTTCCAAAGTTAAACGACTATGTAGCTGCACATACTCTCTTTGCAACTCGGCTGGATCATAATCTAACTCATCATATAGCAATCGGTTACCAAAATATGATATGAACTTCGTCACTTGGATATGGCATGTCCTCAAATTTCCTCAAAGAGATGCCTCGAGTGCGCATTAGCTCCTCTATAAAGAACAATGCAACATTTTTCTTTTCCCCATCAGTAAGGACCAAATTTAAAAAAAAAACATAAATGTGTTAACTTGACTATCGCTAACTTTTTAACTAAAGCCTTAATAGAGTATGTACAGATTTAATGCAACCAAATGAGACATAAATGTGTTAATATGAATGTAGTTTTACATTACGTAGTGCTAACATTTCAATATAACTATTCAATACACAAAGGATTTCAAATAACTTTTGTGTGTATGTGCTTATTATGCTTGTAATAAAAACTTTAAAGGATGTCAAATGTTGTACACTAAAACAAATTATTGGACCCAATAAATGAATGTATTTTTACATTACGTATTGTTAACATTTGAATGTAACTATTAACAAAATTGACCAATTAACAAAGATAGAGCAACCACAGATGCGTGTTTTATTGGTGTATCTGGATGTGTTTATAATTCATAAGCAGCATATATGCGGCACATTCAAATCTGTGTCTATTTTCTTTGACAATTTCATGAGCTCAAATTTAAAAAATACAGACCACAAAATATATGTCTAGATTAAGCAGCAGAGTTGAACAACAAAACATTAGGCTAGAGCACAAGAGGCTAATGCAATTACTTTGGAAGTCACCCTTGTCAACAAAATACTGAATGTAGTGAATCTAATATCTTCTTATAGCAATCAAGCATATCGTCAACTTGCATCTAAAAGATATTAAAATTACAATTAATAGTGTCTTGCTTCAAAATGATCTCTAAGCATGTTGAATGACCTGGTTCCAATATGTTTATATATTATTCATGTTCGTAAAGTTTATGAATCCTAAAGTTATGCAATGGGTAAGCGTTAAATTGCGTATACCTGGAATTTTAAGGATGAGTCTCCGTTTGTGTTCAACGTCTTGTGAAAGGAGATGCCATGTTTTTAACCAAACATTCAACGGTGTGCTAAGTTCTTTTGAGGCAAGAAGTGTTACAAAAAGCTCGCAGGGATGATAGGGTGGTGCCCAGTGACTTGCTTCCTTTATAGCCTCAATGTACTCTTTATCATCTTCCAAAAGGCCCATAGCATAACAAGCATCTTTGTATGTAGGATAGACCACTCCATCTATAGTCTTAAGTTTGTCGTGTGTCCTTATGCCTTTTAGATGGTTTAGTAGCATCCTACAATAGAAAGCATCGCCTGCCGAAATAGGGACATTATGAATCCGTCCAATACACTCCCTCTGCTTTCTAGGTGTCCATATCCGTTTTTGAGAGTTCCAAACATACTTTGTAGGAAATTCAGCGTATGTTAGCTCCCTTGCCTTCTCGTCAGTCTTATTCGTTTCCATCCAACTACTGGCAACACAACTCTAACTACATAGGAACCTAATGCTATATTGGATCAGACTTTGATATGAATCTACAAAGATAACTACAGTAGTGATGGAAAAACCAAATACATAACCATAATCGCTACTTAACTATTTTTGTCCTATGATTTGGACAAACAATAAAGTAAACCATGCTTAATGATGTGAAGTACATAATGTTGATCCTCTATTAAACAAATACTGATGCAAATGCATCATATGTCACAGAGTAGTAACAATACCCAACAGAAGTACTAAAATAGTTATGTTGAAGTGGCATACCCAATTCAACTTATGAAAACAAAAAAACTGAAACGTAAAGTACGACATTAAAAATGTTCAGAGGATCATAATTATTCAAGAATCAAAATATGATCTTTAGAGTGGCTTCAATTCTTATCGCCTATCCCGTCAATTAGTTGCATCTTCATGTTTGAGCCATCATCTCCCGTATGTTTTTTGGCCGAACTCTGGTCATTAGGACTACTTGTTGTACTTTTCGAAACTTCACTGGGGGTCCCATTATCATCCATAGCAGATGCAAGATCCTAATAAAAGAAAAAACATATGGAATTATCTAAAAGTGTACAACTAAAGGTTATAAGTAAAGGTTATAATTCATTCTCGTAATTACCAGTGGTGACACATTTTTGTCTCTGACAGCGGCCTCACTTGTTTCACCCTGTTACAATTAAAGCATACATAAGAACATGGTAAGGCCAAACAATATTGTGAGCAATAGATGGTTGGTGTACCTTTGATGGTGTTATCATCGGAATGAGTGCATTGATGATTTCAGGATCACCAGTCATTTTCTGGACAGTCCATGATTTTAACAACATCTTGGATTGCCACTCATCCATATTAACTTTGAATGCATACTTTTTACCAAGTATACGATTAAAGTCAGCTGGGAATCAGCTTACCATTCTGCATAAATAAGAGTATTGTATGAGGTTCATGTCAAAAAATGTACTAATTCGTAGAAGGCCTAAAATGTTTACCTTTTCTTGTGTGGCCAATAGTTGATATGCAGAAGTTCCATCTAATAAACTTTTGACATCTTTTCAAAGAGGACCAAGCTTGCGCGTCTGCCTCATCCTCGGACACGACCGCATACTAAATCTAATGATAGAATGGATGAATATGTATAAGTAATATAACAAATCATACCAATCGGCAGGATGAAAGTATAAAAACAGTTGAAATACCTTGTCACAACACTCGAACATGGAACGTTACGGGTTTGGCAAAAAGCCATTAGTGGTTTTTTGGGAGTCGAGGTATCTTCATGTTCTCCATCCTTGAGTTCATTTGCATTCTCCACCTTTTGTTGCATTTTCTACATCCTAAATACCACCAACCTCTTCCTCCTCAGACAGGGACGATTGCCACAAGTATGGACATTTCACCCTACCACAGAAGAACATGTAAGAAAATTACCGTCAACATGGGTATATGGCAATATAAATAACAGAAATGTATACATAATAATGGTTGTTAACAGATTTACATACATTCTGAAGGTTAAGAAGTTCATCGATGTTTCTGTATGGAAACTTGCCAACAAACTCCTCATGTGCCAAGAACTTGGAGGCTGTAGATATCTTGGAGGCAGTATCAAGCGATTGCTCATTATTGGGCCTTGTTAGCAAACTACAAAAACCAAATAGAAACATAGAGAATATTTTTTTCAATTTGTGTAAACTTTGTATAGCACTAACCAATCAAGACAGACTTAGATATACCTTTTTCTAAAAGCCTCAATATCTTCCAATTGGTTGTTCATAATGCTTTCCTTTCCATTGTGCATAAATAATTTGGTACCCCAAAAAGCATTTTGCACTTGCATTACACTTATAACAAATACAGTAGTTAGATGTCATAAAGGTATACGTAATTTAGATCAATTTTGGATTTAATTAAAATTACCATCCCAAAACTTCATACGACCAAGTTGAATCACAACAATAAGCAGGCCAACATCAGTACATGATTTCAGAAACTCGGTAAATTGTTCGGCAAAATCACCCCATATCATACAATTAAGTTCCGTGCCCCTAAAAAAGAGAGATGAATGTATTAACGAAATATGATTCTACATATATTAGTTATGTTAACACAGAGCAACCTATTTTGGAATACATATTCATGGACGTACTCAAGGTCGATAAGCTTCAAGGGCTTCTTTTTTCCTGAACCGTTTGCCCCATAGTTGTCTAACTCCGGAGACTCAATTACTTGCCCAATGACATCTAGTAAAAATATCTAATGTTAAACATGAAATGTATTACAGCACCGCATTCATATAATGTTAAACATATACACCCAAACGGCAATTCATCTAAGCGGAAAATAATTCAAGTTCAAAATTTTACCAAATTGGCCAACCGCTTCGGTTTTACACTCCACAATTTCTTTGAAAGGCTTGAACATAAAGCCGTGCACAGATCCTTTGAAATCAACACACTGATTTACCTGGGTCTTGCTAACAAAGTTAAGCTTCAAAGGGTTGCTTACAATTCGATAGTTTGGTTGGATTTGGCCCAAACTGTACATTCGCAAGACAACCAATTACCATCGACCGAAAAAAAATTAAAATTATATCAGAAATCCTAATTAAAATAATCTAATTAAACACCTAAGAAGATTATATCATTTAAATTAAACCTCAAAAAATTATTAAACATCCTAAAACTTATTAGTATGCAATTTATTTAAATCAAACCTCAAAAAAAATGTACACAACCTAATTTGTGAGTCTTTAATAAAAGTCGGTGTACCTTGTGTGGAGATTTTTTTAACCATCCGATCTTTAGGATTGTTGATTTGAAGCTTAAATATGATATCTTTGTGGGTGATTTTTTTTTTGAGGAGAAGATCATGGAGCGTTGATTTGAAGCTTAAATATAATATCTTTGTAGGTGATTTTTTTTAGGAGAAGATCATGGAGCGTTATCTTTGTAGGTGAAACTGTTTTAGAGGTTAATGAGTTACCAAGAAGAATGGTTAAGTTAATTGTATGGCTGACTTTTCAAAAGGCCACGTGGCAGCAGTAGGTTAATAGTTATATTTAGAAAAAATTAATAAGAATGCTGAAGAAAACTCTATTTTATTAGTTAAGATAGATTTGTGATTGTCTAAATTTAAATTTAAATTGTTTTTTTACTTCTTTTAAATCACGATGCGGTATTGTAGTTTGTCCATAACCTGAACAATAAATAGACATATCACAAAATATTGAGATGCACTATACAATTTTATCGGGGTGGTCGTTTTCGTCAGACGGTAAGTTTCTTGCTACATGGTATGTGTATGTCCTTTTATCTTTTAATTTATGCTCATAAATTTAGTAAATGGTTATAACTACGTTTTATGTACGACTATGCATAGAACATATTATCAAAGATTAAGTATTAGGCTATACATTTCAATTTGTTTGGTTTTGCTACATCGAAACATTTATTTTTTATTTTTAGTGACATTCGGTATTTTACTCAGGTAGCAAGTTGGTTTTGTTAAGATTTGTAAGGTATTTTTTTATTATACTTTTATTTTTGTTTTGAAAGATGATTTTCAGTTATGGAGGTCAATTATATGCTACATTTTTGTTTCTTTACAGACCGACGTCGGAAAGATCGGGTTGGAAATATGGGCTATATCTATTGTGTGGGTTAAGTAATGTTCTACTAAATGCGTTGAGCAAAATTTTAAAATAAGGGGTCAAGGCAGTACCATATGTCAATGTGGATTGTGCAGTTCAAAGGTTATTGTACAAGAAATAATTGGGTAACCAAATGTGCTATAATATTTTGTATTCATATGTTCTTTTATAATTGGTAGACTTGCATAGTGAAAAAGCTAATACAAGAAGTCAAGAAGTACTTGCAGTGCAAGACCAACTCTTGGGCTGACTTTCCTTTTCTTTTACAGTATATATCAATATTGTATTGAATTTGCTTACTGTTAAAGCTGAAGGGTTCTAACCTTTGGATTTGCTCTTAAGTAGCAACTTTGGTTCAAAGTTAGATTATACATCTTCACCTGCAGGTCAAATAAATAGATTTGGATATAATAGTGACATGTTTATCTTATGAAGAAATCAATACTCACCATGTTTGGTGCAATATAGATGTAGGAACAACCTACAAAAAGAAATGCAAAGTCACTTCATTTCAATAGTATCGTGTAAAGCAAAATTGCACAAAAAGAGTCATATGATCACATCCTTGCAATCTTATTGTTCCTGCCATTTCTATTTTCCAGCAATTACTGCATCCATCTTTAACAAAACACACCGTGACAACACGTGGGTTCTCCACCTAGTTTTTATATAAACACTACAAGTAATATTGTTTACATCTTATAGAAATGCATATGTATAACAACTAGTGTTTACATAATATAGAAATATATATATACTTTGTATATATTGTAATCGGTAAAGTAATGGGTAAAAACCAAAGTCCATGACCCATGACCCATAACCCATGATCCATTGAATAGGTACAATGAATGTTGTTGGGTAAAAATCAAAGTCCATAACCCATACCCATGGAGCATGATCCATAACCCATTACCCATTGCATGACATCATGCATGAAGTCATGTTGGGTATTATCCATGATCTATGACCCAAAGTCCATGACCAATGATCGAAGATCCATAACCCAATGACTAGGTACATTTCATCTTGTTGGGTATCCATATTCCATTACCCATAACCCATGGTTCATAACCCATAACCCGGTTTGCAACCCGAAATCCGGACTAAACTCGACCCAAGAGCGGATCCCCGGTTTTAGATTAGTCGGATCCTCCTGGGAGGATCCGTGGACAAGAGACAAGTTTTGTCTATAAATAGTGAGCCATTTATCTCTTGCTCACTACCACTTCACATACACTTTCTCTCAGTATTCTAACATCTCTAACCTCTTATCCAAAGAATCATTCTATGTAGTTTTATGTTTGTATGATTCTCTAAGTTCCTCTTAAAGACGAGATCACCACCTCTTGAAGACGTGCATGCTCAAGGTCATGAGTTGCTAAGCTTCGTTATCATCAAGACCACTGAAGTGTATCTTGTTGATAGTTCTTTTCCCCCTCCATAGAAGTGTTGTGTTGAAGGCATTAGTGAAAGGTTTCGAAGGGTCGTGTCGAAGGCATTAGTGAAAGGTGCCAAGGGTGTACATTCGATATGATGCATCGATGTACAAGATAGATAGTTTGGGTTAAAGGATATTGATATCCTTCTAGTGTTGTAACAAGGAGTGTGTCTCCTTTGGGGTAGTTGTGTTGTGGTGTAGTGTTGGGTAGTAGTTCCTCTTTTGTAATGGAACTTGGTATCTAGCCTTGTACCGGATAAAGTGTAGGCGACGTTGTGATAGGTGTGGTTCTACCTCGTGGAAGAACTCGGTGTCTAGCCTAGTACCGGATAAAGAGTAGGCGACGTTGTGAAGGCTTCTCCGCCACATTAAGAAGCTTGTGTTGTAGTGCTTACGAACTCTCGAGTGGGGTACTCGGGGAGTGGAGTAGAGCAAGGAAGGTGTACTTGTAGCCGAACCACTATAAATACTCGTGTTGTGATTTTGTGTTCCTTTACTCTTTATCTTTACTTTACTTACTTATATGCTTATCTATCATTATCCAACACACACATTAAATAGATTGACATAAGTCGATCTAAATACTTTAAAACGAAGTTTTAATAGGTAAAACTATTCAACCCCCTTCTAGTTTTCCACATAGCGTTTATAAATTAATAGAAATTCTACTTATCTATATTCATGTTGAGTCTTTAAAAGTTTATAAAAATTTTGTTTACCTTTGATAAACAATAGGCGAGTATCCGCGCCTAGCGACAGTGGTTCTTAGCGGCATACAATTAACGATATGCGATATTGTGGTAAGTGTTTCGTATAACGTTCAAAATAGAACGTGAAAAGATCAAAATGTTATTGCAAACGGTTGTAACATGCGATAATTCAACCCTAGCAAAAAAAATTAACATGTATCAAACAACAAATAAAAATATTTAGTAAGACTCAACAAGAAAATATTACATCAATTATAAGATACTAACTAACAATGCACGTTAATCGTCGCGTAAAACTTATTGGTAGACGGCATTTGAAGTGTAGACACCTCCTTGACTGAACTCTTTGACTGGCTTCACTAATACCTTTGTAGTTTTACGTGATATCCCTTTAGACAAAGCAACATAAAGCTGGCCATGCGAGAAAACAAAGTCGGGCAAATAAACACCCACATTTGGAATTTTTTGGCCCTGAGCTTTATTGATAGCAATCGCAAAGCTAAAGCGCACAGAGAATTGTGTTCTCTTTAGTTTGAAAGGGAACATGTCTTCTTCAGATGGAGCAAGAGGAATTATTGGCAAGAGCACTTTAACTCCAGCGTGCTCTTTGACAACCATCTTAGCATTAATGACATTAGGATCAAAATGTTTACATATCAACCTCTTTCCATTACATAATTCATTTTCCGGATCGAGATTCCTTAAAATAATAACCGGGCATTCAATTTTCAAACACAAGTAATGATGAAGCAATCCGCTCATGTTGAACGAGTTTAAGACCCTAATTTGTTTTGATATGAGATTATTAAATAGTATCAAAATTTGCATGATTAATAAATACTGTAATTAGTTGTGCATAACTGATTTGGTATCAAAATAGATAGTCATATTTGGTAACATGGTATTATTCTTAGTTAGTGTTTAGTATCAGTTTTGGTTGAATAGATGTGTGTGTATACTTATGCATCAATTGATTTCACATAATTCCAATGACCGGAAATAAAAACACTTTAATATATTGTGTAATTATTAATTAGTATGCATCAACTGGCGAGATTACATTGTATACAATAATCACGATTAAAATTAAGTGAAAACACGTGAAGCAAACTTCGTATGTAAACATGATTGTTGCATACAATATGGAAATTGATTTATTAAATTATTCTTCTTTTGGATAAGTAAAAACATGATAATGATTGCTCGATCATCGGATTGTTTAGAGGGGTCACCATGTTCATCTTTTGTTTGAACCTTTAGGTGCTCGTCAGCGGGAGCAATTGGTGGTGAAGACTGATCAAATACAATTTGGTTTTGGATTGCTCGATGCCATATTAGCAGATTAGTTTTTTTAGCTTGATAAATTTTGAGTGATTGTAATTTATGTTGTAAAATCTTTATATAGACCCATAATTCTCAGGAGGGTTAACGGAATTAGTCAAATTCTCTATAATTTATTTATGAAAAACGAATGAAAATGAATAATTTAACACAACTTGAGAAAAAAATAAATAAATAAATAAAAAATGAAAGATTTGGACTGTAGCAGTTAGGGGTGAGCATAAAAACTAAAAAACCGAATTGAAACCGAAAAAACCGAATAAGTCGAACCGAAAAAACCGCCCCATTTGACAAACCGATGGTGGTGGTTTTGAATTTTATAAAAACCGAATATTTGGGGCGGTTTTTGGTTTCATAAGAAAAACCGAACCGAGAAAACCGCCCCGCCTCACCTTTATGTATGTTTTATATTTATTTATATAAGAGATATGCTATTTAATTTTAAAAATTTGAGTATACATGCAACTTTATCTATTAGAGAAAAAAAAGTAATAGTGTTGTTTATTATTAATACATTAAAATATGTTATATTAATATATATTATATCTTTGTTTTCGAGCAATAGTGTTCTTTGAATGTTTTGCGAACGCAAAAGTGCAATGCCGCAAAGACATGCATTTTATATTTTAGATTCATGTTTGGTTGTTTTGTATGTTTTTTCGAAGCTTTGGATTGTTGGATAATATGCTATTATTGATATTTGTTTAAATATTTTTGCTTGAAATCTAGGAATTGTAAGCACTATATAAGATTAAAAATAGCTTGTTTTCAAGTAAGAAAAACCGAATAAAAACCGAAACCGAACCGATTCAATGTCAAAAACCGAAAAACCAAAACCGAAAAAACCGACACTAAACGGTTTGTAGTTTTCAAAAACCGAAATATATAGTTCGGTTTTTGGTTTTACCATAAAACCGCCCCACCCCGCCCCATGCTCACCCCTAGTAGCAGTGAATGGGTTTTATGATTATATCATTGGTTTTCCGGTGAGCAATGTCGAACACATAAAAAATGCCTAAATCTTAAGACAAAAAAAATAATAATAAAAATAAATAAATAAAATAAAATCATTGGCCTAAAATAAAAAACATATCTCGGTAAAATTACAAAAACATACCTTTCCATTTATGTGAACACTTTATGGCCTAAAAGAATTATTGACCTCATAGTGTTCTCACAAATTTCTTATTCAATATCATATATAACTCGAAAGATCTAAAATTAAAGGCTCAAAGACTAACAAATAAAATAACAACTACAAACTTTCAAATAACAGAGACAAAATTGGCAAAAAAATAAATTATTAGCCATTTTTTACCAAACAATATTCCAATAGAACTCACAAATACCAGAAAAATCAACAACACATATCCGATCGCTACAAAACGGATTATTCCGTTTTAAAAACGCAATAAGCAAGTAATCTGCCTCCAATCGCACTCCCAAACACCCTCTAAGATAGTTTAAGTTTTCAATTGTTTCTAAAAATAGATTTTAGTTTTAACTCACCTTTGAATTTCAACTTTCAACAATTAAACTTTGACTATTTTTCGTTTTTACCTTTGATAAACACTAAGCGAGTACCCCGCGTCTGGCGACAGCGGTCCCTAGCGGTTATTTATGCATTAAACGCATTGTTTGCATTCCTCCATTAGCAATGTTGCCTCATTTAGTTTTCAATTAGTTTTCATTCCTCCATTAGCTTTTCTAACATTCATTCATTAGTTTTTCAAACATTCCTCCATTAGCTTAACAATAGTTATGTACATTAAACGAATGACATGTATGGATAGTTACTGTCAACTTTACACTTATATACATGATTTTCAACATTCAACAATCACCCAGACTTTCAACTTACAATTTACACTTTCACATTTTTACTATTTTTATATTTTATGTAGTTAAGATAAAAAGACATTCTTAACCTCAACTTAACATAAATAATCTTTGCTGAAAGAGATTATAATCCATCAGAGTTACATGCTGAATATGAGACTCTATATGCCGCGTTAACCACGGAACATAGAAATATATATGACACCATAATGGGGTCCGTTACAAACGGAAGAGGAGGAAATTATTTTGTATACGGATACGGAGGGACTGGTAAGACATATTTATGGAAAACCCTTGCTGCCGGATTAGAAGAAATGGTGACATAGTCATAAACGTTGCATCAAGTGGCATTGCTTCTTTATTGATGTCAGGTGGACGGATGGCTCATTCGAGGTTCCATATTCCGATAAATATTGATGAGACTTCTACGTGCTCAATAACTCCGCAAAGTGACCTAGGCAAGTTGTTGAAGAAATGCAAGCTTATTATTTGGGATGAGGCTCCCATGACAAATAAGTTGTGCTTTGAGGCTTTAGATAGGTCCTCGAGAGATATCTTGCGTAAGAACAAGTACGACACTTTTGATGCGCCTTTGGTAATACGATCGTAGTATTTGGCGGTGATTTTAGGCAAGTGTTGCCGTTATTCCAAAAGGTTCCTGCAAGACATTGTAAGTGCATCTTTAAAACAATCGTACTTGTGGGATCATTGCAAAGTCTTAAAATTAACCGCTAATATGCGCCTCTTCGTTGGATCACTACCGAGGATGTAGTGAGATAAAGGAATTTGCCGAATGGATATTGAAAGTAGGAGATGGAGATATCGAGGACAACACAACGGAGAGGTTTGATAGATATACCGAAGATATTCTAATACATGAAACTAATGATCCTAAGACAATCTATTATAGATTTCACTTACCCAAACCTTTTGGATAACATAGGTGATCCGTCTTATTTCCAGGAAAAGGCCATTCTTGCTCCAACCAATGAAGTGGTTGATAGTATTAACGATCATTTGCTTAAAACCTTTCCTGGTGAAGAAATGGTTTATCTTAGTTGTGACAACATAGCTAAAAATGACCGTGATGGTGCTATAGATCAAGCCGTGTTTTCACCGGAATTTATCAACGGTTTAAAATTTTCGAGTGTCCCAAACCATAGGCTTGCATTAAAGGTCGGTGTCCCAATAATGTTGTTGAGAAACATTAATCAATCACAAGGTTTATGTAATGGGACAAGGCTTCAAGTCACTAAATTAACGCATGCCTATTCAAGCCAAAATAATTAACTGAACACATTTTGGGAATACGGTTATACTTCAAGGTTGAAAATTACTCCTGATAAACGCTACCACTCAAGATCGTGCGAAATTTCCCGTGTCAAGATCTTTGCCATGACACGATAAACAAGAGCTAAGGACAATCACTTTCGAAAGTTGGTTTATACTCTACCACGTCCTGCTTCACATACTGGACAATTATACGCGCTCTTTCACGCGTAAAAGCAAAAGGGTTGAATGTTGTTATTTCGACGCCGATAGTAATTTATTAAAGACTACTACAAATGTAGTCTATAAAGAGGTTCTTCACGGCCTTTAATCGCTTATCAGCGGTATGTACGGATATTCATATAATGCGATATGAATTTGTTTTTTTACATGTTTTATCATTCAAACAAATGTTTTACTTACACATTCTTTTCATGCTTTATTAGGTTCTCGACGAATTTTTATTGCCTTACCAATTCATCTACTTCCCACTACATACGCTTTCTTTTTCAAGGCTGTCAAGATTGAAGACCACGTGAATGGCTGTTTATTACATTATTATTACTTACAATAATTGTACTATATTATTATACTTACTTATTACTTCATATTAATAAATAACACATTGACTCTTTTTTTACTTTCATTATTTTTCTTATTTTGTTTACAAACTAATTTTTCATCTTTTTGCAATATCTCTTCTAAAAACCCGTGGATTCCACGGGTCTTATAATAAAAAAAAATGTTTAGTAGAGTATTTAACCAGGGTTAGTTGGTTAGGTCTGAGTTACACATCCCATCATCTTACTTAAATTCTTCCCCAAGCCATCTCTTCTCATAGTTCTCATTCCCCCAAATCAAATCAAACCAACCGTCTTCCTCCTTCCTTCATCATGAGTAACCAACCCGAGGCATCCTCATCTTCCGAACCGTACGATCCACTTTCTTAATCCCATCAGATTCACTTTTTTGTTTAGATTTGGTCGTGATTAATAATAATTGTTAATGTTAACAGGAAGGGAGCGAAGAAGGATTTTTCGACAGCGATACTAGAGCGAAAGAAGTCGCCAAACAGGCTGGTGGTTGATGAAGCTGTAAACGATGATAACTCTGTTGTTGCTATGCATCCCACAACTATGGAAAAGCTTCAGCTTTTCCGAGGCGATACCATTCTTATTAAGGTTGCCTTTTTGTTTTAAAATCTTATGTTTCATTGTTGTGTGTAAGATCTGTTATTATTACTGTGTTTTGCAATCCCCTGTTTATTCAATTAAGGTTTATGTTAATGCTTGAGGTTATCGTCTTATTTAGGGCTTGTATTTTATTGGTTCGATAGGAGTTATGATCAAATTGTTACACTTTTCAAACAAATTGAGATTATCGACTTATGTAGGGCTTGTAGACTTTTGGGTAAGCCTTGATAATTGTAAGGGTTCAACTTTTGGGGTTTGGTGAATACAAACAGGAGCGAGATGAGTACAACTTTGTGTTGCTTGTTTATGGTTTTACGTGTTTATCTGGAATCAGTGTTAGGTTGTGATTTTTTTATTTTCTTTTCTTTGGAGGATAGTGTAAAGTACTAATGGAAGGTAGATAGTGAGAGTGATGGTTTATGATCGTGTTTCAGGATAAGTTGGGGCTTGTGTTTTATTGCTTTTAGAATGAATAACGAGTGATCAAGTTTTGTTTTTTCAAACCTAGGGATACGTCTTCTAGCTATGAGTGTTGTAACCTTGAAAGTTATTAGGTTTTTTTTTTTTTTTTTTTTTTTTTTTTGTCAAATTGGTTTAGTGTTTATTGCTTGATAACTACAAATGGAAGCTAGATAAAGTATCGATCAGTATTTGTTGTGTACTGTTCTACATGTTTATATGGACGGGGTTGATTCTAAGCTTGGGATTGTCTACTTTGAACAATCCCCCCGGCAGTGTAAAGATTTTATTTTTAGAAGTTCATCACTTCATCTTGTGATATGGGTCTATAAACAATTAAGTTTGAAACACATATAGGATGCTGGAGAACTGCAAATTAAGATTTTTTTCTTGGGTGTGATATGGTTTTTTTGTTGATTCATATCTTTTTTTAAGCTCTTAAATACACTTCATCTGATCCGCACTAGCCTGCAAAAGAATTTTGCTTTATGCTTAAGCGGCTTTGATTATGTAAGGCCTATTTTAGTGAGATGTTTCTTTCTTTTTAGCTACCTGCTTACTACAACATCAGGTGATGCTACTTTTGTTTTTTTCTTATGCCGACCGGATCATGATTGTCTATCCTTTATGCACTTTGTATCACTGTTAGTTTACCTGTTTACTATACATGAGTCATATATATTGCTTACTATTCGGTGGTCTCTAGTGGGTTCATTATGTTTGAAGAAGTCGTTAAAAGGGAAATACATTACATTAGTTTTTAAACAGCAAACCGTTATGTGCTTATGTGTGGTATTTATGCATGTTATTTTAGTATGTTGAGCAAAGTTTGCTTATAAATGTATTGCCATGGACTCGTGACACCTTTTTGTGAGAGCTAACTTGATTATATGGATTCTAATCTGACATATTTTATACAGGGCAAGAAAAGGAGAGATACAGTATGCATTGCCCTTGCTGATGAAACCTGTGATGAGCCAAAGATCAGAATGAACAAGGTTGTTAGGACAAACTTGAGGGTTCGTCTTGGTGATGTTGTGTCTGTGCACCAGTGCCCAGATGTCAAGTATGGAAAGCGTATCCATGTTCTTCCACTGGATGACACTATCGAAGGTGTCACGGGAGACTTGTTTGATGCATATCTGAAACGTAAGTTCTGTTTATGATTTGTAGTTTGAGTATATGATTCGATGCTTATAGTTTGATTCCAGTTCTAGCTAGCCTCCATGACTTGTCTTATGTATGCAGGGAGTTACTTGACTTGTATAACATAGAACGGTTGTTCCTTAGTTTTTCATTTCCACTGATATTCTTAGTATATGTGTAGCTAGTTGATTCTATTGAGTTTATAACAGTAACTTTGCTACTCTCTATCATGTTTGCAGTGCTTTTTTTTTTCTCCCTAAATTTCATCTTTATTTGGGCCTCAATGTGATTTTTGCAGCCTACTTTTTGGAGGCATACAGACCTGTGAGGAAAAATGACCATTTCCTTGTTAGAGGAGGGATGAGAAGCGTAGAGTTCAAGGTGATCGAGACTGATCCTGGGGAGTACTGTGTTGTTGCTCCAGACACTGAAATCTTTTGCGAGGGTGAGCCCATTAAGAGGGATGATGAGGATAGGTTGGATGAGGTCGGTTATGATGACGTAGGAGGTGTCAGGAAACAAATGGCCCAGATTCGTGAATTAGTCGAGTTGCCATTAAGGCACCCTCAACTTTTCAAGTCTATTGGAGTTAAGCCTCCAAAGGGAATTTTGCTCTACGGACCTCCTGGTTCAGGAAAGACACTGATTGCCCGGGCTGTTGCTAATGAAACCGGAGCATTCTTTTTCTGCATCAATGGGCCAGAAATCATGTCCAAGTTGGCTGGAGAGAGTGAAAGTAATCTCAGGAAGGCGTTCGAGGAGGCTGAGAAGAACGCCCCATCAATTATCTTCATTGACGAGATTGATTCAATTGCTCCCAAGAGAGAGAAGACTAATGGTGAAGTTGAGAGGAGGATTGTGTCACAGCTTTTGACACTTATGGATGGATTGAAATCCCGTGCACATGTTATCGTAATGGGGGCGACAAATCGCCCAAACAGCATCGATCCTGCTCTCAGAAGGTTTGGTAGGTTCGATAGGGAAATTGACATTGGTGTGCCAGACGAAATTGGCCGTCTTGAAGTTCTCCGTATCCACACAAAGAACATGAAGCTTTCTGAGGATGTAAGAATGCTTTGTCGAAATACGCATCTTCAAGCCACAAAACATTTGGTTGATCACTAACATTAAATAATTATTTTGCAGGTCGATTTGGAAAAAATATCTAAGGAGACACATGGTTATGTTGGTGCTGACCTTGCTGCTCTTTGCACTGAAGCTGCACTGCAGTGCATTAGAGAAAAAATGGATGTTATTGACTTGGAAGACGAATCCATTGATGCTGAAATTCTGAATTCCATGTCTGTCTCAAATGAACATTTCTCGACTGCTCTTGGAACAAGCAATCCGTCTGCTCTTCGTGAGACGGTATATTGATATACACCGTTTTTATTTACAGTTTACAACATTAATTATAATTAATTATCACTTTTGGTTTTGAGACAGGTTGTTGAAGTTCCCAACTGTAGCTGGGACGATATTGGAGGCCTTGAGAATGTCAAGCGTGAGCTTCAAGAGGTATGGAAAACGAATATGACTTTTTAACTTTTAATAGGTTTGAAATGTATTGTGTTACTAAAACTTTGTTTTTATATACAACAGACGGTACAATATCCCGTGGAGCATCCAGAGAAATTTGAGAAGTTCGGTATGTCACCATCCAAAGGAGTTCTTTTCTATGGTCCTCCTGGATGTGGAAAGACACTTCTGGCCAAGGCTATTGCAAATGAATGCCAAGCAAATTTCATTAGTATCAAGGGACCTGAATTGCTAACTATGTGGTTTGGGGAGAGTGAAGCCAATGTTCGGGAAATCTTTGACAAAGCCAGAGGATCTGCACCATGTGTTCTTTTCTTTGATGAACTCGACTCCATTGCAACTCAGGTGCATAAGTACACTTTCATATAGACATTTATTCACATGACTTTCAAGATTGGGAATTTATATAGTGTTGTGTTTATTGCAGAGAGGAAGCAGTTCTGGTGATGCAGGTGGTGCAGCTGACAGAGTTTTGAATCAGCTTTTGACTGAGATGGATGGAATGTCTGCAAAAAAGACTGTTTTCATAATTGGAGCCACCAACAGACCTGACATCATTGACCCTGCACTACTACGTCCAGGACGTCTTGATCAACTTATCTACATCCCCTTACCAGATGAGGACTCCCGGCACCAGATTTTCAAGGCTGCAATGAGGAAATCCCCTGTTGCTAAGGACGTCGATTTGAGAGCTCTTGCAAAGTACACTCAAGGCTTTAGTGGGGCTGATATTACTGAGATTTGCCAACGTGCCTGCAAGTACGCAATAAGAGAGAACATTGAGAAAGTAAGCTTAAGATCTTTGTGTATGATTTTATATGCTTCGTTTCTTGTTGGACGACTAATGAGAACCATGTCTTTTATTGCAGGACATTGAGAGGGAAAGGAGGAGGAGCGAGAACCCTGACTCCATGGATGAGGACGAGGATGAGGTGGCAGAAATCAAGGCTGCTCACTTTGAGGAATCCATGAAGTATGCACGCAGAAGTGTGAGTGATGCTGACATTCGCAAGTATCAGGCGTTTGCTCAGACATTGCAACAGTCGAGGGGATTTGGGTCTGAATTCAGGTTCTCAGAAGCAACATCTGGTGGGACTGCTGCTGCTGACCCGTTTGCTGCTTCTGCTGGAGGAGCTGATGATGATGATTTATACAATTAAGTCTTATAAATTATTCCTTAAATGTCATGTTTATGAAAGAAATACACTTGCAGGATCTCCAATTTGTGCATTTTCGTCAAGGCATTCTGCTTCTCTCGATGGTAGAGATAACTTATTTACTTATGCATGATCTCTTTTGGAATTGTTATCTTTTGAGAACATATGTTTATGTATGGTTTACTTTACACTTTCTTTCGCTGGGAAATAGTACAATTCGTGTTTTCAGTTGGATTGTTGGTTTTTCTTTTGGTGGTGTTGTTTTTGAATCATCATGTATGTTTATGGTTACGGCATTACATGATCACTAGTTATAATGCCCGCGCACGCGCGGAGTTTCTTCTAATTTTTTGAATAATGTATTTTGACCGGGTTTAATTTTAAATTCTAGCATAAATCGGTTAATGTGGGTCATGTTTAACCTTTTTCATTTCCCCGTTGGCGATGGGGATGTAAAACTATGGATTGCTCAATCATGTTTGTTTACTAACATGCTAAACATACATTTTCTTTTAGCTCATACATGCCTTCATTTTAGGATGCCCGTGCACACATGAGATTTTTTCTAATTTTTTAATTACTTATTGATATCAATTAAAAAAACAAACAACTTGACGTGTACTAAATGGTTCTACTTGTATTAAAAATATGAACTCTTCGCAATCAATATCAATATCAATATCCAAGCACTTTTGAACAAACTCATATTTTTTGAATGTTGGTATAGCGGTAGCATGCTACTTTTTAAATTTTACAAAAAGATATATACGTAATATTTGTTTTATTAAGTAAATGTACATTTAGCATGTTAATAAAAGTCAAAACTATACTCAATGACCACATTTTGTGTAAAAAGTTCTCAAACTAAACGGTCATTTCAAATTCTCCTTAAGACATGTAAGATAAACTTGTGATGTATGCATGTAAGATAAAGCTAGTAGGTTGCAAGTTTTTCTACAACAACTAAAAGCAAGTAGCTTGCATATGAACTTATGAAGTGCATAAATGGTGGCGTTAAAACCTATTTGCATCTGATTGTTTTTATAAGCAAGGACTCATCTGGCACAAACAATGTCGATTAACAATCTCCACTATTTCAAACAGTTTCTTGGATTAAATAACTTCATATACAAACTCTGGAAACTGTCCACCATTCCTTAGCAAAATCTCATTTCTTTCCTGCAAATGACATTAATCTCCAAGTAGTATATTTTCTGTCTTTGAAAGTCAGTGAACTGTTCAAATGGATATATTGTCACTTTTCCTCTATAAGTCAAAAAGGATGGAATACACCTTAAGAGAAAGAAAGTTCAATAGCCTTTTATAATCAGCAGTACAACACCAAGTAGGAAGATAAAACCCGTGACATATCTTGTACAATATCTTCAAATTAACCTTATTGCTCATTATATGTGAATTAACATTATTTTCTGGTTCCAGTCCCTGTGTAACAGCAAGCTCTTGATCCCTCTTGGCGGCTCAGGGTGATGCCATAACATTTTCCTCCATACTTTCAGGATAGGTAACTTGAGCACTGAAAAGAGTGACAATGACAATCAAAGCAATAAATGATTCCGGCAATTACATATTCAAAGAGAGAACTTTTTTCCAAATTGTTCTTCATTATTTATCTTGTTAAATGAGATTCAAACACTGAAAAATCAATTAACTGCTGAAGCATATGAGATCCATTAGACTTAGGTTGCATACTGACTTTCGTTGGGCACAACTGATGCATCAATGTAGCATGCCTTTCAAGCAACTTATTAAAGGTGTACTCGTCTTGTAGGAAATGATCATGTATAGTAAAGAAAAAAAAATAGTAGTTTTCTCACCTATTTATGCTGATGTTGCAACTTCAAATCTTTCACAAGTTTATTAAGAACACCAAGTATCCGCTCTAACACCTATGGAAATAGACGAGATTAAATGATATGGTATATATTCTGATTCTTATAGCTATTATGGCACATCTAAACACTATCTTGAGCATTTTCTACCAAATCTATTCAGATTATTAAACATTAAATCCAAACATCCCCTAAAATCTGATTAAGCAATCCTTAACACGTCACCAAACAGAATGCAAATCACAGTATGGGGAAAAATGGGGGCAAATAAAAAGGAAGGTGACAGTGGGAGACACTAACCCAAGTCATCTATAAAATCGTCAGTTAAGTTATCGCATTTACTCTTTAAGCGAATCTCGATCTCATGAAGAAGTGGCATTTGGTATTCAGCCACATCCTAAAACAAATTAGATGCTCAATTACCATAGTATATATTAAGGTTTACTTGCATAAAAAACCAATATACATTACTACTATTAGTAAGCAGTAACCAAATTATCATCTTACCATAGGCAACGATGCATGTTGGACCTGACTTTTCCAAAAATAACCATGCAGCATTCCACGAAACCGATTAGGAACACTACCACGTGCATGATTACCTGCGAGAGAAGCACGGGTAGGAAAACTATCCTATCTTGACCCGTTACCTGAATGCCCTATTTTCTCACCTCTAGAAAAAGTAGATAGCGACTAAAGAAGGAAATCAAGTTTTAGTTGCTTACTACCACCACCAGCAGCCCAATGGTTGAGAAGCAGATTGGTATTAGGTGCATAGAGTCTATAGTTGTTTCACCAGGATTAGCAACCATCATGTTAGGGTCGTGAGTCAAATGTTGTAGTATTTGGTTGCTAAGTATAGATAGAGTTAACTATGCATTTAAAAGGGCATTCGAAATTGGGCAGCTCCATTATAGATGATGGTCTCATTCACAATGTCTAAAGTGATATTGATCTTAGGGTGTTTGTATTTATGTTTTGGAACTCATTCCGGAATATTGCGACTTCAAGTAGTAATAATAACATGTTCATGTTTGCATAAACGTGTTAGTGATTATATGATCATTTAGGTGTTTAGTTCAACAGGCTGCTAGCAAAACTAAATACAATTACTTGTAAACATCTCTTCTAACCTAATTCTAGACACCGTTACTTCAATCTCATAAGAAGTCTCTCGTTTAATCGTAAATATGTTGTTTTTGTCATATATAATTGAATAATTTTATAATAAGATAAATTTTCCAAACAATCAGTTATCCTCTAGAGTTCATTTATTACACTTGATTCTCTAATTTTTGTTATCTACTATCACATACTGACATAAGCACATTCAAGATGCTCATCCAAACACCCCTTGTAAAATCTCTGATCAATAAGGTAAGTGCTAAAATAAAAACAGTTTCATTCCAGGAAAGGTAAAAAAGCATTTTGGCCTAACCCGACCCGCAGTTTTGACCTATTTTAGAAACTACCCATTTTGATCCGTTACCAATCCACCAAATCTACTCGGTCTTGTCTACTGGAGGAGGGCTATCAGAACATAGCATATTGTTCAGTAAAAAGGCCCCACATGTTATAAATTGAAAATACTTGTTTTGATGATTAACTCTTAACTTTTATAAAGTTCGTTATATGCCAATAGTTGTGAGAAACAATCTTCAAAGTAAACATAATTCTGCAAACCAATAGTAATTCTAGCAACCTAGCAACCAAATACTGAAGATGAGAAATCTGATCTCCTACCTATATTGATCCCAATAAGGACATAATTGTTTGGTATAATAAATATAGGGTATGTCATACTTCAAGAATGCAAATAGAGTTGTCCACGTCTCCAACTTCAATCCAATAAGACCTACTTATTGTTGCCATATTCTTAATTGTATATTTTGACACATTTTCTGCTTCAAATATTTTATTATTAATCGTCGCTTTCTAAATTAAAAATATTGTAGCCAGATTGAGCTTAAAAGGTTAACATATATATCATCTCTCATATATAATTGGTATAGTGTCAACAAATACGCTTAAAACCATTGTTATAATAGCATTATGTTCGATCGAGATCAATTAATGCTTTATTTTTTTAATAAAAAACGAAAAGAAGAGGTTAGAAATCTTACTTTGCATGTATTCGAGTAACGACCCAAACAACCTTCTATGTATCTGGAAAGGGTAATAAGTATACATTAAAGTTATTATTGAGAAGAGGAAGAATACGGGTAAAGTAGAGCCAACAATTGCTACTAAAGAAACACGATTGCTACGACATAAACGTTTCCTTTAGAAGATTCATATGATTAAAAGTTCACTGTAAGAACAACGAATGCAACTCGCATCCATATTCAATCATTTGAAATTAGAATCTTCACAATTTATCATGTAATGAACACACAACAAATGTAAACAATCTACATATTTGTCTCACCATTACTATCCAAGAGGTAGGAATTTTAGTTCAATAAAATAAATAAATGATAATTATGTGGGGCTATAATGTATCAGTAGGAAACATGTATAACATGTCAAATGGTTTGCAAAGTGCAAAAGGTGTATTTTGTTGCAAGATTTTGCTCGACCAAATTAAACAACTTAACGTGCCCTTAATGATTTTACTTTCTGGATTAAAAGTATAAAATCTAATGTTTATTTTCTTATTTATTTATTAATTTTAAAATGATAAGATTGGATTGAAATTTATCTTTTATTATTCAATCACAATGCTAATTCAAAACTACATATAATGTCTACAAAACATAGCACCAACGTACCCACTACCGCATTCATGGAACCATCACTTCCAGGCAACGATTCTCTAACATGCATAAGCGTGTCGTTTTGAAATAGTTGTTGTATTAATCATTTAGGATAGAAGCAAAATCATGAAGATAACATACAGCTTGAATAAAACGAAATTTGTTTGATGCAAACCAGATGCTTCTGCTACAGCTTGAGCATACCTCTCCATTTTCTATCTGGATCTACACCAACTACACTTAAACCCAGGCGCACGCAATTTTAAGATTAGAACCGTATCTATCCCAAATTTCAAATATTTTGCAGCCTTTTTCTGGTCAAGTTTGCAAATAGTTGTGACTTATAATCTGCAATCGTATTAGACCACAACTGTCATTTACTCAATAAACATTTTGCTCAGAATAATAGATCGACTTTTCTTTAGTATTGCTTGCCATTTTCGCCACGCTAAAAAAATCACCCATTTTGACTGTTACGCTAACCAACTAAACCACCCATGTTGCTGCCTCAAATGAGTATGCTATCAATGCTTCATCAACACGAAAATCACCCATTAATCCAACGTTATAATACGAAAAAATAGCAACCAAAAAATAAGTACGTGACTTAATTCTGTAAGTTCGAGGACGTAATTCCTTTCGTAGCTCAAACATCTTTTGCTCCTCTGAATTCAACCTGATCGACATCAGATACAAATGCAATAAACCCAGTGCATGATACATTTTTGCTTTAGCATACAATATACCTCCAATTCTCAAAATACCATGCGTAGTCCCAAGAACCGCTGCTTCAGTAAGCTTACTTACTTTCAACCCACCTTTCTTAGCAAGTGCATATCAACGTGGACTTGCCAGCATTTTGTGCAGCAATAACCCACACATGCCCTCTAGGCTATGTAGTCAATTTCGGTGGTATACCAGTGGTATTTCGGTTTTCGGTCCTCCAGTGGTATACCAGTCCAGAATTTTGGTCCAAATTTCGGTCCCGAGATTTTTGGTGAAATTTACCTAAATCTCACCGAAATTGGTCCAAATTTCAGTCCAAATTTCGGTGGTATACCGGTTTTCCAGGTTTTCTTAATTTTTTTTAATTTTTTTTGTCCAAACTTAAACACAACATAATAAACACTAATTTTTGCAAGTATTAACACTGGTCTATCAAATATTGACACTTTTAAGCTTGAATTTTGCATTTTGATTAAATACTAAGTATTAATTATTATATAGATATAGATATTGCATAATATTAAAATTACCGAAATACCACCGAAATACCAAAAATTTCGTATCTCGGTCCTTGACCGAAACACCGAAATTTTGGTCATTAACTACGCAGCCTCTAGGCACAGCAAAATACTTAACAAAAGTTTACAAATTTGTAACACCTAAGTCCTTTTTAGAACTAATCAAATACACCCCATTAAGCCTAGGTGCACCGTGAGCCTTACCCGTATGTGTAAACCATCTATGTAACCTAGTGGGACTAATTTGTGGAGGCAAAAAATCAACTTTCGTTGCCATAAGAATCAAATTAGGCAACTTCTTACTATGTTGCACACTATCACGAGCTCCTTCTATCACTGCAAATAAAGACTTAGCAGTTAATTTTGGAAACGACCCATCAAAATCCACACAATCACCAACCATTGTCACAACAGTCGAATCAGCAGTTCCTGTTAGCCTCATCAACCTAGTACTAATCAATTTATCAAAATCAAAATCAGGTATCAAATTCTAAGCAGTCTGATTCTTAACCTGTCTATCCTAAATTTTAGAAGAAGTGAGCTTATATAAGTGCTTATTTTCTTGAATATAAAATACTTAGATGTGCATATTTGTCTTAACATTCAAATATGTTTTTCTACTTTCAAAATAAGCAGAAAAGCACGAACAAAAGAAATTTTAAACACTAACATTAACTTAAAATGTTTAGCCTTATATAAAAAGGGTAGAAAATTTCCAAAAGGGTAATTTAATGCACAAAATAATTTAATACGCTAACCATGTAACATAAATTTGATGTTTTAAGCAAAAAGTGCTTCAGGTCAGCCTAACTCCCAACCCATTTCGTTTTGCGTGTGCAAAAAACTACACATTTTGATCCATTTATCAGACACACCAACTTTGTTAGTTCTAATTCAGAAATAATTGCACTTACAAAAACACAGTAGCATCTGCGACATCTGGAATTGATTGAAGGTACCGCTCCAATTCAACTGGTGGGACCTGCAATTTATATCAGTATAAAGATCAGTAACTTTTGGTGAAATGAGAATTGCAACCTGATAGCTCACGAAACAAAAAAGTATTGCATAGAAAGAACATAACCTGATAATCCTTGTATTTGATTAGTTCTTTCAGCCAATCAACAATATAAAGGAAATCATCATAATCAAAATAACAAAGGTCACCCGTCTTTAACCACCCCTCAGTGTCCAAGGTTGCGACAGTTGCTTCCTTATCTCTAACACAACCTGAGGCAATATGCACAATTTAAATTTGAAAATAAGATTTAGGACATCATTTATAATTTTGCTTCAGACTTGAAGTTTTTACAACGTTGTTGGACGGTAGGGATATTATCGGCCACATAAAAGGTGCCTCATTTATATGCGGAAGGTCAAAACTACTGCACATATAAAATCAGAATGAATGCAATTAAGTAGTGGTCAATTCATTTAGATACTTATCACATTTTCACCTATAGCATCTCCCCTTTTGGGTTGCATAATGTAGGTGGGTCACTGTCCAGTGTAAAATGGATATGGCCTTCAGGGGGTAAAATTAAAATTTTCAGAGTTCATTATGTTTACTACTATAGAAGAGTGGAATTTTGAGATATTGACCTTCAATCTTGAGGATTCCAGTTTAAGTTTTATCTCCTAATGGTCAAACTTCGTTGGTTGATAGAAACAATAATTAAGCATGGCAGATGGGGTGGCATTTTTGAGCTTTTTCCTGACATGTATAGTGTACACCTGAAAATTCATCATTTTTACCATCAGATATCATAGTCGCAATAACTTTTGAATCAACAGTTAAACATTTTAAAATGCATGGCACTTACTCATAATCCAAGATGCTTTGAGGATTTTTATATGCTTCACAATTTTGGGCTGAAGAGATTGAGCTCATTACCTAAGACATACCTCCATGTTTTCTAATGTATAAATTACGATAAAAACCATAATCAAAGTCCAATAATTAACAACAATAAATCAAAATAACATATAAACTTTTAACATAAACTTACATGAATTCGTTAAACCTTTTGGATCGATAGAAATCTGCAAATTAATCAATAATCATTATCAACAACAAACTCAATAACATCACCATATATTGATAGCATTTATAGGCTATTTAGATAATTATAGATTCATACTATAATTCAACAATTAAATAGTGCAATACCATCGCGAACTATATCAATATTGATCTATATTTGTAAACCAAACAATAATCATTATTAAAATCACTTAATTCACCATTATCGATCCCTTCTGGTCTTGAAGATCATACTCGACAAAAGTGCAACTTGCTGTACTTGAAGCCGAAAGTATTGAATTCTTCAAGCCAATCTTCAATAGCTTTTTTTTTTTAAATCTTTTTCATGGACTATATGAGGTGTTAAATCCATTCCACTTTATCTGATGTTGGGGTTCTATCAAGATCAGCACTCTTTATCTTTGTTGAACTCTTCAAGCCAACCTTCATCCTCATTATTAAGATCATACTCGACAAATTATTCAATCCCAGCCCGAGTTACCCAATTTGGTGTACCTGAAGACGAAAGTTACAATTTTTTAACCTCCTAAGATTTTCAAGGTTCATCTAAGAAACATAATTGCTGCTTACAAAACCCACGATAATACTTACCCATAATATACACATAAATAGTGAGCCTATTCTATCTAATGAGCAAGTTTCTATAATTAACTTTAGAGACCAACTACTAATCTAAGACATAGTCAACAAAATATGGAATAAAAATCATACCTCGAAAACTAACCACAATTAAAAGCACAAGAACATAAACCCATAACTTAATTACACACCCTCCAAAAAAAAAAAAAAAAAAAAAAAATCTGATACATAAATAAAAAAGTCAGAGATTAGTATACCTTAAATTTACCTCATATAATTTCGAGTAACTATAATAACACCTTCTTTAATCGAGTTTTTAGTTTGATAGAAGTGGGGTTACCTCAAAACGATTGTGATTTATGTTTGATAGAAGTCGACTATTGGGTGGTTTTGTCATTATAAATTTTAATTTTACCCCCTGAAAGTTTTGCATATAACTCCGCCCGTTTTTAAGTTTCAATTTTTTATAATTTTGACACATATGATTTTTCACCCGGTTTATTAAACTAACGGATTTTGAAGAATTTTTTATAACTTTTGATCAAAATAGAAATATTTAGGGTCTTTTTTAATTTTTTCAATACTTTTAAAAAATCAAATTAAAATAATTATTACTATAAAAAGTATGAATTGATTTTTTTGAAATGAAAAATTCCCAATAAGGGTTTTGTTTTATTATATAAAAGATTCCATAGTCCCTAGAAAATTGGTTTTTAAGGTCTGGAAATTTATGGTCTGTGGATCAGCAATCTTCATTTTTTTGCTTGGTTAGCATTTACCAACAGTTAGACATCTTCTTAAATGCCTCATGTTTTCCTAAATCTGTCTTCAAACATTTTATACATTCAAACGGTGTTAAAAAAAACAATGCATCAGTTATTGGCTTAGGGTCTCGCTTTATGGTATGTGAATTAGGGGACGGCTCTATGATTCATACAGTGTTTGGTTATATGTTTGATCTTTGAACTTGGTTATGAAACCCAAGATAGATTAAACCCACAAAGGAGGTTTGGTTTTCTTTCTCTACAGTGATACCCATACTTGCAGCCAAACCGAACCCCTCGCGTTTGCAATACTCATGCTAAAATCGGTTGACATACGTGATTGCGCATCACTCTTATGTCCTTTAGACTCTTGATTTACTTCATGTTTTTAGTATTAACATGTCATTCATACGCTTTTGATTCTTATCTTAGAAGTATGAGACTCGAAAAAACAGTTAGCAAGTTGATATCAGCACATAAATCCCGTTATGATTTACATTTAGTATGACTAACCATTACCGTCAGCTTCACATTAGCGCCGCATCACCATTCAGCGCATCATCAAACCCACAACCTTTTACTTTCTATGGTCACCAACTCACCACCTAACCCACTACCAAACCAAAAATATAAAAATACTTCATTTTATACAAACATAACTCACAATATATTCACAAACCAAATAAATAATAATAAAAACACTTATAGAGCTCACAATTTTTTGATTGGATAAAGGTGATCACCACCACCATAAAGGATACAAGAATGAGTGAGGCGGTGGTGGTGCACCATAGAAGGTAAAATTAATGCAAGGCGTATGTTGTATGATTGTGCGGGTATGACTCATAAGAAAGAAGTAGAAGATAATTGATTTGCGGGTTCTACTATTGGTACCCTCTTAGCTTACAGAAAGTACAAATGTTTTGTATTTTCTACCCTCATTTGTCCCCCTGTTTATAGTACAACACACTTTTTTATTAGTTTTTATTCCGTACTTTTTGTCAGTTTAAACAAAATTATAAAAAAAAAAAAAAAAAGAGAAAACAGGGTACAACTTGTAGATTTGAGGGTCTTTATAACTTATCCCATGATTTGCACATTCATGTTTTTTTATTGGGACACTCTAATCTGTACATTACATAGTTATACAATGTTTACAGTTAGGGGCGGAAACGAGCCGAGCCGAGCCCGAGCCTGTCAGAGCTCGAGCTTGGCTTGTTTAAGTTTTAAAAAGCTCGAGCTCGAGCTTTAAATCTTAAACTCGAGCTCGGCTCGTGGTGTGTTATATAAGCTCGGGTCGTTTATATGATTTGAAAATGCAAAGTTAAAGCTTGGCTCGAGCTCGAGCTCGGCTCGTAATATATATTTTTTGAGCTCGTTTAAAAGCTCGAGCTCGGAGTTTAGGCTCGTTTAGGCTCACGAGCTCAAACGAGCTTTGTACGTAAAGCTCGAGCTTGAGCTCGATTAATAAATGAGCTGCAACCTATGCTCGAGCTCGTTTAAGCTCGGCTTGTTCGAACTTTTTACCGATCCGATCCCAAGCTTTTCACGAGCGGCTTGGCTCATTTCCACCCCTATTTACAGTATGCTTATATAATTAAATGTCAAATCAAGATAAAAAGTGTGCATAAAGTGTGCAAATCACGAATCACCTCCCCGAAGTAAGAATCTTATGCAGAAGGATATAACAATGATCTTGTTTATACTTGAACTAGATTTCATGATCACTACTTCACTAGATAATAAGGTCCAGCCCACAAGCTCAGCCCAAAACACAAAACCCCCAAGGCCCCAAACATAAGTACACAACTACTTAACAAAACAAAAAGTCAAAAACACTTTCAAACACAAAAATGTCAATCCAAAAAACAATCCTCCAAGACCTGAAAACACTAAAAAAACTAACCAAATTCCCAATCACCACCAAAAGAACCAAAAACAAAACACCATACAGAAAACTAACCAACATCCTCACTTCCATCACTCCAACGACCACCACTTCCATCCTTCCATCACTCACTTCCAACACAATCAAATCAATACTCACTAACCCAAATATCAAAACTAAAAAATGCTTATCTTTATTCAATACCATCTCACAAAACCAATCTTTGATACCCTTCAAGCTTGAAATTCACCATTTTCTGACACTTATTTGCAGGTCTATCAAATCAAGAAAATTTGAAGATGCTGAAAAGATTGCAACTTTATTGCTTATTGATGGTAAATTTAGATACCCTTTTGAGGAAATTGTTTGTTTTTTAAGAAATGAGTGTTTTTGTAAAAGATTTGTGCCAAAAATGATGAATATGATTATGAAAGTGTATGCTAATAATGGGATGTTTAGTGAAGGGTTTGAGGTTTTTGAGTATATGAGGAAAAATGGTGTTGAGATTGATGAGAAGAGCTGTACTGTGTTCTTGGTTGAGGTTGTTAGAGGTGAGGAGTTAGGTTTAGGGTTGGTTTTTTATGATAAGATGGTGGAATGTGGTATCGATGTTTCGGTTTATTCTTTGACTGTCGTGGTGGATGGTTTGTGTAAAAATGGGGAGGTTAGGAGGGGTATGGAGTTGGTTGAGGAAGGTGTGGTTAAGGGCGTTCGGCCGAATGTGATTACTTTTAATACGTTGATTGACGCGTGTTGTAAGAGATGGAAGTTTGATGAGTTGGAGGAGGTTTTGGCGTTGATGGAGAAGGAAGGTGTGGAGCTTAATTTGAAAAGTTATAAGTTTTTGATTGACGGGTTTTTGAGTAGTGGGAAGGTTGGTGAGGCGGAGAAGGTGGTTATGGAGATGTGTGATAAGGAGGTGAATGTCGAGATATATATGTGGAATTTGATTATTGTTAAGTATTGTAAGATGGGGAGGATGGAAAGTGCGTTTGAGGTTTTTGATAAGATGATTGAGAGAAACGTTGTTCCTAATGCAGAAACGTTTCGGATATTGATTAGTGGGATTTGTGGGATTGGGGAGATGGAAGCAGCGAAAGAGTTGGCGGATAAGTTGCAGAGGAAGGATATTGATTTGGGTCTTGATGTTTTTGATGATTTGATTGACGGGTGTTGTAAAAAGGGTGATCTTGATGATGCTGTTGAACTACTTTCGACAATGGAGAAGAAAGGTTTGTTTGGTGATGTGCGTTTGTATAATATGGTTATCACTGGTTTATGTGAGTTGGACCGTGTTGAAGAAGCAACTAGACTGTTGAGCTTTGTCGTGAAATGTGGTGCTAACCCTGAAGATTTTATAAAGTTCATAAAAGGTGCAAAATAAACATGTTAAGACATCTAAAGTACACCTTAAAGCCGAGACCTTCACAGAAGAAACTTTTTTACAACATTGGAAGTGATAGTTATTAGTTTAGCTATCCTTCATCTTCACACACAAAGTCACTAAAGTTCCAAGTTTACAAAGAAGACAAGCCAAAAAACCGAAGTTAAGGATGATCAGGAGATAATGCAGCAGCAACTCTCCTGTTGGTTGGGCTCAGTGGTCCATCCTTGCCAAAGCTTGAAATGCTGTGAGATCGTCTCTTGACTTTTAGACTTGCAGAGGACACGAGTCTTCTCTCCCTGATGATACTCCGGCTGGGATGCATTGAATCTGGGCTTGGCTCACTTTTGGCCCTCAAGAAACGGTCTAGATTTTGACTGTACTTGTCCCCATGGTCATGTTTGGTGGGAGATGCAAGCCTATGGTTAGAGTCGAATTCATCATCAGTGAAGTAACCATTCTCTTGAATATCCTGCATAGCAAGATCGTCATACTCCTCGTCTGACTTGGTTGACTCCTCATCCACTGAACCTTCCATCTGCGTTATTAGAGGAATAGAAAACACCCAATCAAGGATGCTGTAATGAATCGAAACCAGAATCAAAAGAATCATCATGTGAATGGATACACTGGTACCTCTTCATGCATATGTTCTTTCGCATCATCACTAAGATCCTCATCGCTATCCACCTCGAGATGATCATCTCCCTCTTCATCACTTCCATACACTGATTGCTCCTCCTTCAACTGAAAGTCATACAAAAGTTAGCGTCATTATAACTTGAAAAGAAAAGCAAAACTGAAAATAAAATGTACCTCTTTAGCAGGTCCATCAGAAGCCTTAGGTGAACTACAACAGGACGATTGATATCTACTCCCATTGTCAGTAAGCTCGCCTCTTGACTCATCAACGCTACTAGCGCGGCTAGTGCAACCAAGATCAGTTGGCCAAGCACTAATCCCAAAGTTACCAAATTGCAGATTAACCGGTTCAGCTTTTCCAATCTGCAGCGGTCCATAATCAGGATGACCTATAATCGGCTTTCCATCAGCGTCTACAGAATGTACAGGCCATGCTTTTGCAACAGAGCCATCATCATTTAGAAGCGCCATTAAACTCCTTGAAGAACCTTGTCTTTGAATCAATTGAAACATCCCCTTTGACGTTAAAGAGTTAGCTACACATTGATTTCTGTACTCTTCATCGATTACGATAACTGTATTAGTGGTTGGGTCACAAAGCTGTTCGCCTGCTTCCCGTCTTCTTAAGCTGCTGAAAACTGTGGCGTGTATCGCAGCAACACTCTTGTCAACATTTGTATTATTTACTTTTGGAACTAAATGTTTGTCTGCTCTTTTGCAAAGGTACTCTTGTATTGTTCTGATATTTCTTATATACTTTACATACTTGTTTTTAGCAGGATCTAAAGTCATGTACTTTGCACGAACTGCAAATCTTTCCATGTGTTTGTCCTCGTTTGTTATGTATATCATGAATGGTATGATTGAAGGATGTTTTTTCATTAATCCCATCTGCATATTACAAGATTTGCATTAGACCTTAAATTAAAAAAAAAAAAAAAAAAAAAAAAAAAAAAAACAGATGTCCAAAACGGAACTTTTTTAAAAATTTAAATTATTATACCACAAAGTTAAGGCTCAAGTGAACACCCTCCACGACCACTGATTCTTTACGCTCTTCCCATGCTGTGATGAGTCGATCAAGACTATCAATGACCATCTCGCTTTGTGCTTTAAACCCTTCGATTGCCATTTGTTTTGGGCTAATTAAGTCAACTGTAGCAGAAGTATCTTTAAGTGATGGTTGCGCTGAAGTTTCAAATGTTGCATTATTGAAATGTGATTGAGGTGAAACACTTCCGTGTTTCTTTGCTTTTCTTTTGGCTTTGGCTTCTGAAACAGCCACTGGATCAAGATGCTCTCCTGCATGGTAGGTTGAAGACCAGAGAAGCGGATTTTGCTTTTCTTCAACAAAGCTCCTCATCATGTGCCGAATGGAGTCTGTAGATATAACCGTTGTGATCCCTAACCTGCTTGCCTGCACATATAATATCAGAGTTTTAACATTCAAAAGAAGTCATTAACATATTCAAACTGCAATCACAAACTATAATTATCTAAGTTATACTTAGAGTTAAGTGTAAGAGCTTATTGGCGATAAACAAAAAAGCTAAAGGGCATCAGGCGAGATGGATTTACCAGCAAAGCAGACAAAGTCGATTTGCCACATCCACTGGTGCCACAAAGTAGAACCGTCACAGATTCCTTTCTTTCCCGGATTCTGTAGTAAAAGCAAGGCATGGGGTATTAAATTCGTGTACTCACCCTGACCTCAATATCCACACTCACAAATGCCAAAGACACCAACATGAAAAAGATATTGGAACAAGAAATCTTAAAAGATTGGACAACAAAAGTCATAGAGACCAGTTATAGTGCAGCATATCTCTTAAGAATAAAGCATTGATGTTATGTTTGATACTGAAATCATTTATTACTTGAATTATAAAAGGCGGTATCAATTTTGCTCTATCACTAATGGATACACAGTTACAACGTTGATGATTAAACAATGTACATTAATCAAACAAATGATAAATTACCTGCAAGCTAGAACCAAATCAGCCCTCTGATTAGGACCAACATACTTGTATTCAGCCAAAGCGTCACATACTACATCTATAAACCTCCTCCTTTTGACAATAACTGTTGTCCGCTTTTTGTATGATTCAAACGGTATGCTCCTTATGTTATCATCATTCTTTAACGCATTGCTGCTGCTACCACCTCCTTCCTTATCCGACCGACTATTCTCTTTCCCAGTATTAACTTTCAAGAAATCGTTTCCAGTTTTAATCACACCCATTGCAGCTAAAGTATCCCCTAAGCATTCTGTTCTCATAATCTCAAACACCCTTTGACTAATCTGGTAAAAAAAAGCATATTGTATTCAGCTCTTGTCATAAGACATATTTTCTTGTACTAATTTAGGGGATGTCTGGGATTGCGCTTATCTCGTGTTGATACACATAATAAGCAGTTTTAAAGTTCTTTTGGATTGTTTGACCAAATTGTTCATCTAACTGTTTTAAATAAGCATAAGTTTCTTTTATATAATGACAAAGACTTGCATCCCTATTATACACCTTTTATCACATCTATTATCTCAATCGAAACCTGTTGGTTGATGGAACACCCACATACCGTCAGGCCAAAAGCCCATTTGGTAAATCCTAATCTCAAACATCCCCTTCATTAGTCCAAAATGCATAACACCAAACTATCATAAGTACTTATACTCAGTAACATGCATGATAACATATAAAGCATCAAAATATTAGATTTAATCATGAGAAAAGAAGGTGAGCAAATTAACCTTAAAAGAATGTCTAGCTTTACAACCCATCAACTGCAAAGTGCTTTGAAGAACATGTCGTGTATACCTAAACGTAGACAACCCCTCATCACCATCTTCCACAACTATATACAACAACTTTGCAACCTCCATCCTCTAATATATTATTCTGTTACACATACATATATGACATATTAATGTAAAACCATAATATTCAAACATCATTAACAATGCAGTTAGATTCATAAAAAAGGAAAAGAACAAAGATTCCTTACGTGGAAGATGTTTTTTTATAAAGAATCAAAGATGGGCATTATGTGAATCTAGGAACATTGTGATTATCTTCACTTGTATATAGATATATTATAAGAAGAACATTGTGTGTGTGTGTTTTCGAAGGTGTGTCATGAGGCTCCACGCATCAGCGTATGCAGCACTCCACGAGTCGTCTCCTCCTCGTTCTTGTTTTTGTGTTTGTGTTTTGTGGTTTTCTCTCTCTATGTTTTTATATAATGTCTGTCGGGAAATTTGTTGAATTTTGGGTGAAAATTCCAAACCCTACCCAAGAACAATTCTTCTTTCGGTCCAACTTGTATTTTTAATATTTTACTTTCTTATTGTTTTTATTGTATCGCCACTACTCCTTATATTATGTTTTTTATCCTTTAGTTACCAACTTTATTGTACTTCACCACGTTAAAAAAGGGTCTAGTTGAACAATACATATATATGTCTAATTTACAGAAAAATAAGTAAGAGTAAACTACACCATTGGTCCTCAAACCGGAACTAATTCACGCATTTGATCCTACATTCTCAAAGTTCGCGTATTTAGTCCCAAAAAATTTCATTAACTTCTCTGTTGGCAATTTTGGTAACGCTTGTTAAAGCTGTCGTTAGCTACAACGCTTTTTCGTCTTTTCAGCGTTTCTTGTCCAAACACCTGGCGCTTGGAGCTACCAACACCTTACCTAGAGAATCACTAGTCGCATTCAATCCTATAGCAAAAATCGAGGGTCAAGAGTCAAGGGGTCTTCAATAATCCAATACACGAGTTAATGCATAAGAAATGTAATGTGGTACCTCATAAACTCCATAATCTAGGCAAATAAGATGCATTAACTCGGCTTTCATCATCAATGAAAAAAGAATGTGCTATATAAAAAATTTTAAAATTTGGGTCAATTTAGCACATATTTCGATCAAAATCGACCATTTCTATCTCTCATCCCCCCACTTGAAATGTACAATGTCCCCATTGTACGAATATTGATTAAAATTTGAAAGCGAGATAGAAATGTTCGGTTTCTAATTTTATCCGTAAGACAAAACGGATTTGTAAAAATTTGCGCCAGTTGAAAAAGGCGAGAATACTAATCATAAACACTTGCTTGAATGTTTTTTTTTTTTTTTTTTTTTTTTTAATGCAAGACAAGGTATACAAGAATATAAACGATACGAACATAAATTGTATCTCCCCACTTGAGATCAACTATCATCTAAACCCGATTTTCTTCCAAAACCCTTTATTCAAAACCCGCGACTTTCACTAGTGGAACCAAAATTAACCAACAGCGCCCGGACCATGGACATAAGGAAACTACAGGGTAGGCTAGGAGATAGGTGTAACGAAACAACATAAATTGGGTGAACAAAATGAAATGGGTGGCTCTGAAGGGTGTATCTAGGGGTATCTTGCACTAATGGTGAGTGCAACAAAAAGGGTTTAACAGGGGGATTGACTGATCAATGTGCAGAGTCAATATACACAATACATATATATGGGCTATTTGGGTTTAATCCTAAAATTGACTTATATCCTAGCTGCACCGATCACACCAAGTTACCTCAGTGTAATGCTCATGATAATGGTCTCGAAAAGATATACAAGGCCAAGTTCTAAAGTCACTACGCCCACCCAAGACACTCATTTTATGGAATTATGTATAAGGGAAAACGGAAAGGCTTATCCTCACACAATGGAAATATAGGGTAGGTGTGCTCAGTATAGATTAATCCAGTTAAGTAATGAAAAACATGTCAAAATTTTACTAATGAAACACTTTTCATCAAAAACTAGAAAAATAAATACAAGTAAAATCAAGTGGGTGTTTATGTCTAATCCCTTCCCCCCCCCCCCACTTGGGTCATACTAAGCATAATATTGAAAGATAGGAAGGGTTAGAATTGAAACAGAAAACTCCCCTGAATTTTGCTCGGCATGATCGAAGACTCACGAGTAAACGTGTCCCGCTTTGAGATCTATGAGCAAACTTTAATAACCTGAATTCACTTAAGACAACCAAACGCATCATACTAGAAAAACAACAAGTATAAAAAGAAAATGAAAAACCTAACTCACTTTCGTAGGAATCACGGTTGCATTTAGCGTATGCAACAAGCCTTTTAAACCACTTGGTGTCCCAAGTGAACGAGTGAAGTCTCGTGAGGGTTTACAGGGAACACACCCACAAAGTTCATTTAAAACTAATACAAGGTTATTGTGTTATTATATAAAGAATTTGAAGTGGAGGATAATTACGCCGTAACTCTTTGAAGGAGTTACGCCGTAATTATGGCAAAACCTGGCAGTCGCTACTGGAAGGTAGCTACGTCGTAACCATAGCATGGGATTACGCCGTAATTGGTAATGCTCTTGAGAGAATTGCTACTTGTGATGTGTTACAGCGTAATCATTGGGATGAGTTACGCCAGAATCGCTGGTCGTCAGTCCCCGCTTATGTTATCGATGCAATCTTCTCCGATTCCCGCAAAATGGTTAAAACACAAAACCCTACTATACTAACAAAATGAAAAAGAAAGGATAGGCATGGGTGCCTCCCACTAAGCGCTTGTTTTGTTCGAGTCACGAGCTTGACTCTACCCTTATTTACTAAGTAAAGGGTGTTCATCCCTCACTTGAAATCAAGTGTGGGTGAAAATAGCAATAAACACCATGAGGGTGTGAATTTGCTATGGGATGGGGAAATGATAAATTATGATCATACCTGAAAGGAGATGTTATTTCCCTCCATACCTTACCCGTTTTAGTTGATGACTGGTTCACCTCGTGACGTGGTTGATCAATTGGATCGTATGTCTTCTCGTTAATCGCTGAAGTGACCAAAATCTTGTCCTCTAATTCCTTTGCAAGATCAACTAAAATTGGTTTAGTAGCCGGAGCTACATAACCATATCGGGTGATGTGACGGGTTGCACGATTTCATCCATAATTTCAAAGAATCAGATAGGAAAACAAGCAAGATTGTTAGTAATAAAAGAAGAGTTAAGTGTTACCATTTTATGTTGAAGTTGATTCCACATTAGCTTGTGGCATTGCTTCATCATCCTGTAAGCTCCATGCTTCCATCTTCTTCAATTGATCATTGCTTGTTTCTTCATTGCTCACAACCTTCAAACGTCCTCGAAATGGGATAGGTGGGATATAAGGTCTGATATAAGGAACCGGCTCGTTGTTGACTTCATTCATCTTTCCCACCGTTGCCTTGATAGTTCCAACCGCATTATTTTTATTTTCCAGGACCTTTTGGTTTAATTCTTCAAGCTTAGCTTCCAAACTTTTCCTCTTAGCTTCAATTGGACCGTTTTAGTTGATGACTGGTTCACCTCGTGACGTGGTTGATCAATTGGATCGTATGTCTTCTCGTTAATCGCTGAAGTGACCAAAATCTTGTCCTCTAATTCCTTTGCAAGATCAACTAAAATTGGTTTAGTATCCGGAGCTACATAACCATCATCGGGTGATGTGACGGGTTGCACGATTTCATCCATAAATTCAGCAACCTGTATAGGAAAACAAGCAAGATTGTTAGTAATAAAAGAAGAGTTAGAAGTGTTACCATTTTGCGTTGAAGTTGATTCCACATTAGCTTGTGGCATTGCTTCATCATCCTGTAAGCTCCATGCTTCCATCTTCTTCAATTGATCATTGCTTGTTTCTTCATTGCTCACAACCTTCAAACGTCCTCGAAATGGGATAGGTGGGACATAAGGTCTGATATAAGGAACCGGCTCGTTGTTGACTTCATTCATCTTTCCCACCGTTGCCTTGATAGTTCCAACCGCATTCTTTTTATTTTCCAGGACCTTTTGGTTTAATTCTTCAAGCTTAGCTTCCAAACTTTTCCTCTTAGCTTCAAGATTTTTTAAATTTAAGTCCGCGCCCTCCTTGAATTTCCTAATCCATTCGTCATTCGAGTCGTGCATCCCTTTTAAATTATCCGAGAATTTCTTGACGGCTTCCTCCAATGATTCCACATACCTGACCTGCTCATATTCTTTGCGTTCTTCTTGGAGAGAATGCTCTTGTATAGCATGAATGCCTTCCTTAACCATATTCATATCACATCCAAGTCTATCAAGCTGCTTGGTGATGTTGCCAATGTCATCCAAACTGTTGCTATTTATGGCCCAAGTGGTTGCTCCATCATACCAATTTCGTGAATGGTCAACCATCATTTCAATTGATCTAAGGGCTTGTGCAGGTGGCATTGTAGGAATAGGTCCTTGAGAGTCGAGCATTTGGCGGGACGAGATGTGTAAACCATTGTAGAAAATAAGGACCATCTGATGGTTGCTGATATCATGCATTGGGCATTTATAAAAAAGGTCATTATATCTTTCCCAAGCTTCATCTAGCGTTTCATCCATCTTCTGCCTGAAACTCCATATTTCTTCCATCTTCTTGGCAATCTTTGAAGGAGGACAATATCTCCGAATGAATGCTTTCTTTAAAGGATTCCATGTATTGATCGACCCAGCAGGAAGCATCTTCATCCATCTTCTGGCTGCACCAGTGAGTGTTATTGGGAACATTCTAAGCATTAATGCATCTTGAGTGACTCCTGGAGTGTGGAAAAGATCTGCGATCTCCAATACTCTTCGCACATGCAGGTGGGCATTTTCATCATTAGCTCCCGCAAAAAGCTTTTTTCTAAGTTCCCTCATGAACTGGCAGCTGATCTCAAAGTCGATGTCATCATTCAATTCGGGGCATACCACGCCCGATCTTTGGTTATCTCGAGTCAACGCAATATATTCTTCCATAGTGAGCATGTCAAAATCAATCTTCCATATCCCGAAATATAAAAACAAACAAAAAGCAGAAAAGAAGAGAAAAGAAAACTAAAAACAAAATAAAAGAAAAAACTTAAATTAAAATTCTAAATAGCTCCCCGGCAGCGGCGCCAAAAACTTGATGCAAGTTTTACTGACCAGGTTTTAATATTTGTAATTACTCGTTATACCCATGGTCTACCTTAATGCACTAACGGGCAGTGTACCCGGTCGTGTGTAGTGTAGTATTCGGTAAAACCGAGGTCGTCTCAAGAGCTACGTGGATTGGAAATTAAGTTAAGTCTATGTCACGATTTTAATTGCTTTTAAGATAGAAATAATAAAATTAACTTATAAAACAAGGAAGTAAAAGAAAGCAGATAAAGGCAAGAGTTGTAATCAATGAAGGAGAGTGGTGCTAACCTGGTTATTCATCCTAGCTAGTAATGTCTACGTCTAATTACTTCAGGTGGGGTCAAAGTCGAGAGGACAACTTTTGGTCAATTCGCCCTAACCTATCAGAAAAGATGCCACCAAAGGAGAAGTCAGGTGTCCCCTCATAAGTCCTGTTGTTCCTGGTCCCTAAGCCAAGTCATTAAGTACCGCTACATGCTAGACTTATAATAATGAGTGCCCGGCCGTTAGGAACTTAGACACTCACCCCCTAATTCTTAAGTTCATCCAAACGGTAAGTGATCAGTTGGTCAAATCGCACAAGTAGAAAGGGTCGTCAGTTGGTCATATCTTACCCTTCCCGTCTCAGTCCGCTCACCTAGGGTCAGTTGGTCATATCTCCTAGGCAATTGGCCTCACCGCTCAAAACCATCAACCAAGGGTGGCTACCAATAAACTATGCATGCATACGCTTAGAAATAATTGTACGGAAATAAAGTAAACGTAAACAAAACAATTAAGGAACCATAACTAGGCCAGCACCAGGGTGCTAAGCCAAACATATAGTAAATCATACCAACAAAAATGAATAAATCATAAATTGAATTGAACATAATGTTTGATACAAATTACTTGATGTAGAGCTAATAATGATGATGATCATGGTGAATTCTTCCTTCAAACCGGCTTGATCTTTGAAAAATGCCCCGGAGTGGTGCCCTAATCGACCCCTAGGAGGGGGGGGGGGTGAAGAGAGATACTTAAAAATGCAGATTTAGGGCTGTATTTATAAGCCGCGACATGGTTACAACGTAACCTTAAGTGCAAGTTACGCCGTAACTATTTTAGTAAATAAAATATCCAAATCTAGAAAAGTTACGTCGTAACTTTCGATTCGGTTACGGCGTAACCATACTTCAATTACGACGTAATTACATTCCTCGTACTTTTTCTCATTCTCTAATTTTCTTGAAACTTTATTGCACTAGTTGATGCTTTTGGCCCTTGAAGTAGCGCGTCGATTCAAATTAAGTCCAAAAGCCTTAATAATACTTATAAGATATTTATGGTTTCAACCCCTCGTCGTTCTTGATATATTTATACTTGGTCCTTGAAGTGAATAAAATAAATATCAACTTGCCGCTTCCAGTCCCTGGACTTCAAAACTTTGCGCCTAAGTAATTAATTACGACGTAACTAATTATCCAAGTTACGCCGTAATCCTTCGTATGCTCATGATTATCCACTCTGACATTATCTCTATGGCGTAACTAATTTACCATGTTACGCTGTAACCTTCACAAAAATAATTACGACGTAACCCTTAAGAGTTGGTTACGTCGTATCCTTCAAAGCATCATATTTACGCCGTAACATAATTAAACAGTTACGGCGTAACCTTCACAAATAATTCATAGGTCCTCGTAAATCAATCTTCAGAACATGTATTTGGCCTTTTATCACTTATTTTCCGCTCCAACGCCTCATTTATCCTGAAATGCAAATATGAATGAATATGAACGAATTAAGTACCATATTAATACAAATGAGGCCATAAACACGGGAATTTGATATATAAAAGATCAGGCTAATTTGATGTTATCAACTATCCTCCTCAACCACAATTTCATCAAAAAACTCATCCTCAACAATGTCCTCCTCAACCACAGTTTCATCAACTAACAAACCCTCAATAATGACCTCCTCAATCAGATTTATATCCTCCTCAACTACATTATCAGGAGGTGTGCAGAACCGTAGAGAGGGGTGAATACGTTCTTTTTTACTTAATTAAAGTTTAAATAATTTAAGTCTCCAAGTTTGTATAAGGGTGTGCGAACAATAAACCGATATAAAAAGGTGTAGAGAGAGAGAGAGGCCAAGATTTATACCGATATGCACAAAGATCGGTGCTCACAAAGAAGCGCTATTACCCAACAGAGTTCCGCCCTCGAAACCACAAACTAGAATCTTGTGATTCGACCTAAGAATACAAAGACTTCATCCCAAGGAAGCAACAAACCGTAAACTTGACCTTCACCCGATCAAGGCTTGACCAACATGGTATAAAACTTTTACACGATTTGCTTATCCACAAACCGGATAAGACTTCACAAGTGAATATGAGAGTTATAGTGTTTTAAAACAACCTAAACTAGCCTATAGACTTGACTTAATAGAATAGAGTAGAAGAAGACTCTCGGCACAACACACAAGAGTGGATTAGGTTCTTGTGGTTCTTCTCTTGCGAAGAAGTGATATTTCAATAATGATAAGAAGATGTTAAGACATACGAAGATTGAAAGACTTATAGGGATTAGACAGAAGAAAATTGAGGGGAGAAATGAATGGTAAAAGGTGAAGTAAACACAAGGTAAAAGCTTGGTATTTATAGACAAACCAAGGAGGTCGGCTCTAGATGTGCTGGCTTTGGCGTGTCAGCGTGTGAGACCTGGTGCGCAAGGTGCTCTCCACTTGGTTTCTTATAATGTTTGAGTTCATACACCCTTTGGTGGTGTTGTTGTTGTTGTTGTTGTTGTTGTTGTTTCTCATGGAAACAATGTTGATTGCGTCTCCCTGAGTGATTACAGGCTGAAACAAGTTTGCCTGGAGTATGTTGTTCTACTGGGAGCTAAACATTTCCAAAGGAAGGATGTCCCTCTCCCTGAGACTGGACCTTGCATTCTGATTGGAGTTGTATCTGACTTGATTATCGTATGTTTTTTGATGGTGTTTCGATAGCCAAATTGAAATTTGTAGGGAAAACTTAACTAAGTTGATGTTTTACCTAGGGTGGGAGATGTCTGCTTATGACAACGGTCTGCTTGTCGTAATTTGTTGGTTGTCTCCCCTTGTGCCCCATGCCTGATGTGTGCCTGGCTTACTTGCATGACGAGTTGCTTTCTAGTGTTATCATCTTTATGCTTTTCTATGGAGGGTCGCTCCTGATTGTTGTTATGCCTAACCTTGTTGGGAACTGGACTTGAGAACGGATTGTAGAGACTTCCGCACTTAATTATTGTATCGCCTTACTTCCCAACAAGGCATTGTATAGTGCATGTGATTTAACGACGTTGAACTCCATGATCGTTGTTCTTGTCAGTGGATGTGTTCCTATGATTGTTTCCAGGTCGATTGTTCCCTCAGGCATGTACCCTTCGAATAAGAAACCGAATAGAGGGGTTGTTGGAGGGCGCAATTTGTTCTTAACGTAGTCAGGTAGCTGCTCGAAGCAATTAGCATACATGATGTTTACCGAGCTCTCCCTATCTAAGTAGACTCCGCTCACCAAGTGTAAAGCGATTACTGTTGTAATGACGACCGGATCAACTGAGGGTGTGAACTCTTCATCATGGGAGTATGCTTTGCCTTCTGATGCCCCTGCTTGATGTTCTTGGAGTGGTGTCCAGACATTTATCATGTGAATGTGAGGTAGCTCGACGTCCTTGCTACCAATTTTCCTTCTGGCTGCATGGCATAGATGCTCAAGTTTTCTAGACTGGATTGCCCTTTCGATTTACTTTTTAATCTCTCTGCATTGATTTGTATCATGTTTGTGATTGACATGAAACTTACAGAATTATTTTGTGTTCTTTTTTTGTCCCTTAGTGGTGGAGAGCATTGCCAATTGTCTGTGATTTCCCTCTTTGAAGCTAAGATTTTAGCGGTGGTTTTGTTAGGGTTTTCAGGAGAACTTCTCGTGCCTCGATCCTAGGATTAGGACGACATTCTTCCTTGGTTGATTTGTTTTCCCTTAATCCCGCCTAGCTATTGTTACTGATTTTGTCATAATGCTCGCCACGTTTCTTTTTCTTGTTGTAGAAAACTAGAAGGGGGAGGGGTAGGGTTGAATAGTTTTACTGATTAAAAACTTCGTTTTAAAGTATTTAGATCGACTTATGTCAATCTATTTAGAGTGTGTCTTGGATATTGATAGTTATACGAATATATAAGCTATGCTACAAGATAAAAAAAGAGATACACAACCACAACATAAGTATTTATAGTGGTTCGGCTACAAGGACACCTTCCTTGCCCTACTCCACTCCCCGAGTACCCAACTCGAGAGTTTGTAATCACTACACACCACAAGCTCCTTTAAGTGGCAGCGAAACCTTCACAATGTCGCTTACACTTTATCCAGTACAAAGATAAATACCGGGTTTTTCACACAAGGTAGAGCCAAACCGTCATCACTTACACTTTATCTGGTACAAGGCTAGATACCTGGTTTCATTACAATGGAGCTACAAACACCCTACATACTATGTATCACAATATACTTCGACGCCCCATATCGAATACACCTATTAGTATAATACACCAACTCCTTCAACTACACAACACACTAATGGAGGAAGAGAAGACACATCAAGAGGATTCACTTCAGTGGTCTTGATGGAGACGAAACTTAGCAACTCATGACCTTAAGCTTGCAAGTCTTCAAGAGGTCGTGATCTCGCCTTTAAGGGGAACCTAGAGAATCACAAAGAGAAAAGCTACATAGAAGATCCTTAGATCTGAGGTTAGAGAGTTTAGAACATAAAGAGAAGATATGTCTAAAAGGGGTGAGCAACAAAGAAGAAATGACTCACTATTTATAGGCAATTCTGCCTACTATTCACTCGGATCCACCGGATCCCTTTGAGGCTAGTAAACTCAGGGATCCGGTTGTCTGATGAAAACAGTCTGGGTCTTAGGTTACAAACCGGGTTATGGGTTATGGGTAATGTACCATGGGTCATGAACTTTGGGTCATGGGTACCCAGCTAGATACAATGTATATAGACAATGGGTCATGGGTCATGGCTCTAACCCAACATGATGTCATGCATGATGTAAATGCACATGGAACATAGGCATGGGTCATGGGTTATGGATCATGGTTTACCCAACACATATATATTACAAAGTATATTTGAACAAGTATGTATTTTTATAAAATGTAAGTAACCAAAGTTACTTGTAAGTGTTTTATAAAAATGGTTTTGGTTTTATATAAACTATTTAACTAAGCATGTTTAATGGTTTTAATCTTTAGTAAAATATGTTAGTAAACTATTTGCTCAAAGCTTTACGTAATTTATTTATTTTGTTAAAATGATTTTACGATTGTTATCGACAAAACATAAGAAGATCGTAAAATATAAATAAATGTTTTTACAGTTGATTTGCATTAACACTTGTCTTTGTGAACTCCCTGGAATGGTCCAATAGTTCTTTCCATATTTTTGGGGTTTTGCGGGTAAGTTTATTGTAAAACGGTCCCTTGGTTATGTTACCGATGAATGTTGAGATCTTCTGATCATCCCTGACTCCTGGGATCTTGCTCGCTTCGTTATTGAATCTTTCAGTGAAGTCGATCATGTGTTCATCCTGAACCTGCTTGATGAATTGCAGGTTGACATAGTCGCATGTATACTCCCTTCTTGGTTAGAAGTTCTTGACGAACTTTTCCTTGAGATCTTCCCATCCATTATCATGTTTTTGTCGATGCCTTTGAACCAGACGACTGCTCATCCCATTAAGGTATGCTGAAATAGATCTCAGGCAATTAGATTATTTCAGGCAATTATTTTTGTTGCACACTCAAATTGCCACATGTGTGAATTAGGATCAGTGACTCCGTCATACATATGTATGTAAGTGGGAAGTTTCAGGCCCACCGGGAGTTGGTATTTCTCTATCCATTTCACGAACTGATCTTTAATATTCAAAGCACGAAGATGTTTAGGCACGTCGTCACCAACTGTCTTGTAGTAACGATGTTCATTTTTGTCTAGGACTCTTGTCATTAGTGTGCTGAACTGATCCATAGAGGAGGTTTGTTGTTGTGTGTTCTCAGTCTGGGTGGACATGAGTGAGATGGCTGCCAAAGTGTGTTGATATCCAGGCATAAGGTTTGTAGACCCGCCTGGGTACATAGGTTGTTGATGGTATTGAGTTTGCATGCTTTGAGTTACCTGAAAAGTTGGTTGTGGGATTTGTTGTGACGGTACACTTTTGTAACTGGCTGGTTGTGACATTTAAGGTATTGCCTGATAACCAAAATATTGTGAGTTTGTGTTAAGGATGTGTGTTTGTGGCCCTTCCTGGCCTGTTTGTTGGCTTTCACGCATTCACATATTCAGGAAGGCTAAATGCATTGATTTTATATGAGTGTTGTCATTATTGACTTTAGGCTTGATCTTGGAAGTCGATCTTACGATGAGTGGGTTATGAAATTATGGTTTTGCCGTAAGGCGTTAACAATATTTGGTGGTGGACTCCCTCGAAATAAGTTTGTGCTTATTGGAGTTGGTTGGGATATGACATTATGGTTGTTTTGTGTTAGAGTTGCCCGTCCTTTGTCCGTATGACTGATGTCATCAGGGTTGGTTACGTCGGACGAGGGTGGGGGTGATGGAATTTGCTGATTTGGTTTTTCCGACATCTTCGTGAAATGAATGCATTCGGTATGAAAACGAGGTTTTCGTTTAGGCGAAATGATAATTTTCATGTTTTGAAACGAATAAAAGTTTTAGATCTGGTGTTTTCCAGTGACAGAGTATAGGAGTTTTTGTTTCGAGGAAACTTTGTAAATGTTTTGATCGAGAAACAATGTGAGTTTTTGATGAAATAAAGTTTTTTTGTGAACAGAAAAAGTTTTCCAGTGAATCGAAAAAGTTTTTCGGTGAACGAAAAAGTGATTTTTGAGGCTATTTAGTTGCGTATAGCATGATTGGTGCCATGTTTATGTAAGGTACGTATTGAAGGTAAGGGTAGCTAACCGTTTGGTTTCCCACGTTCGGTAAGGACCCTAGTGTGTGACCGTAGTCACGAGTTGGGGTAACACTCATGGTGTAGCTAGTATGTGAGTGAATTGAGAATTTACTATGTGTTGCTTGGTCTATTCTGTGGGAATGGACTTGGTATTTATATAAATTGATCTAGGGCTTTGCGCTTGTCTAGAAGGCAATCTATAGTCGAGGATGGTCCACATGGTGGACATCCAATGGAAGAGACAAGAATGACACATGGCGTGTCAGCTTTGGCTTAGCTTGATGCATGGAAAGATTCATGCACGATTGATGCACTACCTTTAAGCTAGTGAGGTAGTGACACATATCTGTTTGTTGCAACGGTCCTGGGGGATATACCCAGTCCTGTCGTTGCTTGTTAGCGTTCTACAGGATTTTAAGCTTGGCCTAGGAGTTCGAGTCCTAGGCGTGTTATGATGAGTCATGGCGTGATGGGCCTGCTTAGGGCGTATGAGCCTTTAGTCAGTTGGGCTGAATGTCTTATACGTTAACAAATATTTTAGTATGCCAAAATAAAATTAACGAGTTGATGGTTTTTAGTCCAAATAGGTTTACCACCTTAAGAAAAGGCATGTTCATTGTTTTATGAGAAATATCTAACGGTGTTATAGTTTTTGGGACAGAGGACACAACATGTTCATTGCTTTGTGACAAATATATAATGGCATTATAGCTGTTGGGACAAAGGACACAACATGTTCATTGCTTTGAAACAAATATCTAATAGCATTATAGTTGTTGGGACAGGGGACACATCATATTTTGTGAAATTAAAATTATTGACTGTGTTATATATGTCTAAATCAAGAAGCAAATTTCGTGTACATGTTATCAGACAGTCCAAAACTTCCATGATACAACAAACACCTGTTTAACTCACATATGAGATACCAAATGTGACTTTAAGCTACATGATACAAAGAACATTGAGCATTCATATCATGATACTTCGTCAAAGCACATATTTACTAAAAAAGAAAAGTTTCTACAAATTGTTGTTGCAAATTAGTCAGACACAACAAAGAGATTCATTGATGCATTACATCAAACACTTATAATGCACAAATAATTATCCATTAAAAGTAGCCAATGTAAGTACCGGGTCACTTCTAAACATCTTTCTATAACAAATACACTTTTTTTTAAAGCAGAATAAATTCTTATAGCAACTCTACCATCCATAATTATCATCAGTCATGAACATTTTGTTTTATAACAAAACACTTTTACAACAAATAAAGTTCTTATAACTCTGCAATCAATAGTAGTGACGAGTAATCACACTAATTACCAAATCATGAGTCATATCAATAATCATGAAATTCCTGATAATTTATCACTAGGGGGTAACCTAATTTGATTGAAACATGAAATGAACACCGATCAATCTTTTCTTTCAAATACAACAGTAATCCTAACTTCTTATTGATAATTCATGAAATTAAAATTTTCCTACAAACACTGTCAGATGTCACTCTTATTCAGCTATTTACTAAAAAAAATTTCATTGACGCATTATAACGAACACTTAATATGCACAGACTATTACAAATTTAAAGTATTCAACAAATGTTCTTGATCAATCCCAAACATCATGAATTCACACGTTAACAAATGCACAAAACCTAGAAAGTGTCTGTAACAAACTCGTCAATCGATATTTGTGATGATTAACACGTCACCAATAAATATTGTTGGTATCATAGCAAATCGTGAAATTATCGATAAATCATCACTAGAAACACAATGATTAGATTAAACCTCTAAAAACAAGTTCATTCAAATACACATTTAAATTACCATTCAAATATGAAATTATCGGTTAATCATCACTAACACGACAATATAGTACCTTTTGCACTAAGCAATTTGACAAAATCAATGAAAACGACACTGATTTTGGATATAAAGTGTTGTGTGTGAAAGAGAGGTGGTTGGATTTTAGAATTCTAGAATTGGAAAAGAGACCAACGGTCTTAATGGGGTGTTTGGACAAGAAAGGCTGAAAAGACGAATAAGCCCTTGCAGCTAACGACATTTTTAACGCGTGTTACCAAAATTAGACCAAAAACAAAGTTAATGAAAAAGTTTGGGATTAAACACGAGAATTTTGAAAATTTAAGACCAAATGTGTTAATTGGGTCCTGTTTGAGGACCAATGGTATAATTTACTCATGTCGTTTTGTATTCCCAAAAAGACATATGTATTTATTTTTAATCCTATGAGAAAAATTAATCATGTCTTTTTGTATTCACAAAAGGGAGATAGATTTGCTAATTATAGCGCTTAGAGACATGTTTATAAAAATACTCATACAAAGTTATTTGTATGTTATGATGGTGAGACGGGTAAATAAATAAGATTTTACTATTCGGGTTACGTTATTCGGGAAAGGGAGTCTTTGACTTACGTTATGTACACGGTCTTACTAACTAACGCATCACTCTTGCCACTTTCGAAATCCAACTTTTTATTATGAACACCTCAAAGTATGTATCTAGTGAGATTTGACTCTTGAGATGTTAACCATGTTACTACTATAATGTAGTTAATAATGTCTAAATTAATATAATCGTGTAATCATGGATTGACCTAGGATTTTAAAAAAGGTGTTTAAAAGAATCGTTAAGCTAACTAAAATTACATTGTAAGAAATGAAACTAGCAAATAAAAATTTGAGAGTTGCACATACCAAAAAAAGCAACAGTTTTTTAAAGTTTTTGTGCTACGTGATCTAAAATCGGGTGTAGCATGGCACCCATGTAGGTCCATCCCCTGCGTGTAATAAACTTGTTAAACATGGTATTTAAAACTGCTTTTATCTTCTTTTTTTTCCAGATTTAGTGAACACTAGTTTGGTATTAATGTTAATCATCTCGATTGTTTTTTACAACATGGAATAAAAAAATAATAAGAAGAAGACATTTTCGGTATGGGACCTAGCTAGACTAAGGTTTGGTATGCACGTACATAAATACTTTTGAACTTTTCTTATGCGTTTTTTGTAATCTAAAGGACATGTCTTGATATATATTTGTTCAAAAAAAAGTTTTGTGTATATATGCCCAAATTTTGGGTGATTTTAATGCATTACCGTGTTAAGAAAAAAAACGTGGGTCTATCACTAAATGTGGTGAATACGATGTATGGTTCTTTGTGTTTCAATATGAGATGTGACGTGATCGGTTTAATATTATCACAATTATGTTGAAGGTGACTTTGGACCCATAGACCGGTTCCTCATGCATGGTTTTTTCTTTACGTTGTTTGGGTTTTTCTTAGACTAGTTACTATTAGCTTGAATTTAAGATTAGCGGTATTTGTTTTAGACCGGGCGTCAACTATCGAAAGACCACCCCCATCTTAACGCGTTGTCCTTCTTTTTGTTTGAGATACGTGCACCACCAACTTGTGTGTTTGTGGTGGTGGTCTTAGGCCGATGGTAATAGTGATCGCGATCATCATCGTCAACTCAGCACCACATAAAATTCTCTCTCATCAACCAACATCACCAACAAAATAGTGTTAGTGTAATAACAAAACTAACATCATCACTCAAAAATATTCCCAATATATACATAATATACCCCACAATACACTCACATACTCACACACAAATTATTTCCTCTCTCCACACAACTCGGTCTGCACACAACCAATTTCTATCAAATGAGCAAGAACAACGCGTCGAACAAGATGATTTTATTATTAGGTTAATTGTGCTAATTCTATCATCATATCACGTGTTTAAAAGAACATATAACTACGTAACATCCTATTGAATTGAAGACATACGCGTTGAACACATTTAAGGCCCGTTTAGTTTGTAGACAAGTTTGAAATCAGAATTGGAATGGGTATTAATTTGAAAGATAGTGGGGATCAGATATTGGCTAAATTAAATTTTCAGTTGATTTTGGGTAAATAGGTAAAGAAGTACAGTAAAAAAGATAAGAGAATAGACAAAAGTAACCGACCAGAAACCAAAGAGTAGGAGGACGGGTGTTTGGTTATTTTTGTCGCAAGAAGTGGGACCGTCTTGGTTGGCGCCATTTTCGAAATGTTAATGACAAGAGACTTGACCGCAATTACCTCAAACAGTGGGACCCTCTAATGCAAACTTCAAGACTTGCGTGGATCTTGACCAAGTGACTTCCTTTTATTTAACGCTCGTGCCGTCTGTTTCGGCCCATCGTAAAATATAGGGGTGGGGTGGAAAAGAATGAGTCAAGTTTCAAGACGTCAAAGTTCGGTAGTGCTCGATCTCGATTCGTTTAAGTTTTAAAAGTTTTTTTCAACTTACTGCTTATACGATTTAGTAAAGAAAAGTTAAAACGTGATTTGAGCTCAAGCTCGGCTATTAATATATCTTTATTAGAGAGAGTAATATATCTTTATTGAGCTCGAGCTTGGATAGTATTATATATGTTTAATACTTAAAATATCATAATGTTGTTTAGGCTCATTTAGGCTCACGAACCCAAACGAGCTTCATATGTAAAAGCTCGGGCTTGAGCTCGATTAATAAACGAGCTGCAACTTAGGCTCAAGCTCCGGCTCAAGCTCGTTTAGGCCTGTCTCGTTCGATCTTTTTACCGATCCGATCTCGAGCTTTTCACGAGCGGCTCGGCTCATTTCCACCCATAGTAAAATCTTTGTTACTCCCCTGCTCCTCTCCGTACGTGTTTCTTGAAATAAACATTAACAGATTAGCGATGTCGATTAACGATGTTAGATTAGCGATAGCAGTTTAAACTATAAAAGTATTTGGTAGAGTAGTTGTAACTGTAATTTTAATATGTAAAATGATGTAACGTTAAATGCTTATTAAAAAGCATTGAAAAACTAGTATTTTATAATTTTATAAATGATATATGTTTTCTTCTAAATAGGCTTTGTAATAATAATGCTAAATACTAACTTGGTTACTAATGAATGACATATTCCTTTTAAATTATCTTAAAATAAAATTTTAATTTGTGTTTTAATCAATTAAAAAGAATAAAATTAAGTGGATAAAGATGGTATTTTGTTTGTGAAATATGTAAGAGTATTTAGCTAAGATTATGAAATGGGTTACACTTATGTTATATAAGTGGCTTTTCGTTTATATATTATGAGCGTTTAAGCCTTTGTTAAGTTTTTGCCTAAATTTTTCATAATTAATAAGATAAAATGGAAAAAAAAAAAATTCATGAACATTATAAAAGTGTAATTATTAAATTACGGTATAAAAGTTTTTTTATATAATATTATTATATAAGCTTACACTTTCACAAATAATCAAAACCCCTCATATAAGCTCATAAATCCAAATATATAAACTTAACCAAAAACTTAATTAAGCTTATTTTGTTATATAAGCTAATAAGCTCATAAGCCTATTAAATAAGCTTAAACAAACACAACCATGGTTAGTAAGAGATTTTAAAACTTTGTGCAAAATTTTGGGATGAAGGGTGTATAATAACATGACATTAACATATTAAGAATTCATGATTTTATGAATAACATGATTGTCCGTAACTGAATGTGCGATGTATTTGGCTCTAAAGATACGTCAAACAATGAAAGAAATACAAGAAACCCTATGATAAAAGAGTTCATAACGATCTTTCACAAGATAATGTCGAGCGCTTATAGCAACGCAACTAACTGTGATTAAATTTTGTAACTTCTCTTTGCAATTTGTATTTGTTGTGTTTTTATTATTTTTTATTTAAAGAAAGTTGTAGTGTTTTATTTAATAAAAAAAAAAGGGTATTGTCAGCGTCAGGGCACTTATAACTAGGGCTGAACACGGCCCGAATTCCGGTCAGGACCGTTAAAAACCGGAATGGACCGAAATGTTTGGTCTAGGCTTAAGTTGATCCGATCTGGTCTAACAAAGCATTATGTCCGGTTTTATATTAGACCGAACCGAGCCAAACCAAAATATGCTCGGTCTAGTTTTGTTCGATCAAGTTTTTCGGTTCGGTTTGATTTGGTCTAAGGTGTATTTTGCTCGGCCCTACTTATAACACCAAATTATGAGTGTACTTTTTTTTATTGTGTTTCAAGAATTATGTTATAGGTGAAAAAAATGACGTTGCATCATTTTACGCATGTATTGATAAGGCGATGACACATTGACATCTTGTGATACATGTCTAAACTTAGATAAGTGTTTAGCTTATAGAAGCCGAACACAATAACAAAACTCGTTAAGGTATGTCATAAATGGGTTCAACATGTTGACACATTTTCTTTTGTCTTTTGAAATATCTTTTAAATTTATTGGAGGGTGTTGGTGTATGTGTCAGAACGTCCTGTTGTCCGGAAGACTTAGTAGTCCGGACGGCATGCTCTGTCATCCGAAATGTTTTTACCCAGCGGACAAGAGACTCGACCATGTCAGCAGATTTCACGGGATTTGTCCACCACGTGGCCTGACACCTATTAAGTAGGGTGGCTATAGGCTTGCGAGTAAGTAATGTAGGTCGGTGAACAAGATGGTGAGCGATTAACAAGAATATAGTACAAGGTTGGGGTAGTATAAATACCCCAACACATTTAATGTTTTGCATTAAATTTTCACTTACACATACTTTGCATTTATTATAACATTCATTACCTTCCGCTTATTCTCACGGCGAGCTTGGTCCCGGACAACACCAGGCGAGGCTAACGCGTGTCGGTGCATTGTGCGAGAAGCGACCAACCTTTCTTGGGATCGATTGATAGAAGCTCAGACCTCCAGATCAAGCCGGGTAACAGGAAATTGCTTCAACAAATTGGCGTCATCCATGTGACCCTTATTCATTTTGCCGGAGAATTGAATGACAGGTCCGGAAGAAACACCACCTCCTGGACCCCTTCCTCCACCGGAACAAGTAGGAGGAAGTGGGGTCACAAATAACCCACCACCCGGAATACCGAAACAGATACAAGCCCACGTGGCTTCATTAGAAGCTCTCATTAAGAAGTATAATGCCACATGGGCCAGTGCCATAAAACCCATTTGGTTGTCGTTTGGGGACGATGAATATGAGCTAGGGAAGGATGCTGAGCTGGACCCTAAGGATGATCTAAGTAAACCCCATAAAGAGGTGGCTAGGTCGCCTTTCACCAGAAGGATAGTAGAGTTCGCCTGCCCCAAATACACCATGCCTACAAACTTGTAGCTATATGATGGGTCAGCTGACCCGGATGATCACATCAACCGTTTTGTAGGAGCGGCGAATCAGGGAGAATGGCCAATGTCGGTATGGTGCGGGATGTTCCAGCAAACTATGAATGGGGCTGCACAGGGATGGTTCAGTAACCTAGAGCCGGGGAGTATCGATAGTTGGGATGACCTTAGGGAACAATTTACTACAAGGTTTGCCCTATGATAGAAAAACATGAAGGACCCCACGGAAATCACTAGAATCGTCAGGAAGGCGAATGAGGCACTGCCGGATTTCAAAGAACGTTGGACCGACGAGGCCAGCAGGATACCAGGAGTCCCGGAACTCATGAAGATATCGGCATTCATGAGTGCCCATCGGTGCCCTGACTTGGCTAAGAAGTTTTCTGATCAAGTCCCAAAGACTGTTAAGGAGATGATGACCCGGGTAAATGATTATGTCCGGGCAGAAGAAGCATATAAGAACACAGAATTGCCGAAAGGAGAAGCATATGAGTCGTTACGAAGGGGAAATCTTCTAGTAGCAAGAGACCGAAGCTCTAGAGGGGGATTCGGAGACAGGAAAAGGAATGATCGACGACCTTGGGAGAGAAGTGATTTTAGGCAGAGGGAGACTTATTCCCCATATGTTGCTCCGAAAGCGGATGCCCGCCCCCGTAATGAGTTTCGGCGCAATGATTTCAACAAACCAGATAATCACCGGGCCATGCTCTCCGTCTTATCCAAGCAACCCAAGGAAATATTGGCTACCGAGCACCACTTGAACTTGCCTCCACCGCCCCCTTACAAGGAAAGCCAAGCAAAGAAAACGAGGACGGGTTTTGTGAATACCATGGAGAGAAGGGTCATCTAACCAACGACTGTTACCATTTGAAGAAGCAGTTAGAAATGGCCCTTGAGTCTGGGAAGTTGGATCACTTGGTGAAGAACGTACAACAGAGGGGAAGAGAAAGACCGAGGTAATGGGAAGGGGAAAGTGATCAACATGGTTAATCATTACGTAGAAGATCGAAAGAGGAAGGCCAGAATCTACGACGCAGACTGGATGAACGTTCCCATATCCTTTCCTCGGATAGCCGCGGACGACCTGTCCGAAGAACCACTGATTTTGGAGGCGGAAATAGAGGGGTACTTGGTCCGGAGAGTGTTTGTGGATGAAGGCGCTTCCGTCTAAGTAATGTACGAACATTGCTTCAGTAACGTGTGTCCGTCCATTCGATCTAGGCTGCAAGAAAATAGCTCGCCGTTGGTAGGGTTTGCCAGAGAAGTCATCCAGCCCTTGGGGAAGATTGAGTTAGAGGTGCGTTTTGGGGATCATGGCTTATTTAGAACGGTCATGATGAAATTTACGGTTGTATGGTCACCCTCGCCTTACAATGCGATATTGGGACGGTCAGGTCTGAGGGAATTAAGAGCTATACCCTCAACCATCCACGCTATGATGAAGTTTCCCACGCCCAGAGGAATAGATACTTTGGTCACTAAAAAGGCGGTAATTATGGAATGTAGAAGGTTGGAAGAGAGGCAAGACCCTAGGGAAAGCTACCCTCAGGAAAGAAAAGCAGAGGTAGTAGACCGGAAGGCTCAGGAGGAGCTAAAACTAATGGAAGATATATTGGTTAATGTGGCGTACCTCGAGCAGCGAGTGACCATAGGAACTAGCTTCTCCTGGGAGTGTCGAAGGCAACTCATCGAACTCTTGAGGAAAAACAAAGAGGTATTCACGTGAGAGCCGACGGATATGACTGGGGTACCTAGGCGTCTTATTCAACATTCTCTTAATGTGAACGTTTCAGACACGCCGGTCGCTCAAAAAAGAAGGACGTTCTCGCGAGAGAAAAACCAGGTGGTCACAAGGGAAGTAGATGAATGGGTTAAGGCCGGAATAGTTCGCCCGGTAAGGTACCCAATGTGCATATCTAATCCCGTGTTGGTGAAGAAATGTAATGAAAGTTGGAGGATGTGTATTGATTTCAAAAACCTAAACTCCTCATGTCCTAAAGATTATTATCCCTTGCCGGAGATTGATTGGAAGATCGAATCCGTCATGGGATACAAGTACAAATGCTTCCTGGATGCCTACAAGGGTTATCACCAGATTCAGATGGATGAGGAGGATGAGGAGAAGACAACCTTTTATACGGAACAAGGGAAGTATTGTTACACCAAAATGTCGTTTGGCTTAAAGAATGTTGGGGCAACATACCAGCGGTTGGTAGAATCTGCGTTCCAATGACAGATAGGCAGAAATCTAGAAGCATATGTGGACGACATGGTTATAAAGAGCAGGACGGAGCGAGATATGATGTTGGACATAGCACCTTCGACAACCTCCGGAGGGTGAACATGAAGTTGAACCCCCGGAAGTGCTCATTTGGAGTGGAGGAAGGTAAATTCCTTGGTTACATGGTGACATCGGAAGGCATAAGGGCTAACCCCCGGAAAACAAAAGCAATCATGGAGATGAAGTCCCCGGAGACATTGAAAGAAATGCAAAGTTTGAGTGGAAAACTGGCTGCTCTGAATAGATTTTTGTCCAAGTCAGCAGAAAGATCTCTCCCCTTTTTCGACACATTAAAGAATATTACCAAGGAAAACAAGGACGAATACTGCTGGACAGAGGAGGCCGAAATGACCTTTCAGGAGATGAAAAGGTTGATACTGGAATTGCATTCTTTGTCCACCCCCAAGCCGAAGGAACAACTATTTATATACCTAGCGGCATTAAAGGGAGCAGTAAGCGCGGTGTTAGTGGTGGAAAGGGAAGGATGGAAATTGCCGGTGCACTATGTTAGTCGGACCTTTCACGACGTTGAGAGAAACTATGCTCCAATAGAAAAACTGGCGTTATGTCTCTTGCACGCATCCAGACGATTACGGAGATATTTCGAGGCTCATCCTGTCCGGGTCATCACCGATCAACCCGTTAAGCAGATATTGAATAAACCGGAGGCCTCAGGAAAATTGGCCAAGTATGTCGTGGAATTAGGCGCCTACAATATTACCTATGTTCCTAGAAATGCGGTTAAAGGACAGGTGCTAGCGGATTTCGTTACAGAAATACCCGTGGAATCCGGATGTCAGGAAACTAAGGGAAGAGGCAAGGACGTGATGGAAGTATGGGGTGAGGGAGAATGGTTACTATACACAGACGGAGCGTCAAATAAGAAGGGTTCTGGCGCGGGATTGGTCCTCATCAGTCGGGCGAAGGAAGAACTGACCTACGCCTTGCGGCTCAATTTTCCCAGCACCGATAACGAAGCCGAGTACGAGGCTTTGCTGGCCAGTCTCCGGATTGCAAAAAAGCTCAAAATAAAGACTTTGAACATGCGGGTAGATTCTAAACTAGTGGCAAGCCAGATCAATGGAGAATTCACAGCCACTAAGGAAAGCATGCAGAAATACTTGGCCCGGGCAAAAGAATATATCGCTGGTTTCCAAAGCTTCAATATTTGTAACATCCCGAGAGCTCAAAATCAAAAAGGCAGACGTATTGAGTAAGCTGGCGTCGGTTGCTTTTGACCATCTCACCAAAAAGGTGCTGGTAGAGGTCTTGGAAAAACCTTCAGGAGAGGAAGAAATGGTGAATACCATAGTATAAGAGGAAGGAGACAATTGGAGCCGGAAGACCCCAACGAAGCTAGGAGCCTCCGAATGAAAATTCCACATTACGTGATGGAGGAGGGAGTCCTCTTCAAAAAAGGCTACTTGGTACCAATGCTAAGGTGTGTGGGACCGCTGCAGGCGAATTACATAATTCGCGAAGTACATGAGGGATGCTGTGGAATGCATTCCGGACCGAGAACCGTGGTGGCTAAACTTATGAGGCAAGGGTATTATTGGCCTACTATGCATCAGGACGCAAGGGAGGAAATTAGGAAGTGCGACTCTTGTCAGATACATGCTCCGGTGCCAAAGCCCCCTAAAACATTGTTAACTTCCATCAGGGCACCGTGGCCTTTTTACCAATGGGGAATGGATGTGTTGGGGCCTTTTCCGGAAACACCAGGAAGAGTCAAATACGTCATAGTGGTTTTTGATTATTTCACGAAGTGGATAGAGGCAAAACCACTGGTAAAGACGATGGGGAAGGATGTCATAAAGTTTGTATGGGAGAACGTTGTATGCAGATACGGTTTGCCGGGAGTCATAGTCACTGACAACGAAACCAACTTCGTCAATGATCCATTCAAAAGCTGGTGTGAACGGTTGAAAATTAAGCAGATGAATATAGTCGTGGCACACCCGCAAGCCAACGAATTGGTGGAACGAGCTAACAAGAGTTTGATGGAAGGACTAAAAACAAGGCTAGGACGGGAGAGAAGCGAATGGGTTGATGAGCTGCCTAACGTCTTATGGGCACATCGGACAACTCTCAAAACAAGCAATGGAGAAACCCCATTCAGTTTGACGTACGGAAGTGAAGTTGTGATTCCGGCGGAGATAGGAATGCCTACACACCAGACTATGATGTTCCGGGAAGACCAGAACGAGGAGGAACAACGTTGGAACCTGGATCTCTTGCAAGAGAGAAGGGAAAATGCTGCCATTCAGGAGGCCAAATACAAAACACATGTGGAACAATATTACAATCAGAGAGTCATACCGATGAACTTCAAGGTGGGATATTTTGTTTACTGGAGGAATGAGGCGAGCCGGGTAGAAAACCAAGGGAAGTTGGGAACCAATTGGGAAGGACCTTATAGGGTGGTAGGAGCATACCAGAATGGCTCTTATAAGTTACAAACAATGGAGGAAAAGGAGGTCCCTCGGACCTGGCACGCGATAAACCTCAGAAATTGTTTCTTATAATCGTTATTGTGGCAAGAATCCTACAGCTACTATGTAACTTAAAATTAATCATGTATAATTTTGTTCAATGATGAAAGTCTTCCTGCAGTAGGGAGACAATTTTCCATGATAACTTGTGCGATGAATGACTATTCCGACGGCTAGGCCCCGTCGAGTATAACTGATAAAAGCATGCCCGGGTATACACGCCGGATGCCCGAAAACTTTATTCGGATGCTCGAAAAATGGATGCCCAAGTGAAAAAACAAACACTTTGGATGCCTGGTGGAATGACCACACAGATGCCTGAGCACGTATGTCGGATGCCCAAAATGGATGCCCTGAAATTCCTAAGGATGCCCGGATTCCGGATGCGCGGCCTACGTGGTCGGATGCCCTTAGAATAACCTAAGGAGGTCTGTCAATGCGAAATGTGAATGCAACAAGCAGGAGAAACATCCATACACAAAAAATATAATATATGTAAACCTACTTAGATTATGAATATTGTCCGGTCACAAAGGACACCAAAATGACAAGTCACAAAAGACAAATTGTTAATATTACAACCATGGTTATCCGAATCATTGTTTACAAGCATACAATATTAACATCAAACTTCAAACATTCTCCACTGGAGTTTCAGTGGCCGGAGTGTTGACGGGCGGGGTGGTCACAACAGGAGGCTGAGTGGAAGGACCGGCTGGATCCTTGCGAGGAGGGGCTTCCGGCTCCATATTTAGCAAATCTCCCAAGGGCAGCCGGTGTGAATCAGCTAACTTCCGGATGTAGGGATACTCAGCTTGGAAAAGCTTGTTGTATTCGGCTTTCCATAGCTTTGGAGCCTCCCTATTGACCCTGGCAATACCCTTCAGAGCTGCATCTATCTCTTCTTCCTTCCTCCGCACACTTGCCCCAGTTACGAACCCAGCTTTGTATGTCAGACTGTATACCTTAGCCATGCTCTTCTTATATTCGACACTATCAAACAACCGACGGACAGCCGTGGGAAGAAGGCAACAGACAACATTTTGTTTCACTACTTCAGCCTGGGCAACCTCAGCCGCTAGATTCCCCTTTTCTGCCTGTAGAGCTTCCAAAGACTGGTTCTTGGCACTTAGCTCACTTTCCAGCTTCTTAATCTTTTCAGCTTGTGCAGAAGAAGTCTCTCGCCATTCGTTCCAGTCTCGGGTCAACCTGTCCACCTCATCTTTCAAGCTCTTTTCCCTGTCCAGACTAGCATCATGATCGGCCCCCAGCTTTTTCAACTCCTCTAACAGCCTTTCATTCTCACCCTCAGCAGCAGTCAACCTGTCAGAAATCCCTTGGCAGCCGTTGTAAGCTTGCGACGATTGCCAGTACTCCGTGTTGAGATCTCGAAACCTCCTCAGAAGCTCCCCTTGAGTCACCACGCTCAGGCCAAACTCCTCGTACGCCCGACGGGTCAGCTGGACATTGTTCATTTCTTCCAGAGCCTCTCTTTCAGCGGGAGTGGCGAGATTGTCAATCAACTCCCGGCAAGAACGGAAGGAATCTATCTGGACGTCATCACGGAGAGCCCAATTAGGAATAAAAATGTTTGTAGCTTCATCTGCACCAAAAAAAAAAGAATTGGAAGAGACAATTGACAAGTAAAGCAATTAGAGTATATAAAAACTGAACGTACCCGAATCCAGGTTGACCTTTTCTATGCGTCTGGAACGACGGGAGTGATGGGCCGAGTGACCTGAAAAACATATAAGGTATGGCAGAATGAGTAAGTGAAAGATACAAAGGCAAGTCAGATAGGGAATCATGAATGATTACCTTCAGAATCGTGTGGGAGTGAGTCTGCCGGCTGAGATTGGTCGCCCTCATTGAAGGGAGGGGTGGGCACTTGCTGCAAATTTTCTCCGCCTCCTCCGGCCGCATTCTCCCCCATTTCTTCACTAGCCACATTCTCTCCACCCCCTTCGGTAGTGTTGGGGATCTCTTGCTCTATATTCACATTCACATTGACCCCCTGACCAATCATCGGAGGGACTTGGTTCAACGGCTCTGCATTCTCGATGGGAGAGCCGGAGGATATGTGCTCAATGAATTGGCGACGTTGCTTTTTTCTTTTGTTCTGGAATCCGGAAGTCCCCTCACCCCTCTTCTTTGCCGCATGTCGAGCAAGAGCCTCCCTCTCCTTCTTCTCACGAGCAGCAACCACTTCTGGATCCGCCTCTTCAACCCTTTTGGCCATGGCATCCTTCGGAGAAATGTTCTCCCCAAAGGCCAAGGGATCAGTTGTTCTTTTTGGTTTCTCCTGGTTTGGGTCAACCGCGGGACCCTTGCTCACCACGGTCCCCTCACAATCCGGAATCTCAAGATACTCTGACATGTTAACAACTGAAAGAACAATAAAATTCGTTAGAAACATAAACTAGCAGATCCGGAGAAAACAAACATCAAGCCTATGATGACAAACTAAACAGATAATTACCATGACCCTTGGCATCTTTTAAAATGGGCACGAAGTCAGGTTTCTTGAAAACCGTGGAGAGGTGGCATATCCGCAAAAGACTCACGGTCGGTTTACGCAACGGAATAATCACCCGGCTAAGTTTGGTGGCATCCTCTTGTGAAAAGACAGTGGGGAAGTTGTCCGTAATCTTTGAATTTTTATGCCTCCACGGCATGGCATACGGAATGGCCCTCTGATCAATCAAAAAGAACTTCTCTTTCCAATGTTTCAAGCTGGAGAGGATTTCTTTGAAACACTTATACGAGCCCTTACCCGTCCGGTTCTCAAAGGAAAACCAATGTCCTTGCTTGCATAACCGGTAGAATGCCCGAAAAAGTGAAACCCTAGGTTGTATATTCAGACTGTAGAATCTTATCTCAAAGAGGGTCACTCGGTTCAAACCTAGCGGAACTAGTTGGGAGATCTAAACCCTAAAGTGTCTAATCACATTCAACAAGAAAGAGGAGAAAGGAATCCTGACCCCCCCTGTATCTAGCTGCTGAGGATAAATCCCTATCTTATCCTCCGGCAGTTGATCCATGGTCATGTCATCCGGAGGTAATACCGGACGTAGATCAGTGGGAATGCCATACTCGGCAACTATGTCATCTAACTCTGATTGTTTCAACCTAGAAGTGTAAATGTGCATATCAAACTTAGGAACTATGGTTTGGATAGGTTCCTCGTTTGTTTCTTGCGTCTGGAGGACGGATGCAATTTATCTTGATGGAATATTTCCCCCTTCGGTTCCGATTTCGGCCATTTCTAAAAGATACCGAACGACAATTTACAAATAATTACAGGAAGAGGACAAGACAAACCTTAAGAAGAATGAAGGAGACATCCAGAGAAAAGAAAGCAATCTATGTGTGTGAGATGTGAAAACCAAATGAGGTGAAAGTGAATATTTATACCGTAAAAAACCCTAGCAGACTGTCAAAATGTCCCATCAGTCAGTAAAAGGGTGACGTGGGCTTATCTGGGCCGTCCACGATAGTCAGGAAAGATGAGGAAGTACAAGTAAGGCCCAACAGGTGACCAGGTCCATCAGACCAGCCCAAACTTTTCAGGTCCAACTATCACGGCTCATGGACTGGCAACGATACGAACCTCCTTGACAGGCCAACTAATTATGAGTATTGCATCACCAGTCTTCCTCCGATAATACAATACTGGGGGGGACATGTTGGCGTATGTGTCCGGACGTCCTGTTGTCCGGAAGACTTAGTAGTCCGGACGGCATGCTCTGTCATCCGGAATTTTTTTACCCAGCGGACAAGAGACTCGACCATGTCAGCAGATTTCACGGGATTTGTCCACCACGTGGCCTGACACCTACTAAGTAGGGTGGCTATAGGCCTGCGGGTAAGTAATGTAGGTCGACTGAACAGTAGCTGAACAGTAACGCAGGTACAAGGTCGGGGTAGTATAAATACCCCAACACATTTAATGTTTTGCATTAAATTTTCACTTACACATACTTTCGCATTTATTATAACATTCATTACCTTCCGCTTATTCTCACGCCGGAGCTTGGTCCTGGGACAATACCCAAGGCGAGGCTAACGCGTGTCGGTGCATAGTGCAGGAAGGAGCCAACCTTTTCTTCGGATCGATTGATAGAAGCTCAGACCTCCGGATCAAGCCGGGTAGCAGGAAATTGCTTCAACAATGGGTTTACTATTGACAGTAGGAATTGAACACCACTCGTTTAATGGATGGTTAACGCGATTAGCAATCAAATAATTTAAATCCAATCGTATATAGTTATTGAAAATTAGACATCTCTGAGTAACAAAATATTGCCGGAAATTATTGAACAAATTGTCAAATAAGATTTGATAACATTTTCAGCAAAACACTAGAGAAAGAGGGTGGCACATGTGTAGTGTATGTTAAAAACATTAAAACCCGTAGATTAAACTTTATTAATGAAAAACTATTTATAGAGTACAAATAGGATATTATAATAAAAACCTAAACAAACGCACAAGCTGAGCTTGGGCCAAATATCTATCTTATAATATTTCTTTGCAGTTTAAGTGGCGAAATTGTGAAAACTTGAGACGAAAGGTTATTCTTCAAAACGTAAAAATAACGATAAAACTTAAAGGTAACTTGCTGACAGCCATCCAGTTGTATGCAGCGAAAAGTATTTGGAGTACATCTTGTATAACTCTTCATACTGCAGTTTAGGTTGCATGCTTTGGTTTGTTTGATCTCGAAAAGGAAAAATAAGGAAAAGAAACTAAACAAAAGAAAAATATAGAAATTTTTAGGAAAGTCCTTTTAAAGGAAAAGAAGGAAACAAAGTTTAGAAAGAAAATGAAGAGAATAAATTAGAAGGAAAGGAAAAGAAAATCAAAAAAACTAAATTAATACATGACATAAAAGTGGACAAGAAAACAATGGGAGAAGATCTAGATTGGTATAATTCCGGCTGCCATCTTTCTTTTTTTCTTTGTTTGACGACGCTTTGAAGGAGCAATGAAAAAGAGATAAAGACGGCGATTAAGGGTTTGACATAAATTGAAGAATGAGGGTGACGGACACATATTAATGTGGAGAAGATTTGACTGGTATCATAGAGGTGGCGACTCATGATGGCCGACTAGATCTCAGGATAAAACAGATCAGTAACAAAATTTAACGCCCCAGTCATATTGCGAAGTATTTGTCGATCATTTGAGATCTTTGTAACTTCGCCTTTAAAAAAACATGACCTCTAGTTTCACATGGTTAGGACCAGTTAATAATTTAGTATTTAAGGCATGATAGGACATGTAGGATCATTTATGTTGCACCGTGCCAAAGTCGACATGCTAGTCATTTAGCAAATGTGAAAACAAGAAAATATTTTCTTGGACAAATATGAATACAAAGTACTGATTATGTTCTGTGAATACCATGAAAACGTGTTAGGCATGCTAAAATGTAGTAGTAATTTATATGTTTCGAGCATTCCTATTGCTCATCGTCATATTCTCAATTTGAAAATATAGACATGTGATTATTTTCTAAATTTTGTAATGCACATTGTTACTCAAAGTACCGATGGTGCAACTGGAATTTGTTCTCATTTTCTTTTAAAGGCAAACTAAAAAATTCCTAGTATATATTCATAACGTACCATTTACTAATTGATAAGTATCTTGCACTATATAAATACCGTTAATCTATAAAGTCTTGTCCTCATTATTCAAATGTATTTGTTTAATTGCCCTCCATGTGGAGAAAATAATGAGATGGAATCTTTGATATGATATTAAGTACTGTTAACCTCTAAAAGTCGTAATATGAAAAATCACACTGATGATTAACTGTCATATAGAATCCGTGTCTAATTATTTTATTTAAAACTTGGCCAATATAGTTTTTAGGGGTAATGTTTAAAAAGATTAAACTCACACCTTTCTTCTTCGCAGAATAACAAAATTTTTATTTCGAGGGTAATATACTTTCAAATTAATCCTCTTTAGGGTATTTTCGTGAACAATGGACATTTTGCCCTATTACCCGTAAGATGAAATGGTAAAGATGATACTTTTTTAAATAATAAATAATGTCTTGGCCAGACGGAAAGCGTGTTTTGGCCAAGAAACGGAATAAGAATTAACAAGGGTAACGATTTGTGATAGGAAACGAACGATTTTGGCGAATTTGATCCGTGACGATCAAACTCAATAGGTTTATGGGATAAGATGCCGAATCGATCGCTTGATACCTGGGTTGATACACTCTTACAGGAATCAAGGAGATTCAAATAAGAATTGAGCTCAAGAATTAGTTAATGGGATTTGTTATGGCTTATTGACTTGTAGAAGTTTATTACTGAGAGAATTACAAAATCAAACCGCTTACAAATGTGAAATGAATTGTGTTATATACAAATGAAATGATGAAATGGTACATGTGAACTTTTCCTACTTAAATGGTAAGGGTTAACAGCTTATTTGAACCCCACACGTGCCATGCACGCAGATACTTATTTAAACTCATGTCCTTTGCAAATGGAAGTGGTGGTGGAACTAAATTATCTTAATAAGTAAATAGTGTAAACTTAAAACAAAACATTTTTAGCATAGATTTAACACAATTATAAATCATTAAATAATTTATCTTAATACATATCCAAAATTTAACATAATTAAAAACTAGGCAAATTATAAAAAAAAGATCATACTTGCCATCATTCGCTTCATGGGTAAGAAGGCAAAATGTCCAACTATTCATGAAAATACCCATAAGAAGATGAATTTGAAAGATATTACCCTCGTAAATAAAAATTTTGTCACACTGCGAAGAAGAAAGGGTGTGAGTTTAAGATCTTTTTTAATTTATTCATTTTAGCTTTTATGATTAAGATAAATGATCTTGAATCAGTTGAAGAAACCACTAATCATGAAAACAAGTTATATTGCCAATTAGGTGACTTGTGGCTCAGCGTAGTAAAACTGCGTATGCCCATTTAATGAATTGTCACATTCGTATAAACCAGAAATTGATATCCACTATGATACATCTATCAAAAGGTTTAGAAAGAAAATGAAATGGTATATATTTTGAGCAACCATAGTTGGGTCAGAACTTATGATAATATGACGAGCAAAAGTTAGTGTACTAACATCTTTTTCGCCATCATATACTCGGGACTCGTCAGTGTATCAATATAATAGATCTGAGTTATCTGGAGAGCTTATAAATGGCGGAATATGTTCACCTAATAAGTGTATATAAATTTTAGGCTCGTCCTGTGTTTGACAAATAAACCCTTGAGGAAGTTGCGTGTAAATAAAATTATTGTCTAGTGTTTAATATGTAATGTACATGTATACAAGACTGAGAAATATGCGGCTTCTTTTAAATGGTGCGACGACACCATTTGCATACCCGTTGAGATGCCCGATAAACTTACACAGAGTAATATATATAACAACTTTATAAAACTTTGAATTTGTATTTGGTTTGGTTGAGGTTGACAGACTATTTCTTACGGGATCTGCAAGTTGTGACAAAAATTTGGAGCCAAGGGGCAGATTATCGATGCACGTTCGTGAAGGGTATCTGAGTCAATAAGTCAAAGGTTGGCTTTCTAGAAATTAACGACTTCAAATCTAGCAGTTATGTGTCTCTCTCTCTTTGACTAAAAATGTTTTGTACTCCTACATAAAAAACTTTATAAAAAATAACCTATTTAATGCAGATTAGATGTAAGTTTGTGTTAAAATGGTACAGAACAATATCAATAATCACCCAACCAACCACCTATTGGTGATAATCTTTTATTATAACGATAAACACAGTAGATTAGTCCCCAACACAGGTGCTAATCAATACAAATACAAAGAAAGATTGTTGTCCCTCTATTAGGTGCAACAATAGAATACAATCACTCACACACTAAAACCAAACCAAAGATCAAGATGATCTACAATCTGTTTACACCAGTAAACTACCCAGAAAACCAAAGAAACCCAAATGAATATCAACAGACTTGTATGTGAAACGTTGAGAGGAAATATTGAGAGAGGTTAAATGAAACCCTAATGGATATGTCTTTATATAGCCGAGATATTACATTCACAACCCCGCACAAATAAACTCAACAAACAATACCCAAAAGTTAAGAGTTAGAATCTTAATATAAAAAGTTACATAATACACCCTTGAAGGTTCGGTGATTGTCAAAGAAGTATTTAATACTTTCAACATCCCCTCAAACCGATGAACCCGCAAATGATTAATCATACCAAGATTTCTAACCATAACACCATGTTGAATGGACCAAGAGCCTTAGTCAAAACATCGCTAGCTTGACTTTTAGAGTCAACTTTAACAGTTTTAATCAAACCAGATGCAACTTTTCTCTAATTAAATGCACATCAATATCAAAGTGCTTAGTTTTTCATGCATCACAGGATTAGCGACAATTTGAATAGCGACTTTGTTATCACAAAATAACTCAACCGGCAACAATTGCTCAAGAATACCTAAGTCTTTTAAAACTTTAAGAATCCACATAACCTCACGGTGGTAGAGGCCATGCATCTATACTCGGCCTCGAGTTGAAGATTTAGAGCGAGTAGCTTGTTTCTTACTCTTCCAAGAAACCAAGTTACCATTTACAAAACACAATATCCAGACATGGACTTTCTAGTCATTGGACATTTAGCCCAATCGAATCGAAAAAGCGAGACTTTAAAACTTTGATCATTCTTACTAAATGTAAACCATTACGGTGCAAGCTTAAGATACTTTAACGGTCTTAAGCCAATATCAAAGTGAGATTTCAAAGGAGAATGCATATATTGACTCAAGCAAATTGCACAACATAAGAAATATCGTGTCTAGTCATAGTAAGATATATCAACTTCCCAACAAGTTTATGATAACTAGTGATATTTTTCAACTTTTATCATCACTAGTTTCTTTATGATTTAGAACAATATTCTCGTGCAAAGGAGTTAACATGTGTCTCGCAACCAAGTAAACCATAATCATTTAACATTCAAGACAATATTTCCTTTGGTTTAAACACAAACCTTTATCGAGTTTTAAAACTTCAATTCCAAGAAAATATTTTAATTCTCCTAAATCTTTGATTTTAAACTTATTTCTAAAAGTTTTAAAACCTCAATCTCATTTTCATTATTACCAAGAATCACGGATCATCAACATAAACAAGTAAGTACAATCTGAACTTCCTTAGTTTTAACAAACAAAGAATGATCATTTTAGATCAGACAAAACCGACCTCAAACAAGGCTTCGACAATTTAAGATTCCATTGTCTTGGAGCTGTTTTAAGCCATAAAGAGACTTTTTAACTGCACACTTTATTATTGTTATCGAAAACAAACCGGTGGAGGCAACATATAAACCTCTTCATTTAAGTCACCATATAGAAAAGCATTGTTAATATCCATTTGAAATATTTTCCACTCATTTTGAGCAAACAATACTTAATAAGCACCTAACAAGACCCATTTTAACCACGGGACTAAAAGTCTCATCATAATAAAACCATATTTTGACTATAACCCTTAGCCACAACTCTAGCTTTATATCTTTCAATCTCACCATTAGATTTCAATTTAAGTTTCCAAACCCATTTAGACCCAATAGGAATTCTTCCTTCAGGAAGATCAACTTCTTCCCATATATCATTTTCATATAAAGCAACTAACTCATCATTCATAGCATTTTTCCAATTTATATCCTGTGAAGCTTCTTCATAAGAAGAAGGTTCACATGACTTATTCATATTAGCAACAAAACAACAATTATCAGTACTTAACCAAGTATGATTAGCATACTTATTCAAACCATACTTTATCTTAGAATCAAGAACATAATCATTCAATTTAGTAGGCAATTTAGAAGATCTGCTAAACCTCCTATAACTAGTAGTTCCTTCCTCGCTTGATTTTGAACAACATTTTGAAAACTAGGCACATCTGCTTCTCGAAACAACATTTCCTTAATTATTATTATCACCACTGAGTTGCAAAACTAGGCATATCGATTGTTGAGATGGATCGAATTAAGAACATGTTCTAAAATAATATCCCGATCAACATCCACTACCCTATCGATTCACCTAGATTACCTCTCTACTTACAGATGTTACATTTATATCCTCTGTTTCATCATCGGGAGAGGACTAGGAGTTCGGTTTTGACTCAAAATTATCAAAGAAATTTAAAGTATTAATATCAAGTGGATCTTTTGAAGAATCGAATGTTTCATTTTGTATGGGAAAATAGTCTCATAAAACTTAACATCTCTTGAGTATAAAATTGATCTATTTTCCGGACTTAATAATTTGTAAGCTTTCTTTCCACTTGCATAACCAAGCAAAACACATTTTCGATTTTTGAAAACTTATCGACTCTTTTAAAATAGTAGCATAACAAAGACACCCAAACTCCTAAGATGTGCTAGACTAGGTTCTCTACCATAAACCAAAGAAAAGGAGATTTTCCATTCAAAACAGAGGAAGGCAACCTGTTAATCAAATAAGTAGTTAAAACACAATCGGACCAAAAACAAGAGAACCCCAAACATAAGACTTCTAGCCACATTAAGTAGATGCCTATGTTTCCTCTCAAAGAATTCCATTACATTGAGGAGTATATGCTACACTAGTTTGATGAATAATACCCATTGTATCAAAAATTCACCCATTTTATTATTAACAAACTCGGTACCATTATCGATCCGACAATTTTAATTTTCTTATTAAACCGAGTCAAGACCATTTTGAAAAACTTTGAAACATCTCAAAACCTCATGTTTTCCTTTTAGCATATACACCCAAACAGATCTCATCAGTAGTCATCAACAATAGTCAAGAAATATCCGAAACCTTCCCTGCTAATCACTTTATAAGGCCCCCATACATCAAGATGTATCAGGTCACCAAAACCAGATGTTTTATGTTCACTTAAAGGAAATGGATCCCTTGTTTGTTTAGCCTTATGGCAAACATCACAAGGTGATCCATGATCAATATTAGTTAATTTTAAAGAACCTTTTAAAAGTTTCAAAACTGGATTAGCATGATGTCCCAATCTACTATGCCAAACATCTTTAGAAACAAAACAACTAAAACACTCACTTTTAGTCATAAAAGCGAGGAAACTTTAGACTTATCAAACAAATACAAACCACCGGACTCACTACACCCCCAAAGACCCTATGTCGATTCAAATCTGAATATAGCATTTAGTCTCATCAAAACCAACTCTCAACTTACTATCTTTAATCAACTTATTAACAGACATAAGACTAACACAATATTCAGGAACAACAAGCACATCAAACAAAACCACATTATCATTAAGTTTTAAGTTACCAACATGAGTAACTTTAGCAAGAGTACCATTAGGATATCCCACAGTAATCTTTAAATCAGATATATCAACCAACTTATGCATATTAAGAGGACTATTAGTTAAATGCTGATTAGCCCCAGAATCAATTATCCATCCCAGATGATAATTAACCCCATTCAACTTAATATTAGCACCAAAGAATCTATAAAAATGTTGATTAAAGAAAACACTGCAGTTAAAAAAAGAACAAGAACCCCTACCTGCCATATTAGCATGAGCAGAGGATCCAGGTTTATCATTCAACAAGCTTAACAACTTCATAACCTGTTCATTACTCAGAGACATACTTCCAGAACAATTCTTAGATCCATTATTAACAACAGAGGCACTCTTTATATCATTGATTTTATTAAAGTTATTAGCGTGTTTTGATTAGGATTCTTTTTAAAACCAGGAGGATAACCAATAACTTCAAAGCATCTATCAACAGTATGACCTTTTAAACCACAATGAGTACAAAGCAGACTATCATAATTTCCCTTGTTATTAGATCCAGAATTGGTATTATTACTGTTTTTTCTCCAACTAGTATTCTTATTATCATAAGTCTTAGAAACAAAAGCAGAAACCTGAGCCTTCTCAGATTTAACAGTTGTGGTTGGAACCCCTCTATGGGATTCTTCCCTTGATACAATGCCAAAAGCATCTTTGACTTCAGGAAGGACTTCCCTAGTCAAAAGAGTACTTCTTATGGGTTGATAAATGTCATCAAGACCCATAAGGAACTGCATCAATTTTAACAACTTCCCATGATCAACAAGTTCTTGTCTAGCCTCACAAACACAATCAGGCAACTTAGTAAGAATATCAAACTCTCTCCACAAAGAATTCAACTTATGATAATACTCGGACATGTGTAAACCACCTGCTTAACACTATTAATCTTTTGAAACAGATTAAAAACCACAGAACCATCAATTCTATCATATGTATCTTTTAAATCTCTCCAAACAACAGTAGCATTATCAGAAAAAACATGTCCAAGATACACATCTTGAGTTAAAGAACTCAAGATCCAATTAAGCACCACTGCATTACATCTGTCCCACTGGGCTTCCAGCAAGGGACTTGCAGCATAAGCAGTTCTAAGACAAGTACCATGTCACACCCTCGCCGGAGGCGGAAACACGAGGTGTAACGGAAAGGAACATAAGCACAAGACAATAGAACATACCAACGTTAAAATTAAAAAGAAAGAGTACACCATTACAATATCAGTTTAGCCGACATTGGCAAATATATTACAAAGTTTAGTTCCCAAAATATTGCGTTCTAATACATAATGATTTGTATTGACAAGTGAAAACTTCATTATGCAAGACCGGTAGAAAAGCTTACTAACGATCACCGAAATGCATGAGAGAAAACGGGTCAACTATGAAAATAGTTGGTGAGTATACACGTTTAAGTAAAATAAGAAAACTCGTAATAGAGAGTCAAAGGTTTCGGTCATCGAATTAGTCCACAAAGCAAAGGCATTGTTAATCCACTCGGCCCAAGTTCGCCCATACAAAACTTGCAACCCGTGTGTTCACAACCCATTGCACAAAATATAGCGTGTCAAGTAGTCAAGTATAAGTGGTCATAATAGTTCACAATGTAGTACCACATATATAATAATGTATGCCGGAAAAGCCCTAGAATAAATAATATCGTCCGTAACATAGTGGACGAGAGGTTGGCCGACCTCTAATAGCGCTATCCATACTACCTACTAATAGGAGACTAACAATGCGAATGTACGAACAAGACATCATACAACTATTATATATAATTAAGAACACTCCGAACATGGGAGAATTTGCACTTTGCCGAACAGAGGAGTCTTTGTACGCCCACCAATAAGGCGAGACTTTTAGGGTCATAGCAAGTACGGTCCAATAAGTTCAAACAAGTCATAGGTTCGTAATTATGTTTAAGGATTTGATTCGAGTTCACAAGTTCTAGTCAAACAAGTTAATAAAAGTAGTAATCAATTTAGCTCAAGAATGGTTCATGCATTTAGCCCCAAAATATAGTAAAATGGTAAAAGGGATGTGATTACTCACTGTTGCAATAGTTACGATGACAGAGTGGATGCACAGAAATGAGACGCAACACTCTAACCGCGACCTATTATGAATGATATACTCTAATATAAGTCATGAAACAATGTTGTGCATGCAAACTCATATGATATCCATACCACTTGTACACTTTTGAAAATAAAGTTTATCGTCGAAAAAATAATCTTATAACGTCTTGTCAATTTATAAATTACTTTACAAGTAATTACGTTGAAACGATATCCTACGATAGTCATTTAGTGATTTATTGTGAAATTATAACTTTTCGTCGTAAAATAATATCGTTGAAAATTTCATGAAAGTGAGTAAACGGCCTTGAAAAGCTAGTCGTAAAATGGTGCATGTCGAGTGTTAGGAAACGAACTCAACGGTTTTGGAAAGCTTGTATCATTATCTCAAAGTTTTAGCATTTAAATTTTCATCCTAGAGGTCTCGATCATGGAGAAAAATATAGGTTAAGTATGGTACTTGTGTCCAAAATATCGTTTAAGGATGGTTTTCGGCAAAGTTTAAGTGACCGTATATTATTCATTACAATTCCGCTTGACGAACGGTTGGACATTTTGGAAAATATGCTAGGCAAACTTACTTTTACTAGAAGACATCTCGTTATAAAAGTACTACATCCATGTTAAAAACGACCCTCAACATGGTCACTTTGTTGCCGTAAGGTTTGTCTAATAGAAATATATTAGTTTTTCTTATATAATAAAGTTACGGCAACTTTGTGTAAACGTGTATAATTTAGTCGTTACAAGTTCGTTTTCTACGTTTTATATGTCCTTAGCTTCGTATCAAAGTATACTAATATATTTTTGATAAGTCGACACAATTTATAACGCCTAAGCCTCATTTTTGACTCGTACCAAGTAGACATAACATGCTGAATTTTCTGGTTTTTACACTTTTCGTCGTCAAACTTGTAAATAGCATAACTTTTTCGTTATAGCTCCGTTTTAATCCGTTCAAGCGGCCACGTTTTCGTTTTGAAGTGTATTTTCTAAATATCTATCCCAATAATTTTTATCTTCTGTCGAAAATTCCATATTTCAAAAATATGGACAGACCCTTAATTAAACTTGTCGAAATGAGTTTTTCTCGCGCCAAACCTATTCCAACCAATTCAAAACAACTCCGAAGCTATTCTAATCCTACCATACACCTTCTTAGGGTGTCATGGGTTCCTAGACATCACCAAAAGTGATATATTTCAAGGAGTAATTATAGGATGACATATATATATATCTATACATTATATATAAGAGGAGGCATGCCACATAAAATGCCACTTGGCATCCCATAATGCCATGTCATATTTCCATGTCATCATTGAATTTATGTGGCATTTTTTTTAATGACATGTGGCATTTTTTTAAAATTTATGTTCAATTTTATTTTTTTGTGCCGCGTAATAAAGCCAAGTCATTATTCAATATATGTCATTAAAGCTTTTGACAATGTAGCACAAAAATCCGGATTAATTAGATTTAAAAATTACAATGTAGGGAATTGAACTTGGGTTGTTAGCAACATTAATACATGTGATTACCACTAGACCAACACATGTTTTGAATTATATCTTGCAAGTCTAAATATATAAACATATGCAACCAATTATTAGATAAGTAGGAGAATCCCTACAAGTTAGGCAACCCTAATGAAACATAGAAACATGCGTAAAAAAAATCATGGTTCATTCGTAATATACTTTTTCACAAAACCCTAATATCTTTTTTTTTCGTCACAATCTTCTCTATCAACATTCACATATGAAACTATATAGATGATTAATCTATACTTTATAGGTAAAAGGTTTTAATATTGATCGTTGATATGATGCTTAATTATGTGCTCTATTAGTTTACACGTTGAAGATATGAAGATGTGTTTTCTCTGTTGTATGCTAATGTTGTTTATGTGTTCGGTTAAAAAAAAGCGTGCTCATCTTCTTTGTTTTATATGTTATAAGTTTCCGTTATAAGTTTCCTATATTATGTTTATTAATTTTGGACAAAGTGTGTATCGTTATATTCTGGTGTATGAATTGATTGTTGGCATAGAGACATGGCAGCCGGAACCCTTGGCTGTACTGTAAGTGATCTTGATCCTAAAGTGGTTATGTGTGATGTGGATGCAAGCACAGAGGCATGGCAGTCGGAACCCTTGGTTGTATTGTAAGTGATCTTGGAGATAATGTCTCTGAAATCATCACATTACCGGTTGCTTAGCTACATGTAAGGCACGTTGCAGATTCAATAACTTTCAAACTTATGTATGATAAACATGTAAATGTGTCAGTCCTGTTAAACATTATTTAAGTTCCAGATTTCAATTTACTAATTTTCTAAATGATGTTATCATTTTAGGTGTACATAGGCAAGTTCAAGTAAATTCCAACACGTTTCATCAAAATAATAGCCATTTCTGGTCGGTCACCCGAGGTAACTCAACGCCTTATCTGTAATCACATACTAAGTTTCCGATTATCGTTGTCATTTTAGTTGCATCGAAGCAAACAATGGCAATGATCAACGACATTAAACGATGCCCCGCCTGGATTTGAAAATTCTAGATCAGCTTATATAACTTCTTTTCTAACAGACCTTTATTTTTGTTTGTGTTAACCGTTTGGCGATACTACTGTGGCACGCTAATCCCACGTCGTATTTTCATTTACATGAGCTGACTCTGCATTGTAAAACCTTACTATTTTTTTGGATCCCCATCTAATCCGAACATTTCTGCTACTGTGCTTTCAGACGCTGCACCTGCGCATACAACAACATGTTTCATAGAGGTGAGACACATAGAGTTGTCTCAACAGATTTATTTACGTTGTTTTGCTATATGTATTTGGATATAACAGTTTCTGATTTGGTTCTTTATCTAACATGTACAATCTCATATATCAACCACCGAATCCGTGGACTATGGCGATTCTTGAATTATTTGCAGAAATCCATGCATTTAAAAATTTCAAAGCAAATCTCAAGTTTGAACTTAAGTACGCATGAAATCCTAAATAAATTTAACTTTTTAGTGGTGTCTCTACTATGCAATTTATGCTCATGTTGGTTTCTGTTTTCAGGTATTCTTCAAGAATATTGACGTAGATATGAAGGAAGTTACTCCTAAATCTCTTAGTTTTGGGTCTTATCAAAAACAAAAAGATAAAGTTAATTCTAATGCTACTGGGAGATCCATTGTAATAGTCATGGCTGTTGGTCCATCTGATCAGGCTGGGCACATACATATGCCACCGACAGTTGCTGGTGCATCTTATCAATCACATGTATTACACCAGGTTCGTTTTCTATAGGTGTTTTAGACAGTACCCAATGTATTTTACTGATGCCCCATCTGATTTGTTGGCGCCTTCTATTTTGGTGGACAGAATGCTGATCACCTCCATCTTCTTACTGTTATGCTGGGCGAGGACAAGAAGAAGGCACCAAACTAGCTTCTACATGCTCAAGGACCTCAAGTTGTACAATTCCCACATGCGGTTAGTCATTTGTGGATATTATTCCCAATTTGATATACACAAAGTGATAATGAGTTTTACTAACTTTATTCACAATTTGACATACATAGATAGTGATAATGAGTTTTACTAACTTAAACATAATGAAACTCCTGATACAACTATATAGGTAGTTTGTTTACTTCTTAAATGATTATGTCAGTACATGTGCAGATACCTTCAAGACCACCAATCATACCTGACATTAGAAAATGTCTAAAGCTATGCTGCTCAAAGATATGTATTTGGAAATTCATAAAATGAAACAAGGTTTGACTCGCACTAGCATTACCCATAATTTGTGGCAGTGAGAAGGTAGCATTAGTTTTTCATTTTGCAACAAAACTGTTACGCCTGCTGCAAGCAGATAAATGAATACCATCTTATAATTGCAGGAAGTGAATAAATATCGCGAGCTCTATGAAAGTGAACAAGAAAAGAGGTTAAGTTTTGAGAGTGACCTTAAAGATTGCAAGGTATGTTTATATAATGAGCTGTTAACTTTCGGCTATAAACTTCATTGATAGATTCTTATAGTTCCTTTCTATATTGCATTCAGGAAATTTGGAGAACACTAACAAGACTTGCTAGATGTTCAAGGAAAACATAGGGATGCCATGTTAATGTTATAGAAAAAGGAATTCATCATATCCAATCTTTTGGATTCAGGTGAAACATAAATCTTGGCTCTAAACTGTTTGCCTATATTTTCCGAAATGAATACATTATTAATCTATTTAAATTTTGTCATACAAATTCTATACATGATATCAATAGGGAAGGTTTAATCTGTATGAAGGTTTCCAAAGTCATAAACAAAGATAAAAAAGTATTCAGGTTATAGCCGAATGTCTATACTCGGATTTTACTACGGTTAATATGTTATAATACTATTCATGTGGGTATAGAATGTGTCCATGAAAGGAAACCTTGATTCAATGATGAACCCTTAGTATTTATAAGTATTATTTACATCACTATTGGTGCAGCCTTGAATTACTAAAAACCAATACGTTAGTCGGTTCCAGGAGTCGCCCTGCCTAAACCCTTATGAATGTTAGTATAATATGTTAACGTTCATCTAAGATGATGAGTGGGGTGTGGTGCTTTCAGCGGTGTGGACACATTCTATAAGTAAATCCGTATCTTCATAAACACAATTTTCTCCTCTTTTATTTAAAATTTTGCGTACATGTTGGGGGTTACATATTAATACATTGCTTTTGTATCTTTCAGATGGCCAAAAAGGACACGTTATGTTGCAGCCTGTTATTTGTATTCGCAAAATTTTTGTGCAAAGTCACCAGGCATAAGTACGTCAACTTCCTTTTGTGCTATCAGGAAGAGTAAGGAATCTATTTTCACTTAAGTTCAAGTATTATAGACATTTTAGTCCCCCAGTTTCACCTGAGATCTTATGTATGTTGCATCTGACAAGTTGCAGCTGAGTTATGCTACATCCTTTTAAACACGACAGGAAATGATCAATTACCTCATCATGTTCTTACAGCCTCAACGAGACAGCCCCATTCACATACCACGCGTATATTTTGAAGATCTAAAACACACATCAATGTATATATCATTTTTTTTCTTTAGAATAGTTTAGTCACGGAAGAACACTAACAAGGATCAACTGCATGCTTACTACATTAGATGATGTTTATGATTTGTATGGTACATTGGATGAAATTGAACGAGATAATTCTTATTCTCAATTAGATGACTACTCTCAACTACTGTTAGTCATATTGGAGTCGGGATTAGCAGAGTGCAGTATTCTTGATTACATAAGGTACTTTCAATATATATCTTCATTATATAGGAATATAGGATCAACAAAAAGTACTTATGTCTTTTGCATGTTATGTGTTTATTACATCTAACAGACTCTTACAATGATTTGGTTCTCAAGGAACTATCTTACTGCAACAGAGAAGGATAAATTTAAGGTGTTTAGCGTGTTTGTGTATTTGATTTTATGTCGAGATTTGATTGTGGTTGTATTTCAAGTCTGTAACGATAATGTGGACACACGTGGCTTTTTCTTTTGGTTTGATTTTTTCTTGGGTTTTTGGGTAAACTTAAAAGCTTATCATGCTTTTGCATATACTCTGCATGAAACAACAACTGGAAGGATATTATATGGGCTCCATGGTATAGATGGAGCAAGTGATATCATGATATCATCATTGTAATATTTTCATCTTGAGGCGCATTTACAGTTGTACCTCACTTCATCATTTTTTGGTTTGCAATTTCTATTTACTGATTAAATCCTATTATTATCATAAAAGGTTGAGGTTGAAACGGACAAAATTATAGTTTGTCAACTATCGAATTTGCACCTGACTGTGAAGTCATTTTGTTTCATGTACTGGGATCCATGTTTGATCTTATAGGTATGTTTTTTACTCGAATTTCAGTTGTATTTAATATTTTCTTGAAGGTTTAACTATGAATTTGAACTTAGTGTTTTCATAGTTTTGTCAACAGTCACCTGTAAGATGTTGACAAAGCTTATGAAAGCATTCAACCTTTAATAAGCTGGATTGTTGATTACTATTCAGATGTTTGTAAAGTGGCCCTATGTTGCAAGGCTAATGTTGAGATTCTTGAACTGGCATGTTACTATTTAGGTGATCTTTTATATTAAACTTCTTATAGCATGATATTTGGGATGAAGATAAGGATGGTATATGGAGAGCAACAAAGATACCAAATCCAGCATACAAAGTCCCATGGAAACCAAAGGTATGGATGACATTGTATGCATTAAATATATAAGTAGCACAACTGTCGAACACACTTAGCCAGCTCCCTTTACAGCTGATTTTTAACCCGTTACCCGTTTGACTCTTTTGATATGTAACATAGCCCAAATCAATCAATCTGCATAAAAAATTTGTCATCTCAAACTTTGAGCTTAATAATGATTTGGGATTCAAAATCATATGGAAAAAGAAGCTTTGGAGGTAGCAGAGAAAGTAAAAAAAAAAAATATAGGGAGAGGTCGCTTACTCGACACATTGTCATTACATTCATTTCCCTAAAATTATAGATAAAATTATGAATTTGTGTAATTATTTACGTCAAGCACAAAGGGCAAAAGAGGAAGGTGACACGAGGAAAAGAGAATGAGGTTAATAATCTGTTCCATCAAAAGTTTAGGTTTTTGAGAATGGACAAATGAGGCGGATGGAAACCGAGGCTACGGGGGAGAAGGAGGAAGATAATACTTCTGTCAAAGTTGTTGTAATAGACAAATGGCCTGATGGTCAGGGGTGAACGTTTTTAGATTATTCATTCCTCTTTAAAGGTTGGTGGCATTAATCGTCATATGGGAGAGCACATATAGAAAACCTACGAGGAATCAACGGCTGGCATTAAGATTCTCGATGGTCCTCCTGATTCTAATGAAAGATGTGTAAGTTTCTTATAAAATTTATTTAGTTTGGAATTGTTTATTATTGATGCATGTTTGGTGGTGATTTGTTATGTTATGATGTGATGGTGACCCTATAAGTTGTTAGTTATTCTACAAATCCCCTATCTCTTACACACACACACGAGTGTGCATAAATCATCTACTTCTTACTTGAAACATAGTGCACAATAATTGTCTATGGACTTTAGTTTACTGAGTTCGTAATTGTAAATTGAATTGAGAATCTTCTTACTAATTTGATAGACAATTATTGTGCACTGTGTTTCAAGTATATTTTGGAGTTTAGTCTACGAAAAAGAAAAATTCAGCATCATACAGATGCTCACACCGAATCATACTTGGAATCACAAAAAAACCTTATCATATACCAATGACCGTAGGACTTTCTGATCATGTGGCAACAATAATGTTTTGGCTTGATAAATTTACCAACAGACTACCAAAAATATAAAGATTTTTAGAATTAATTCGTAAAAGATGCATATATACTAGGTAATGGGCTATATGCTGCTTGCTTTTTGTATTGAAGCAAGTAATACAGTTTGAATAAGAAAAATATGGTTTTGGCAAACCTTGGGTGGATCTCTTGGTCAATAAAGTTACACCGCAATGATAAATGGATAGGCTGGTGAGTGTGGTCTCACCATGGGCGTAGAGGTGTTTGAATCATGTAACTATTAGAATGCATGAAGCTGGATTCGTATGATGTCTCATGTAGAGATATTGGTTTTAATAAAATGAACATTCACATGATTCCTAAATTAAATTGCTTCCATAAACTAAAGTACAAATTCATATACATTGATTATGATTTTAATAAAACAATTAAATTAGTGGCCATGTCCAAACCGACGGTTTGATATTCATTCTAATTTTATCTTTTAAGTAGATTTTAAGGGGATTTTTCAAGGATTTTAATTGTATCTTTTAAGTAAATTTTATTAAGGGGATTTTTCAAGGGGTATTTGACTTATTTAAAGTGATTGATTATGAATCTTTAATGCAAAACGTTTTGGCAATAGGCTGGCTTTGGTGTGTGAGGGTAGCATGCTCGAGGGAGATGACCAATCATTTGAAGTTATTGATAAAATTCTGATTCTTTGCACTATTGATGGTCTTCATGGTCGCTATCTTGTGAAACCCCTGACTAAATAGGCTCATGTATTTGGGACGAGGAATACAAGGTATTGATGCTTCCCAGGTCTACTTTACAACTATTTCTGTCATATGCGGTGTGGGAGACATGCGTGATGTTGTGCACTAGAAAACGGTATAACGACTACAAGTAACGAGTTCGCGAGATTGAAAGCGCAAGAAGGGGCTGATGTTGTGCACCATGAATAAAATGATAAGCAGTTTCTACAGGTAACTTCAAACACCAGTTTCTACACCAAATGCCCGCCCATTGGAAATATGCTTATGACCTGTCGCGACTATCTTATTTTTCTTCGTTTTAATTAGGTCCTGAAACACCATATGTGAATTTTACAGGTTTGTGTGCTTAGAAACCTTTGCCATGCATCATCATCAGACCCATTGTTAATCATAATTTAAATACTTTGTTGAGTAAGAGGCCAGTGATTAACATATTCACAACGACCAGGTAATAACATGTTGCTTTTGTTATTTTTTAACCCTAACAGGTTGGCGACTGAAAGAACAAGCAACTGAAAGAACACACATCTTAGGAACGTGATCAAGGATGCCTATCCTAACTCATAAGCATGTCTTTAAAATCAAGGTTGTGGCATGGTTTTGTCCTGCAAAGAAGAATCTGATACGGTATTCCCGTCGTTTTTTATGCAAAGAAATATGTTTACTTATCATTTTTAGAAGGACATGCGCCTGCACCTGGAAGTTACCAAAAAAAAGGCATGATCATGGTTGTTTTGGTAGAGCGATGGTTCCGTTTTATCAATTTGGCTAAACCATCTAACATTCTTTTTGCAATCTGCCCATTTGGTTTGAAAATAAAAATGTTTGAACTTTGAAAAAAATTAGATGGAATATGTTTGACTTACCTTTTTCATAACGACATGCACCTGGAAGTTACAAAGAGGCAATATTATGGTTTGCTTATGTAGAGATAATGACATATTTTACATGCTTAACAAAAATCTTCCATGAAGGATCTGGTTAGTTCTTCAAAATTGTTGGTCATTTAGATAATTTTTTATCTCATTATAGGATACATATTTGCTAAATTCATCCCGTAAAAACATACTTTTTGGTCATAATAATTTACAAAGTGTGTTAGTCATTTTGGTCCATGATATTTACTTTCAACTAACCATTATCTCCATTAGTTAAAGCCATAGAGCTGTAGTTATGGCCAAGACTAAGATAAGCCCATCGGCCATTCACAGAAAAAAAAGGTGATCGGGAGTTACTACAAGATCATTACTAAGCTCCTTGCGGAGAGAATTTAAAAAGTTATTGGGAAGGTTATTGGTGAGGTGCAAAACGCGTTATGAAGCTAGCCCCTATGAATAAATATAAGGTTCTTATTATTTTTCATTTTTAGTGGAATACGCAACTTATTCATATGAAATTGCCTTTTTATCCAACAAATAGGCTATTGTATCTACGAATCTGGATGGATTGCACAAAACAGAGGAAGTTGGAGATGACAATGCTCATTATGGGAAGAAAAACATAATTGGAGACATCTACAAATCTGGATGGATTACTGAAAATGTATGGCTATCCCTTTGGTACGTGAGAGGTTATCGTCTTATTTTTTATCTAAAGTGTTGGATGGTAGGATTGTTATTAGTTTTGGTTTTTTGTTCTTATTGATGATTATTTATTGAATGATTATGATGATGAAGCTTCGATTGCTACACAGTTGGCTCGAACATACATGATGATGAAAATACATGATAAATTCCCTTTCAAGGTATTTGTAATGCTTTCGTTGCCATTTTTTCAAAAATTCGAGAAAACCATTTTTCTTGCGAATACTAACAAAGGGATGCAGATGCAACAAGTATCAGGAGGAATTGTTCCCGTTCAGATAGCTAGATATGCACATCCTGGAAAAACTCATTTGAGTGTTGGTTATACCTATACTTTATTTTTCGTTAACTTAAGTTTTTTAACAACATTTGCTCCCCCATCGAACGGGCTATGCTTTGACAATTTGTTCTTGCGTACCACTTTGAAACTTTTTTTCTCTCATATTCAATAACCCTTTATTTCTTTTCGTTCTTAATGCATTCTATAAAAAACTTGGTACGTTTATATATTATTTTTTGTTAACTTATTTTTTCAACGATAATCATAGTCTAGTTCGCCCATCAAGTGGCCTTGAAAGCTAGTATATATATATATATATATATATATATATATATATATATATATATATATATATATATATATATATATATATATATATATATATATATATATATATATAACACTTAAAAACAATAAAAGTGGCATAGCTATCCATATGACTTGCATATTTTTCTCAAGCATGATAAAATGAACATGATATAAATATGAAACATGAATATGAACATGAGATGCTTACTAGTAACTTGATGAGGTGAAGTGAACAAAGGTTTAATCCTAAACACCCTAGGTTTTTATTTCAAAACCTAAACTAAGAGTGTAACTAGATTGTTAAAAACTTGACTAGAAAATTTTTGATGAACTCTTCTTGATCCCTTATGGTGGCCGGTTTTGTGGAGAAGAGCGAAAGGAAAACTTTGTTCTTTTACACTCTAAGATATAATACTTGTATGTGTTTTGTAATGATATAATAAGTTTACTTGGATATTTAGACTAGATATTTGGTATCCAATTGATGTGAGTCATACCCTTGTCGACAAGGGTATTAGTAGGAGGCTAGCACACATTTTTTTTTTATTAAGTATATTAATGTATAAGTGTAAGTAGATGTAAGTTAATTAAATATAAGTAGTAACTTGTATACACATTTGAGTATTTAGGGTAGCGTTAGCTAAAAATAAATTTTAACGGGCCAAAATAAAATATATTGAAGTCATAAAATTTATAAAAATACATTTCTTGCAAAATTTGAGTGAAATAATAATTATCGTGTAGTTTTTACGAAAACCGTCGTAATTATATAAATATAACAATTTATATACAAAATAAATTTAAAACACTGGGTAAACTCATAATATTATTTTTATAATCTTAATATGAATATAAAATTATATCGAATAATTTTGGAAGTATCGGATCAAATGTTCAAAATAATTAATTACGCGATAGCGTTTATTTAATAAGAAATTATCGCTTAACGTAAAATGCAAAACCATGTATGAACTAATATGATGATAATGATGCTAATGATATGTAGACTAAACCTAGTCTATATGAAATGTCCTTGATGATTGTTTATGAATTCGCAGCTAAACCCCTAAGGTTACGCGAATTCGATACTCGTAAACCTAGTTTACGAAAAACAATGAAATAGTAAATGTGAGAAATGACCGGAAATTGAGAATTGTGACATTCTTCCCATGTCAGAGGAATCACGTCCTCGTGATTCAATTATTGATACTATAGTCCGAACCTCGACAAGAGTTCTAAAAGTTCATGCTCGTACGAACAATCTAAATGATCATATCAATGCTCATGTATACTGTGTTCCCATTCAACTAAGTACGTGCCGTGATTAGATTTGATAGGTAAACTTACCAAATATCGAACGTAGCTCTCAAAGACCTTTAGGTAGTCGATTCTAATTTAATCTCACAACTCATCAAACAAGAATTGTCATGAGATTAAACTAAACCGACTTGAGTAAACTTGTCTCTTAGCTTGATTTTGCAACTCATCGAACAAGAACCGCCACTAGATCAAGCTAGGAAACAAGTCTTTGAATGAAGTCTTTTGAAAGATTCGCTCGATATTGGAATTGCTTACACAAATCAAATCAAATCAACAAAATAAATTACAACTAAGGTCGATATCGTTAGGTCTCAAATTAATCGATGTCGTGAACGTGGTAAGAATTGAAAGCAAGTTATGCACTCAAAATCATGTTGTACGAGAAAGAAGGTGGTTGTTCAAAAGAATGTACCCGTTACGGCGTTGCGGGCTTCCTCGGTACCCATATAGAATGCTCGCCCACGCATGGGAAACATCAATGTTCGGTTCGGTGGACCTTCTATTGCCAATGCCAGGTTTGGATGATTACCTTCTTGGTTGGGAGTTCTTTTCAACTTTGGACGGTATTCAAGGTGATCCGACTTCCACACTCGTAACATGCTTTTCTTTGTCCTGGTTCCCATCTGTTTGAGCAATTTCGCGAAGTGGCCCGTCCGTCCACATTTGTTGCACTGGGCAATCTCCGAGTGATGATAGTTACATCGAGTGCACATAGGATGGGGACCAGATATCCTTTGCGCTCCCGAGTGGTTGCTCCATAGTTCCCGGTTATTCACGCCTCTTGTTTTGCCGGTCTGGTCTCGGCTTCCTGGCGATCCTCCCGCCGCTTCCGTCCATTGTCGTTTGTGTTTGTTAGTTCTCCGGACTGATCACATCATTTGTCAAGCGACACGCCATGCCACACGGCAGTGCGAGTGGTTGGGTTCGACGGTGACATCCTCCTAATTTTCGGTATCAATCCCCATATATATCGGTCGATCAACTTCTCCGGTGGAAACCATGTGAGGAACCATCCTAGTTAACTCGTGGAAACGGATCGTGTACTTGTCGACTTCTACTCCTACCATCAGTGGTTCCAAAATTCGCTTCCGACACGCACTTCATCTTTTCTGCAGACTCATCGGTTAGTAGTTTCTTAAATGCTTCCCAAGATAAAGCATTTGCAGCCCTCTTCCTCTAGTCTGCAGTTGGTTATTCCACCGGTCAATGCTCGACCGTAGTAGACCAAACAGAGAACTCAACCTTGTTTCCTTCAAAGACATTTCGTGATACTAAGTTTTGACTCAACATTCTCGAACCGAGTTAGCAATTCAATGGCACCCTCGCACCATAAAATTCCATCGGCTTGCATGTCATGAAAGTCTTGTAGCCGCATCCATGACCGGTGTTTGAAGTACCTTCTCCGACGTTGGTTCGTCTAGCATCGAGTGCGTCATAATTGGCGAGTAGATCCGCTATTCCAAAGAGCGTTATTGTTTGGATTGTCATTGTTGTTTGGGTTGGTATTGTTGTTTAGGTCGACGTGGTTGTTGGCTCCTGAGCGTGTGTTTCTTGCAGCCATGATCCTGCAGTGGACCAAAACATCAGGTTGAGTAAACGACATTCGAACGAAGTCAGATGAGGTGCAGAACGGTTGTAATATGTGTTGTAGTGATCGAAATATGACAGGAACAGAGACATGCGATGTCTAATAAGTCGGAAGGTGGGAAAAGAGAAGGTATAAACAAGGTACGATAACGTAAACGTGAATATAAAACCATGCTATGCATACCCACCCGACCAATGCAATTTCAGGTGACCAGACTCTAAAGACTCGACTAAACATAATTTAAAACTACCACTCTTATCATTGCATGATTCTTCATAAATTAGACATAGTTGATCAGGCTATGTATAATTTATGGTTAACGATGCAACGATAGGACTAGTTGACTCGGATGATGTTCGATGTTTAATAAAACTTTATTCCGGTTATAGATGTGATTTTTATTTTTGAAAAATCGGCATTCTCTATAACCTTTGGCTCTGATACCAATCTGTCACACCCTCGTCGGAGGCGGAAACACGAGGTGTAACGGAAAGGAACATAAGCACAAGATAATAGAACATACCAACGTTAAGATTAAAAAGAAAGAGTACACCATTACAATACCAGTTTAGCCGACATTGGCAAATATATTACAAAGTTTAGTTCCCAAAATATTGCGTTCTAATACATAATGATTTGTATTGACAAGTGAAAACTTCATTATGCAAGACCTGGTAGAAAAGCTTACTAACGATCACCTAAAATGCATGAGAGAAAAACGGGTCAACTATGAAAATAGTTGGTGAGTATACACGTTTCGTAAAATAAGAAAACTCGCAATAGAGAGTCAAAGGTTTCGGTCATCGAAATTAGTCCACAAAGCAAAGGCATTGTAAATCCACTCAGTTCCAAGTTCCGCCCATACAAAACTTGCAACCTGTGTGTTCACAACCCATTGCACAAAATATAGCGTGTCAAGTAGTCAAGTATAAGTGGTCATAATAGTTCACAATATAGTACCACGTATATAATAATGTATGCCAGGCAAAGCCCCTAGAATAAATAATATGCGTCCCGTAACATAGTGGACGAGAGGTTGGCCGACCTCTAATAGCGCTATCCATACTACCTACTAATAGGAGACTAACAATGCGAATGTACGAACAGTACATCATACAACTATTATATATAATTAAGAACACTCCGAACATGGGAGAATTTGCACTGCTCCGAACAGAGGATTCTTTGTACGCTCCACCAATAAGGCGAGACTTTTAGGGTCATAGCAAGTACGGTCCAATAAGTTCAAACAAGTCATAGGTTCGTAATTATGTTTAAGGATTTGATTCGAGTTCACAAGTTCTAGTCAAACAAGTTAATAAAAGTAGTAATCAATTTAGCTCAAGAATGGTTCATGCATTTCGCCCCAAAATATAGTAAAAATGGTAAAAAGGGGATGTGATTACTCACCTGTTGCAATAGTTACGATGACAGAGTGGATGCACAGAAATGAGACGCAACACTCTAACCGCGACCTATTATGAATGATATGCTCTAATATAAGTCATGAAACAATGTCGTGCATGCAAACTCATATGATATCCATACCACTTGTACACTTTTGAAAATAAAGTTTATCGTCGAAAAAATAATCTTATAACGTCTTGTCAATTTATAAATTACTTTACAAGTAATTACGTTGAAACGATATCCTACGATAGTCATTTAGTGATTTATTGTGAAATTATAATTTTTCGTCGTAAAATAATATCGTTGAAAATTTCATGAAAGTGAGTAAACGGCCTTGAAAAGCAAGTCGTAAAATGGTGCACGTCGAGTGTTAGGAAACGAACTCAACGGTTTTGGAAAGCTTGTATCATTATCTCAAAGTTTTAGCATTTAAATTTTCATCTTAGAGGTCTCGATCATGGAGAAAAATATAGGTTAAGTATGGTACTTGTGTCCAAAATATCGTTTAAGGATGGTTTTCGGCAAAGTTTAAGTGACCGTATATTATTCGTTACAATTCCGCTTGACGAACGGTTGGACATTTTGGAAAATATGCTAGGCAAACTTACTTTTACTAGAATACATCTCGTTATAAAAAGTACTACATCCATGTTAAAAACGACCCTCAACATGGTCACTTTGTTGCCGTAAGGTTTGTCTAATAGAAATATATTAGTTTTTCTTATATAATAAAGTTACGGCAACTTTGTGTAAACGTGTATAATTTAGTCGTTACAAGTCCGTTTTCTACGTTTTATATGTCCTTAGCTTCGTATCAAAGTATACTAATATATTTTTGATAAGTCGACACAATTTATAATGCCTAAGCCTCATTTTTGACTCGTACCAAGTAGACATAACATGCTGAATTTTCTGGTTTTTACACTTTTCGTCGTCAAACTTGTAAATAGCATAACTTTTCGTTATAGCTCCGCTTTAATCCGCTCAAGCGACCACGTTGCTTTGAAGTGTATTTTCTAAATATCTAGCCCAATAATTTTTATCTTCCGTCAAAATTCCAGATTTCAAAAATATGGATGACCCTTAATTAAACTTGTCGAAATGAGTTTTCTCGCGCCAAACCTATTCCAACCAATTCAAAACAACTCCGGTTATTCTAATCCTACCATACACCTTCTTAGGGTGTCATGGGTTCCTAGACATCACCAAAAGTGATATATTTCAAGGAGTAATTATAGGATGACATATATATATATATATATATATATATATATATATATATATATAATATATATATATATATATATATATATATATATATATATATATATATATATATATATATATATATATATATATATATATAACACTTAAAAACAATAAAAGTGGTATAGCTATCCATATGACTTGCATATTTTTCTCAAGCATGATAAAATGAACATGATATAAATATGAAACATGAATATGAACATGAGATGCTTACTAGTAACTTGATGAGGTGAAGTGAACAAAGGTTTAATCCTAAACACCCTAGGTTTTTATTTCAAAACCTAAACTAAGAGTGTAACTAGATTGTTAAAAACTTGACTAGAAAATTTTTGATGAACTCTTCTTGATCCCTTATGGTGGCCGGTTTTGTGGAGAAGAGAGAAAGGAAGACTTTGTTCTTTTACACTCTAAGATATAATACTTGTATGTGTTTTGTAATGATATAATAAGTTTACTTGGATATTTAGACTAGATATTTGGTATCCAATTGATGTGAGTCATACCCTTGTCGACAAGGGTATTAGTAGGAGGCTAGCACACATTTTTTTTTTATTAAGTATATTAATGTATAAGTGTAAGTAGATGTAAGTTAATTAAATATAAGTAGTAACTTGTATACACATTTGAGTATTTAGGGCGTTAGCTAAAATAAATTTTAACGGGCCAAAATAAAATATATTGAAGTCATAAAATTTATAAAAATACATTTCTTGCAAAATTTGAGTGAAATAATAATTATCGTGTAGTTTTTACGAAAACCGTCGTAATTATATAAATATAACAATTTATATACAAAATAAATTTAAAACACTGGGTAAACTCATAATATTATTTTTATAATATTAATATGAATATAAAATTATATCGGAATAATTTTTGGAAGTATCGGATCAAATGTTCAAAATAATTAATTACGCGATAGCGTTTATTTAATAAGAAATTATGCGTTTAACGTAAAATGCAAAACCATGTATGAACTAATATGATGATAATGATGCTAATGATATGTAGACTAAACCTAGTCTATATGAAATGTCCTTGATGATTGTTTATGAATTCGCAGCTAAACCCCCAAGGTTACGCGAATTCGATACTCGTAAACCTAGTTTACGAAAAACAATGAAATAGTAAATGTGAGAAATGACCGGAAATTGAGAATTGTGACATTCTTCCCATGTCAGAGGAACCATGTCAGACTAATCATGATAGCCATGATGACAGTAAAAATAGAAACACAAACAACCAGACAAACAATCAACAGATATACCAAGAAACTACAAGAGCTACCAAACCTAAACTAAACAAAGAAACACACACCCAGGACTAACTTAGCCCAAGCCAGTAAGCTGTAATTGACCAGAGCAGGTATTCACACCTTTCAAGAAGGCAGATCAAGAAGTTAGTCAATCCGTTTACGCCCACTAAACTCAGAACTAGTCAATCCTAAAGAAAAAGAAATTAAACCTTATAGTGCGTAAAAGATGAAACCAGCAGCGGAAAAGAAGCAATCAATAGCCCAAGAACCACCAGATTCCCAGAATACAAGAAACCCCCAAATCAGAGAATTAGGGTTTCTTTCAATTGTACCAAGAAACCAAGGATTCAACTTCCCAAACCACCAAAACACCTTCAATCTAAACAAGAACCTCACTAATCAAAAAACCCCCAAAAATTAGGGTTTCAAGAAAAAACCCTAAAAACCAATCGAGTTCACAACCCGTCAATTAATCCAAGAATCACCAAGAGATCAAGCCAATTACCAACCTAGAGCTCTGATACCATGTTAAAATGGTACAGAACAATATCAATAATCACCCAACCAACCACCCCTTGGTGATAATCTTTTATTATAACGATAAACACAGTAGATTAGTCCCCAACACAGGTGCTAATCAATACAAATACAAAGAAAGATTGTTGTCCCTCTATTAGGTGCAACAATAGAATACAATCACTCACACACTAAAACCAAACCAAAGATCAAGATGATCTACAATCTGTTTACACCAGTAAACTACCCAGAAAACCAAAGAAACCCAAATGAATATCAACAGACTTGTATGTGAAACGTTGAGAGGAAATATTGAGAGAGGTTAAATGAAACCCTAGCTGGATATGTCTTTATATAGCCAGAGATATTACATTCACAACCCTGCACAAATAAACTCAACAAACAATACCCAAAAAGTTAAGAGTTAGAATCTTAATATAAAAAAGTTACATAATACACCCTTGAAGGTTCAGCTGATTGTCAAAGAAGTATTTAATACTTTCAACAGTTTGATTTCGAAGTAATTAAGAGAACTGGTTTGCACATTTTAAATTTTTATTGACACACTCTATTTCATGTTATAAACACTTGTACATATATAAGTGGATGTTTATTATTCTTGTACATTTATGTGTGCTAATTAAAAACGGTATTGATATACACATCATTTTATTTGATAAATACAGCATCATGTATAAGCTATATAGCACACCAAACAATACTGTAACGTACAAAATGTGATGTTTGCATAAAAAAAAAGTAATGTATGTATCAACCCTAATAAAAAAAACTTTGAATATGCAAATCATTTCACAATTAACAAACAAGGATTCTTTGTTGCCTGGTTAGATTTGCGTAGTGATACAACTACGCGTTATTTAACAAGAAAGTGGTGTCGTACTTATAAAATAGCAAAGATATACTCCGTATTTTTTAAATTATGTCATGAATTGATATTACAATAACCTATATTACAAGCTAACATAATCTTGATGAACAAAATAGATATTTTTATTATAAAATTATATAAATATAGATTAATATAAGCCCAATATATATATTTTGTCTAATAATACTCTCCCGTAGTTTGACTGAGAGGCTTCTGAATGGACAAACTAGCACGAATGTTAAAGCCGTTTCTTCTTCTTTTCTTCTTCTCTTCCTTGTTGTTCGTTTACACGGATATAGACTTGTATTCGGCGGCAAAGTTGTATACTGCTTAATAGTTTTCTCATTTTTTGTGACGTTTGCTATTTTATTTTATTTACGTCTGGCTTGTGTTGCCTTTAGGAGTGAGCGGCAATTAGATGAATGATATCTAGTGACGAAGAAGATAGTATTAACACATAGGACAAATTCAGTTGATTGGTAGCTACTCAACATACTGTGAGTGTATTATGGCGGCTATTGTTTATGTGACAGGATTTATACAGTGAATAAAAAAAAAAAAAAAAAAAAAAACTATTTAAGCAATAGCAATAAAGCAAAAATAAAGATCTCTCTGGATCACCGGTGAGTAGTCGCTGACTGAAAGATAGCAAATTTTTTGTCGTAGCTTGAATCTAAAGCTCCGATACCATATAAGATAGCATAAGATATATCTATAAATTGTCATGAATTGATATTACAATAACCTATATTGAATGCGTAACATCATCTTAATAAACAATATACATAATCCTATTGAAGAACTATATAAACATAGATAAATATAAACCCTATACATATTTTATTGTCTAATAAGGTTTATATTTATTTTTGTTTGTGTAGTATCCTAATAAGATAACGTTTCTTGTTCATTAGCCTATTTGCTATAGTAATCTCTAACTCGTGGACACAATTTATAAGATACATTTTTGCTATTTTACTGTTTTTTCTTACAACCTAGTTAGAGAAGCTAACAGGTAAAGCAAGCCGATGTTTCAAAGTAGATTCAGGACCTGGTCTAGCCAGATAAACCTCCTCCTAGGGATGGGTGGTAATTAAATGGCGCAATAAAAGTGGTCGCAGCGGACCTTAACAAGGGCCTCTTTTTTGACCTCAAAACACGTATTAGACTTTCTTTTGGCCCATCATGTATCTTTAGTTTTTAGTCCCGGTTTTTATCTACTTGACTACTAACTTGCAATTTTTTTTAATTGCCTGCGTAACAAACAGTGATCATACGAATAGAAAAAACATAAACAAAAATAAGAGGCAAAAATCAATTGATCCTCGTCATTCTTCACGTTCATTTGATATTTTGCCTGTAATCAGTAAGGACCGGATCGTGAGGCATTTACAGGTATTTTTAGAACATGTTAAACGAATACAGATTCATTCGAAAGATTCCAAATTTGTCACATTTAATAGGGCCCCATTATTGTGACATAGAAACATCAAAATTTACGACGGCGGCCCTGGTTCTAGACCCCATACTGTCTAACTTGTTTACCTTAAGACCAGCACGTTTCATATGTGTCTTACTCGAGGAATAGGGTTTAACTGTTCAAGATTGTGTTTACAAAAGTCCTATCATCTTCAAAACTTTGGTATACACAACTGTTAACATTTCTGTAGCTTATGAGCTTCATTTCCTAAGCTCGAACACTAGCCTCTAGTATTTCTCTTATCGTATATGAGGTGTTGATTTGACGAGGGTTCTATGTCAGAAAATCCACAAAATATTAAAGAACGGTATGCGCTCTTTGCATCTCTAAAATTGATCCTATTGCAGACCATGCTGCTGTCTCTAAAACTGACCATGCAAATTCAAATCTGTAAGTTCATATTTGGCGTCAAAATTGCAATTACTTAAGACATAAACATGCCTTGAACTAGCAGATAACCATTACGCCCAGTAAAAATTTGTTACAAAAACAGACCACATCAAGGTCTCCAACTTACCGCACCACCAATACAAGCCATATTTATTCTAACTTCACTAAATTTTGTTGGACAGACTCAAATTAAATATCTTGTTCATTATACAGTGAGACCTTGGGGAGCACCGGCTACACCTGCCTTAGGCTTTGCCTTCTCAACCACGATGGCCTGGGTGGTAAGAACCATACCAGCAACTGAAGCTGAATTCTGCAGGGCACATCTAGTCACCTTTGCTGGATCGATAACTCCAGACTCTACCAAATTTTCATATTTGTCGGTCATTGCATTGTATCCCATCTCCCATTCGCTTGCCTTTACCTTCTCCACAACCACCTCACCCTCGATTCCTGCGTTTTGTGCTATCAATGATGCTGGTGCAACCAAAGCCTGCAAGAAAAATTGTTAAGCTAAAAGAACCAATAAAATGAAACAGTAAAAGACTTGATGCTTACTGTTTTACCTTTTGGATGATATCAGCACCTAGACGTTCATCAGCATCATCAAGCTTATCCTTGATGGCGGGAACTACAGTGGACAGATGAACAAAAGCAGCACCACCTCCGGGGACGATTCCTTCCTCTATGGCAGCAAAGGTTGCATTTTTAGCATCCTCGATACGAAGCTTACGGTCTTCCAACTCAGTCTCAGTTGCAGCCCCTACCTTGATAACAGCAACCCCACCAGACAGCTTTGCAATTCGCTCAGCTAGTTTCTCAGAGTCATAGACAGAGTCAGTCTCAGCCAACTCCTTCTTGAGCTGGGCAACCCTAGATTGTACCTCATCCTTTGATGCAGCATCAGCAATGATGGTGGTGGAGTCCTTGGTTATTTTGATCTTCCTGGCTGTTCCAAGCTGCTCCACCGAGGTGTTTTCAATGAGCAAACCCAAGTCACTGGCCTGAAACTCGGCTCCTGTAACAGATTAAAAACATGGCAAAGATCAGGTAATGGCGGGACTATAGGATCGGAAACAGAAATGACAAGTGACTAACTAATCACCAACCTGTCACGATAGCAATATCTTGAAGCATTGCTTTTCTCCTCTCGCCAAAACTAGGTGCCTTGATGGCAGCAACGTTTATGATACCTCTCAACTTGTTCACGACAAGAGTGGCCAAAGCCTCTCCGCTAACGTCCTCAGCAATAATTAGCAAAGGAGCTCTGAGTTGAGTGGTCTTCTCCAACAAGGGAATTATGTCTTTAATAGAAGATATCTTTTGGTCAGTGACCAATACTTTAGCATTCTCAAATTCAACAATCAATTTCTCAGTGTTTGTAACAAATTGTGGGGAGATGTATCCTCTGTCAATCTGCAATGCAAAATATGGCCCATCATGTAAAAAAATTTAAGAAATAGAACAAAATGCCCACCAATTTGTCATTGAATGAGAACACAAACAAATTTTAGCTTGATACAGACCTCCATTCCTTCTTCAACATCAACAGTTGTCTCAAATGAGGATGATGATTCAATAGATAACACTCCATCTGGCCCAACCTTGTCGATAGCATCGGCAATCATGGTACCGATAATATCATCATTTCCGGCAGAAATAGACGCAATGGCTACAAATAAGATACGAACACTCGTGTCAGAAGATGAGTTAGCGTAAACTGAAACCTCGATTCTTGCTTTAACTTGGCTGATAAAGTTACCACAGCAAAAAGTAATCTTAACTACCTCTGATATCATCACGGCCTTTAACAGGTCTAGCTCTCTTCTCGAGCTCCTCGATCAAACCAAGAACTGTCTTATCAATACCCTTCTTTATGGAAACCGGGTTAGCACCAGAAGTTACACTCAGTAGACCAAGTTTGATCATTTCACGTGCAAGAACAGATGCTGTTGTTGTACCATCACCAGCAGAGTCATTGGTTTTGCTTGCAACCTGCGCAGTTTAAGCCGCCAAATGATTAGCATTTACCACATGAAGAATCATTAACCAACTAGTAATGACCAACTTAAGTCTTTTAGGATCAAACCTCTCTGATAAGAGCAGCACCAGCGTTTTCCATTGCATCGGGTAGTTCAATAGCTCTGGCAATTGTAACACCATCATTAACCACCTTTGGTGAACCATATTCGTCCAATACAACATTCCTCCCTATACACCGTCGCATTGTCAAACACAAATAAATGAAATACTTTTCCAATACTACCAACAACAAACCAAGCATAACTATACGTAACATATAAGTAGAGGTGGCAAAATGTGCCCAAAAGCAAAAAGATGGGCTAAATGGGCACATTTTAAAAAGATTTTGGGCACATTTAGCCCCCTCCTTTTTTTTTGAAATGGGCACATAGCCCATTGAAAACTTAAATGGGCACTAACGGGCACATTTTTTTTCTCAATTGTAGAACATTACGATCGTTTTAAAGAATTTTTTATATAATATATTTTAAGTTTTTTAATATAAATAAGATATTACGTTTAAAGAATTTATTTCGTCGTTTTAGGTCTTTTATTAAGCGATTTGTATAACATGTGCCCGTTTGGCCCGTGCCCGTTTAGCCCGTGCCTGTTTAAGCCCGTGCCCATTTAGCCCGTGCCCGCCCGGCCCGCCCGTTTTGCCACCTCTACATATAAGTATTGCTAAACTGCCCTCTGTCACTAACAAAGGGTATGATAGCTGTTAGCTAGAGCTGGAGCTTGAACGAGGCGGAGCTTGTAAGAGCTGGAACTGGATTACAAGATATGTTGTTCGGCAAAATAGTGGTGCTGAAGTCTATGAATGTAAAATGACATAAAGGAGAACCAAACAAATATATTATTATTAGAAGGGCGTAATGTAACTAGCCATTTCAAATTTTCAATAGCTCCTATACTTTCCAAGTGCTAGTTAGCATTTTCCTAAAATAAAAGCCTAAGGATTTCAAAAGCTCCTAAAAGCTTTGTTGACTATTTTATAAGCTCAAGCTCCAATAAACTCTTAAAAGCTCTTCCTCCTTAAAAAATAGAACTTGTTGGCGAAAACCACAAATTCTAAGTGCTAAAAAAGATTTATGAATTGCTTATTGAACTGCTTATTCATATTGAAATAAGCAAAAGCAAAAGTAACACAGGAGACATTATTCTTTTGTTTATGACATAACGCGGTAATCTACCTAAACTACTTGCTAGTCAAAATTAACAGAACATATAACATTATTAATTTTAACTAGTTAATAAAAGAAAATAGTATACCTCTAGGGCCAAGAGTAAGACCAACAGCATCAGCTAGCTTATCAATACCAGCTTGCATAGCTGCTCTTGACTGCTGGTCAAACGCTATATCTTTCGCTTGAGCCCGAACAGCAAACCGCCGGTTCGTTTGTTTTTGACCGGTTCGCAACTGGCTCGCACCTCCATTAACATTTCTCACACTCCCCTGCTCACAACAACAACCAATTAACAAGATAAAGAAAAAAATAGTAATATAAAGAGATGAAATGAATAGAAAGTACTTGTTTGGGTGAGTAGATGATTGAAGGTGTGGAAATTGCATTAGCAGAAGCCATTTGAGATGTGGATAAGAAGTTGGTGTGTGTTTGTTGGAAATGGTGTTTGTTTGTTTAGTAGTGAGTGAGTAAGTGAGAGTTGTTAGGGTTTTAAGATGAAGTGATGAGGGGCTTCCAGAAGATTCGATAATCCCCAGAAGTGTGTAGTAGATTGGCTACCCAATAAGTGTGTCATGGAATTTGCACTTGGCTACCAAAAGTTTCTCTATATTGTTTAAGAGCCACTTCATTTTAAACAAGCTCGGCGCTGGGTGCGAGAATCACGCATGGGTTTGAGGCCCCCGGCCATGGTCGAGATCAGGCACGGAGGAAAGATGAGGCACCGCACTAGGACCTCGTTGGCACGAGGTCAAGCCAATGCACAAGATATGCGATGCACAAACACAATGCATTAAGAGGATTAACAATTGCATATTACTCATTCCGTCTCAAAATTGTAATCTCCATTTGTATTTTGAGATGTCCCAAAAGATAGCTTAGTGGGTGGTTATTATATTTGATTGGTTAAAAAGTGTACTAATCCAATTTTTCTTAAACTATGTATTTTTTGTTTGAGAACAATAACTTTGAGACGAGTGAGTAATAAATGAAAAGTAGTGTGATAGTCGCATGTTTCCCGGTTTGTGCAACCTTTACCTTTCTGTTAAAAAAGAATATGATAATCGCTCAAAAGAGTGACATCCAATAACTTCATAAAATTTTTGTTTCCAACAATTGTCAAAGAGAATGTTATAAACAGTCTAGATCAATGTTTTCAACCCGGGTCGACCCGGCCGGTTCAACCAATCGGACCTGCATCTCTACCACTAAACGGGTAAAAAACGGTTTTTAAACCGGTCAACCAGTTAGACCACGGGTTTGATTTTTTCAATTTTTTTATGGCCGGGTTGACCGGTTAGGCCGGCGGTCGAGCCGGTTGACCGATGATCAAACCAATTGACCCGGTCGGAAAAAATAAAATAATAAAATATAAACCGGGTTGACCGTGATTGAACCGGTTGAACCCAGATGCCGATGACTCGACCGGGTCGATTAAAAAACCGGTTTTTAAAACATTGGTCTAGATCTTTAGTTTAAAGTTTGTGTCGGATGTTTGTCATATTAAATCAATAAAATAAAAGTAAGCAAAGTTTGCGTTGAAAATGAAAAGATTATTTGATAAAACCAAATAGAAAATATTATCAAAGTCCTCCTCATGACTATACGATATTACTATTACTATATATACTATTTGTCGGGGAAGAAAACAATAACAAGCAAGCATTAAATGCAAACTTTCTTAACTTGGCAAAAACAGTCCTTTATGTTTAAGTGGCGCTGCAAAATTAGTCCTGCGGCATTAGTTGCTATCTATAGCAATCTGGCAAAAATAGTCCCTAGGGTTTAAGCGGCGTTGCAAGGTAAGTTCTATAAGAAACATCAATTGCAAACTTTCCCAACTTGGCGAAATAGTCGCGATGTTTAAGTGGCGTTGCAAAATAAATCATGCAACATTAATTGCTATCTATGTAATCTGGCAAAAATAGTCCCTGGGTTTAAGCGACATTCTGAGGTAAGTCTCGTAGAATTAATTGCTAACTATAGCAACTTGGCAAAATTAGTCCCTAAGGTTTAAGTATCGCTACAAAGTAAATCCTTTGAAGACAATCCCACTACATCGCGCGGGTTTCCACACTCGTTCATTGTCTATAACAAAATCAAACTTTAACATCTGCTATACCTTTTATGACTAATTGATCATATAGGTTTCAATTATAATTAGTGCGCTTTAGCATTTCAGCATTTGCAACTTATCATGTGTTCAAGTTTGGTGATACCAATAAAGGTATAACCACACCAAAAATAAACTCCCAAAACACAATCAAATTAAACCAAACAAATCACACAACAAAAAGAAAGCCCTAGAGAATGGACCCAAACACAGAACCATCTCCTTCTTCTCCCTCCTTAAACAACCACCCCACACACCAAGTGGGTCCCACAAATCCAACACCACAACCCAAAAAGAAAAACCATCACACCAAAGTCAACGGCCGAGGTCTTAGAGTCAGAGTTCCCGCCCTATGCGCCGCACGTATCTTCCAACTCACACGTGAACTCGGTCACAAGTCAGATGGTCAAACCATAGAGTGGCTGCTACATCATGTTCACCCTTCACATTTTCCAAGCTATGTGGCGGCGGCGCCGCCAGAGAATCATGAACTGAACTTGTTTCCAAACATGTCTTTCACTTCCATGTTGATGCAAGTTCAAGACGAGGAGGAGGATGTCAAGCCTGGAGCTGAGAGTTTAAAGACCATGGTGGGCCATTGAAAATCTATGTTTTTTTATGTTTTTTTTCCAGATTTAAGATTGATAGATTTAGAGTAGGGTGTTGTTACAAGATGTACATTGCGGATTAGTTATTGTACTTTGGTATGGAATTAGTCATTTTGGTTCTGGAAGAAATGGGTCTTTGTTGAAGTTTGACTCAACTGGTTACTGAACTCATTACTTGAACAGGTTTAATTTTTCTAGTAGTAGGTCCACCATTGATGTTTACTTACCTTGTACAATTTGTGCATTGGATGGTGCACTTTTTCTAATTTTGATTATGAATGAACCACTAGTCTTTTGAGAAGAGTCAATCATTTGTGTTACTAAGACTGCCCACACCAATGAAGGTCGACCACTAGGTCACTGGAGGTCGTGTGTGTCGCCCTTGGTGTGCAAAGTAGGACGTCTAAGGTCGAGGGGCCATTTTCTTTTGGTTTAGGTCGTCTGGACGACCGAGTTTGTGTATGTTTTGTGTGTGTTGATTAATTAAAAAAGAATATTTGTATGGTATGTTTTTCGTAGTGTATGTTGTCTTAGTGTGATAAAAAGTCGTTTGTACGTCAATAGAGAAAAAGCTGATGCGGCATGCAAAATGAAGTTCGCTCTGGCACTGGTGTGTTTTAGCCTACTCTACTATGGTTGATTTATGGTTCTAATTTACTATGGTTGATGTGGTACCGACTACTTGATGTTTTAAAAACTGGTTTTTTAACTAATTCGGCCAAAATTTATGGTTTAACCAGAGATTCACCAATATTTTACCTAAAACAGCCTTTTGGTTGAACCGGCTGAGTCAACTCGAGGTTTAAAAGATTGGAGTTACCAGCTAATGAGGGAACATATACCATAAAAACTAATGTTGTTTCATGTGTTTTCTATTGCGGTGTTACACAATTTATCTCACATCTTAGCTAGAGAACTCATCGGCGTGGAGGTGCCAAGTGATCACAGTTTATCTCACATGTTAGCTAGAAAAGACATTGGTGTGGGGCCGCCAAATGATCATCCTCCATTATTGTTTAGTATTGCTAATTTGCTTTGAGGAAATGTCTACAAAGGTTGGTAAAACGCACATGTCGTAAGTATTTAATCTATGCATTACAACGTTTAGATTCACTTTGTGTATCATCTTGGACAAAATAGACTTTTGATTATGATGATACAGATAGGAAAGCTTTTGGAATTTCTAGTTTTGAAGTAAAGCAATATGCAGGACTTAAGATAACCTGAAAATGGAACATTTTAGTTATTAAAGAATATCATAAAGTGGAATTTATTCTAAATTTATCGAGATAAAACATATGTTATTGTGGGCATGTTTTATGCAACATATACCCAGTAAAAGTTGAGCATAAACAATGTTGCATGTTTAATGATGTAAGCTGAAAGTTACAATGGCCGCTCAAGATCCTCATCTCCTGCAACTGTGCTTTCATGTTCTTCATGATTGTATATTCTCATCTCCTGCAACTGTGCTTTCATGTTCTTTATGATTGTATATTTGGGACATCTGAACATAGACCGTTTAGAAGATTAGAACTCAGAGAATACATCTTATCTTGGTGCATAATAAAGGCAAGTTAATATTAAGTAAACGATACTAAAAAACAATTAAGGAGTGGACTAAACAATTATCAACAAACTCAGACAATAACTAAGCCGTGAGCGTTCCATGTAATTTGATTGACTCATCTTCCATGAGTCTACGGTATCACAATAAGCTAAGATTCACGTATTTACCTTCCACAGGATGTATTGAATTGTAGTGCACTTCTGCCCAAAAGCTTAAGAAAATTACTGCAGCAAATTATCACAGAAACACAAAGCATTATTAACCAAACATGACGGAGGTGATAGAGTCCATCAATAACTGAATCACAACATAAATTATTTATTTCGATATTGTCCTATGTCATATATGGGCTACAGACGAAGATAATACCTTTATTGGATCTTTGAACACTTGGAACAATCTCAATGTAGCAGGTGTCCTTGAATGATGTGATTACAAAGATTTTGATGCCATACTGCACCATAAAATCAATGTGCATTAGACTGCATCTCATGTTTTGTTTAAGCATGCGAACATTATATATTCTTTTAGAAAAGATATATGAAAACCAAATCAGCATATCCATACCAAATCAGCGGCAGCCTGCAAAGTCACATGATCACCCCATTCACCGACCCTAATTCACATCCAAATAGAACAAAAGTATAAGGTAAGATGGTAATTCATGAAAATGTAATATCAAATTAACAAAAAAGAAGCAGCAAAATACTTGGACATATTCTTCAGGTAATCACTATAAACCATGGGGACATATCCCTCGTATATCTCTGAGTGTGATTTTAGCTATGGAAAAAAGAGAACAAAAGTTAAAAAGGAATACAACTGGTGCATAATCCGATGAAAATGATACCTACAAAACTGAACATTTTTGGACCAACCTGATCAACAATTTGTTCTCTCACAAACTGATGGTGCTCAGTTGTACGATAAACTTGATCTGACAGAGCTCGAAACTGGGAAATGAAATACAACTTTGTTCAGATTTTATATCGAGCACACATACTGTAGAGAAGAGGCTGGCTATCCAACAGGTGCTACATTAACCAAAGTGTTCTGGTTTACAGTATGATTATGACATGATAGTCTTGAGATTAACATCTAATAAGGTGTTTTAGTCACATGCAAAAGAGTATTCACCTGACAGTTTCCATCTCCTAGGACTTTAGATTCAACTAATTGGTACAATTGTAGCCTGTAGAAGAAAGAATATTTTTAAGCATCATGATACTTATAGACTATAGGGGAAGACACTATTAGTACTAAAATTGGGAGATGGATGCATACATGCTGCATGAGATAAAAAAAACTATTACGAACAATGATTTTGCCTTGTACCTGTCGAGTAGCCTCTGATGATCTAAAGTTGCCTCATCTAACGAAGGTATTTCTCCGTTTACCCGAGGAACATGCTACAGAAATCAAGGAACAACTTCTTATTCTTTTAATTCATTAAAACACTGTTTAATACCTATGTAAAAGACTATCTATTTGACTTAGATGTCCTCATGCTTAGCATATCACTTGTAGCCTTGTTTGCAGACGCTAAATAAAGACAACAAAGCACACAAATATATTACTTAAGTTCAATGAGATCACTTACAGGAATGGCGGCCATCTGATTCAACCTCTTGCCTACTTCATCATCTAGAGCATACTCGTCACTCAATGAATAAGACCATTCTTCATCATAGTTCAGCTGTCTTGTAGGACTATCACATGAACTAGAAGGTGGCATATCATTTGTGTTCTCATCGTCTCCTATAAAATATAAAATATATAAACATCATCACACCATAAAAACTCAGATAATCAAACTGATCACATATTAGCGGATTCTGTTTATCTGTTACCAAGACTGCAGTTTGCCATAGACTGATGAAGTGAATTCTGTAAATAATAAGACGCTTGTGAATGATCAACAGATTCACATGAATTTGCAGATGCGTCTAAAACTGAATATGGGGATGCTTCTTGTGGAAGGGAAACTATAGAATGTTTGTCATTATCTGTGCTGATACATTCCGTGTCATAACTTGCTTCCCTAGAATACTGATTATGATAACAATCAGCATAATTTTGTGGACCATATCCGGAATAGCTATTGTCAGCATACGTGCCAGTCCCACCATCAAAGAGCTGGAGGCCCCACCGAACAACATCAGGATCTTGCCCGTATGAATACATTATGCTAATGTGGTATTGTCTAATTAATATTCTGTCGACTGCAAAGATAAGACAATTTTGTCAAAATATGAGGCTGAAAAGAGAGAAATTCTCTTATTCAGAGGAAACCGCATAATCTAATATACTAGTGGTCCTTAAAAGGATTATGATATTTGACTTATTATGTGGCTAAACTTGGACAAATGACTTTTATATATTTTTTTAAGCAATACGTCCCTTTCTTAGTCAAGAGAGACTACTAAAACACCTTATAACCCGAATATCAAACTATATTGATGATACCTAAGCAAGGTGCATGAATTTGGCCATAGCTGCAGAATAACAGAATATTCATAAGTATACGCACCCGCACCTATGGTTACACAGCCATATATGAATTCAGGCGTGTGCCTGTTTTACTTATTCTTAGCCATCTGCTCTTTAGGTGTAATTAGCACATACTATAGTTCGTACAGGATCATGAAAACGATCTAATTATGACCATGAGAGGAAAGAATCATGATAATCCATTTGATTTCTTATAACTCATGACGACAGCCACTCACGAGTGCAGTTATCCAAGAGTATCTTTCAATCGAGATCATGGAGTCACTATTAGCCTTATCATGTATTTATGAAAGCATGACTTTTGAGTAATGAGATGGATTAATCCTAGTGGCATCATATCATACCATAGTACTACTGATGGGACCACGCACAAATTTTCTAACTAATGGAAAATGTTGTCACCTTATCGATAACCATAGCAACACTAAAAATGGTTAAACCTAAATATTTATCAATCAGCATATGCATTCACTAATTAAATGAGCCGAGCCAACATTAGAGAATTTCAAGCCGTATTTGTAAAGCTAAAGCTCGGCTCCGTTCATGAAGTAAATTTAGTTTTGTAAAAGCTAAAATGTAATAAAGAGATTGAACCTAATTTAACGGAATAAAGTATCTCAAAAGCTACATGTAAAAGCTCGTTGAGGCTAGCTCCCGAGCCTAATCAAGCTCGGCGTTTGAAGCTCGAGCTCGTTTCGCCTCATTTACACCCCTAATTTCCTAGATTTAAAGCTACATTGTAATTAAATAGCAACAAAATGAAATCTAATCCAGCTCAACACAATCTGAAACATATAAACAATTTGATTCAATCTGGAACGAATAAAAGTAAGTAATGAAAAGAGAAAGTACCTAATTAATTAATTAATGGTGAATGTGGTTGTGAGTGAATAAGAATCGAATAAAAAGTGTGGATATAAATAAGATAGATAGATAGATTGGTAGGAAAAATTGGTTACCTGAGCTGAGATAGATATTTTTATAAGGGATTTAGAAATGTGGATCGAAAAAGTGTCCCTTCAAAAGCGGAATAATCATCTCTTTCATCTGAGAAAGAGAGAATATAACAAGGACATACAAAGGCTGACTTGTGCTGTTTATAATTATGTATATGTGTTTGGCTGTTGGCGTAGTGGAATACTTACTCAGGTCGCTTTTCCTTAACACTCCTTTTTCTTCCCTTTTTTCAAAACTATTTATTATTATTATTTTTTTAACAAATTTGTTGTGCATACTGCATTCCAAACTTAGAAAGGTGAATGACATCTGTAATCAGGTTGGGTCAAGTAGAAGTCGACCAAGACCCTTCCCTTACGCACCTGAGAAAACCCCCATCACGCAAACAAGGCTGAGCTTGTGGCTGCCAAGAGGTAAAACCTATACCACTAGACCAGAGCCTTTCGGCTCAAACTTTTTTTTTATTCTTTTCTTTCTAAAAAAAATAAAAGATTTAGACAACCTTTTTTGTTCTATAAAACCAAATTATTTTATATAGATTGTTGGTTTATATGAAAATTATTTGAATTTCTTATAGAGTTATAGTGGTGTAATGGTCACTGAGTCTGAATTCATCGTCAATTTAGCGTCATATAGTTTCTTTCTATATGGTCTACTCATCACAAAATTTGCAACAAAAGAGATAAAGAGGAGGAGAGAGAGAAACTTGGTGGTAGGAAAATGGAGTAACAACGATAACTTGGCGGTGGTGGGAGACAACTCGTGATATACCCATTAGTCCATTACAATCGGTCTCAATATGAAGCTAAATTACTTTATTTGTAAGAATGCTTCAAACTACAAAAAGACATTTTTTATTTATTACAATCACTTTTTCAATAAATTATATCTTTCAAAAAGTTATTTTACAAACTTCTTCCGATGCATAAAATCCTTCCAAAAGATTTTTGCAGATAGTTTATATTTAATTATGGGTGTGAAATAAAAATTTATCAAGCATTTATTTAATGAAATCACTTTCATCAGTTTCTATCAAACGCTTGATGTCTAGTTAAGCCATCTTTTTAAAGTCATTTGAAACCCTTTTACTACAATGCTTCAAGTTATCCTTGAAAAGTCATTTGTAAACCTATGCGGCTCTATGTAATTTTTGCATAAGTTTGAATAGTGTTCATTAAATAAAACTAATACATATAATCATTTTAGTTATCTTTGTAATGTCACAAACAGTTACTTGATAGAGCGTATATACTTGCAAATGAGTCGATTTTGACGGATCCAAAATAATAGCAATCAATTTCATGAATAAAGTGTGACTAATTACCAAGGTTATAAATAGCGCGAGGCGTGGCGTACGGCATGATTAAGTCTCACGCTTTTGCAGTCAAGACGAAACTTTTACGTTTATAAGGCGTGATATAAAGCGGCACAAAATATGAAAATATTTAAATATTTATATCATATTTCATATATATCGAGTTTACGAAAATACGTGGCATAAGGCGGCGTGACGGCATGACCAAGCCTCACGCTTTTACGAGCCTTTTAGAACCATGCTAATTACCCAATCAACAAAACTACTTGTTACAATAGCATCTTGTTGTTACACAAGAACATAAAAATGTTAGACTAATCTCGCTAACATTAAACTTGGTAAAATGTGTCAATCATCTAACGTTATGCAAGAAAGTGAACCATGTTTTCAACTTCACGGATGATTAACATGTAATTATGTAAACGTACAATGATTAGTATGTATAATTTTTTTTTAAAAATTTATATTATACGACTGTGACATTCTAGCTTGAAACAATATCTAACATATATTAGGATGACCATAACTCTTATATAAAATGGTGACAATATTTTAATTTAGTAGGTTTTCGAGTGTTTGAAAGACTACTCGGAGGCATATAACGTCCCATGCAATATTCATAACAAATTAACAAATATAATCGTGTTTGTGACCATTTATGTTGCTCTCAATGTACCAACCAATTACCAACTAGTATAACTTTAATAACCTAAATATTACTGTAACCTCCTGACATAAACAAATAGAAATAAGCTGAGCTCTTGCACTTTTGCCAACAACAAACTAGTTAAGAGTTCTGATGTACCAAAAATGTTTATCTAATATTCGGATACAAAAATTATTAGTTGCAACGATAAAACTGCAAAGACAGAAAAGCGTTTACAGTGCCATCTAATTCTTACACGCCTGCCAATCGTCACCTATTGCCTAGTTTGCATTACTTCTGAACGGTGAAATAAAAAAGTCCTCACTATACATTACTTCCAGATAATATCCCCCATGAACTGTAGTGCCGGAATTCCCCTTATCTCCACGTCAACTAACGGTGCTTCAGTCAAAACTAAGTTACCTAATTCAGGATCATTCCTGATCATATCAAGGGCGCGCAATTGATCCTGTAACGTACATGATTGTTATAAACCATACCAGACGTCCAAACTATAAACCATGTATACAAAGAAATATATTACCCTTCTTCTCATTGAACAAAATTTGCAGTCTGTTGCAGATGGGGGCAAGATTTGATTTACGATAAGTCTTTGTACCGGGACACTTTCTTTCTTCAAAGATGCATGTAGCCGTGATGACTCCTTAACAGCCATAACCTGTGAAACACGTAAATGTAATGTGCACCTTCTAGTGAGCTATCTTTATCTTTTTCAATTTTAAACAATTAATAGAGTAATACACTGATTACCGTAGGGATAGTCACAATGACAAATTCTGTAGTCTCTGAGTCACGAAAAAGATCTCTTACTTTTGCCATTCTTTCCCTCAACTGTTCTAGCTTGTCGGTCTACATAAACAAATAATTATCCGGTAATGTTGTTTTTGCACGAAGGTTCACAGTTTAGGTGGGTTCAGAGTGAAAAAATTGTAATGCTTACAGCGCCTTCAACAAGAGGTGGCTGCTCTTTCCCAAACATAGACTTAAAGGAGGAAGTTGCTGAACTAAGCTTCTTTTTTAGCTGATGAATAACAAAGTGATTATAAAAGGGCAAACCATAAAAGAAAGTACACACGACATGATTATATGAACAGACATTATGAAATAAGTATACCTTCATTATTTTGCCTATTGATGAATCCATGAAGTCTGGCAAAGACAAAAGCCTAAGTGTATGACCCTGCAAGAAACGAGTATCTGGATAACTGGTTAACAAACAGCTACTGGTTGTAAAAAAATTAAAGTAACTTTAGGCTTTTGCTTACCGTAGGTGCTGTATCAAACACTATCCTCGTAAACTTACTATATTCTGGTGAATCAACAAATTGCATTACCTGCAAATAATATTTTGTAGCGAAATGTGATATTAACTGTGCATAACATCACACACATTAGGAGCCTGTAAAAAGATACAAAAAGTACGCACCTTTGATATTGCAATAGCTTCATCTAGACCAGGAGGAGGTGCATCCAAGAGCTCTGCCAATTTCAAATCTCCTAACTACAAAAAGACAAAGAAACACGACATAATTATCAAAAGGCACATCAGTAGGTATCATACAGATACACTGAACTACTGAAGAATGTACCTACCTGATCAGCTATCATTCCAAGTCCCATACTATCCATCATATCTTTTACACCAGCACCACCATTGTTTTGGGATGCATTACGGAAATCTTCCTTGGTTTTTTCTGGATTAATCTAACAAGCACACATATTGTTAATAATCAACAAACATCAAGAATAATATTCAGAATTCCAAACAGATATGAAAACTTTGATCTAGGTCTTGGTAGTACCTCAAGTGCAAATAATGGCGAATCCAACCCTTGAACTGGTACTAGTGTTCCTCCGGTCAAATCCTAGATATGCATGCATCTTGCAGTAAATCAAACACAGTTTTTCCGGAAGGATAATAATTTATGGCTAATCCACTGAACATACAAAATATTGAATCTTTTGCATGTTAAGAAACATATAGAGTGGATACCTGATCAAATGAATCGCTTAAAGAGTGAGCAGGGTCTGTAGAGACTACAATGGTGGGATGACCGTAATTTGCAAATTTAACAGCAAGGGATGCAGCACAGCTTGTTTTTCCGACACCACCTTTGCCACCTAACATGTAATACTTCCTTTGATTCCCCACAGTCATCTTATTAAAAAGTGAAACAGAGTTGTCACTGCTCGTGAATGACCTTGCTGCAGAAGAGCAATGCCGTGAGTGCAAGAAATGTCTGTATTACATATTGCTACTTACCCCCGAAATCCAATGAATACTAAACAAAAAATTGCTTAACTTTTTAGATGGTTGACAACACCAACCCAATTAATACTCACTTGTTGGGTGCGGCTATACCAGCACCATGTCAACACACAGTTAAGTGTAGCTTTTGTGTAAAGCCTTTTTAAGAGCCTAACTCACTTGCTAGTTTGTGAACTTTTACAGTAAAGTCCTTACGGAAAATTTACAATGTTTACAGTAGGGACACTGTTTTAAATACATAAAGAGCTTCAAAATTGCTGATGTTTTAAGAGTGACTTATATTCTTTTTGTTGCAAACAAACCGGACACAAGATTTATGAATGACAATGCTTCGGCATTCCAATTTGAAAGCAATCATATAAACGCGTAAACGGAGAAAGATCCCTATTCATGAGCTAGCCGGGAAGTCGAGCGTCTTTGGTTCTGATGTACACGGCCTAACCAGTATTCCCGTGTCCGTTTCTAGACATTTCCCTGACAGACTTTGGGAAAACCTTACCACTAGGCCAACACCTTGGAGATGGTTTATGAAAGCAAGCAATGACATCATATAGAATAATCATACTCAAACAATCAGCTAGTAATTATCGAAAAGAACTTGTTACAATTGTGGTTTGTTTGTTACACAATGAAGAACAATAATGTACACAAATTATCAAGCAACCCAACAGCAAAAACATAAAAAGTTACAAACTTTATGGTCAATTTTTAATCTATGACCAGTTTGACAGCAAAATAAAACAACCCCATATGCATTTTAATCCAAAAATGAGAGTAAAAAAGATAAAGAGAAAGATACCTTGAAGATGAAAAGTTTTAGTGATTGTTGAAGTTGATAGAAATGTTTGAGATTTGGCGGCAACGCGACGGAACAGAGTGTAGTAAGCTGCCATTGTTGTTAATTGGACTGATTGTAAGATGAAAACTATGGAGGGAAAGCAGGGTTTAGTTAGGGCTTTGTTTTGTTACACCAACAATAATTAATGGTGTTTGTTTAACTGAAATGGGATTCAAAATAAGGAATCGTTACCCTTAGAATATGGGTTTCTCCAACCTCGGCTTAAGGGGGTGTTTGTTTAAGCTTATATCCGGCTTATATATAACATTGATAATGTTATATATAGGGTTGTATGCTTGGCACACCATTGACAATATCATTCATAATTTTTTGAGCAGGGGTCTACATGCTTCGTACACAATAACATTTTACCTTTCAAATTTTGCAACTTTTATTATCAAATTGCATTTAAGAACGTAAGTAAATGTGTATTGTCAGTGTTGTCAAGTCTATTGTTGCATTTAAGTTTTCATTGCTACATTTGTGTTTCAACTGTTAACATTTGAGTTATAATATTTAAGTTTCTTTTGCTACATATGATGTGTTGTCAAATGTTTTGAAGTCTACTCTTCACATTTAAGTTTTATTTTACTATATTTGTGTTTCTACTGTTAATATTGTTAACATTTAAATTTCTTTGGCTACATATGTATTTATATTGTTAACATTTTTGTATATATACCAGTATAATTCATAACACAAAGCAATCACAATCAAATAACATCTTACAATCATTGCAAAACTAGCAAATTCACCAAGTTTAAAAATGTGATGAAGTTAACTTTGGGTAAAAGGCGTGTTTTACAAAATATATCGAGTTGACTAAATATTTTTAGTCTGAAAATTTCCGCACATATCGCGGTTTTGCACTTATCAGGTAAGATACATGTTCTTTACTATAAATTTCTTTTACTTTAACTATTATGTCAATTAAAATTGTGCATTTTAAAATAAGACACTATTGTGATTTTATAGACATGATAAAACAAAAAAAACTTTGTTTTCAAGTAAAAAATGCCTTACAAAATAATTTTTGCTTTAAACAAAACACTTTAATTTAAAATACTTTGTAAATGAAATTATTTGACTTTTTAGTATGCAATTATTTAACTTTAAGTCTTTTAAGGTGTGATTGGTAGAGAGAAATTTAGAGAAAGAAATATGCTAGAGAATAGAAATATAGAGAAATGAAAATGATGAAGAATTGTAGTATATATTCTTCATCAAAGAATTGTAACATGAGAAATAAAAAAAGACCAAAATTTGATATGAAACTACTACTTTTTGTTATATACCAAAGTTTTTTTTATTGTCCCTGTACTAAACATATTAAATCTTCCTCATCACTCTCAATAAAAAAAAGCACGATCCGATTTGAATTCTTCATTTTCTTGAGATCTCCAAAACCTTAAACATAAAA